>OY744483.1:174959723-176159723 GCA_963556165.1 Tipula helvola | reverse complement strand
TCGAGCTGGCTCGATCCATAAACTCTAACTAGTAGTATGTTCAGCAACTAAGGGCCTGCTCGAATTCTGTAGTAATTGTTGTCTCGTAGTAATTTTTGGCATATAATAGGGTATAAAACGCACTCATCAGAATTACTACAGTCTTGCCCTGTAGTAGAGTTTGACAGATCGGAAGTAATTAACGTTCGTTTGGATTTAAACATAAAATTACTTAATTTAGACTTTATAAAATTTAATTTAAATTAATTAATATTATGTACAATAAAATTCTAAACTAAATAAATGATTTTATTTAGTGATCCTCCAAAATATAGTTTATGTACTTATGACTATAAGTAGCACCACATTTTACTTGGTAAAATGTTAGTTTTATTTCTCGAAAAGAAAAAATATAAATTTCAGAGCCTTTAGGGAATTTATAGTTTCACGACAATTAATGTCATACTCATTTTCAGTTAACTTGGAATTATTTGTGTAACTGGAAATGAACCGTCTTGAATGATTGTGTCTTTTACCAACTACAATTAATATAAAAACTACATAAGTTTGAATGTTTGATTGTTTGATCATATTCATCCATCTTTATTAAATAAAACAACATAATTCAACAATCGAAAATAGTTAAATTATTCAATTCAAATTTACACAATTAACGTCAAAAAAAAAATAGTATTCGGGCAGCGAAAAAAGCAAAGGAGAATGTTTTACTTTTAAAGTGTCAAAAATTACTACGAGACAACAATTACTACAGAATTCGAGCAGACCCTAAGAGTAGGTCTAAGCAAGTTAAGTGCTTTTCATACCGGCTGCATTAACTTTGGACTTTAAAAAATTTACGTTTAATTTTTAATAATTATCACTTAAAAATAATTTATTATATAACTTTTTCAAAATATTTCTATAAAATGTGACACTGTTAATCAAATAAAACTAAATTACATAACTTTAATGTTACAACACGACTCCAAAGTCCAAAGTCAACGCAGCCGGTATTATAAGCACTTTAATTGATATTTTTAAATAAATTGTTTTATATTTTTGTATTAGAGCCAAACCTTTAGTTATTTTTGAAGAAAATTTTAATGCAAATTAGGATATAAAAATAAAATATAATTATAATTTATTTTCCAAAATATCCAAATCAAATTGTAAATACACCCAGCGCCAATAAAATGTTCGAAGTTGCCATTTAAGACTGATTTACATTCAAAGATTTTCGCATATGCAGATGTCAAATCAAAAATTCGTTTTCTTTCCATATTAAAAAATAAATTGAATCAAAAAATGTCATAAACTACTTATTATAGTTATTTATTCACGCATTGATGATTTTACAGAAAAAGATGAAACTCGACATCTGCAAAAAAAAGCAGACGACGACTTTTGGGTTTGTTTCTCGGGTTTCAATTGACTTTTTTAAGCAGATGATTATTTTTTCTCCTTTATTTGTCTTTGCTGTTTTTCATATGTCGTGTTTCAACTTTTTTGCGGATGTCGTTGAATGTAAATCAGCTATTATTGTTTTTGTTTCTCATGTAATTTATTTCTTTTGTTTTTTTGCAAAAAATGTGTGACTTTCATTCATGAAGTAATATCTTTTCAAATAAGTTCCTTTAAATTTCAAATCGAACATTTTTATGGCACTGAGTGTATGTTGAAAATGCTAAAATAAACTAATTCGATTTATCGCATGCTTCAGAATTTAAGTTAGCAGCCGCCACGATGTTTTTCATTAATAAATGATACAATGGCTTCATCATTAAGAAGTTATGCTTTTGAAGACTTCATCCAACAACAAAATCGTCAAATTTTGATACATAAGTTCAGTCAATGTTAATTCCTGCAGTTGAACGCAAGAGACATTCCTTGGTCTAACAAAAGTATTCAGTGGCAAATCATCTTCATCATTCGATGGGAAGAAAATCAAATTTATAGGTTTTTACGTAGCCTCCTTAGTTTTTAGATTAGCCTGGGAGTTATTAACAAAAAATATACCTATTATATTTTCTTTGACAAGTCTTTCGTAAATTAATTAGCGTATTTTGTTGACCAAAATTGAATCCAAACTATTTTGGGTTTATTTGTTTCCCAAGAAAATAGCCAATTTGATTTAATTGGCAAAAGCCAACTTTTCGAAATAAAATAAAAATTTAATATGTAATATGACCTGGTGGCAGGTATCATAACCAAAAATTAGAATTGGGTTTAACTTAACCCAATATTTGTTTGGGTTAATGTTATTCTTGCGCGGGTTTATCCTATGCAATTGTTGTTGTAAATTTTTCAAGGAAATACGCTTATTTATTGGTTTTCGATATTTTCATGTTTTCAATTTCTAATTTTTTTAACATTTAAATTTGATAAACTGTTACGATAGAGAAAGAAAGTTTGTAGGGCTAAAATAAAAAATTTCACGATAGAGAATATTTCGACTCGAAGAATGTTTTTAATGTATTCTCTTATGTATTTTTATTGTTTTTGTTTTTTACGTGAATGGATTGCAAAGGAAATCTTTACGCGTCTATAACTTGGGAGTCCGACCACCTAAATATCTTAGTCATACCATTTTTTGCTTATCCAATCAAGGTCTATAAGTCTGTCTTTGTTTCATGAAAATCGGATAAGTACTTTTCGACTTAATACTTGCTAACAGACATCAATAGCGGGGATATAAGGCATCTCCCTCGCTCTAGCGCTTTGCTTGAGTTGAGATGCCTAAAACCAACTATATATCTATGATTTTTTTGAAAAACTAGTTAACTGCATTTTTGTCGATTTTGAGTTAGGAATGAAAATAACTGGACAATAATTGTCTAAAGTTTTCAAAATAAATTTCAGTTTTTCAATATTTTCGTTCAATTTTCCGGAAAATCTAATTAAAGATGAGTAATTACTACTAAAGCCTACTGCGACTTTTTATTTCAAATTCATTTTCTGAAAAATTTACTTTTTGCAGATAACTACTTAGTTTCTAAAGTACCTACTAGTGGCATAACGAATTGATTAATATAAAATTTAGTATTGTATAAAGTTATAAACAATAAATATAAAAAATATGTAAAGCTGGTTACCAACATTTAGGCAACCAAATCCCTTTGATGTTCCACAGAATGATGAATATGTATTTAAGTTCTAGTTTATTTAAATTTATTTATTATTATTTTTTTATTTATATATTTGCTTTGAAATGAAAATGCCTTAGCTATTATTATAAAGAATAAAACGAAAAATTTCATGCACAAAAACACGCCAATATTATTTAAAATCAAAGAGAATTTTTAAATCTTATTTTATTGTAATTTTAGTGAAGACAAAATGGGCGGCGCATCTGAGGATTTTTCAAGAAAAGAACATTCAGTCATTGTTGAGTTAATTGCTTCCATTTGGTTTGCAATGTTATCTCATACCGATTTTTTGTGTTACTTCATGGTGCTTTTAAATCAGGTAAAAATATTGCCAAAAAAACGTGCGGAAATATCGTATCAACATCAAATTTTTTTAATCACTTTCGATAGGTTCAATCTGCAAGTATATTATCATTGCCGCTACCACTTATGGTATTATTCTGGGGTACCCTTACCGTACCTAGGCCATCAAAGACATTTTGGATTACAATTATTGCGTATACCCAGACAGTAGTGCTACTGAAATGTGTTTCACAGTTTGAAATACTTTGGTGGAATCAAATACCAATTCCAGAAAATCAACCACTGGCACCTGCTCGTATATTTGGAATTGAAAAGAAAAAGAACTATGCAAATTATGATTTGGTACTTTTACTGGTTGTATTCTTTCATCGATTTATGCTCAAGTCAATGGGCCTGTGGAAATCAAAATTGCGAGACGAAGTTCTAGACGATGGTATTTACAAAGTAACGAATAAAACCGATCGAAATGATCAGAAAGAAGAGAATGGACTGGTTGTGGAACTTGACAATAATAAGTAAGTAGTATCCCATTCTTGCCTAAATTATTCATTTCATTCCATAACTATTTTATTCAAAAGTTCTGAAGATATTATTCGAACATTAATTAATAAAGGAAAGAATGTGCAGCGAGCAATTACAAATAATAAAGAATTTCAAAGAATAATAAGAAAAGAAAGAAACTAGATCAAGCTACAGGAATTAATATTTGTTTTGCTAAATTTAGAGCTCCAAGGTGTTGTAGTATCTTGTTCTTTTACACAGACATTAGTTAATGGGTTATTATTCTTATATAAAAGTTCTATTATAAATGCCCGGCCTAAATCAAAGAATAATTACAAATCTACAGCACATTGGAATGCCCAAATCTTATCAATTAATTATTTTTATTAGAAAATCCTAAATATTTTTTATTTTTATTATTTTTTGAATGCTGCTCAATAGAACTGTAGTAAACGTTGTGAAAAATAATAATCAGGAACTGCAATTGGCGAAAGTGAATTCACGTGAAGAAGTAAATTTTGTAAATGAAAAAGGGGACGGTGACAGGGTGGAAGTATCAAATTTGATTGAGGAGAACACTAACTATTTTCCGGGGATTGTAAAATTAGCGTAAGCACAAATTTATCATCACTATTTATTTGAAAAATATTATCATACAATATAAATAACTAATTTCATTTTAGATCGAAGAAGTATACATCTTCTATAGGACACTTTTTTGAAACTTTATTGGGACCAGCGTCTCGGGCTACTCGTGATGTTTACGTTTATATGATTTTATGTGATTTCATAAATTTCTTAGTTTTACTATTTGGATTTACGTCATTTGGCTCATCACAAGGTGATGAGGGGGTTAGTGCATATTTGAAAGAAAACAAAATTCCAATCGCATTTTTGGTTATGTTAATTCTTCAATTTGTTCTGATTATTATCGATCGTGCGTTATATCTTCGCAAATATTTGCTTGGAAAAATTATTTTTCAATATATTTTAATTGTCACTATTCATGTTTGGATGTTCTTTGTGTTGCCAGCTGTTACCGACAGAAGTTTCAATATGAAATTAGCGCCTGTTATTTGGTACTTAATTAAATGCATTTATCTACTATTTTCTGCATACCAAATTAGATGTGGATATCCAAAACGTAGCCTTGGTAATTTCTTAACAAAAGGTTATGGCGTTATAAATATGATGTCACATAAAATGTAAGTAATTTTTAAAAATATTACATACATTTTGTGAACTAAACTTTACAATTAATTTTAGTTTTCTCCTGATACCATTCTTATTTGAATTGAGAACACTTATGGATTGGATTTGGACAGATACTACGATGACATTATTTGATTGGTTGAAAATGGAAGACATTTTTGTTTCAGTATATCAAATAAAATGTGCACGACGGATGGAAACAGAGTTTCCAAAACCTAGGGGCTTAAAGACCCCATTACTTGTAAAATATATGATGGGTGGTGGTCTTTTATTCGTGTTAGTTGCAATTATCTGGTTTCCATTAGCATTATTTGCTTTTGGCAACACAGTCGGCGAACCAAATCCGCCATATGAAGTAACAGTATCATTAAGGATAGGACCATATGAACCCGTATATACAATGACCGCTCAAGAAAATAATATTATGCAATTTACTGAGTCTGATTTCCATCAACTGACGAAAAAATTCTCACGAGATGGGGTGGCTTTAACGTTTCTATCAAATTATGAACCGGGTGATTTAACAGCAATTATTTTATCAGCAAATTCAACGTCTCTTTGGAATATATCACCGCCTGATATAGACCGTTTACGCGATGACGTTATCTCCAGTAAGACGACATTTGAGTACATTAGGTTATGATTATTTATTAATTTTTTTTGTTTTTTTTTTGTATTACCTAATTGCAGACAAAACTTTGACTGTGCGATTCGAGTATTCGGTATATCGAAACATGCATTCTCAAAAAGATCAACCCGACCTTGTATCGGATCAACATACATATGAACTCGAAATAGGAGATTTGAAAAGAATAATTTTAAGTGATATACTTCATGGAACGAATACGACTGAAATATTGAAGCTACCAAGTTTATTCCCAAAATTTTTGAAAGTTAAAAATCAGGGGGTTTTGATGCCAACTGCCAGGTTGCTTGGTCCTGATAACTATGAAAATGATGACAATGCTTTTAGAAGTTTAACCCTTAAGATGTTTTATACGGGTAAACTTAATGTTGAAAATAAAATATGGTGGGAAGTTAAAGAATCATGTAACGATTCGATACAATTACCATACGATGATTGTACTGAAGCTACTGTTATATACCTTTTCAACGATAAAATATTTCCATCTCAATTATCATCTTTAGCAGCTACTGGAATTGTTGGATTATATGTGTCCCTAGTCGTAGTTGCAGCGCGAATTATTCGCGGTTTCTTCTCATCAATGTACAGTAAAATTATGTTCGAAGATCTTCCATATATTGACCGCGTTTTACAGCTTTGCCTCGATATATATCTTGTGAGGGAAGCCCTTGAGTTCGAACTTGAGGAGGATTTGTTTGCAAAACTAATATTCCTCTATCGGTCGCCAGAAACGATGATAAAATGGACAAGACCCAAGGAGGAAGAAGGTGGCGGGGATGACGGTGATGATGGATCGTCTTCCCCTCAAGCAGAAGGCCGATTAAAGGAAGCCGACACAGTCCGACAGCGTAAACCAATAGAGGAAGAAAAAAAATAGGATATTAATATTTTTACTAAACAGATTATTATTAATAGATAATTTAAAATATCATATCAAGGGATCTCTGATCCTTTTTTTGATTAAAGTAAGCCACGCTAGAGTACATAAGGAATGAAGAATGTTTTTGTAAAGAAGAATGAAAATCACTTCACACAATTTTTTGTATCATCTCATCATCTTATTAATCTCACTTAAATAATTCTATCAATTATATTATTTTGCTTATTCGATTATTATTGTAAATCGAAGCTATATTTAAAATTGTAATAAGTTTAACGAATCATAAATAAGTTTTTAAACTTTTGACATTATTTTCTAAGAAACAAATAAGGCGCTTTTGTTTGTAAATTTATACTTAAATATTAAAAAAATATATATATTTATATTAATTCTATTATACTATAATTTCAAAAAATGTAAGCTTTTTCACACGGTTACCTTGTAACAAAATTAGCACTTTACGAAAGGGTCTAAAAATATTATAAAATAGAAGTAAGTTTATATTTTTGTTAAAATAAAATGAATAAATGAATAAAATTGAAAATTAATTTATACTATATATCACATCGATTTTACAAAAAGACCTTTTATAGTACATAATAGGTACATATCGCAAAATATATCTTTAGCGAAAAAAGGTCGAATTCGTCCTGCGAACATAAAAAGTCGGTGTGATTCAGATTTTGGAACACGTGAGCATCAATAATTCACCCCTATTTATGATTGTCGAGTCAATCGTCAATCGACACGACTCTGTGTTGCCTTTTCCTTTTTCGTAGTGTTTTTATTAAATGAAAAAACGAAAACATAATACAGAGTCGGGTCGATTGTCGATCGACTCATCAATTAATTCGTTTCCATCGGTAAATTGTGCGGCATAGCAGTGACAGATAAAAAAAGACATAAAGGGTGCATTCAAGAATTTTAAAAGCAACATTTGTAGTCGTTTTATGACTGCATTGATGCAAGCGATCAAAAAATTTCAAAATGTCGAATTCCCCTTTGCGGTTTTGTCTAAAGATCCATCCAATTAAATAGTTTGTTTATTTTAACTGAAATTTTTAAAATTTGATTTTGAATCATTCATTCATCTTTACGGACACAATAAATTGCGAATTAATTGAGGATCATGTAAACGAGTTGGTCGTATTAAAATGCAGGTATCAGCTAAAAAAAAGCTGAATCGCAATACTATTTTGCAATAATTGCGCAGTTGTTGAATTCTTGAAAGTACTTTATGTGTTTGTGTCTTTCCCATTCTCATTTGTTGTAGAAAGGAAATTCGGGTGCAGGTGAGTTACACTCTTCAGCACCACAACAACCCATATTTCTGACATTGAACAACCATTCTGGGAATAACACAAAATAATGAACGCTTGATATTATAGTCATCAATAATAACAACCCGCCGCTCTCTCAAGAGAGAATTGTAGAAGGTTTTGGTTCTACGAATTTATACCCATGTAAATTATACACATGTCCCAAGTATTTTTATATCCGACAATATTTGTATTTTTCGGACATTTAGCTGAAAACATGCATTTTTTCCCCGAATGTTGGCCAAAAAAATCGGAAAATGATGAAATTTGGTTAACAACTTTTTTTGTTTTCTTCATTTTCCGATTTTTTTGGCCAACTTTCATAGTAAATCTTATAATAAGTCGGACATTATTGCTGAAAAAAGTCGGTGATGAATTCAGTTTTGTTATACTTCCCAAGTATTTTTATATCCGACAATTTTTGGATTTTTCTGACACTTTGCTGATTTCATCACCGACTTTTTTCCGAAATAATGTCCGACTTATTCTAAGATTTACTATGAAAGTTGGCCACAAAAATCGGAAAATGATGACAAAAAAAATGAGGTTATGTCGCACAAAAATGGGCGGGGCTTACAATATAAAATTTGGCGGGGAAATTTCGCTTTTACATACATACATACATACAAACAATCAAATATGGCTACTTAAATAAAAACAATTTTTTTTTTTATTTTAAAATTTTATTAACACAATATTTTTTTTATTTTTATTTACAATTTTTTTAAATTAAATCATAGTAAAAAAAACGAAACGAACAAAATAATCCAATTCGCGTTCATCTATAAATAAAAATCGATTTTATTATTATTATTAATTCGTACACACAAAAATAAAAATTCTACAAACCCAAAAATAATCGCACAACACAAAAAATAAAATTTAAGTTAAAGTAAAAACAAAACACAACCATTCATAATGGCGTCTCACCAAAACCTGCTAAAATTCTCTCTTGAGAAAGCCCAACGGAATGTATACTAATGCTATAAAAATATATATCATGGTGAATGTATTTGTGAAATAATATCGTATATATATATATGGTTATGGTATTGATATTAAGTAGTGTGTGATATCCATTGGAATTAGTAGTGGTAATTTGTATTTTTTTTATATGGTTTTTCGTAGCGACCAATACACCAACCATGATATATTTTTAAATATGTGTAAGAGAGCTATACAACGCAGTCAGGCTTTCTCAAGAGAGAATTGTAGAAGGTTTTGCGTCTCACACAAAACTAAAGTTGTAAAATTTGTACACAAAATAAAAAAGTACACACCAACGCCAGCATCTTTGCTGTGTTAAAAGTTGGAATTTGGAAACCCAACCCAATTTCATCATTTTCCGATTTTTTGTACCAATATGCTGAAAAAAAATTCATGTTTTCAGCTTTGTTATACTTGGGTAATGAAAAAAAGTACTAGAATAGTCAGTGTGTGAAGTCGTGTTTTTCATTCGCTCCTTAATTTTTATCAATTTTCTTCTGTTTTTGCTTTAATTTAATTTTAAAAAGTTGATATGTAGTTTGTTGTATTGTTGGGTTTTATACCCGTTGCAATAAAAACTTCAACGTGAATTAATTGTTTCCATTTTTTATGCAATTTTAATTTTTTGATTGTTTTCTAACCTAAAAAAATTACACGAGAGAATTGAAAGTAAAGGAAAAAATGATAGATTTTTGTGTTGTTATTTTTGAGTTGACTAATCGAAAATAGTGGTCTAAAGTGTTATGGCCGAATTTAAAAAAGTTCTATGGATACAACTCAGTCTCAGTGTGTGAAGTGTTTTAAATTAAAATTAAATAATTATATATGGAAAAATGTAATCCACCGGGATGCATTTATCAGGTAATATCTTTTTTGAATATCTTAAATTTATAGTGAGGGAAGTCAAATTTCTTGGTTTCTCACAAATTATGCATGATTTTAGTTTGGTACCTGACAAAAATGCCTGGTAATGCCTAACTTTGCTCAAGTATCACTACTTTAAATAAATGATTCATTTTTATGGAACTGAGTACAAGTTTGAGTTCCATTATATTATACGATTTCCTATGAAAGTGAAACAAAAATACTAAACCGATGGAACTTGATATGTGGGTTACCTAAGTTCCATCGATAATTTTGATAAATGGAAAAAACTTGGAACTTATGAATGAGTTCAATTTTTGTTATACTTGGGTGGCATTTATTGCAAATGGTAATTGACCTCTATGTCCCGTTGACATATATGGAGGTCAGGCCTGAACGTAAGTTATGTAAAACAGCTGTCAATAAGGAACCGGAAATGCATTACGAACGGCTGACGTTGAGCTGTGTGTATACCCAAAAAAATTTACGCTAGTACACACCTAACCCACCCAGGTGGCCAAGTGTATTTTTTCGGGTTTTCCATCCTTTAAAACCGAATTTTTTCCGGGTCCACTATGTTGTTGCATTTATTTTATAAATTTTGTATTTTGGTGTAAACTAAAGAAGCTAGAAACGATTAACTTCAAAATTGAAATGGCCACCCGGGTGGCCGGGTATACACACAAGGGTTAAGGCCTTACTAGTACATCTGACCGATAAATTACAGATTAATGACGCAAACGGCTCGAATTGAAAATCTAGGATCCCAAATGATAAAAATAACAAAATCTTGACCAAAATTAAATTTACCCCCCCGATTCTAACGCCCAGTCACTGATCAAAAAACAGTCTTAGGTAAGATTTTTTCGGTTAGTTAAGATCTTTGTGTTAGTTAAGACCCATTTCGTATTCTACAAGTAATCTTACCTGTCATTAGTCTTCCAAAATGGTCTTATGTAAGACCAACAATTTTGATGGTCTTAACGGTTTTAATTTGACATTTCTCTTGTTGCAAAATGATGATGCTTTTACAACAAAATGTCATCATAAATTGTATGTATCGACATAAAAGCATTTAAATATGTTTGTTTATTTATTTTCCAATAGTGAAAATATCTCAAAATACAAATTAAAGCTGAAAAACTAATGAAAATAAGGCAAACATTGGTGTTTGACAGGTCTACAAACGTTTTGGTAAATTTGCAACCAAAAAATTAAGACTTCTGCGATCAGAATACCAACATAATCTGTAGTCTTAAAAAAAAGTCTTCCCAAAAAATGTCTTAGCTAAGACAGTTTTAGGAGTCTTAGCGTCAGAATCGGGGGGACATTAATTTAGGGTCAACATTTTAAAATTCAAGGCGGCTGACCCAAGATGGCCGCCATAAATGCCAATTTTTCAACGTTTATGACAATCGATAAAAACATGATCTAAGGGTTTGCGCGGTCGCTGATCACGGATCTGAGGTCAACAATTAAAACTTCTCTCAAAAAAGTACCAGAGTATCGATAAAAAGTGTTATTTTTAAATATTTTTTCAAAAATGTCTAAAAATAACACTTTTTATTGAGAATCTGGTATTTTTCTGAGAGATTTTTTAAATGTTGACCTCAGATTCGTAATCAGCGACCCCGCAAACTCCCTAGATCATGTTTTTATCGATTTTCATAAACGTCGAAAAATTGGCATTTATGGCGGCCATTATGGATCCACCGTCTTGAATTTTGAAATTCTGACCTTAAATTAATGTTCACCGACCCCGAAAACCCCCTAGACCGAGTTTTTATTGATTTCTATGTACGTCGAAAAATTAGCCTTCTTTCGGCCATATTCGACCACCATCTTGTGTCCACCATCTTGAATATTAAAATTCTGACCTCAAATTTGTGAGTCCCGAAAACCTTCTAGGACATGTTTTTAACAATCTTTATGATCGTTGAAAAATTTGCCAATTTTGGCGGCAATCTTGGATCCGCCATCTTGGAATTGTAAAACAATAATAAAAACTGTGTAATCTATGACACCAAAAATACTTTTGAGTAAATTAACAGAGTTAAAATTACGTTTTTATATCAATTTTATTAAAAATTAAAGACTTGCTTAGAAGATATGGTCGGCCATTTTGAAAATCCAAGGACGCCATAAAAAGGCCATACGGCATTAAAAAGTAGACATTCTAAGCAATATTTTAAGCCCATAAAAGTTAATTTATTTCAAAAAATGAAATGTCCAGGGGAGGGGGGGGGGTGCCCGATTTGACAGAGAATGCCCCATGTATATATATATGTATAATATATTACACCCTGCGCCATTGAAATGTTCGATTTGAATTTTTAAAGTAAATTTTAAATACCGCCGTTCGCTTCAAAAGTATGTATATGGCAAAAATGATAGATTCTGATTACCAACACAACTTTTACACTCTTCCAAATATATTCAAATAAAAAGAACGATCATCCGACATTTTAGACCTACATAACTTCGGATAAGGAATATTTCCGCCCTACCTCGTAACAATTTGGTAGGTCTTTACAGTATTTTTAACAAAGTTATTTCAATTGAAAAATATTTTGTTGGTGGCAATGTAATTTCTAATTAAAATAAGAATTAACAGAATAAAATAATTCATCTCAACCAAAATAATTTAAGAGAAATTGCACTTTTTAAAATCAATAATTAATGACCCCGCCCTTGGCTTTTATGATGGCCTTAATCCGGACCGGCATTGAATTCTAAAGTTTAGTTAAATATATTGTTATTTCTTCAAACCAAACTTTTTCTATACATTTTCCCCCTCTTTGGCACTTTTCAGCTTGTATTTTTTGATCTTCTTTCCCATGAAAGACCAAATATTTTCAACAATATTGAGGTCATAGGACTATTTCCTGTCCTGTAGTCGTTATCCTGACTCAATCCCCAAGCTATTTATAAATTCGGCTACCTACAAAAATTAGACATTAAAATTAAGCATTCTTATGTCACAAATAACGGCAAAAACTTACAATGCGCGCCCTGTAACTTACGGAGCTGAATCGTCCTGGAAGAGTGGAATACCGATGAATTGAGTCGGGTCCTCAATAGTCATAACGCAGGTTTCGATAATTTTTTTATATTTTTCTCCGTTTACTGAACTATCCAGAAGGCGTAGTGATCAAACAAAGGCTGTTATGGCCCCCCAGGCCATAACATATGGTGAATGTTTTACTGTCTGCAAAATACATTCTGTTAAATACCTTTTGCCTTTTTATCGCCGAACATTTGTTCTTACATAGGGTCCAAATATATTGAACTTGGATTCAACCGAGAATATGAACCAATGCCAGTCCACGGGCATTCAGTTTTCTGATTCTATAGCGAATTTA
This sequence comes from Tipula helvola, assembly GCA_963556165.1. Taxonomy (NCBI): domain Eukaryota; kingdom Metazoa; phylum Arthropoda; class Insecta; order Diptera; family Tipulidae; genus Tipula; species Tipula helvola. The sequence continues at coordinate 176,146,524 of OY744483.1, read as the reverse complement.
AGCCTTGCAGCTCCCATTGTTGCTGTCAGTAATGATTTTCTCACAGATCGACAAGCATAGAGACCAAGTTCCTTTAGTCTTCTTTTAATAGTATGAACTGAAATAATGTCGGTTGTTGCTATTAGAAGCTAACTTCTCAGCTCCAAACATAGCCCACTTTTGCTTAAGCGCCAAATGTCTGAAATTCGATCTGTTGGTTTTCTTCTTTGCATCAGAGCCGACTTATCTTACAACCGTTTGATTTTCGGAATAATTCCTTAAAACTTTCTAATTGCTGTTTGGCTACACTAAATTACTCTTGCAATTTGTGAATGTGTGTCCTTTTTTGCCTTTAGTTGGAAAATTTTGGCTTTTTCGTCAGCATTTAATTTAGAGCGACCCATTCTAAAATTAACTCTCTGACTACTTAATTGAAACCAAACGAATAAATCATCCTTATTTTGGTGCAATGCATTTAATGCAAAGCTGATATTTTATGAGAATAAGGTCTAAGTCACTAATGACAGTCATATCAATATTAGGTTTAGATTATAAATAGCTGTTTGTCTTGTGAATTGCCTGGCATTACAACCGCCCTTATTTTATTGTTTTTGTCAGACCTTACAATTAAAATGCCGGTAGCTCACAAAGACATTTTTGTCAAACCTCTTATTAGTCCGGTCAATATAGACATTTAAAATAACAAAAATTCCCGGAGAGCCAAATATTGGTGGAGAACTGGGGTTTACCATTACAAATAAAGTTCTAAAAATCCCCATCGATCCCATGTGTGCTCAAAAGTTATTCGGGGTCAAATGTCAAAATTTGAGGTTTTTTGGATTTTTCTCGAAAACGGTAAGTTTTATCAAAAAAAACCTCAAACCAAAGTTGTCGATGAAAAAGACAAGCGGTTAAAAACTTTGAAAGCTGCGGCAGCAATTGTTCATGAAGTTATTCAATCTTGCGTTTTCGATAATACTATGTACCCGCCACCAGGTAGAATGTTCGATGATATAAATAACGATATTCTCGAATCATTGTCATATTTTTTGGAACAAGTCATTTTAAAAAATAAGCGTCATAATTTAGATCATCTAAAGTTGTCTAGTTTGTACGAATATTAGCCACTGCACCATGACTGCTGTTCGGCCTAGAACCTTTAAATCTAAACTACAGCTGGGTCTTTCAGTTTTTTTTCATCGGCGATTTGGTTCGAAACGCCTCATACAAATTTTCTCGTCTTTTGGTTTATGCACATCTTACAGTGAAACAATGAATCATGAATCAGCAGCAGTTTTCAGTCGTCCACCTCATATTTTACCACCAGAAACAGGCATATTCATTCAATACTTTACGGACAATGCTGACATTAATGTAAATACTTTGGACGGTAATAATACGCTTCATATAATGGGTATTATCCAAATTGTGACTCCCAAAGATTCAGTATTACAAGAATAGCCGATGCCATGAGTAGCTGAAGTTGTTTCAGCGAAATATTTTGCAGCAAAGGCTCATGTACCTATACAAGTCTATCAAAACACTGGCGTGGTTGGGTACAGCAAAATAAATGTGCGAAATTTTGATTATGAAAGTGAATCTAAAGTATTTTTTTCAAAAAAAGTTGATGTGACATGGTTCTATGGTAAATACAAAAATTTCTCTCTACCTGGTTGGAATGGTTACATTGAACGCGTGACAAGTAATATTATAGATTTTTCTAAGTCAAAAATTACATTTTGACACAAATAGGTATTTATACTTGTCTTAATTGCCTGATTATGTATATACGTGGCTTATATGTGCATGTCATGTATAATGTGACTCTTAGAATCGCGATATCTCAGGAATGGTAACTCTTAGGGAAAAAATCACGAAGACAATTTTTGTAGAGAATTTTAAGGTCGACAACTTTGGTTTGAGGTTTTTTTTTGATAAAACTTACCGTTTTCGAGAAAAACCCAAAAAACCTCAAATTTTGACATTTGACCCCGAATAACTTTTGTAGCACACATGGGATCGATGGGGATTTTTAAAACTTTATTTGTAATGGTAAACCCCAGCTCTCCACCAATATTTGGCTCTCCGGCAATTTTTGTTATTTGACCACTATTTTTATGTCTAAATTGACCGGACTATTATGTAAAGCGGACAGTAAGCTTTAGTGACAAATCGTCTGCTGGAATTTCAGCCACTTTACACTTGCTTTTTTGCATTACGTTTCTCTGCTTTCAAGAAATCAATTTCACTTTACATTTGCTTTCTTGAAACGTGATTCTTTTGAATTATTTGTCTATGTATATGTAAGCAAAGCCAAATTTAAACTAGTAAAATTTGTAAACAAAAAAAAAACAATGCGACCTTGACATATTTTATATTTCTTTTCTGTTTGTGTTAGTGCAGAAAATCACAAGAATCACAAAACAATTTTGTTGAAAAAAGAATTACAAAAATTTGACCTTCGAAATCAGTTTGTAGGTACAGAGGAAGGGAACGAAGTGAGAAACGTAATGCAAGAAAGCAAGTATAAAGTGATTATTGAGGCATATGTATGTTGAATGTTTGCATACAAATTTTAAATGGAATGATGAAAGAACGAATGGAAGATTTTGTGAATGAAAATAATTTGTTGCCATCGACAACATTTGGATTTCGAAAGAATCACTCTGCAATCGAGTCTGGGAAAATTTTGTGTGGGAAGTGAGAAAGGATAATATGAAAGCTGTTGCGGTATTTTTGGACATTGAAAGAGCTTATGATTACGTGGTTCCATGAAAATTACAACAAATTTTTTCGAATTTGGGATTTTCACGGAAAGTATGTATGTGGATAAAAGATTTTATGAGTGAAAGAAAAATGGTTTTAAATGGAAGGGGTTATAGATTGGAGGGAGTTGCTAATTCAACCACTGGCCACCAAGCAATGGAAGCATATGAGAGGATTGGTAAAACCAACGATTTGTAAACAAATAATAACATTTTGCGGGTCAGTCTCCACGATTTGCCAAAAGCTCTTCTACACTGCCAAAAAATGGTAGTAGCTTTCTTAATTTTGTAATCAAGGTTGTAATTCCATGAGAGTTACTATCTAAGAAGACACCAAGATGTTTTACATGGTCAGATCTAGTTATCGTTCTTCCAAAAAGAGAAAGAACAGAGTAGTTTTCAATAATTCTACGCCTAGTAAAGACAATTAAATCAGTTTTAGACGGATTAACACATAAGCCCTTCTCAATACACCATGTCTCACTATAAGTAGGGCCTCTTGCATTAAATCACCCAATACATTCAGATATTTGCCAGAAACTGTAACAACAATATCATCAGCATAACTTTGGACAATGAAGCCAGAATACTGTAGTTTAACTAGTAGCTTGTCAATGACCAAAAGCTACAGCAGAGGAGAGAGAACTTCCTTGTGGACAGCCTTTAGCAACCTTGACAGAAATGGGCAAGCCATCCAGCTCATCTTCAACAATGCGAGACTTAAGCATAGATTCGATCCATAAAACAATAGAGCGATCAATGCCAAAATTGGTGCAGGCTTTAGTAATCGTAGCAAACGAAGTATTATTAAAAGCTCCCACAATATCCAGAAAAGCACCCATAACAAACTCTTTATTATTGAGAGACTTTTCAACCTTAGTGACAAGTTCATGTAGATCAATTTCACAGGACTTACCAACTCTATAAGCATGTTGCATGTTACTGAGTGGAAAGATGATCTCTAATAAATCTGTCGACGATCCTTTTTAAAGTCTTAAGAAAAGTTGAAGACAGACTAATAGACCGAAATAACTTAGGGCCCGTATAATCAGACTTGCCAGCCTTCGGGATAAAAAGAACTTTAGTCTTGCTCCAACATCGAGTAACAATACTATATGCAATGCACGCTTGGAATAGACGAAGCAGATGCTCCCGAATGTAGGGAAAGCCATGCTGTAATTCAGCAGGGAAAATCCCATCAGGACTCCCACCTTTGTACGGTGCAAATGAGAACACACTCCAACGCAGAACGTCGTGAGTGATCAGCTTGTGAACTAAACCCCAATTAGGAGTTTCAACATACAAGTTAGCAGGCTTGAAGATAACAGAATCAGAACTGAAGTCACAACCGGGGAAATTAACAGAAAGACGCAACTCACCGACCTCCCTATTGGAAGAAGTGAGCTGACCATTCGGCAGACGAAGAGCATTAATACTTGGCTTCATCTCGGATGCTAGATGTATTGTGGTAATAAATTGAGGTGAAGCTAGAACGGAGCTTACTTGCCGGATTCCGGCACAGTTTGTTGCGTAATGATCGCTTGAGGATTCAGGGTAAATATTTGCTGGTTCTGAAAGACACCTTGCTTCATTGCTATCATCCACAACTCAGGTTTCCTAAGTACAAGACATTCCTTGACCCTGGCTGACGAAGGTGAAATAAATTCCTTCGCCTGTCGCAAACCTGGAATTCCGCGCCACTAAGAGGACTTTTGCACATCCTCCCAGCGTTTAACCGCTGCCTTAAGGTGCCCCTTAGTGACGCCGCAGAAGGGCTCTGGTCCAATGAATGGAGAGGCGGAACTCTCGCGGACGAGGCCATCAGCTGCCTCGTTTCCCACAATTCCAATGTGACCTGGCACCCAAACAAGTGTTACCTTATTTGAGCTTGCCAGCAACTTAATAACCTTCAGACAATCCCATACCAGCCTTGACTCAATGGTAAAAGACCTAAGAGCCTTTAAGACCGATTGGCTGTTTGATACAATATAAACCTTTGCGTCGTTTAGGCCTTTAGATATGCCTATCCTAGCGCAAAGTTCTATAGCATGCACTTCTGCTTGAAAAACGGTAGCATTGGTACCCAAAGACTTCGAGAGTGATGTTCTACTCCCGTGTATTCCTACCCCCGTCCTATCTTCCATTTTTGATCCATCTGTAAACCACACCATTGACCCTCGCGCAAAGGATGGTCCCTCTGTACCCCACAACTCCCGGTTAAATAATCTAACACAAAATAGTTTGTGGAAATCCAGTTTAGCTGGCATACAGTCGGAAAGCATTCCTATAGTAGGATCTGTCTGAAACTCCTTGAGGATTTCCAGATGGCCCACTATGTATATTGCATATAAATAAGTTAATTCGGTGAACAGCTGAGATTCAAACTGTGCTCCCTGATCCGTGACAATAAATTCTAATACACCAAAATGGGACACCCAAGTACTGTACACGGCGCAAGCGACTGTGGCCGCAGTAATATTTGGAACAGGAACAATGTTATACGGTATCGTTAATTTTTAGGTACCGGTAATGAACCGGTGATGTCTAGGTGAATTTCCGTAATAGACAGCAATAATCGAACTGGGGCCGAACCAGCAATAGCACCATATTTGGATCTTATGGACGAAATATACAGCTTTGAAAATGCTGCACCAGAGAGCACAGACTCACACAAAATCAAGATGATGAGCAATTCGACTCAATGATAGAAGTGTCGGTGCAAATAGAAGATGAACCACTGACGCCACATTCGCCTGCCGATGTTCCGTCTACTTCAGGCAATCCAGGAAGGGTACCCCGTCGAAAAAGTGAGAAGGAGAAACTTTTGAAAAGGAAATTAACTTTTCAAAGAGAAGCCGCAGAGTTAAGATAGGCTAACAAAATAAAAACGAGGATACTGGAACGAGAAGAGGCAAAGAATAAAGGGAGTGGCATACGGAGCTAATTAGTGCCAGAAAAGGGAGTGGCATAAGCAGCTAATTAGTGCCATGTCCAAGAGGAAGGAATTAAAACATAAGTAGATTATCTATGTAACAATTATTTTATATTACAAATTAAATAACAATAAATTATATTTTTTATTAGTACGCCCCCGTGTCGATCCTGTGTATTACCACTACTGGTGTTAACCGTAACTGGCATGTCAATAGCCGCCGGTCCTTCGTCTTCACTACTCTGGTTATCGTAGTTCCATTCATCTTGTTCATCCATACACAAGTTGTAAAGCCCACACAACACGCAACTGTACCTACTGTTAATTACTGTGCTTATTTTGCAATGCTCAGTGAAATACAGTATTCGCCTGAACCGAATTTTCAGCAATCCGAAGGCATTTTCTACAACCATCCGCGTTGAAGAAAGGATATAATTCGATCGACGCAGGTCCCGAGTGTCATAGAAAGATCCAGGTTCTTCACAATGAACGTCTAAGAACTTCTTTCCACTATCCATAACAGCTTGCATTGTAATGCTGTAATATTTTTTGCGATTGCTATATAGAGGGATTTGGTCAAACGGTGCCTTTATTTTAATATGGGTCCCGCCCTTAACCCCAAGAACACCATAGATGCCTTTCATATTCTCGAAGGCTGACGTAATTTGTAAAACCTTCTCTGGAGTTCTTGGCCACTTTATAAATTGGTACACTATGGAAACCATCCAACACGACGTACGATTTACAATTGACCACGTTGTTTTATCACAAATGTCGAACAGATTTCCTAATTGCCTGTAGATATGTAATCGAATTTGCGACATACCATAAGAACACGTAAATTTCCTTTACATTGCCGTCATTTGCTCGTCCGCTTTTGTATCTGGGACAAATTTCGGACGATTTATATAAATCTAAAAAATGTATTTATTTTTATTGGGTTTGTAACAGTTCATGGAGTTTGTTAATTCTTTGTTGCTTGAGTGAATGGATCACGTGGAAATAAAGAGATCACTTACTGAATTAAATAATTATAGTTTAATTAATGAATACCGGATTTAACACTAACTACGGTGGATACGCCCGTTGACATGAGATAACCTCTGTCCATACAATTCTTCAGATCGGGATGATCGACTGTTTCGAAATATATTCCACACTCCTCGGTCAATTCTCATGGGGGTCGGGAAACGGTATCCGCGATAACGTTCGACTTTCCTGGTACGTATTCAATGGTAACATTCAATCCTTGAATGAATAACGCCCATCTCGCTAGGCGGCCCGTCGGCGAACGAAGAAACATCAACCATTTTAGGGACTGGTGGTCAGTGTCCAAAAGTACGTCGGATTCATCCAAATAACCTGGAATTTCTTAAGACCCCATACTACAGCTAAGGCTTCTCTTTCCGTGATGGAATAATTTCGTTACGCCAAAGTTAATAAATGACTTGCATAGTCTAAAGCCTTTTCTTCATTATTGAATTTCTGGAGAAGAACAGCGCCAAGAGCATAATTACTTGTATCAGCCCTAAGTACATATGGTTTCGATGGATCAGCTTGTTGTAAAATCGGATGATTAATTAGGACCTCCTTGAGATTATCGAATGCTCGCTGTTGGTCATCGGACCAGCTCCACTTGACATTTCGATCTGATGAGATCACTCAATACTTTGGAACGATCCGCAAAATTTGGAACAAACTTCCTATACCAGCTACAAGTTTGAAGGAAAGTTTTGAGATGGCAAACGTTTCGAGGTGCAGGCATCTGGGATATCGCGGTCACCTTATTCGGATTAGGTTGGATCCCTTCCGGTGACAATACATGACCAAGAAAAGGCACACTTCCTCGGAAAAAGGAACATTTTGTCCGATTTGCTCGCAGATTATACCTTTGGAGTTGTCTGAACATAGTCTCGTTATCTTTTAGGTGTTCCGCAAAATCTGGAGAAATGATGATAAGACCATCGAGATACGCGAAAATAGTGACATCTGAAATCTCCGCCTTCATCCGATCTATAAGTCGCTGGAACGTGGAGGGACCATTCTTAATATCAAACGGTATTCTGTTAAAACGATAAAGCCCCTACTCCGACAGAACTGACCTTCTAACTCGATCGAGAGATCTCCAATTCACGAAAAAATATTTTTTCGGCTCGAGCCAATCTTAATAAATCGTCAAATGATTTAATTTCGTTGCGTTTAATTTTACCTCGAATTCTGAAATATAGAAGCCCATAACACATATCCAATTGTATCTTTTTGGACAATTCCCAGTAGGAAATTTCGAAAACAGGGCACGAATTTAATTAATAAACAAATCGGTAGTCTCCGTCTCACCCTGCCTTAATTGAAAAATCTCCCGGTAAATAAGATATGGTGGTTTGCTTACTGAGAAAGAAAGTGCAAACCAGAAGTGACGTATCTTCATCAAAAGTTTGGACCGTTGACCCAAGTACTAGCTTCGGCTTCAAGAAGCAGGGAAAATCTCAAAATAACGTTCTCATCAGCCATTCGAGTGGATATTTTATATATTTTAATCGCGCTAACAAACACCGTTGCGTATTCTTCCTTCCTTCCATCAAATCTATGCGTACAGAACGCAAAATTCTCCGTCGAACGCAATACCTCCGTAATACCACTACAAGTTTGAGTACTCATCTGTACATTCCCAAAATGAGTTAAAAACTCTTTGAACTGTTCATCCGTCATGGTCAGCATTTTTACGGGTTGTTCGCTTCTGGAATCGTCGTCTAGATTTTCTTGATGAGAAGGTTGTCCTGGTGTAGAAACTGAAGTATGTTTAGCAGTACTGCTTTTGGAATGACAACTCTTTTATGTTCTGTTTGAAGAAGAATGCAATTTGACTACAAAGATAAAACAAACTTTCGATTGTAAAATGGGTTAAGCGCACTATCCGTCTTGGGAAGAACACTTGGTCATCCGTCTCGTATGAAACACGAAATTCTTGTTAAAATTGGATCGTCGAGTGTTGCTCTCGCGATCAGCGAAGAATTTATAGGTAAGTCATCTAGTGTCATTTGACTTACATTATCCATGTTAGTTAAAGTTTTTTCAAAGTGATCAAACTCCTCATCTTTGCCTAGTGGTAGTCTGGATAATGCGTCTGCATTGGCATGCTTTTCTGTTGGACGATATTTGATATTATATTTATACAGCGCAATAGCCCAACGCTGAAGTCTTTGAAAAGTTGCGACTGGCAGTTTCTTGTTTGGATGAAAAATTGTGGTCAATTGCTTGTGATCCGTTAACAACTCGAAATTTGTGCCGTATAAATACTGGTGGAACTTTTTTTTTTTTCGCTGGCGCTACATCCCTTAGAGGGATTTGGCCGCTTCATAGCGAAGTTTCGTAATCATTTTTTGAACGGGTAATGAGTGATTAATTCATTGATCCTTACATTAACCAGCCGTGATTTTTTCATCACCCGCCGGGAATCGAACCCGGGACCTCCGGAGCTAAAAGCAAGCATGCTAACAACTGTGCCACCGGAACTTTGTCACACCATAAATAATAGAAATTGCTTCCTTTTCAATCTTCAAATTACAGCACCAATGCCATACTTATGGATGCGTCGGTAGAAAGGACGATCCTCTTGGTAGTGGACTAATCTGGACGCCTTTAGCAACTGCGACTCCAGTGTCTGAAAAGCGGTTTCTTGTCGATTGGTCTAAACGAACTTTACACCCTTGTGGCGGAGCTCATTAAGTGAAGCGGCAATTAAAGCGAAATTCTGTATGAATTTATGGTAATAGTTGATTTTGCCAATGAATGCCTTCACTTGTTTGATATCAGTAGGACGCGGTATATTCTTCAATAGCTCCAGTCGCTTTTCTGATGGCTGTATGCTCTGTGCGTTGATGATATATGACCCACGTATTCTATGTTCTGCACTGCAAATGTGCACTTATCCTTCTTACATCTTAGACCATACTTGTCAAAGCGGCCCAGTAGTTCTTTGAGATTCCGAAGATGATCTTCGTTGGTCGCTCCAGTGACGATTACGTCATCTAGATATACTGCACACATTGGAATACTGGCGGTGACTTCTTAAGAGCGCTTGCCACTCCGAAAGGTAAACGTTGGTATTGAAAAAGGCCACAGGGTGTATCAACAACCGTCAATTGCTTAGACTCCTCTAACAACTCGACTTGAAGATAAGCATCGGTTGGTTTAATTTTAGTAAAGAACTGCCCTCCTTACCAACTACCGATCGATTTCTATTTATGGGTTGATAGTAACTTTAAAATCTCCACAAACTCTTACGTTACCATCTGTCTTTTTCACCGATACAATTGGGAAGGCTCATCGACTAAAATTGATTGATTTAAGAATGCCTCTGGACACTAGTCTCTGAATCTCCTGATCCACGTCCTTCTTCAAAGCAAATGGAACGTTGTAGGGTTTGAAGAATTTTGGGTTCAATGTGATTACCGCCCGGAAAGAGTTACAAAATCCGTGAGTATACGAAAATAGATTCAGGTAATCCGCACAATTCCTCGATACACACTCGACTAGGGATTGCTGAAACGTATCTATCACCGAACAGATATTGACTAGATTACGATTTGCTCATGTCCATAGTTCAAATTTTAGTGCCTTGAACCAGTTTAAACCAAGAATATTTGATGCTTGATCGTTGTCGACGATCAAAAGTGGCAGTATGAACTGCTTATCTTCCCACATAACTTGCACCTTACCAACTCCTTTGGGAGGAACGTGGGTGTTTCTATAAGCCCTCAGGATCTTATTCGTCAGCTCATATGCTGGAGAGCCCGATTGATAGTATTCTTTAAGTCCAACCATAGAGCACGATGCTCTCGTGTCAACTTGAAAAGCGATTTGTCTGTTGTTAACACCGACATTGACCATAATTTATCCCGAATCTTGTACCATTAGGGGTTGACACTGGATCGGCTTCTTCTCGAAATTCTGTTTCCAGGTTACAAACAGAGTTTATGTAATGAAAATCGCTCAGTTCATTAATTACGTAATTTCCCAATGAAATGTAATTTCGACCACGATCCGCTCGATTATGATTTACTGTTGACTCCGGATTGATTGACTGGCATACGCTGGCGATATGATTCTTGCCACATTTGTCACAAATAGATGTGATGTCTGTAATCTCGACGCTAATGGGCTGCTTGGCATACAGGGTACGATTTCAAGCTGTTTGAAGAATATTTGCCTCGACTTCGACCTCTTCTTTGATTTGTTCGCTGTTGATTATGGCCCTACGTTGGTTTTATGTAATTGACTACAGTTGAATCGGAAATGGTAGCTTGAACTCCTTCTTTGATAATTGCGCACGATCGTTTAGAGCATTCATAGGCTTGTGCTATTTCGACTACTTCCTCCAATGTTGGGTTGGATTTCAGCAACGCAGCATTAGTACCGCTTTTTCCAAATTCCCACTCTGTGTAACCTTCCTCGCATCCAGCTTTTGGACAAATAAATGCGCAATCTTGCGCTGCTCCTCATAAATTGGCAATCCAATCTGCGTATGACTATTCTGGCAACATGCGACTTTTGTAAAAATTGCATCGCGGCCCGAGCACATTTTTTTCCCACAAAATGAACAGTTAACGCTTTGTCAAATCTTGAAATGATTTTTTCATTAGATCGTTGTGGAATAGTTTTTGAAGCGGTTCCAGTGATGTGTCTCCCACGCTTGCGAGAAAAAATGCTCGCTTGACCGCCTCGTCTTCTATTTTATTCGCCATAAAATTCTGTTCTATCTGCACAAGGTATTTTTCCAATTCATTTTATCTTTTTCGAAAGCATGAAAATGTGGTACGGCTAATGACGGTGATCCGATTTTTGGTTCCTTGAACATTGCCTCAACCAGCTATTCTTTCTGCTTTTGCATTAATTGAAACAATTCTTTGAATTGATTGACGACCAATTGATCAATGTATATTGTACCCCTAACAAATACCACTACACATTTTTTTGACACGTCTTTTTATGTAGTGGCATTGCTTAAGCCTGGTATTCCATATTTCCATGGGAAAAATTGACTAACAGTCAAAAAAATTGAAAAGAGAAAAATAATCTGATATTCCATATAAGAGACAAACACAACGCTTTTTTAATTTTTTATTTTATAGCAAAACTATTTTGCTATAAAATAAAAAAAAACCACGTTGGCTTTGTCTTTTATATTGGGCATCAAATTATTTTTCTCTTTGCGTTATTTTTGGCTGTCAGTCAATTTTTCTCGTGGAATACAGGCGGTATTCTTATATACACAAATACAAGAGCAAACAAATCTCGCAACTATCATTATTGCCATCTGCGCATGGGTAAATAAGATTATGGTCGATACTACAGTTTTCGAGGCTGTTTTACAAGGTAACAGAGAACAGAGATGTCGAAATATTTTCAGTTTTAAAAAGTAAACAAAAAGGAAGCTGATTGACCAAATAAAATGTTAATTAATTAATTATTGTCAATCACTTTGTTTAAGAAGTTAATAAAATATTAAGTGAAGTAATAAAGTGATAAACGAGATAACAATTCCAAGGTAAATGATTTTTTAAATTATATAATGCAAATTATTTCAGATAAAAGTAAAAAAAAAAAATGATTTCTATATTCATTGTCACAGTGTCAACTCTGCGTTGGTCAGCTGTGGCTGAACACATTATACAGATGCTACCATTTAAACTTAACATTTTCTCTTTTTTTCATTGTTGGAATGTAAATACTCACTTGATACTCATTAATACTAGCATCTGCATATACTTCCACATAATTCAGTTGCATTCTTCGAAATTCTCTCTTAACCATTATCGCTTTTGTTATGCCTCCAAAATGTTGGAAAATTTATTCATATTTTCCGCCATTATTTTCAACCGTTGCGTTTTTTGGAAATCGGTTCCTCCTTCCAATCTTACTTTTATCTCATTCACTAACACATTATCTTTGGTCAACATTCGCACAGACTTTCGCATGGTGATCCATCCCCTCTTATAATTAAGAATTACCCAATTCAGACCAAAGAGTATGTATTGGAGTATAATTAATCGCCCTCTCTTCGAAGCATATCAGTCACACTTGGGTGAGCCTCCCATTTAATCTGCTCTTACAATTATCGGCTAATTTTTCTATATGCACTTTAAAACTCAACCGATTATCGATCCAGATTCCCAAATATTTAGTCAATCTAGAATACTGAATTGTCTCATCAAAGATTCGCACATCAATTCTTTGATTCCTTCTAAATGCCTTACTATCACATTTTTTCGAATTCACACGCAGATTTAAATCATTCAAATATTGTGTTACCTAAACGATACAGTCCTGAGCTCGATTTAGGGCCTCGCCGATAGATTGGTCCATGCCGATTAGAACAAACTTATCTGAAAATTGCAAGATAACTTTGTTGGGAGAACTATACCTATGCATTGAGCTTGTATAAAGATTGAAGAGAGTCGGATAAATTTTGCTTTCTTGTGCGAGCCCAATGTTTACCGCGCCCTCTACACAAAATAAAGTTTCGCTTACTCATAAATTCAAACACCCATTTACATAATTTCCAAGGGAATTCCAGGCTCAAAAGAACCTGATATAATTTCCCTGGAATCACATAATCATACGCTCTTTCAATATCCAGAAATACCGCCACAACAAACTTTTTTCCTTTCATACTTCCCATACAAATTTTACCACACATCCGGCAATAAACTTTTTTCATTCATAAACTTTTCAAACAGTGTCGGTATAGTAATATAAAATTTCACATGAAACTGAGAATGGATTTTTATAGCGGAATGTATGTGATTTAATTTAATTATAAAATTAATTCGTAAATAGATTTAAAATAAAATTATTACTAGGTTAACTATTTTTACGGAAGCACGTTGCAATTATTAATTATACTCTGTTTATTTCCTACACAAATAAGTTTTGAGGTTTTTTTTCATAACTTCAACGCTTTATTCAGAGAAATTGGTACAATCGTTAGCTACGACTTTTTCCCATTTTTCAGGCAGCATACGGATTCCGCATGGAACAAATTCCTCGTCTTTTAAGGCGATCCAAGAATCGACCCAATTTTTGGCTCCTTCATAAGCAGTGACGTGCTTCTCGGCCAGGCCAGGAGTCTTCGTGTCATCGACCGGAACAAGTGGTAGTCGGAAGGAGCAATGTCTGTTGAATACGGCGGGTGGGGTAGGACATCCCATTGAAGCGCCTTCAAAGTCTCCTTGATGACTTTTGCAACATGTGGCCAAGCTTTATCATGCTGAAAGATCACTTTGTCATGTCTTTTGGCATATTGTGGGCGTTTGAGCTTTAAAGCTCCGCTTCAATTGTTGTTGATAACGTTCTTCAGTGATGGTTTCGTTAGGCTGGAGTAACTCATAGTCACCATAGGCACAGCAGCGTCTTGCCATGAATATGCAGTTTGGCCGTTGACTAGGCTTGGTGTTTTGTTGGCACAAAGGTTGACATGGTTTGAGCACAAAAAAAAATATTGTTTGCACTTCAGCGAAATAATACATACTGATTTTTAGAGGGGAATGATGACGCTTTAACATGAATATAGTTACAAGATTGTTCGACGCGATTTAATACCTGGTTACGCCATTTTTTGTAAATCCCTCAAAACTTATTTGTACCTCCAATAGTATTAGCGAATTATACGCCAAATGTATTAAGCTTGCGATTCCTATTTGAAACATTCAGTTGTTCCGGATAATGAGCCGGATACTTATGTTCCAATTATTTTACATTCAAAAAATTTAATTTACTGATAAGAAATTCAACCTTCAAAATTTTCAAAATTCAATAATTTTAATTAATTCATAATTAAATTTGAAAATGTTTATAATACTTTGAATTTCAAAATTTCGAATGCGACTTTGAATTCTTGATGAAATCTTAAAATTAAGAATTTTAACAACATGAGTGTTGCTAATTTTTATAAAACGTGCAGGTTTATGAAAAATCGGTATACCAAAAATAAAACAACAAAATTTTAAGTTGAAATTAAATTAATTTTGATATTTTGAAATTCGAATTTTAGAGCTGAAATTTAACAATAAAATATATTTTGAATTGACTTTAATTTTTTCAAATCTAAAAATCAATGTTTGAAGATTTTAAATTCAAATTTAAGTTTCGAAATTTAAAACTTTTATTAAAAATTAATTACAAAACTGTGCTGTCAAAATTTGGAATCAAATGATCAATTTTAAAAAAATATTTTATGATGAAACCCTCAGATTCTGAAAAATTCTAAATTCAAATCTGATTTTAATTCTTCAAAAGGATTTTTAGATTTTTTATGTTTGCATAATTAAACATAGTTTTTGTGTACTAAAGATAGTCCAGTAAATTTAAAAAATTTAAATTTGGTTCTTTATGTCTGAATCGTTATTTCTAAAGTTTAGACATCACCCAATGAACACGCGCAAAAACAGCTGCATCATATTCACCCATGACTCCACTCTATATTGATAAAAGAATATATGTATGTACAATTATAATTTTTGATATTTGACGGTCAAAGAGCCGTACAAATGTTAATACAACCTAAACCTTACAAATTAAATTTAAAGCATAACAAATGTTTAAAATAGAAAATTAAACTAGATGGAGTAATAAAGGCCATATTTATAGATAAATTATAGTTGGCCACCTAACTTAGAATCTGCTAACTTAACTTAGACTTAAGGCATGAAAAATAGGTTTTTCTTTCTCTTCTCTGCGCATGCGTCAACAGCGAAACATCGTAAATAAAAATAAATTATAATTTATTAAATAAACCACCATTTCGAAAACCATACAAAATTGGTTTAGTGAATTTTATTTATTTATTGTTTTTGAGCAAGTTCTACATTCTTCAATGGTCGAGGCAGAAACGCTTGCCCTCGAATGATTCATTGGTGTCAGAAGTGGGATCTATTCCCCATTAAATTCATTTTTTCTGTTGCGGTTTGTGATTAATCATGAAATAGCTGTGTTGCTGCGTTTCTGCATACGTCGTTTGTTGGTGAGTTTGTTCGATTATACTCTCTATTGGTGGAAAGTGCGATAAATTAAGTGATAGTGCACGAAATCTGTTTTCTACAAACTCCAATTACGGAAGATGGCCTTGCTTAAACGTGCTAAAAACGGCGTCGCAGTTTATTTGGAGTAGGTAATACAGCGGCATGCCACATGGATAAAAATCAATATTGAGGAGGCTACATTTGGTCAAATGCGCCTCAGATTGGAAGATGTTACCAAAAACCATGAAGAAGAACCAGATGCAGCAGCAAATAGAGCTATTATCGAAAATTTATATTTCACCGTTCGTCCAGCGCTGGAAGAAAAGTTGGAAGCATTATCATTTACGCGCATGCCTAAGATCGAACAAGCCAATCAACCACCCAGATTGAGTGCAAAGCTGCCGGAAATTGTATTGACCACGTTTTCCGGTGACATTAGAAAATGGTCAGAGTTCATCGAGTGTTTCGATTTATTGGTCCATTTAAACCCTGTGTTGAGTGAAATTGCGAAGTTCCAATACTTGAAGAACGCTTTAAAGGATGCTGCATTCAATTCAATAGAAGCGTTAGACTTCACAGAATCAAACTACGAAGTGGCCAGAAAGGTACTGAAAGAACGGTTAAATCAACCTAATCGGATCTGTGAACATCATATCAAATGGTTGTGCACAGTTAAAGCTTTGGATAAACCCTGTTCACGTCAGCTAATGGAGTTGCACGACGGATTCAATTCGCATTTGCTGTCCCTACGAACACTGCATCGTCCAACAGAGCAATGGGACGACTTGAATGTGTTCTTAATCTCAAGCAAATTCGATTCTGAAACAAAGAATAAATGGTGTGAAGCCGCCCTATGGACAGAATCGCAACGTACAATGAAATTTCCCAGTTCATCAAACGGCTATGTGCCAAATTAAATCTGTTATCAACCAAACCGTCAAGTTCTTCAGCACATCGGAAAAATCCACTTCAAAATCCAATCAAGGCCACAACGATTTTATAACGTGCTGAGTTCACATCATGCAACGTTGAATATGTACTATTGTGTTCTGTGTAATAAAAATTCACATTCCATTCTACGCTGTTTTGCATGTTTAAAGATGTCAGTCAGAGATCGACGAGAACAAGTGAAAAATCATGAACTATGTTTTAATTGCCTCAAACCATGTCATCTAATAGACAAGTGTCCAGTGCAAGAGTCATGTAAGGTTTGTCATCTAAAGCACCACACTTTGTTGCATTTGAGCGTTAGGACTTCCAACGCAGCTGCAACGTCAAGCAACGATAAGACTTCGTCATTACCTTCAGCTATTCCAACTTCGTCCAAGTCAGCTACACCCACCTCCGTTAAAGATAAATACGAATCTACACATGTGTTCTTGGCTACAGCTCTGGTACAAGTTTTAGGCAAATTTAATCACCCCGTTGTGGGACGGGCATTATTGGATTCCAGATCTCAAATGAATTTTATGAGCAATTCTTTTGCATCAAGACTGCGGCTTCCACTAGAACAAGTGTTTGTCAAAATTGGAGGATTGGCTCTTCATCTATACAATCTTCCTCCAGTGGATGTGTTAAACTACGACCAATGGTAACCAATTTTGCTACTGACCTTGAAGTACTAGTTCTACCTGTAATTATAAATATTGCTCCATCAGTGGCGATAAATACTACTGGCTGGTCCATTCTAGCTAATTTACGATTGGCTGATCCAAATTTTGCAAGCGCTCAAAATGTCGACCTGCTAATTGGAGCGGAAATGTTCTTCGATTTATTCAAAGTCGGTCAAATCAAGTTAGGAAGGATACAATTTGCCGTGTCTTCAAAACACTATCCTGGGTTGGGTTATATCATCATAGACAACAAATTTCTCTACTAACATCATACATTACGACCATCGAGGAGGACATTGAAAGATTTTGGAAGCTCGACACAATTGCAGAAGGCTCCAAATTGATAACTGTGAAGGATCACCCATGCGATAAACATTTTGTCGAACAAGTCAAGCGAGATGAAACAGGTAGATTTACCGTGAGATTGCCATTTACTCATAAGCCAACAATCCTGGGCGACTCCTCCACAATGGCCATGCGACGTTTTTACAATTTGGAGAAAAGGTTCTATCGAGATCCTGTACTTCATGCTCCCTACACATCATTTATCGACGAATATTTAGCACCAAGCATATGGTGCAAGTACCAGATGATGAAATTCTAGCATCCAACTACTATCTTCCTCATTACTGCGTCATCAAACCAGATAGTTCAACGACAAATTTGCGAGTTGTTTTTGATGGCTCAACAAAAACAAGCAGTGGATATCTTCCATCTTGAACTCGCTGCAGATTTCTCTTCGGTTGCCTTCCTAGGTGTTTTTAGACGTTTATGTGCCACAAGAACAGTATGTAGGAGGTGTTTTCTGACAACGGTACAAACTTTGTTGGAGCCAATTCTGAATTAAACCATCAGTTATACCAAGTTCTTCGAGGCTCCAAGTTGCAGCAGGACATAAAGAATATGTGTCAAGAGGAAACAATTCAATGGACTTTCACACCACCACGATCTCCTCACTTTGGTGGCCTTTATGAAGCGGCCGTAAAATCGGCAAAATTTCACCTTCGTCGTGTCATGAGCAATGTAGTCTTCACATACGAAGAATTAAACACGCTGTGCAAACGAGTGCACGCCATTTTGAATTCCCGGCCCATAACACCACTTACTTCAGTTCCCGATGGTACAGCAATTCTTACTCCAGGAAATTTTTTGATCGGCAGACCATTAACTGCCATACCAGAACCTAATATCACCGATGAATCCATTGGGTACAATAAACGATGGCGCCTCATTCAACAATATTTTTAGGCCAGGTGGTTCAAAGATTGTCTCCAAGAACTTCAGCATCGACGAAAATGGGCTACTCAATAACCAAACATAACAACTGGTCAAATCATTCTAGTTAAGGACGACAATCTTCCTCCAATGAAGTGGCAGATGGAAAGAATTATCGCAATAAACCTTGGAACTGATAGTTTAGTCCGCGTAGTCAGCGTTCAAACCGAAACAGGGGTCTATCAACGAGCCATCACTAAAATATGCCCACTTCCACTGAAAATTGAACTCGACAAGAGTTCAAGGCGGGAAGAATGAGCACGCGCAAAAATAGTTGCACCATATTCGACTCCACTCTATATTGATAAAAGAACATAAAATTATAATTTTTGTTATTTGACGGTCAAAGAGCCTGCATAAATGTTAATACAGCCTAAACCTTATAAGTTAAATTTAAAGCATAACAATTGTTTAAAATAGAAAATTAAACTAGATGGAATAAAGGCCATATTTATAGATAAATTATACTTGGCCACCTAACTTAGAAACTGCTAACTTAGCCTAGACTTAAGGCATGAAAAATAGGTTTTTCTTTCTCTTCTCTGCGCATCCGTCAACAGCAATTTATTAAATAAACCACCATTTCGAAAACCATACAAAATTGGTTTAGTAAATTTTATTTATTTATTGTTTTTGAGCAAGTTCTACATTCTTCAATGGTCGAGGCAGAAACGCTTGCCCTTGAATTATTTACCCAAAATATTTCAATTTTTTTGCCTTTTACAATGTTGTTAACCCAAAAAATTTAATTAGAAAATCTTAAATCTTTAAAAATTGTGGACCGTTCAACCGTTGGAACCGTTTAATTTCGAAATTATCTCAATATTATTAAGATTCTTTCGGCTTTTTATAGACACAATATATTAATAATAATGGCTTTCACAACATTTTCGACTTGTCAATCAGAAAAATGAAGAGGCCAGTCATTTATAATATATCTACCAAAAAAAAGTAGAAATATCAAAATCCCCCCCGTACTTTAACCCGAGAGTTAATACAAAATGTATTTTTACTCTAAAAATGAAAACCTTTCCTTGCGCTTTCTATGGGTAGTTTGGTTTCATACTGATAATCTCAAAACAAAAAGTTCGATCTACTCATCAGGCAAGATATACAGAAAATAAGGTATAATATTGCGCATGCTGTTGCTATCCTTTTTTCACAATTTGACATCACGTGAAGACAAAATTGCTGATATTTATATGGAGTTTAGTGATATTTTTATTAATTTTTTAAATAAATGGAAAATAAATGAATTTTTTTTTTATTTTTGCCATTAATTATTTTTCGACTTTATGTTAAAATTAAACATTTCAATTTTGATTTTAGTTATATGTATACTGCAATACTTTCGGAATTAAATCGCGAAAAGAGGCATGTTTTAATATTCGTGTCTAGAGCAGACTGTTTGAGCACATTGCATAACAAGTTTTGAAATTTATGAGTATAATTTTTTTTTTAATGCAGAGAACGATTTGATTTTAATTATTTTTTTTTTTTTTTTTTTTTTTATTTTTATTTTTTTATTTTTATTTTTTATTTATATTACGACTGAGTCTTACACCCATTTAGTAATTTACATTGCATTATAAAGTATTTGATTAGTCGGCACAATCACAAGATTATCCCCCATTTCGTGTAACTCATCCCCTGGATTTTCGCCACAGCAAGTCTACTGACCTCCTGGTCGCGATAAGTCCAATGGTTTTATTCTTTGCAGTCTTCTGGTAGGTGTGGTAGTCAGCATACAGCGTATGTCCAGATTTTCATGCTGGTGCAGACGTTGTAGGTGTTTTGTTGCATGATGCTTAATTTCATCCACGACAAGCTCGATCTTTAGATCTCGATGGAGGTTGTCGTTTCGAATGTACCACGGTGCATTAACAATACATCGCAGGATTTTATTTTGAACTGTTTGTATGATTTTAATATTTGTCCTCTTGGCACAACCCCAGAGTTGGCTACCGTACGTCCATACAGGTTTAAGGATTTGTTTGTATAACAGCAGTTTGTTATGGATCGCTAGTTCAGATTGTCTCCCTAAGAGCCAATGCATCTTTCTAAATTTTATGTTTAGTTCTTCTCGCTTCTTTTTTATGTGTTCTTTCCATCTAAGTTTAGCATCTAAAGTCATGCCAAGATACTTAGCAGTGTTCGCATGCGGTACTACTATAGAGTTTATCATTATTGGTATATGATTAACTTTTAGATTGGTAAAGTTCACTTGGACTGATTTTGCTTCATTTAATTTAATTCGCCATTTCTCTGTCCATTTACATATCAGGTTAGTAGCCTTCTGAAGTTTACTAGTGGATTCATTGATGTTTTTTGCTGTTGCAAGTATTGCCGTGTCATCTGCAAAAGTCGCCATTGTTGCTTCTATAATTGGTATATCTCTAGTATATAGGAGATAAAGGATTGGTCCAAGAACACTCCCTTGTGGGACTCCTGCTGTTATTCGTTTTAGCTGGGAGTATTCATTCTCATACTTTACTCGGAAGTGCCTCTCTGATATGTAGGATTTTAGAATTTGAAAAAATTGCTCTGGAAGATCTCGATGAAGTTTGAATTCTAACCCCTGGTGCCATACTTTGTCAAATGCTTGCGCTACATCAAGGAATATAGTTGAACATATTTGTTTGCTTTCAAGTGATTTCTCGATTACATCAGTAATTCGATGTACTTGTTCTATAGTAGAATGTTTTTCCCTAAATCCAAACTGATGTGAGGGGATAAGATTCCTTTCTTCGATAATTGGTGTTAGTCTTTTCAGAAGAACCTTTTCAAATAGTTTTGATAATGTTGGTAGCAGAGAAATCGGCCTGTATGAAGCTTTATCGTTCGGAGGTTTGTTCGGCTTAAGTATCATAATTACTTCTGCAACTTTCCATTGTCTTGGTACATATCTTAGTCGAAATGCTGCATTAATTATATGCATTAGTTTCCTCAATGCTTTCTCCGGTAACACTTTTATTATCTGACCCGTTATAAGATCATATCCTGGGGCCTTATATGCATTCAGATTATTCTTGATTTCCCATTTTAGTTCTTTCAATGTTATTGGTGTAATTTTTATTTCATCCTGTTTATTTATCGGGGTAATATTTTCCTCTTCCGTTTGTTTTGGGTAAGGTTGAAATGTTTCTTCAAGATGATTTGCAAACAAATCAGCTTTTTGTTTAGCATTTCGAGCCCAATTGTCTTTATCTTTAATTGGAGGAACCTGAAGTTTGGGTCTTTTAAGATTCTTAGTTGCTTTCCATAATGAGTAATCAGTATCTTTTTGCCCAGTTAGAGTGCTGAGGTATTTATTAACTGATTGATTTTTAATATCTTTTATTAGATATTTTAATTTGTTACACAAGTGATTAAATACCCTCTTATTTTCCGGGTTTCGATGTTTTTGCCAATTCTTCCGTGCTTTTCTTTTGATTTTAAGTAGTTCCCTTACTTCCTCCGGATAGCTAGCATTGCGCTTCAATTCATGATTGTTATTAGGAGTGCTTTCCCACGCAGCACTTTGGATATTATAGATGAGATTATCTAGTTCTTCTTCTAATTGGACTGATCCCTGAATTGGGTTCTGCAGATTAATTCTTTCTGTTAACCGTGTTTGGAAGAGATCCCAATTGGTTTTGAAGCTCGTTAATTTCGGGTTGCTCTGTTTCATAATAATTGTTTGGCTAAGTGTCATAATAACTGGTGAATGATCTGATGATAGACTTTCACTGTTCTCTATATGGGTATAATTATCTGAAATTCCTCTTGTAATAAAGAAGTCTGTAAGATCTGGAGTCTTACTGATATCCGAGGGGCAATAGGTTGGTGTACCGCCTGAGTGAAATTCACATTTTAGTTGTTTGCCTGCTGCGAAAAGTTCTTTTCCTTTAGTGGTCGTTAACCGTGATCCCCAATAGGTATTTTTTGCATTAAAGTCACCTCCAATTAAAAAGACACTTCCTAGTATTTTGAGAAGATTAGTATAATCTCCTTGTTTGAGATTGTATCTTGGGGGGCAGTAGATTGCTGAGATACTACAAGTTTTATTAATGTTCAATTGTATTTTGATTGTTGTGACTTGCATGGAAAACTTCTCAATTTTAAGTTCTTCGTTATGCTGTATATGATCTTTTATCAGAATAGCTGATCCACCTCTAGCTTTGTTATCTAATATCCTTTTATTTTACAGAATGAAGTTTTAGTGAAATGTGTTTCTGATATAAGACATATATCTATATTATACATGTTTAAAAATATATCTAGTTCTTGAATGTGATGCAATAGCCCATTTGCATTCCAGGTTACAATTCGTAATGTTTTATTCATTTCTTTATTTTATAATTCGATTTTATATAATTTATATTTTGATACACTCGATCAAAGTTTCCTTCAATTTTTTTATTGAAACTAGTTTGTGATTTCATTTCTTCTAGCGCGTTCTGCAGGCTCATTTCCTGTGAAGAAAGTCTTTTGTTGAGGTTCTCTAGATTTCTCAGTATGTCCTGTAAAACAAGATCCACTTTGAGCTGTTTCTGCTCTGTTTGCTGAACTACTTGTGCATAAGTAACATTTTCATTTACTGGCTCTCTTTGTGCGTTAGGATTAGGAGTCAACCATTTTGGCTCCGTGGTTTTTTTTATAGATTGTACATTTCTTGATGCAACTGGTTTGCGTGATTTATCTCTCATTTTTTGTAGTTCTACTGCAACTTCACATCCTCTGTAATTTGCCGGATGCTGGCCATTACAGTTTATACACTTCGGTGTTGTATTTCGGGGAACTATGCAATCATTTCCTGCGTGTTTTCCTGCACATTTAACACATCTTGCTTCTCGATGGCAGTACTTCTGTGTATGATTATAATCTTGACAGTTTTTGCATTGTGGTATTAGTCGAGTGACCTTTCTCGGTGTTTCTATTTTATTTTTTATTTTATTTTATTTTTTAATTATTTAATTCAAAAATTTGGGAGTGTTCGATTTTAAGTATACTAAATTTGAATAATTCCTATTGCAACAAAACTATCAATTGTACTTCTGATAAGAACACATATAGAACACTAAACAGTGAATGGGTGTTTTGATTTAGTTGTAGCGAAAACACAATAAATGAAATAAGCCAGAGATTTAATTTTAATTTATAGTTTTATTTAATTTCCTTTTTTTCAAATTTATATTTTCTATTAACTGGGCGTTTAATAATTTGTGAACTGAATTTTTTTTTAATATATGTATTTTTCCATTTATATTTAACGTTGAATATGGACATAATATTTGAATATGTACGTGGATACCAATAATTTGAAGCCAAACGAAAATATATGGCAACAATTTGAGTACATAACGTAAAAAAATAAAAGTTTAAATAATTGGTACGTAAATGACCAAAAACATTTAATAATTTAATTGTTTTATGTTATGTATTCATAATTTTGTTTACCCTTTTTTCCATTTATCTTAGACATTATTGACGATTGGAGCATCACGAATTCTACCTAGTGGAATATTTTTAAACTTAGCTACCTGATAATTTGACGTTCGAAATTGTTGTAAATAATTCCATTTTTGATCTGTAAACACAATTTTTACTTACCGGATTGCTAATAATTGTAAATAATTTCAATTTTGGACTATAAAAACAATTTTTAATTACTGCAATGCTAAATTTTCTTTCGTCGCATTTGTGACAAATGTCATTTTATCAGGTGCATCATTTTAACTATTGTCCTCGAGAGGCGCTTCCCTTACTTTTACAATCGTCAATACACTCGAAAGAATTATTTCTCAAATATTTGGACCATAAAAAAAATATAAAGCATAAAAAGGGTCTCGGTAAACTATCATTATCAATTGTAAATACGGTTTGTTAAAAAAAATTACGATTATTCTTGATTTATTTTAAAAATTAATCAAAAAACTGCTTTTTTTGTCTTCACGTGACGTCATGCGCAAAGAAAGACGAAAATGAGACACGGGAATATACTACCTCTTTTTTCTGTATATCTTGCATCAGGACAGCGATTTTGGTCGCAAAATGAGGATTGATTTGAGGATTACCGGAAGGCAATAGTATTGGTAAATTGTATTGGTGTTGAATGTGCATTTTTTCTTTCAGTTTTTCATTTAATATGATGCAAATAAAAGAGATAAAATGACGCGAGTAGTAGGGATAACATGATACAAATAAGAGTAATAAGCTGAACAACAAATTCCGAAGAAAAAAAAATTAAAAATATTACGAAGCGAAAGAGACTCAAAATAAAAAATATTCACCAAAAAAAAAAACAAAAAAGCTAGAAAACAAAACGATTTTGTTTATTTTGTTTAGTATTGTGTTGCAATTGCAACTCATGATGGTCGGTTGCTCCTATACGATGTTATGTCTGAGGTTGGAGAAATTTTATTCTAGCATATACACAGCAAATAAAAAAGCAAGATGGTTTATTTTATTACTTTCCTTTTTTTAACTTGCGTAAACTTTTTTATATACAATTTTTTTTGTTTAGAATAAAATGTCCGCACACTTCGACATAACATCGTAAAGGAACAACCCTCACGAGCTGCAAGCGCAAGGCATAGGCAACACAATACTAAAAAAATAAACAAAATCATTTTATTTTCTTACTTTCTGTTTTGGTTCCTTTGTTCAAAATTTAAAAATTAAAATGATTAATTTTTTTTGTTTTCATTTATGTTGCTTTTTGTTTTTTTTATTTGCGAGAAATTGTTTTGGTTACGTTTATGTATTTTGTTTTGGTTTTTTATTAACGAATGAATTCCACTAGTAAGAAGAAAGGGAAAAATAACTCAAGGCGAGCGTAAGCACCAAAAATTTGAACCGATTCACCCGCTTGGCTTGTTTTTGATACTTACCCCATGAGAAAACGCATGAGAAAATACACTAATACAATATAAATATTTGACGGCACACAATAGCAAAATGTATGTTATTCACCGTGTACATATACAAAATTCTCAATCCTCAATCCTCATTTTGCGACCAAAATCCCTGTACAGGTAGCTACGACCAAACTACAAAAATACAATTCCAACTCCATATATTAAGTATGAGGAAAGAACGTAGTTGACTTAGCGAATTATAAATAAATTCACTAAATCAAAAAACACAAGGAAAACTTTTCATTTCTGTGTGTTTTATGCCAATACGAATAATAGAATAATAAAAAGCCGAAAGAATCTTATTGATTTAATACAGACAACTAAACTTCTCTTTCTCAATATTATTGTATTATTTATGTACATACATATTGAGAATTTAAATTTGGAAAATTACGAGCGTTTACAAGTATAAAATTTGAAACCAAAACATAGTCATAAATAACACTGTCATAAAAAACATAAATCTCAAAGTTACGTTTTTTCAGAATACAGCTGAAGGATTTCAAATGTTTTTTCGATGTATTGAATCAAGGATCAATACGTTCAACGTTCATTTGTCAGGTCATTCTGACCAAAATTGCCATTCAATATATGGGGAGCCTCATGTTTGGTAAGAAAGGTCATCATCAAGAAAAGTCACAACACAGACCTTTTTTTGTTTTTTTATTTGGGGAAATAGTTTTAGAGAAAATACTTGGGGATAGAATTTTTCTGCGAATATTTTAGCGCTTAGCCAATCAAATTTGAGTATGAATGTCATTTTATTTTTCAGTGCAATTGTATTAACACGTTAACTTGCTTAAATCACCTGTAAGTAAGAAAAGGAGCTCTATATATTTGCTGGTTTTAGCATAAAAAATTTTGATTATTTTAAACTATCAAACAATAGAGCTACCTTTCAGTTTTTCTTTTGGCTTTTATTTAATTAGGGAGGATCGGATCCATCGGGACTCTTAACGTCATCCCTCAATTTTCTTCTGTCTACCGTCACTAAACCATGATTTTTGAGTGTTGCCTTGGGCTGAATTAAAATACGATAAAATTAATTTGCTTTGAATTTGTATAATCATAATGGAACAAATTGCAATTTCTTACACGAAAAAAAGTGGACATATTGGTAGTTTCAAATCTCTTGCGGCTAAACACTCAACCGGTTTTAATTTACAGCCTTTTGTGGACTAACGAGCCGTCTTCTACTAATAAGAGCTGCCAAACGTATTGTAGTTATATGAATCAAAATGGTCGTAATAAAATGACGACGTGACCTTACTGTCGAAGAACTGTTTATGTATATTTTGAAAGGATTGGTCGTAAAATGTTTTTGATAAATTACCTACATATAGAGCACCGACGTAAATATTTCTGTTAACACTAACGTATGAGGAATAAAATATGGACAAACAAAAAAAAGTAAAAAAAAAATTATTTACTAATCAAATGATTTTAATCCATCATTTATTTAAAACTTTAATTCTTAGATAAAATTTACAGAAAAATTTGCGCTCCATATCGATTCGCTTTCCTGATCCTTTCTGGCACTCTTTTCATTGCCGCCTGCGTTCCTGATGTATCAATCTTCTTGAAATCTCTTTTTATCTTTCTAATCAGACATTCAACATTTTTGGCACGATATCCATTGCTGTATACCATTCTCTTCAGATTTGCCCAAAAAGTTTCAATGGGCCTTAGTTGTGGAACATTTGGTGGGTTATAGTCTTTAGGTATAAATTCGATTCTGCGTTGACGTAAATCAGATAACGTTGCGTTGGCATAATGTGAGGATGCCAAATCAGGCCAAAAAATCGTTTTATCATTTTTATGATATTTATTTATAAATTTCTGAAGCACAGGTAAACATTTGTTTGTGTATGTTTGCGCATTAACCGCCAAACCACTTTTGAAAAATACTGGGTCACTGACACCTCGTTCGCTAATAGCCACCCACAACATAACTTTACCTGGAAACTTGGTCTTATGAATAAACTTCTCCTTTTCTGGTGCATTGTGATCGGGAGACTCGTAGTAGTATTTTGGCTGCCATTCATTACCTTCAACAGTGAAATAACTTTCATCATCCATCACACATTTATAAGCTGAAGAAGCAGCGAAATATGTTTGGGAAAGCACTCTTAATCTAGATTTGATTGTAGCTAATTGTTTGTCTGTAGTTGCTGGTGCCGATTTTTTAGGTTTGCGTTGAATATTCATACTTTGTAAATATTTCTTGATAGTTTTTGGGGCAACTTGATATTTTTTACCCAGTTTTCTGTACGATTTTGCAGTTCGACCCACTGTTTCACCTTTCAATTTCATTCGAACTTTGCTACCTTGTAGTTGACATTTTTTACCAGAGTCGGGTTTTCTTTCCACAGGTTCATTATTCTTAAACAGTTTAATTGTTTTGTAGATAAAGAATTTTTTGAATCCAAGGTCCTTGAAGTAGTGAAAAATCTCGTTCTTTTTTTTGTCTGGATTTTCCTGACAAAATTTACAAATTAATTTACGACGATCTACTTGTAACAACGACATTTTTGTAACTAATCGTAAAATGACGCAGTTGTAATGTATTTTTTATAAAATATACGGGAACCACCTTATTTAAAAACAAGGAAATTTTTATTTTTGGTTGTACAATACAAATACAAATACATTTTACATTTGTCCATATTTCATTCCTCATACGTTATTAAAATATTTCACTTATTTTTGTTGTTACTGTCCTAAATTGTGAATACAAAAAACCGTTATATCAAATAATTTTGCTTTATGCTTTCATTATTTTAATAATGGACCTAGCCCATTTTATTGTGGTAGTAAAACTCATTAATAGAAACATCATTATTATGTTTTGTTTTAACTACATAAAATATATTTTGAGCCTCAAGCAAATTGGCTACGTTTACTGTAACTGCAACCTTACCTTTATAACAGTGGCTTAATTTAGTAAATTAGAAATGTGTAAACTTTACTGAAATTGCTAAATTAACAATTAAAAAAAACATAAAAAATTTAACCCTCAACCTGCATAATTAGGTATCCCGTCAATTCACAGAAAAAAAATTCACAGAAAAACAATTCACAGAAAATTTACAGAAAAAATAATAGTATTTCCCAGAAAATCGCGCAAATATCTGGAAAATGGAGATTTAACATTAAAATTAGAATTAAAATCTCCATTTTCCAAAATATTTCAACACAAAATTATGGATAAGTAAGATAAAATCTTCATTTTCCAAAATTTCTGTATTTTTTTTTTCTGCGAAATGTTTTTCTGCAAATTGTTTTTCTGCGAATTGTCGTGGAATCGCATAATTAAGTTGGTGACCACAAAGGTCACATTAAATTATTGGCTAAAATTCCGTGAAAAATGGAACTTAAAGAATTTTTTGTAATGAATTTTTTTTTTTGCTAATGTATGCTAGCTGTACAAATTAGAACTATACGATAATACGATACATAGGTACATGTAGGTATATAGTTCTAACCCTTAATACATCACAATAATTCAAGAAAGCCATTCATGAATAATTCCTCTTTATTTTCGCACGCAATTTTAGTAATTTCAACAAGTAGTGTCACAGTAACAAAACTTCCGTTCATTAAACACGCATTCCAAATTAGATTAAATTTGACTAATTATTGTTAAACTTGCTTATGGTACATCATCTGATGTCACTCATTATCTGTATAAAACAAAAATAGACTGGAATTGGCTGAAATCTACAAAAGAGAGTATGATTTATACGCTTGCGTGTTTCTTTCGAGTTAATTTTTTATTAATCCTGCAAAGATTTTGTCGAAATGATGGGAGCTAAGGGTTAAGAACTCTATGTAGTATCTAAATTTATATATGAGGTCCGGTTAAGTACTATAGGGTTAATTGCCATTTTAATAATTATTATGAAGAATAGCATTTAGGTAAGGCTATTGTCACTAATATCTAGTTAATACTAGAGTCAGTTTTGTTACCTTTTTTGTGAAAATACTAATCTTAATTTTCCATCAAATACACTCCTAATAATTAAAAATTCAACATAATTTTTCTTTTGCTTTAATAAATAATTTTTATGTTTTTTTTTACTTTCAGAAAAATGACAGTGTCGAAATATTTGATATGTTTATTACTTCAGAGGCTGGTGCTTCCCGTACTGTTAGCAGCATGTAAGTAATTTTTTAAATATTTTTTCTACTTCCGGTTCTTCAAATAATTTTCCAATTAGTGTTGTAAGACTACTTTTTCGTGGAAACGCCATTATTCATCGAAAACAGTAATTTGCCGTTAATGACCAATAATACCACTTTTTTTTAATTCGTTGTAAATTTTCGCTTAAAAAACTGCGATATTTTAAGTTTGAACTATCGACATCTTGCGCTGTAATTAACAAACTTTTATAAACGGTAATAAATAACTAGAGAATTACGTTTTAAATAATTCGGTGCTGTGAAATAAAGTGAACGGAGATTAAGTCAATTGGGACTTTATTTCTCATTCAATGGGACTATATTTCGATTCTAAATTTGAAATAATATTATGATAATATGATGAGACTAAACGAATGAAATCAATAAATTTATTCACAAGCAAAAACAGGTCGGTCAGAAGAAAACATCAACAGTAAATTCGGAACGATCAAGTATTTACGAATATTATACTGAAATACTAATTTCTGGCTAAATTGTTGTTAATTCTTAATTTTTAAGTTTATAATAGGCTCAACCAGTGAAAAATTATAAATTAAGGAATTTTAACGACACTAATTTTTCTTAATTTTTTTTTGACATTCGAACCAGCGAAAAATTATAAACTTAATAAAGGAACCTACACACAAACAAAATAAAAAATATTAAATTACAAATTTGGTATTGTTTATGTGCAATACAAAATGGGGCTACATAATTTGCGAGCACAAAATGATCACATGTTTTACTCTTTTAGGAAAAAGTACATTAGAAAAATGTTGTTAAATCAACAATAGTATATTGTGTAACGTGTAGGAAAAACGATATATTCCCGGACGAGTATGGAAGTTGCTGGGACGAGGCGTCAGCCGAGTTCCAGCAACCATAAGAGTCCGGGAATTATAGTTTTTCCACGAGTTGCACATACGATTTTTTCTCTAATCGGCAGTATATCAGATTATCCATTTTATTCATTATATTCTTTAAAATACGCAAAATTTTCCAATTTATATTTTCAATAGATTTCACTATCAAAGTTACCTTAGAATTATAACAATCGCGTGCGATTATACATTAGGCGTTTTCGGAAATAGACCATGGGTAAATTCTCAGTAAATTTCGACCATTAAATTACACTATAATGGTCTAATTTAATGGTCTAAATTTACTGTGAATTTACTCAAAGTCTATTTCCGAACACGCCTATTATATCATGTATTTCTTAAAAACAGATGATAATCAGTACTAGAAAGTATTCTCTGCCTAGGCAAGGAATACTTTCCAGTACTGTTTTTAGTAAGTTGCCTAGCAACGATGTAGTGTCGGGGAATACTTCGTTTTGCTGACAGATAACAAACCAGAAAACTGACGAATTTTATCCGATTTGAGAAAAATAAATTAATTTCAGTCAGTTAAACCTAGAAAAATAAAACTGAAATGAAAGAATAAAAGCCACGAAATGAGAAATCGCATCAACATTTTTTTGGCTTTGCCATTTATTTCTTAAGGGCCAAATACAAGAAAACACGTCATCGAATTTTTATCTAAGACACATATATAATATTTTTACTAACGATAGATGGAGTTATATACACTAAATTAAAAAAAAATATGCAAAACGATTTTCTCTTTTACGGCTAAGTAGTTATTTTATTATATACATAAAAAATAAAAACGAAAAACCCAAACAAAGTTGTAATAATTGTCTTCGTGTTTTTGTCGAATCCACATTTGCTTATTTCTTTTGACTTTCGTTAATGTAAGGGAAGAAAATATGAATGAAACATTCAACGGCAATAAAAATTTTACCAAACATATGCAATTATGCATGTATAAAAAATAATAAACAAATACAAATAAGTCTCATAAATTTTACTTTTTTTTACGGGATATTTTGAAATATTTAACAAGTGTTTTTAAAAAAATTTTAAAAATGTGTGTATTAAGTGTGTTTCGCCAAGTGCCTACGGCAGAAAGTGTAAAAAGTATATTAACACTTTATTTCAAATTTGAAATCTCCATATTCGAATTCATATCACATCAATTTTTTGTGATAATTTAGGTCCAGCAACTACAAACAACCGTAATAATCATTTAAAAAAGCAAGAATTCAAAAAACTCATATGATTTTGAGTATTAATCTATGATTTCTTTGAGTAGACAGTTGAAGAAGATACTGAGAACTGAGAAGTTTCTGCAGCATATTTTGATAAAAAAATCTGAATTCCAGGTTATTCGTAAAGAAATAAGTTCTTTTGGCGTCCAAACGATAAAATAACAGTATACTCGATTTGAAATTTCTAGTTGCCCTTGTATGTATTTGGCAATAATAAGGATGTTTTTCTTTAATTGCCACTTTGCCGGTATATTCGTCATAGACAAGGAATTTTATTATTCTTATTTCACAGCCTCTAGTGGATGCAAGCCTTTGGCATTAAAGGGATATTTTATTTCAATTATTCCATCATGCCTAATCAATCCAAGACATGGATATTTTTGATAAATGAATTCACCGCATTTCGCTACTTCTATATTATTTTCTTTCGAAAATTGCTGTATCGCATTTTTTTCATTTTCCATCCCGTATATTGTTGACTTAGAATAAATAACAGTAGTAAAGTTTCTATTGCGGCATATTTCTCCAAATTTTGTAGCAGTTAAACGACTCATACGCACTTGAAACCATTTCGCTTCATTGAACTGATTTATAGTTGGCCTTTCAATTCTGTCATGTTCAGCAGCTTCCGTTTTCAATTTTTTCAAAAAATCATTTCTAAGTTCGGTATACTCTTCAGGTGATTTATCCAAATTTTGACAGGTTTGATTTCCATATTCTCAGAGTCTTCTCCAAAAAACTTTAATTTTCTTTTTGTCGTTTTGGTTGATTTGTGGTGGCTCTTTTATTTAGTAGTAATCGTCGTTTTTCAAGTTCTGCTATTCTCGATTTTCAGCTGTAATTTGATGAATACTCTGCTAGATTATAGTGTCCCCTTTGACTGTTGTGTTGTAATACAGCGAACTTGGCTCGTGATGTGTATGATTGCCCATGGGAAAAATTAATTCTTTTGCCACCAACAGATTTTGCGACAATTGCATTCAAACCTTCTACGGCATTTGAGTTGACATCGTACACAAGGCTTTTAGCGTGGTATTTTAATCGCTTAAATAATCCACTAAATGCTTTGAATAATTCATTTTCCATAAATCTTCGATATATTTCAGGTATTTCGTATCGTTGACGGTTCAGAAATATGAGGCACATTTCCTGTGGTCTTGAAAAACGTGGAATGGGATATTTCCAATGTCAAGTGCAAGTTCCTCAATTTTTTCTATGGAAGAGAATTTTTAGAAAGTTTCCTTTTTTTAATTGCGCAGATTATGTCTTTGGAACATCGATTAATTTGATTTCGTAATAGTTTTCGTTGAATTATAGATTAGTGTGATTAGTACATAGTTCCTTTGCGTGTTTCCGAAAATTACGAAGTAAATGATTGCGACATTTAATTTTCTCTATGTGTGCATTTGCGTATGGTTTAGCCCAGTGTTCGCAAGTAGTTGGTTATTAGCGTGCCAATAAAATTATTTTTTTAAATAACTGATTTTTCTGCGTGCCAAACCAATTCCGTAAAATATATTATTTTAAATATAACATTAAGGACCAGTCAAAATCTTGTCCATAATACACCAGAGTTCTACTTTAATTTTTTTAATGCAAAATTAAATAGGAGGAGGGCGAATAAAATAGCTTAAGACGCAATTTATTTTCTCGAAATCGGTACCAATAAGTTATCCCGAGATAATTGCCTTAGGCCGTTCTATTCTTTTCTGATGGTTGTCTGTAAAAATACTAGCCCGCAAGGGGAATAAAACTCTTTTATTTATACAGTTCAACTGTTATCAAATGGTGTGCTAAAATTTTGTTACATGATAATCTGGCATCGTCAACTAAATGGTCAAATAGATTTTAATTGAGGAAGTAAAACGATTCTGAATTTTAGATTTTAGAAGTTTTTCATTCTAGAAGGGTGACAATCTCCAATGGCTCCCCCTTTTTCGCCACTAATACTAACGCAAAAGTGATTCTTAATTCTCGTAATTCTCTTCTTTACTAAACAAACCCTGAACTAAAATTAGAAGCCTACGAATAAAACATTGCTAAACTCGCACATTTTGAAACATATAACAAAAATCTAACAAAAATCGTTTGGAATGTTGCAAATATTTATCACCTAGTAATTTACTTTCGAACTTACTTTTAAACACCTATAGTAATTTACTTCCGTATTTGTCGAAAATACTTGACATTCATTCCAAAGGTGGTTGTAAGGCCAAATTGATTTCGTGTTTTCCTATTTCTCCAGCATCTCAATAGTTAGGCTTTATCAAAATTCTATAAACGTTTTCATTTTTTTGTAAAAATTAATTCGATTTTTGAGTACTCTAAAATTAGTTGGCGTGCCAGGCCAATTTTTAAACGTGCCAAATTTGGCATGCGTGCCACGTATTTGCGATCACTGGTTTAGCCTCTAAAACTTTTACGTATACGCTGGCATCGCCATCTGCAATTATTTTGTTGTAGCGCATACCATACAGTTCTTCTCTTTTTCTAAAACCTTCTACTAAAGCATCCCGTTCCATTCCAGTTGATGGGCCAGCATAGTTCGAATTGCATTCATGATGTTCAGGTTTAGCTTTTTACAATTCTGCTCTGCGACAAAGAATGCAATATTTATTACGAAGGGAACTCCTTATGACCGACCTTCTTTGTAGATTGAGCAATAATTGTTCCGACACCAGAAAGTGAGGTATAATTACTATTGTGTCCGTATACCATCGAAATCTACGCTTTTTTCTTCAATTGCTATTTGTTTTGCTTTTTCATCGCAGCTTTAAACATTTCTTGGTCGCAACCTTTTTGAATGTCACGTTGAACTTGTTTTTGTAATTTATTGAATGTATTTGGTGCCAAATATAGTGTGTCAATGACACCAAAAAATTCTTCTATTTGTTGATTCCAATACCGATTGAAATGCCAGCTAAAACACTTTGATAATTTATTTAGTTTTGATGTGGTTTCTTTTCGTTGGGATCTTCAGACGAAATATTTTGAATTATATTGCACATGTTACATTTAAAATAAAATTTGGAATTTAATCCGATTCTACGCTCGCTTATAAACTTTAAATTCAGTAGGAAGCATCCGAAAGCCATATTGTGATTGCTAACTTTTATTAGTTCGTTGAAAAAATATTGCATACCTAATATGCGTTTGCCATTTAATGTAGGTACGTTTTCCTCTTGAGCATTTTTTTCAACTGTTTCAAATTCAATAATGGAATTTCTCCCATTCAAATCAGATTTTTGTTCAGGAAAAGGTTCAAATATTGAATTTGCATCTGATAAATCATGGCATTAATTTTTATTTTGATCAGATAAAACAAGCATACTCTGATTTTCATCCAGTTCCCTGATATGTTGCGTTTTAAATTCAATTAGTTTGTTAGCAAAACACCCACTGTAATAAGTCAAAAGAATGATGGTTTATGTGTTTTTGGAATTTTCAGAAAATTATTGGGGTATTCATTTTTAATTTTTAT
Organism: Tipula helvola; assembly: GCA_963556165.1. NCBI lineage: Eukaryota > Metazoa > Arthropoda > Insecta > Diptera > Tipulidae > Tipula > Tipula helvola. Next base: position 176,111,266 of record OY744483.1, on the reverse strand, counting down.
CGTGTTCCTTATGCAAAGAAATCGGACACATATATTTTAAGCGTTTTAAGCTTCAGTTGTCTTATTATGCGGCATTGAAGGTTTTGCATTTCAATTTTTTTTCACGGACAACAAATGAAAATCCCTACTAAATCTCGCATTACAAAATATTGCATTACATAATCTTGTTTAAAAAAAAATCGCAAACAATGTCTCGCATTATAAAATGACGCATTTACAAAATCTCGCAAGCCAAAATCTTCCAATATAAAATCTTGCGTATATAGGAAAATAGTTTGCAAAATAATTCTTAGAGATCGGTATAATAGGTTAAATGCACAAAATTTATTAAAAACGATGTTGCAAACTATTTCAATATAAATAATACATTATGTATGTATGAAATAAAGAACATAACATAATTTCACTTAGTTTAATTTAGGGTATTAGAAATTTGCATTGCTAATTTTACTTATAATAATCTAGAATGAATTTGGTAAATCGCAATTCGCAAGTCGAAAAATATAATAACTAGACCGGTTTTACCAAGAAAATTTTAATTTCAAATTTAATTTCCTTTCGACATTTTTGTAATATATTTTCTCGACATATACATGTAACAATTACAGTTTTTTAATTCAACCAAACATGCTGGCCGAACTAGGCCATAAACATCCACAAAGGTATATTCACTGGAAAGTTTGAACCCCCTTCCAAATGGTGGTACCTATATTTAAAAAATATATGAAATCGAGTGATTCCATTTACTTAGATAAAACTCCTAATTGATTAATTTAGTATTTTAAAGGCCCTTCTAAAATAGTGTTAGCTGAAAAAATATCGGTTTTAGAACAGAAACCAGATCCATAGCGCGTGACCACTAAAACTAAAAAAATTAAAATGGAAAAGCAGTTCCACCTTCAATGCCCTATAACAGAACAACCGAAGTCCCGTCCACCGATCTCTTGATCGAACGATCTCAAATTGCACAAAAATTATAAAACACAATAAAACATCGAAACACAATACATATAATTTTTCCTTTCCAAAAATTTTTCATAAACGATCTAATTTTTTTTGTATGGCTCGAATGTTTTACGAAAAATGTAGATATGTATGTATAATCATTTATTTATTTTTGTTCCAAAACAATAAAAAAAATATATATGTACATATTTGTGTTGTTGTAAATACAATAAAATTAATAAATATAAAAACTGTGAGTTAGAAGAGTAAAATAATAGTATGTAATTGAAGTGAGCAAGAAGAGTAAAACAAAAATTATATTGGATAGACGAAAAAATGGTTTAGCAAACTTCGTTTTTACTACACCCTTCAAACACAGCGTAACATAAACGTAACATTTACGAAGGCTTCCTAATACTAAAGTCTTCGTAAACGTAACGTATTTGTGTAATAGAAATGATAACTAACCGAAACATTTGTCACAAGAGAAATGAAACAATAAAAGTTACATTTTTCATTCGCTTAGGCGTAACATAATTGAACAGTTTCTGTGTAACTTTTACGAATACCAATTATGTAACATATTTGATACTCATTTGCGATTCGTAAAAGTTACAGCAAAACAGTTAAATTCTGTTACACCCAAGCGTTGATATAAATGAACAGTAGCCTGCACATTCAAAAATTATTTTTTTTAAATTAAAAGGCAAACATAATTTAGTTATAACTTATATTTTATTTATATATTTAAAAAATAATAATCTAAAATATACAAAGTTTTAATTTTATAATATACTATAATATACTTTTATAACATTATTACCAATTTATTTAATACGCTAAATATAACATATACGCACAATACTAAAACTATTTAATTACTAATACAATACTTAATCAATTATTAATATTAAAAAATCTATTATCAAAACTACAAAAATTTACTATAAACACCCACTTAAAATATTAGAAATTTGTATGAATATCAGCGGCATCAAAATAGACAGTGTTCCACAGTTAAAAGCAAAAACAAAAATGGTTGTCATTTTTTTACGTATATAAATATGGCTGCCTTTTTTACCACTCACGAGAGGCAGTGCTGTAGCATTAAAGAAATGTACGTAAACGTAACTTTTATGTTACGTATTTGACGTATACATTTTTTTGTTGGGAGGGCATATACAAAATAAACTGCCATCTAATAACAGTTTACAGAACTAAACAGAAAGAGATGAGGTAAAATTTTATCTTAGACGCAATTGACATTAATAATCAAAATAAACGATTTTATTAATTTTTTGCAATTTTCTCGATTAATAATTAAAAACTCGAAAAAAGCCACCGTGAATAAATTCAGTTTTATCTCCTGCGCATTTTGATATAAAAAAATCTTAGTTTCATGGCCTGGTGTTTCAGGAAAGGTACATTTTCGATGCCAAATTTGGCCAAAACTGGTCATAATTAAAATCAAATAGCAGGAAAACTAAGAGGAAAATTCGGAAAAGCCACCGTGATTAACTAAATAAAACCTCAAAGAATATTTTAATATATGGTTTGCGCTGATACGATCAGTAATTCTCTAGAAAAGGTACACTTTCTTCAAGCATTTTTTGCATTTTTCGTGTATTGGGCCCTTAAATTTTTTTGAGTTTCTGAAAATCATAAAACTTTGAACCATTGTTAGCTGTAAGTCAGTGGTTGAAGGCATCAAGAAACGCGAACCAATGCACATCCTTCTTTCTTCAAATCAAAAATAACGAAACGTCAAAAAAATGTCCAATATTTTCTTAATGTTTTGCATTACCCAATATTCCGACAAGCGACAACCTTACAACACATCTATGCTCATTGAAGTTCAAATTTGTACTAAACAGTAAACAAAACTACTAAAAGAAATAAAGAAAATGAAATGTTTAAAGGGACACGAAGCATGACGATGTTTTGAGAAAAAAATAACTTTTCAAAAATGCAAAATTACTTATAAAATGATTATTAATTTTAATCAAAATAATTCACAAATTGCATTTCGATATATTTATGTCGAGTTCGATTGGGCTTGTTAAAAATAATCAAGTTTTTGATGCCCAATCGTACACCCCAGCAGCATGACTTATCTGATTGTTGTATTGGTGAATGTATGTGAATATTTTTTTTGAGGTTATGTTAACCGTCAGTAAATTTTTAGTTTGATTATTCACAAAATTACACAGATTTTGTCACAAAAATTATTTTAATAACACAACTTATTTATTAATAAATAACAAACTGGTAAAAATTAAGAAGTGATTAAAAATTACGAAATTTTTGACGTCTAGAATGGTCACAATTGTGATTGACATTTATTTTTTGTTGGTATTGGTTAAATCTTTCAAAAAATCATGATTTTTCAAAATTGATTATAATCAAAAAATAAATGATTATTTCTGCCCAATCGTACACGCGAAATGATTATAATCATTTTTTTTGACAGTAACTTGATTATTTTTGCCCAATCGAACTCCACATTAGTATCAAATTATTTATATTTGTAAATAAAAATATTCATATAAATTGAAAATAAAGACGATATAAAAAGATGTATTTGAAAATCCCATATGATTTTTTTACGTTTCATAGGAAAATAAAAATCTTTATACCCTTATTAATACTACCACACATTTTTGTGTCACGGCTTTTTATGTAGTGGCATTGGTTTTTTGTTTTGTTTTATTTTTTTTGTAGCTGTCTCGTTGTTTTACGATTCCAAATTTAAAAAACTTGGTAAACAAAATTGATTGTAAATAGTCCAAATCTTGATAAAAATTAAATTTTTTTTTGGCCAATATAATAATTAAATATCATAGTTTAGTGTGGCATCCTCGGAAAATCATTTTATGCCTTATTTAAAAAGTTGTTAAATGCGAGACGAGAAAAACGAAAAAAAACGAGATGTTTTCATATAAATTTTTACTTTTTGTATGGGAACATTTTTTTTGAAAGTCGATTACTCATACTTTAACAACATTTCTCTAATTCGGCCTGTAAAATGTAGTGGTATTGATACTATACATCGTGTACGAATACAAAATTCTCAATTCTCGTGTCTCGGTTTGCGAACAAAATTTACTTACTGGTGAAACAATGTACACTACGAAGTTAGCAATTGTTTTCTATTTTCCGTATTGCATTTTTTTTTTATTGGTAGCCCTGGTCAACTTTTTTGTTCTAGTTGGAAATAATTCGACTCATACAGTTAACTTTGTTGTGTACATTTTTTCACCAGAATTGGAGCATTCCTTCAAACGTTTCAAAGTGGACATGTTTCGTACAATTGTTTTGTGTAAATACAAAATTATGCACATCCGAATGCCCGGCACTTCCGATTATTTGCTCACAGTAGAACAACATAATTATTAATATTTTTCAGATAAAATATTGCTTCAAGTGCATATACATACATATGATATAAGTCTGTACATACTTTTTTATTAAATTTGTTTCAATTTACAAATTTGTCATCTGTATGTTTAGTTTTTATTTGTAGGCAACGTTTTTTTTTGCCTAAAAATTGTCACCGAAATAGATCTATCGGCAGAGTTACGGCAAAATCAAAGAAGCAGAGATTTAACTTCAACAGATAAACATTTGGCTTCAAATATTATTTTATAATATTGTTCATTCACATAAATAATAATTTAAAATTTATTGTAAAACTAATCTACGTAATTTTTTTATTTACAGGTTTTCTTTTGCGGCCAGTAGCAATATCGATACCGTACTTTTTACTGTTTTTTTACTTACCATTAGTACCAGTGGCGACACGGAGATCTATGAGAGGTAAGACAAATTACAAAAAAATTTTGTCACATAAAATTTTTTTATAATATTATCTAATCCATATAAACTGATTTGCTTACTTCAAACTATGTTTATATTTTACTTAATCCAAACATTTTCCAAAAATACCTTTATTTTTCGGAATGTACACATATTAGCTTACTAAATACATATTTACAATAAATGTTACTTAAAAAAGCAGATAAGTAACCTCAGCGAGTCGCGATATATTGAGTATAATTCGTATAAAGATAATAATAATCTATTAACTATTCTTATTAAGTGCATTCAAAATTTGTTGATTGAGGTTTTGGTCGAAGTATAGAAGTGGTATTATGATTCAATGCAACCACATACAATGTGCACTTTTCCTATCAATTTAACTATAGAAAAGTTTGTAAATCCATTTAATAATCCCGTTGTTTCAAAGATATACGGTTATTATATTTATCGATTACTCGTCTTCAGAAGAAAACACAACTTGGCCAATTTTAGGTCATTGGTGTAGATTAATAAAAGAACTATTACTTTAGTATTATTAGATTCGTTTAAGTGCCTGTCGTTGATTTTAAAATTACGTTACATTAAATAGTTGTATGGCATTTCAAAATAATTTGTCAAGTTGTACAGGTAACAATTGGCAAAGTAAGTGATACAAAAAATGTCAGATTTAAGGACTGGTGTTAAAGTTTGACATTCTTATGGCAAGATCCTCTATTTCCTTTGATGATAATAAAATTTGGCAAAATTTTGAAAAATTCAGCAAACATTTGAAAAACTATTCTGCAGTCCAGGGCCCTATTGCACCAACTACTTATCACTTATTACTTATCAACTTATCATAAGTTAGTTTTTTTACAAATTATCAAACTTTTATGATAAGTTGTAATGATCTATACAAAATTCAACGTTGAAACTTGACAGGTACAATGAAAATGTGATTCTAAAATAAGTTTTAGATGAAGCAAACTATGATAGAACTTGCCTATTTCTTAAGAGATTATGATGCAATTCGACATGTGCGTTGAAAATGTGATTCTAAAATGTTTTTTGGAAAAAGTTCTGAAATGTAGCTAATAGAGGCGTAATTTGGCTACTTCTTAACTGGTTTCAGTGAAATATGGCATCCACGATGAAAATGGGATTCTAAAATAATTTTCGGATAAAGTTCTGAAATATGATTAAGTTTGATGGAACTTGGCTATTCCTTAGCCGATTATTATGGAATTTGATATGTCTCTTGGAAATGGGATTTTAAAATGATTTCTAGGTACAATTCTGGAATATGGCCAAGTATGATGGAACCTCCCTATTTCTTAACCGATTTGGAGGAAATTGGACAAATGGGTTGTAAACTGCGTTCTTAAATGATTTAACGCAATTAGGATATACCTTAGCTATTTTTAACCGATTATGATGAATTTTGACGTTTATGTGACACATCAATTATTTTTGAATGAGGTTGTGAGGAATATGTCAATATGGTTTTTAAATTGTTGTCTGGTGAGGTTTCTGTAAATTATGCAGCTATTGAAGTTTCTTTGAGGCAGCGTATACGTCTATTTCAATTTCTTAACGATTGAGATTATCTTCGAAATAATATTCAAGTTCGCCTAGACACTTTTTTCGTAAATTTATCGCTTTAAACGTTGGAGTATGTTTCCTGAGTATTTACTGTAAAATTGGCCATGCTTAAAAAACTGAAGTGTATGGCGGACAAGCACTGAAGAATTAAAACTACTAACTGTAGTGTAGAGTCTCGGAATTAGCAGTATCATTTAAGAATCAGCTTTCCATCGCAAATCCTGAATTTCATAATAATCGATTAAGGAATAGCCAAGTTCTATCCTAATTTGCCATACTGCAGAATTTCACCCAAACATCTTTTTGGAATCCTATTTTCAACACAAATACCCAATTTTATCATAATCGGATTAGAAATGGGCAAGTTCAATCATACTTGGCCATATTCCAGAACTTCATTCAAAAACTCATCTCTCAACTCAACACTCTCTCTCTCTCTCTCTCTCTCTCAACATTTTTGAAATAAGATTCTTTCGGCTTTTTATAGACTAAAAATATTAACAATAATCTTTCTATTATTTGTGTGGGCATAAATCACAGAAATGAGGGGTTCTCTTGAGTTTTGATTTAGTGAATATAATTCGCTAATTCAGTACATTCTTGCCTCATACTTACAGTATGAATTTAGAATTGTATTTTTGTAGTTTGGTCGTAGCTACTTGTTGAGTAGACCGAACTTTTTGTTCGTGCGAGCTTTTCAGTGCGAAAGTCAGTTTTTGGAGTCGATACACTTTGTTCGACAAACAATTCTCGGGTTAAAGTACGGGTGGAGGGGGAGAGGATTTTGATATTTTTACTGTTTTGGTAGAGATATAATTATAAATGATTGGCTTCTTCATTTTCTCTGATTAACAAGTCGAAAAATGTTGTGAAAGCATGCCATTATTGTTAATATATTTTGTCTATAAAAAGCCGAAAGAATCTTATCGATTTTAATACAGACAAACTTGTCTTTCAATTTAATAAAGAAAAAATCAACGGTATTCGGCTTCATTTAACTTCATTTCAAAGTGCAAAGTTTTACGACACAGAAGGTAACAAAATTCGGCTTAAGGTTTTAAAATATCGGTCGGTACTTGCCGAAAATTCATTCGTTATTCAAAATGGTGCGGTACATTGAAATTCCAGTACATATTTGGTAAACTTTAGTTATCTTTACTGGAATAAAAACCTAATTTATTATGACAGTTTATTTTCAATATTTTTGTTGGTTATTAAAATAGTGCAATAACACCAAGATGAGACTGAGAATAGGATTTTCAGCATTTATTATTCTAAAATGTTTCAACTGGTCTTATTTTGTCCTCTATCATGGTTTCTATTTGAGCTACATACATATTCCAAGTCGAGCTTCCGCAATTTGATGGAATTTGCGGTTAAGAAATAGTAGTGGTTATTTCACGTCCACATCTTGAATGTGTACTCCTCGCTGCTACATTCTATTATGCAAGTGTATTTTGCATAGCTCCTGGGCTTATTCGTACCGTATATCTAATTCCCACAATTTTTTTTATATCTTGGCTAGAATTAACGCATTGAACTGGTCCTCGGCAGTAAACCTATTGTGCTGTTACGCTACTTGGAACTGAAAACTCAATATTTCTTTCTGGCTTCCAGTAACTGGATGAATTTCATTTTTGATATGACGGCTTTAAGGACCGCTCCGAACCCTATTGTTGCTTCCGGATAGTCTATCGCAGGTGTTAATACTTCCGCTCGTTTCTGCTTCTCTATTGGTTCCGGTTTACTCTTCATCGATGGGCTACGTTTCTTCGACAACAAAGGTTTTGGTGTTACATGCTCTAGGTCGTGGTAGGTACCTTCCGCAACTTCTCCCTGATCTCGTTTCACAGCTTTTTCTAGTCTCAAAACGATTCTTTTTTATTACCTTCCAAATTACTTCGCCATAATTAATATAAGCCTTGATAGGTACGTATATGTTGACGGTGGCAACCGACAACAAATCGTAAATAGTCACCCACTATGGTTAGTTGGTTTGTTGAATCACTAAAGATATTGTTAAGAGCTAGATGAGCAACTTGGGTTTTGTCGTGAAAAAAGTGAAAACGCTGTCAGAAAAAACTAATATAAGTTTTCGCGGCAAAATATGATGGTGCTGAATAGATAAGCGAAAACTCTAACACTCCAAGAATTGAGAGGGAGCCGATTAAATTAAAATCCAACAAAAAAAAAAGTGTAACAGATCCATCTTGCTGCAGAGAATAAAACTGGGAGAAACCATCTCTAAAAAGTCACTTCAAAATCATCTATGGTTGTTTGGAGATGACACCTGAAAATCCTGAGCTTGAATCTGAGACCTGAAAAAAAGGAAAATTTGAAAATTATTATTTGTATTTGAAATTTACAATTTACTTAATACTTAGCTTTAAGTCATTTTATACTTAAGTATTTCTCCAATCCAACGTTATGCTAGCAAAAATAACTTGGTTTATAATCTTTATTACTATATAACTTTACTTACTTTATTCAATTTAGCAAATTATAATGTGTTTATATAAATGCTGTTAGTATTGACATTTCATCTTATGTGTCAATAACATAGATAGAAATAATCAAATAAATTATATTACCCTATAAAGGACATAATGACACTTTTCCATAGTAAACTTGCGGTCAATGATATTGGCAGATTTATCGATAATGCAGTATTATTTAATACGTGAAAACATAGTTCGGGATAACTTCTAAAGATGTCAGCTTTAACAATTTTTAATTTTTGGTAAATAAATCAAAAATAAAATTAATTTTTTTTATAATTCATATCTAGTTGTAAGTTTTATTCGTGTTTTTTGCTTTTGTTTATATTTTTGTTTCGATACAACAAAAAAAAAATTTAAAAAAAACTACTAGTGCCATCTTAAGATTTAATCTATCTATCGCCGTTTTTTGACAGCGATGACCTTTATAGGTATTATAATTTATTTGGAAATAATGACATGTCGATAATACAGTTTGGTTGCATAATTAGTGTTCAATGGTAGAATTTTCCTCACTAATTATTTACAGTGCAATGTACATATCGATACGTGACACGTCACTATTCCAAATTCCAATCATTTTTAGAATCATTACGATAAGATTCTTCCATGCGTGGGAATTTTTTCCTAAACCTTTCCTAAAAAGCAAAAACAAATATTTAGGAAACGATTAGTAAATAATTCACGACCTATTTTAAAACGTGAAATTTTTACTAAATCTAATAATGTGAATATGTATTAGTGTATGTATATCGATAAAAAGAAATTAAACATCACATTAATAAAATATCATCCAGTTTTGAATGCAAAAGATCACAGGTTGAAATTGAATGGCTAACTTTCAATATTTGAATTTACTAAACCATCTTCGTTACCTTGTCCGGAAATAAAACTAAGCACAAAATGTAGACCATGGTCCATTCTTGACGTATGCAAATATTGGAAACATTCTCTTGGAGCTAAGGGGGCTAGATATGACGAAAATCACCCCAAGTTTAAATTGAACGGCTAACCTTCAACATTTGAATTTACTAAACCATCTTTGATACCTTGTCTGGAAATAAAACTAAGCACAAAATGTAGGCCATGGTCCATTCTTGACGTATGCAAATATTGGAAAGATTCTCTTGGAGCTAAGGGGGTTAGATTTGATAAAAATCACACCAAATTTAAATTGAACGGCTAACTTTCATTATTTGAATTTACTAAACCATTTTTGATACCTTGTCCGGAAATAAAACTAAACACAAAATGTAGACCATGGTCCATTTTTGACTTATGCAAATATTGGGAACATTCTCTAGGAGCTAATGTTGCCATCTTACCTTCATACCATCATAAAGTCATAACTTACTTTCATACCACCATACTATTATACCTTGAAATCATCAGAACCATCACACTATTGTTCCATCATTGCATCGTACAATTAACCTTCATACCATCTCACTATAATTTACACTATTGTACCATGTTACCTTCATAAAGTCATACCACCATGTATTCGTACCATCATACTATCATACCATCTGACCATCAGAACCATTACACAATCATTCCATTATGCCATCTCACCGTATTATCTTCATACCATGATTTCACCCCACCAACAATCCATCATACCATTACTCAATCATACCATCAAACCATTACACCATCATAATATCGTATAAACATACCATCAGCCATCGTACCATTGTAACATCGTATCATCGTGCCATCATACCATCTTACCATCATACTATCATACTACTATATCATCATACCACAATACCATTATACCATCATACTATCATTATTATTATTTTATACCTTAGAGGATGGGGGATTCCAACCTCAAACTGCCACATTGGCGGCAAATTAAAACAATTTTTAAAAATTTGTTTTTGATAATTATTCGCATATTAAAATAGAGAACTCCGCCAAGCCGCATAGCATTGGTTCTGCTTACGCAAAGATGACAAGAAATTCTTTAGCAGCATTTTGTTTTCATATTGTAGTTAATACAAATTTAATGGGGTGTACCTTTTTAATGGGCCACTTTACTTTGTATTTTTTTGGGATATTTTGGGCGATTTTTATTATCAAGAATATGATGGCATCCTGAAAAATCTATTTTCTTGTATAGGAAATTTGGATTTTGACATCAACAGAAAATCGCTAATTCATTTTTGTTTTTTAAATTCATTGGTTGGTGTGAACAATTTTAATTACAAGAATTGCTTACCACCCCCTTAGATCCTAGTATTATCTTAACCTAAAGATTAATATTTCAAATTTTTTTTTTGTTTTTTTTGTATTTTTTGTATTTTTTATTTTTTCTATTTGCAAAACACACAAATTTCTAATGCAATTATTTTATGCGTATTGCAACGGTCGTGGACTCTCCTTTCGCAAACTTCGCACCTAATAAATTTGTCTTCCTGCTTTAAAACTTCGAAACAGATCAAGCAGTGGTCTAACATGGATTCGGAATTCTCCAAAATTGTATTTTGAAGAAACTTTCTGTATTGTTTCAACCCAAGATGATACTCATCGTCATTAGGGGAATGTATTTCAGGCCGGTATTTATTTTGCGATTCCATTTCAATACCATAAATTATAAGTGGACCACAATTATAACTGTCTCTTTGAGTGGGAAAACTATATTTTGGTTTTGACCGAAATTTTTTTTTAGGACAATTTGTTCGATGCCTAAATTCATCTATATAATTTTGAGTTTTTTTAATTAAGTCTGATTGCATTCGCCCGGGACATAGGGGATCGTAAATAGTGATGCATTCTTCTTCCATATTAATTATCACAAGAATCCAGTGATTATTATTTTTACAGTATGGTATGAAAATTTTTCTCTCGCCACTGTAAATCATTAGCTTCGGATATTTTTGCGGGGACGCGGCATTATATTTTGAATTACCAAAAATTTTTATTGATTGGTAAAGATCCAGACAAACATCGTTTGAACCCACCAGCAGGATTGATGACACCACGTGAATTGCATCAAACGATACATAATTTTTTTCATTAAGTGAAGAGTAACAAAAATTGTTTAACGTTACTACCCCTATATCTGGAAATGTAAATTTGCATATATTTACACAAAACTTTTCCTCAGATATTTTATCGATATAATTGTTTTGCTGCCACTGGGTCAGTTTTAGTTTTTGTGGTGTTAAATAATTGCCCAATGCCAATCTTCCCGAATATTTAGATTTAGGAGTTCTTATTGCCTTTGCCCAGTTTTCTTCCAAATCTAGGTCACTTGGTTCTTTTTCATCGTCTAATATTGCTAATTTTTGTATTGGTGATTCAATTATATTTTTAGATATTGTGGGATATTTTTTCGTATGTTTACGAGCCACCAAATGTGGAGCCATATTAGCGGCAATTTGAATTTTTAAAGATTTTTCCCTAATCACATCTAAAAAACGCCCCAATTTCATGTGGCTATCTTTAAGTAAATTATTTTTTAATAAATTAAACCAATTTTCAGCAATTGCGTTTGAAACTCGATGCGTTTTGCCAAAGTACTTCAAGAAGACGGTTCCCCATAATGGCAAATATGAAAAATATTTTTTTGTGCAAAATACCACAAAATCTTTTATGTAAAACTCGTTTTCGTCACCAACAATTTTTGAGTTTTTGATTTCCAGTTTTACATTTTGTAATATTAAGGAGTACCGCTGGTAAAATGGGGAGATTGAGGTTTCATTTTCAATTAGAAATTCATCTGATTCATCATCTGAAGATTTATGTTCATTTTTAAATTGTTCGTCATCGTAACGGAATTCAGAAATATTATTTTCCACCATGTGTAAGAATTCTTTGTAAGCATTATGGAATAATGCATTTTTGTGTCGCGACAAACAAACGACACAAAATATTCTAAACAATTTGTCTATTTCTATAATTTGTTTTGAATCTAAAATCATAAAAAATAAAATCATAATAAAATCTTTCAAACTTTTAGAGCAATTAGGAAGTTTTGCTTTTATCTGTCGAATAATAATGGCAGCAAAGTGCGAGCAACAAATAAAAACACCGACTGTATTGGAAATTGTTAATTTATTTGTAATAGTATTATAAGAAAACTTTAAATAACTATTAATGGTCATTGTATTAAATTCCAGAAGTATTGTATTTATGAATACCCACGACCAGTCAGTTACGAAATAACTAGGCAGGGGAACTTTTGGCTTTGCATGATCTAGCTCAAATTTAAAAAATTTAAGAAAATTACCTATTGCAGCAGAATCATGGCGGCAAGATATTAATTCTGCAACTGGAACAATTTGACCATTTAACATCGATTTGATGATTAGCATCGGCAATTTCACATTTTGTTATTAGATCCTTTTCTGACAACTTTTCGGAACGTGCTTTCCTTAAATTACAAGGTTTTATAATTCTCTGTGTATTACCTGCTTTTAATAATGGTTTATCAATTGTATTAAATTGATCAAAATAAATTGCATTGGCAAATTCGTATTTCATTAATCTTTTCATGTTTTCCCTCTGTTCTCCCCTTAGCTGCGTAAACTCTTTAATGTTTCCATGAAATTTTAAATCTTCGCCAATTGTGAAAATTTCTAACAATTTATTACTTAAAATAAGAAACTTATATTTTTGGTTGTGGTTGGAATACTTGCACTGAGCATAAACAACCAAGCTGTTATCTTTTTTATTAAAATTCATTGTTTTAAAGGAAAGTACACATGGATTTCCAGAAGCAATAAGAGAATCTACAATGCTATTTCTTACCGATTCATTTGTCCAGACTTGAGATATATCAATCGAGATGCTCATAATTCCCCGCGTAAGCCATTTATTAACCGGTGCACTTTCAATTACGATAGGAAAACATTCAATAACATCAAGTGAAGTTGCAGTTTCACAAACTTCATTTTCTTGATTAAGCGGTTCGTTTTCAAAGTCAACACTGATTCCTTTAATGAATACATTTGGCTTATTATTGGTGATTTCAGCTACGCTGCTCTTATTTAAGCTACGAAGTAGTACTTTCCTTTTAAATATTTTATAAATTTTGTTTCTGTTTTTTTCTGTGTTTCTTACACGCAAATGTTCACACAACCGTTTCATTTGAACAGTTGAGCGTCGCGGAATCGAAGCGTTTTGTAAGTCTCCGGGAAAAATTAAATCGATTGCAAGCAAAACATTAAGTTCATTTAATTTTCCTAACGAATCTAATTTTTTTTTATTTAACTTTTTACGTTTGGCAATTTCAAAATTAGGCTTCTTTGTATGACACAACACTTATTTATCCAAAAAATAAATTTCAAACGAAAATACTACGAGTGAATAAAAGAATATTTAAGTTCACCTGATTATTATTTTAGATTTAAATTATAAAAACTAAATTTATCTGATAAATTTTTTATTAACTACTACGTACACTAATTCAGAAATAATTCATCTAACAAAAATATCAATAACTGACAAAATTTCTCTCATAGGAAAAATCAACTATGTTTTCACTCAGTGAAAAAAATCAACGATTCTCTTTTCTAAGGAAAATATTCTTTATTTAAACAAAAAATAAAGTTAGTAGCAAATGCGGTTTACCACACAAGATGTCCTTTTTTGAATTCTAATTCCTAGTTTAATATTAATTTTAAACGAATACTGAATTTAATAGTTTTACATTTGTATCATTTTAACAATAGAGCAAACTAAGAAACATTTTTTATTGAAACAGAAAAAAATATTTGAAAACAACCACATCCATAGATGAGTTTTTTATGAGAGAAATTTTGTCAGTTGTTGATGCTATTGTTAGATGAATATTATTTCTGGATTAGTGTACTTAGTAGTTAATAAAAATAATATCAGATAAATTTAGTTATACATTTTTATCGTTCATTTAATACCCCTATTATGGTTCTCACCTCACCGACGCCGAGTAACACTAGTATGCAAATGTGATTCGATTCGTTAGAAGATTATCGGTGAGGTGAGAACCATTATAGGGTAATAAATCTAAAATAATAATCAGGTGACCTTAAACATACTTTTATTCAATCGTAGCTGTAAAACTGATATTTTTGAAGATAGACTTGGGGTGATTTTCGTCATATCTAACCCCCTTAGCTCCAAGAGAATGTTTCCAATATTTGCATACGTCAAGAATGGACCATGGCCTACATTTTGTGCTTAGTTTTATTTCCGGACAAGGTATCAAAGATGGTTTAGTAAATTCAAATGTTGAAAGTTAGCCGTTCAATTTAAATTTGGGGTGATTTTCATCAAATCTAACCCCCTTAGCTCCAAGAGAATCTTTCCAATATTTGCATACGTCAAGAATGGACCATGGCCTATATTTTGTGCTTAGTTTTATTTCCGGACAAGGTATCAAAGATGGTTTAGTAAATTCAAATGTTGAAGGTTAGCCGATCAATTTAAATTTGGGGTGATTTTTATCAAATCTAACCCCCTTAGCTCCAAGAGAATGTTTCCAATATTTGCATACGTCAAGAATGGACCATGGCATATATTTTGTGCTTAGTTTTATTTCCGGACAAGGTATCAAAGATGGTTTAGTAAATTCAAATGTTGAAAGTTAGCCGTTCAATTTAAATTTGGGGTGATTTTCATCAAATCTAACCCCCTTAGCTCCAAGAGAATGTTTCCAATATTTGCATACGTCAAGAATGGACCATGGCCTATATTTTGTGCTTAGTTTTATTTCCGGACAAGGTATCAAAGATGGTTTAGTAAATTCAAATGTTGAAGGTTAGCCGTTCAATTTAAACTTGGGGTGATTTTCGTCATATCTAGCCCCCTTAGCTCCAAGAGAATGTTTCCAATATTTGCATACGTCAAGAATGGACCATGATCTACATTTTGTGCTTAGTTTTATTTCCGGACAGGGTATCAAAGATGGTTTAGTAAATTCAAATGTTGAAGGTTAGCCGTTCATTTAAACTTGGGGTGATTTTCGTCATATCTAACCCCCTTAGCTCCAAGAGAATGTTTCCAATATTTGCATACGTCAAGAATGGACCATGGTCTACTTTTTGTGCTTAGTTTTATTTCCGGACAAGGTATCAAAGATGGTTTAGTAAATTCAAATGTTGAAGGTTAGCCGTTCATTTAAACTTGGGGTGATTTTCGTCATATCTAACCCCCTTAGCTCCAAGAGAATCTTTCCAATATTTGCATACGTCAAGAATGGACCATGGTCTACTTTTTGTGCTTAGTTTTATTTCCGGACAAGGTATCAAAGATGGTTTAGTAAATTCAAATGTTGAAGGTTAGCCGTTCAATTTAAACTTGGGGTGATTTTCGTCATATCTAGCCCCCTTAGCTCCAAGAGAATGTTTCCAATATTTGCATACGTCAAGAATGGACCATGATCTACATTTTGTGCTTAGTTTTATTTCCGGACAAGGTATCAAAGATGGTTTAGTAAATTCAAATGTTGAAAGTTAGCCGTTCAATTTAAATTTGGGGTGATTTTTATCAAATCTAACCCCCTTAGCTCTAAGAGAATGTTTCCAATATTTGCATACGTCAAGAATGGACCATGGCCTATATTTTGTGCTTAGTTTTATTTCCGGACAAGGTATCAAAGATGGTTTAGTAAATTCAAATGTTGAAGGTTAGCCGTTCAATTTAAACTTGGGGTGATTTTCGTCATATCTAGCCCCCTTAGCTCCAAGAGAATGTTTCCAATATTTGCATACGTCAAGAATGGACCATGATCTACATTTTGTGCTTAGTTTTATTTCCGGACAGGGTATCAAAGATGGTTTAGTAAATTCAAATGTTGAAGGTTAGCCGTTCATTTAAACTTGGGGTGATTTTCGTCATATCTAACCCCCTTAGCTCCAAGAGAATGTTTCCAATATTTGCATACGTCAAGAATGGACCATGGTCTACTTTTTGTGCTTAGTTTTATTTCCGGACAAGGTATCAAAGATGGTTTAGTAAATTCAAATGTTGAAGGTTAGCCGTTCATTTAAACTTGGGGTGATTTTCGTCATATCTAACCCCCTTAGCTCCAAGAGAATCTTTCCAATATTTGCATACGTCAAGAATGGACCATGGTCTACTTTTTGTGCTTAGTTTTATTTCCGGACAAGGTATCAAAGATGGTTTAGTAAATTCAAATGTTGAAGGTTAGCCGTTCAATTTAAACTTGGGGTGATTTTCGTCATATCTAGCCCCCTTAGCTCCAAGAGAATGTTTCCAATATTTGCATACGTCAAGAATGGACCATGATCTACATTTTGTGCTTAGTTTTATTTCCGGACAAGGTATCAAAGATGGTTTAGTAAATTCAAATGTTGAAAGTTAGCCGTTCAATTTAAATTTGGGGTGATTTTTATCAAATCTAACCCCCTTAGCTCCAAGAGAATGTTTCCAATATTTGCATACGTCAAGAATGACCATGATCTACATTTTGTGCTTAGTTTTATTTCCGGACAAGGTATCGGAGATTGTTTAGTAAATTCAAATATTGAAAGTTAGCCGTTCAATTTAAATGTGGGGTGATTTTCATCAAATCTAACCCCCTTAGCTCCAAGAGAATGTTTCCAATATTTGCATACGTCAAGAATGGACCATGGCCTACATTTTCTGCTTAGTTTTATTTCCAGACAAGGTATCAAAGATGGTTTAGTAAATTCAAATGTTGAAAGTTAGCCGTTCAATTTAAATTTGGGGTGATTTTCATCAAATCTAACCCCCTTAGCTCCAAGAGAATCTTTCCAATATTTGCATACGTCAAGAATGGACCATGGCCTATATTTTGTGCTTAGTTTTATTTCCGGACAAGGTATCAAAGATGGTTTAGTAAATTCAAATATTGAAAGTTAGCCGTTCAATTTAAATGTGGGGTGATTTTCATCAAATCTAACCCCCTTAGCTCCAAGAGAATGTTTCCAATATTTGCATACGTCAAGAATGACCATGATCTACATTTTGTGCTTAGTTTTATTTCCGGACAAGGTATCGGAGATTGTTTAGTAAATTCAAATGTTGAAAGTTAGCCGTTCAATTTAAATTTGGGGTGATTTTCATCAAATCTAACCCCCTTAGCTCCAAGAGAATCTTTCCAATATTTGCATACGTCAAGAATGGACCATGGCCTATATTTTGTGCTTAGTTTTATTTCCGGACAAGGTATCAAAGATGGTTTAGTAAATTCAAATATTGAAAGTTAGCCGTTCAATTTAAATGTGGGGTGATTTTCATCAAATCTAACCCCCTTAGCTCCAAGAGAATGTTTCCAATATTTGCATACGTCAAGAATGGACCATGGTCTACTTTTTGTGCTTAGTTTTATTTCCAGACAAGATTTTGCAATTATAATATTAATAAATTATTATCTCTTATTTATATTCAATTTTCCATTTGAGTGTTTCAATGAAAAATTATTGAATACAACTAATTGATTGGTTTACTACTACACTAAAATGTTTTTAAAATTTAGGAATGTTTTAGGAAATAATTCACTATCGTGATTCTTCCGATTAAAAACACCGTGTTGTTTAAAATAAATAATAAATGAGGTTATACGTGCGTTTTATAACGTGAACATTAAAGTGTTTAGTTTATTTGATTGTGTTGCTGGACCTTTTCGCCGAACATATTATAATACAATCCATTATCAACGTTCCATGGGAAATCTACGCAACTTCAAGTTCGGGCCACAGTATCCGCTGTGTAAATTTATTAGAAATTTGAGTTGCCCCGCCATTCATTGGTCCTTCGAGCCGGATCATCCAGCCAACGTTGTATAACATTTTTCACGGGAGCATCTATTGGATTTAATCAAGGTCATCAAATCGGGAATATTCTCAAGATTGCAATTCATGCGTCTTGGCAGATAAGTAGCCAATCTGTATATGTTGTATCATAAACGATAAAGTAGTTACGTGGTCGCATAACTTGATTCTCCTGTTGTGTGGTTAGCCATTTCTCATCAGTACTTTTGCAATATAAGTGGCATTCGCAATTGAGTTGTTACACGTGCATGGAAATTGCTCGAATATATTAAACAGTAATTCATTAAATCGAGTCGCCATTTTAATAAATCCACGTGAAATTGCTCGAACATTCTAAACCACTATTCAATAAACTAACTCGCCATTTTCGAGTCGCGATTTTAATAAATATTCTTGAATACGTATTGACAATTATAAACCGAAAGCGTATAAATTACTAGTTTGTGCAGTGTATTTCGTGCCGGTTACTATACAGTGAAGCAATATATTTTCCGTAATGGCTGATGTGAATGCATTAAAGAGGCAGAAGTCTGCTAACAAGGGCAAATTAACTTTCATATTGAACTTGCTCAAAACCCCAACAAACGATCTGTCGATAGAAGAATGCAGGGCAAAATTATCTCGAGTGAAGCAATTATTGGGTTAATTTACGGACATGCAAAACAGCATTCTTGCTGTAGATGACAAGTACGAACCGGACATGGAGTACGAGGAAAACTATTATAAGGCAGTTTCTAAAATTAATAAATTGATTCAACAGGTTGGAATCGATAGCGGCACCCCAAATACTAGCTTAGATAATTCAGCGACTGTTAAACAAAATGGGGCAGAGGTTAGATTACCCAAATTACATATACCACCATTTTCCGGCGAGTACACTGAGTGGCAATCGTTCCACGATCTTTATGTGCCTGCAATTCACGACTCAAACACACTAATGGCTGTTCAGAAATTTCAGTATTTGAAAGGATTACTCCGCAGCGAACCTTCTCATCTACTATGTCACTTCAGAATTACAGAAAGCAATTACATTGAAGCTTGACAAAAAAGGCGGACGCGATATGGCTGGAAGAAGTACACGATGAACGCTTTTATTAGAACGTTCCTAGATCAACTAACCATTAGCTCAGCAACCCGCATCAATGTGAAGAAGTTACTGGATACCTCTGATGAAGTGCTTAGGGGTTTGAAGGCAATAGGGAAATACGGAGAAGCCATAGATCCGTGGCTCATTTACATCATATTAAATAAATTGGATAATGAGTCAAAGAGTCAATGGGCAACATGCACAGCAGAAGAGCAAGAATTATTCGAGTTCTTGCTACGAAGAAGTGATGCGTTGGAATCTACGCAAAGTCCTTCCAAACGGACTCAATTGTCGATTAAGGGCCATGTCGTGACCAATCAGCCAAGTTGTCCAATGTGTCAATTAAGTAACCATTCCTGGATTCTGGATCCCAGGCCAGCTTTATTACTGAGTCTTCCATTCAGCGCCTGGGAATTCGTCGCAAGAATGGAAGGGTCGCAGTACGAGGCCTAGGTCACGCGGGCAGAATATTTGACCCGTTAGGCTTGTTGGCACCTGTCATCATACGAGCCAAAATTTTCATACAGCAGTTTTGGATGGTTCATCTAGGATGGGATGAGCCATTAAACGACGAGTTATCAAAACAATGGATAAAGATTTACCAAACTTTACATTCAGTTCAAGACATAAGCATTATTCGGTTTATAGGTAGGATAAACCCCATTCATATCGAGCTACATGGATTTTGCGACGTAAGTGAACGTGCATACGCAGCAGCAATCCACTTCCGTTTGACTTCAAGTGATGAAAAAATTAGCGTGAACCTAGTCACAAGCAAAACCAAAGTATCACCGATCAAGCAGCTTTCGTTTCCTCGCCTAGAATTATACGGAGTTGTGCTACTTACAAAGTTAATAAAATCCGTTGAATAAAACTCCACACTCCAGTTTAATGACATTATTGCGTGGACCGATTCTAAAATAGTACTTGACTGGCTTTCCTCACATTCGCAGCGCTGGACAACATTCATTGGGAACCGAACGTCAGAAATTATCGAAACTATACCCCGCCATAATTGGAAATATGTACGTTCAGTCGACAATCCAGCAGATTGTGATTCGTGTGGTGTAACACCACGGACTTTAAGAGAATTTGATGTTTGGTGGAAGGGGCCGAAGTGGTTAAGTGGCGAGAAGAAAACGTGGCAACAACAAAAGAATTACGTCATAATTCCTTCAATCTAACCATCATCGAGAATTTAATTGCCGACTTCTCTGAGAGGTATTCGTCATTCAATAAACTATTAAGGATCATTGCTCACTGAGAGAAATGATTCGTTGGCATGAGGTTGCGAGAAAATACTTTCCATTGCGATGAACGAATTGTAGTTGCTACAACATAATTTCGGTAGCACCAATTGACGTGAGGTTGGTACAAACAAACTACGGTAGCCACTAATGCACAGATAGTTGCAACAACTTCGTTTCCAAATTTTCAACTCCGTTGATGCTAATTTCCTAGATATTCGTTGTCAGAACCGAATGAGCTTAATAGTTTTTAAAGTATCAACCTCGTTTCAGTTGCCACAAACGTAATTTTGTTACACCAATTAAACGAGGCTTTTGTGACAACTGCGAACAAAACTAACTGACTAATGCTGTTGCGAGAACAATATTGTAGTTCAATGTAATCATAACCGGTGTGAAGTTCTTAACAAAATTTGTTAAAATAAAAATTTATGCGAGTGTACAAAATATTTTTAACAGTGTATTTAACAAAAAATAAATTGAACGAATTTCTAGTTAGAATAGCCTCCGCCTTAATTAACAAAAATTTTATTTTGATATGCAATATTACACAAATTATCAAATCAAATGATTTTTATAACAATATTCAAACGAAAACAATATCATAAATGATTCACGGCTTCATTCATAATGTTTTTAAGTACCAATTTCATAGAATTAATTTTGTCGGGCCGATCTCAGAGATGTCCAAAGGGTTTCACTATATACATTAAATAGCTTGATTAATTAGCTATCGATATCACCTGGTCTGATTAACGGCTAATGAGAAGCACTATGAATTAACAAGCTTTCAATGTAAAAAGTTGGACCTCAATCAATTTTTTTGACATAAATTTCATAGAATTAAATTTTTCGGGCCGATCTCAGAGATGTCCAAAGGGTTTCACTATATACATTAAATAGCTTGATTAATTAGCTATCGATATCACCTGGTCTGATTAACGGCTAATGAGAAGCACTATGAATTAACAAGCTTTCAATGTAAAAAGTTGGACCTCAATCAATTTTTTTGACATAAATTTCATAGAATTAAATTTGTCGGGCCGATCTCAGAGATGTCCAAAGGGTTTCACTATATACATTAAATAGCTTGATTAATTAGCTATCGATATCACCTGGTCTGATTAACGGCTAATGAGAAGCACTATGAATTAACAAGCTTTCAATGTAAAAAGTTGGACCTCAATCAATTTTTTTGACATAAATTTCATAGAATTAATTTTGTCGGGCCGATCTCAGAGATGTCCAAAGGGTTTCACTATATACATTAAATAGCTTGATTAATTAGCTATCGATATCACCTGGTCTGATTAACGGCTAATGAGAAGCACTATGAATTAACAAGCTTTCAATGTAAAAAGTTGGACCTCAATCAATTTTTTTGACATAAATTTCATAGAATTAAATTTGTCGGGCCGATCTCAGAGATGTCCAAAGGGTTTCACTATATACATTAAATAGCTTGATTAATTAGCTATCGATATCACCTGGTCTGAATAACGGCTAATGAGAAGCACTATGAATTAACAAGCTTTCAATGTAAAAAGTTGGACCTCAATCAATTTTTTTGACATAAATTTCATAGAATTAAATTTGTCGGGCCGATCTCAGAGATGTCCAAAGGGTTTTACTATATACATTAAATAGCTTGATTAATTAGCTATCGATATCACCTGGTCTGAATAACGGCTAATGAGAAGCACTATGAATTAACAAGCTTTCAATGTAAAAAGTTGGACCTCAATCAATTTTTTTGACATAAATTTCATAGAATTAAATTTGTCGGGCCGATCTCAGAGATGTCCAAAGGGTTTCACTATATACATTAAATAGCTTGATTAATTAGCTATCGATATCACCTGGTCTGATTAACGGCTAATGAGAAGCACTATGAATTAACAAGCTTTCAATGTAAAAAGTTGGACCTCAATCAATTTTTTTGACATAAATTTCATAGAATTAAATTTTTCGGGCCGATCTCAGAGATGTCCAAAGGGTTTCACTATATACATTAAATAGCTTGATTAATTAGCTATCGATATCACCTGGTCTGATTAACGGCTAATGAGAAGCACTATGAATTAACAAGCTTTCAATGTAAAAAGTTGGACCTCAATCAATTTTTTTGACATAAATTTCATAGAATTAAATTTGTCGGGCCGATCTCAGAGATGTCCAAAGGGTTTCACTATATACATTAAATAGCTTGATTAATTAGCTATCGATATCACCTGGTCTGAATAACGGCTAATGAGAAGCACTATGAATTAACAAGCTTTCAATGTAAAAAGTTGGACCTCAATCAATTTTTTTGACATAAATTTCATAGAATTAATTTTGTCGGGCCGATCTCAGAGATGTCCAAAGGGTTTCACTATATACATTAAATAGCTTGATTAATTAGCTATCGATATCACCTGGTCTGATTAACGGCTAATGAGAAGCACTATGAATTAACAAGCTTTCAATGTAAAAAATATAAAGGGCTGAAACCTCACTAGGTGATCAGAACTTCGGTTTTTGGTGTTTTAAATGGGGATAGCGTTCACCTGTAACCTGTGTCATAAAGTTTTATAAAACCAGGTATTTTGAGTCAATTCGTATGGCAGGTACTCCACCCCCATGACGTACAGTCTCCAAAAGCTTTCCAAGTCTCCGCCTTAACCGCCATCGGACAAGCCTTCTCGAGATACCATGGGTCCAGACATCCAGACACACAGACAATGTATGTTCTTAACTCATATTATTATCAATATAATAATATGAGTTAAGAACATACATTGAGGAATTTTTAAATCACTCAGTGCCGTATTGATATGAGCTGTAAGGCTCTTGCAATTTTTTTTTGAAAAGTAACAAATGAACGAATTTCGCATTTAAACCTATCCGTGTACTCTTCGATCTCTGGCTTTCACACAATCATTCATATAGGAGGGCCCGTTTATAGGGATCCTTGTTCATACAACCATTCATATGGAGCGCCCAAGCTAATGGGATCCATTTCACTCACGACAGAGAGCCCGTTTATAGGGGTCTCCTTTCATTCCCAAGAGAAACGAAACGTGTGGTTTGCCAGACAGTTGGTTGACGGTTTCATCACCCCTACGGAGCCGTTTAATTAATCATTGAATGTTCCTCGTTCCAGGCGAAATTGATTGATTTGTTAATTTTCAAAAAAAAATTTGCAAGAGCCCTACGGTTCATATTAAAATGGCTTTGCGTGATATGAATTCTTCAATGCATTCCCTTTACAACCTTTATAGTCACTATATGAGCCAATCGCTGAGATTTGGTATAATAGAGAACAAATTGTACGCAAATATTACTATTATTATACTTTGTCACGAGACTTCGGATATTGACAAAGTTAATCGCAAGACTAACATATCATGTTGTATTTCCAATTTTTCAAAATTATACACATTATTGTACGCATGGAAAAACCGACGCAAACAAAAAAAAATTATGTAAAGTATAATGAAACCCTTTGGACCTCTCTGAGATCGGCCCGACAAAATTAATTCTATGAAATTTATGTTAAAAAAATTGATTGAGGTCCGATTTTTTACATTGAAAGCTTGTTAATTCATAGTGCTTCTCACTAGCCGTTAATCAGACCAGGTGATGTCGATAGCTACTTAATTAAGCTATTTAATGTATATAGTGAAACCCTTTGGACATCTCTGAGATCGGCGCGACAAAATTAATTCAATGAAATTTATGTCAAAAAAATTGATTGAGGTCCAACTTTTTACATTGAAAGCTTGTTAATTTATAGTGCTTCTCATTAGCCGTTAATCAGACCAGATGATATCGATAGCTAATTAATCAAGCTATGTAACGTATATAGTGAAACCCTTTGGACATCTCTGAGATCGGCCCAACAAAATTAATTCTATGAAATTTATGTCAAAAAAATTGATTGAGGTCCAACTTTTTACATTGAAAGCTTGTTAATTCATAGTGCTTCTCATTAGCCGTTAATCAGACCAGGTGATATCGATAGCTAATTAATCAAGCTATTTAATGTATATAGTGAAACCCTTTGGACATCTCTGAGATCGGCCCGACAAAATTAATTCTATGAAATTTATGTCAAAAAAATTGATTGAGGTCCAACTTTTTACATTGAAAGCTTGTTAATTCATAGTGCTTCTCATTAGCCGTTAATCAGACCAGATGATATCGATAGCTAATTAATCAAGCTATTTAATGTATATAGTGAAACCCTTTGGACATCTCTGAGATCGGCCCGACAAATTTAATTCTATGAAATTTATGTCAAAAAAATTGATTGAGGTCCGATTTTTTACATTGAAAGCTTGTTAATTCATAGTGCTTCTC
Organism: Tipula helvola; assembly: GCA_963556165.1. Classification (NCBI taxonomy): domain Eukaryota; kingdom Metazoa; phylum Arthropoda; class Insecta; order Diptera; family Tipulidae; genus Tipula; species Tipula helvola. The sequence continues at coordinate 176,085,996 of OY744483.1, read as the reverse complement.
ATTAGCCGTTAATCAGACCAGATGATATCGATAGCTAATTAATCCAGCAATTTATTGTATATAGTGAAACCCTTTGGACATCTCTGAGATCGGCCCGACAAAATTAATTCTATGAAATTTATGTCAAAAAAATTGATTGAGGTCCGATTTTTTACATTGAAAGCTTGTTAATTCATAGTGCTTCTCATTAGCCGTTAATCAGACCAGATGATATCGATAGCTAATTAATCAAGCTATTTAATGTATATAGTGAAACCCTTTGGACATCTCTGAGATCGGCCCGACAAAATTAATTCTATGAAATTTATGTCAAAAAAATTGATTGAGGTCCAACTTTTTACATTGAAAGCTTGTTAATTCATAGTGCTTCTCATTAGCCGTTAATCAGACCAGATGATATCGATAGCTAATTAATCCAGCAATTTATTGTATATAGTGAAACCCTTTGGACATCTCTGAGATCGGCCCGACAAAATTAATTCTATGAAATTTATGTCAAAAAAATTGATTGAGGTCCGATTTTTTACATTGAAAGCTTGTTAATTCATAGTGCTTCTCATTAGCCGTTAATCAGACCAGATGATATCGATAGCTAATTAATCCAGCAATTCATTGTATATAGTGAAACCCTTTGGACATCTCTGAGATCGGCCCGACAAAATTAATTCTATGAAATTTATGTCAAAAAAATTGATTGAGGTCCAACTTTTTACATTGAAAGCTTGTTAATTCATAGTGCTTCTCATTAGCCGTTAATCAGACCAGATGATATCGATAGCTAATTAATCCAGCAATTTATTGTATATAGTGAAACCCTTTGGACATCTCTGAGATCGGCCCGACAAAATTAATTCTATGAAATTTATGTTAAAAAAATTGATTGAGGTCCGATTTTTTACATTGAAAGCTTGTTAATTCATAGTGCTTCTCACTAGCCGTTAATCAGACCAGGTGATGTCGATAGCTACTTAATTAAGCTATTTAATGTATATAGTGAAACCCTTTGGACATCTCTGAGATCGGCGCGACAAAATTAATTCAATGAAATTTATGTCAAAAAAATTGATTGAGGTCCAACTTTTTACATTGAAAGCTTGTTAATTTATAGTGCTTCTCATTAGCCGTTAATCAGACCAGATGATATCGATAGCTAATTAATCAAGCTATGTAACGTATATAGTGAAACCCTTTGGACATCTCTGAGATCGGCCCAACAAAATTAATTCTATGAAATTTATGTCAAAAAAATTGATTGAGGTCCAACTTTTTACATTGAAAGCTTGTTAATTCATAGTGCTTCTCATTAGCCGTTAATCAGACCAGGTGATATCGATAGCTAATTAATCAAGCTATTTAATGTATATAGTGAAACCCTTTGGACATCTCTGAGATCGGCCCGACAAAATTAATTCTATGAAATTTATGTCAAAAAAATTGATTGAGGTCCGATTTTTTACATTGAAAGCTTGTTAATTCATAGTGCTTCTCATTAGCCGTTAATCAGACCAGATGATATCGATAGCTAATTAATCAAGCTATTTAATGTATATAGTGAAACCCTTTGGACATCTCTGAGATCGGCCCGACAAATTTAATTCTATGAAATTTATGTCAAAAAAATTGATTGAGGTCCAACTTTTTACATTGAAACCTTGTTAATTCATAGTGCTTCTCATTAGCCGTTAATCAGACCAGATGATATCGATAGCTAATTAATCCAGCAATTCATTGTATATAGTGAAACCCTTTGGACATCTCTGAGATCGGCCCGACAAAATTAATTCTATGAAATTTATGTCAAAAAAATTGATTGAGGTCCGATTTTTTACATTGAAAGCTTGTTAATTCATAGTGCTTCTCATTAGCCGTTAATCAGACCAGATGATATCGATAGCTAATTAATCAAGCTATTTAATGTATATAGTGAAACCCTTTGGACATCTCTGAGATCGGCCCGACAAAATTAATTCTATGAAATTTATGTCAAAAAAATTGATTGAGGTCCAACTTTTTACATTGAAAGCTTGTTAATTCATAGTGCTTCTCATTAGCCGTTAATCAGACCAGATGATATCGATAGCTAATTAATCCAGCAATTTATTGTATATAGTGAAACCCTTTGGACATCTCTGAGATCGGCCCGACAAAATTAATTCTATGAAATTTATGTCAAAAAAATTGATTGAGGTCCGATTTTTTACATTGAAAGCTTGTTAATTCATAGTGCTTCTCATTAGCCGTTAATCAGACCAGATGATATCGATAGCTAATTAATCCAGCAATTTATTGTATATAGTGAAACCCTTTGGACATCTCTGAGATCGGCCCGACAAAATTAATTCTATGAAATTTATGTCAAAAAAATTGATTGAGGTCCAACTTTTTACATTGAAAGCTTGTTAATTCATAGTGCTTCTCATTAGCCGTTAATCAGACCAGATGATATCGATAGCTAATTAATCCAGCAATTTATTGTATATAGTGAAACCCTTTGGACATCTCTGAGATCGGCCCGACAAAATTAATTCTATGAAATTTATGTCAAAAAAATTGATTGAGGTCCGATTTTTTACATTGAAAGCTTGTTAATTCATAGTGCTTCTCATTAGCCGTTAATCAGACCAGATGATATCGATAGCTAATTAATCAAGCTATTAATTGTATATAGTGAAACCCTTTGGACATCTCTGAGATCGGCCCGACAAATTTAATTCTATGAAATTTATGTCAAAAAAATTGATTGAGGTCCAACTTTTTACATTGAAAGCTTGTTAATTCATAGTGCTTCTCATTAGCCGTTAATCAGACCAGATGATATCGATAGCTAATTAATCCAGCAATTCATTGTATATAGTGAAACCCTTTGGACATCTCTGAGATCGGCCCGACAAAATTAATTCTATGAAATTTATGTCAAAAAAATTGATTGAGGTCCGATTTTTTACATTGAAAGCTTGTTAATTCATAGTGCTTCTCATTAGCCGTTAATCAGACCAGATGATATCGATAGCTAATTAATCAAGCTATTTAATGTATATAGTGAAACCCTTTGGACATCTCTGAGATCGGCCCGACAAAATTAATTCTATGAAATTTATGTCAAAAAAATTGATTGAGGTCCAACTTTTTACATTGAAAGCTTGTTAATTCATAGTGCTTCTCATTAGCCGTTAATCAGACCAGATGATATCGATAGCTAATTAATCCAGCAATTTATTGTATATAGTGAAACCCTTTGGACATCTCTGAGATCGGCCCGACAAAATTAATTCTATGAAATTTATGTCAAAAAAATTGATTGAGGTCCGATTTTTTACATTGAAAGCTTGTTAATTCATAGTGCTTCTCATTAGCCGTTAATCAGACCAGATGATATCGATAGCTAATTAATCAAGCTATTAATTGTATATAGTGAAACCCTTTGGACATCTCTGAGATCGGCCCGACAAATTTAATTCTATGAAATTTATGTCAAAAAAATTGATTGAGGTCCAACTTTTTACATTGAAAGCTTGTTAATTCATAGTGCTTCTCATTAGCCGTTAATCAGACCAGATGATATCGATAGCTAATTAATCCAGCAATTCATTGTATATAGTGAAACCCTTTGGACATCTCTGAGATCGGCCCGACAAAATTAATTCTATGAAATTTATGTCAAAAAAATTGATTGAGGTCCAACTTTTTACATTGAAAGCTTGTTAATTCATAGTGCTTCTCATTAGCCGTTAATCAGACCAGATGATATCGATAGCTAATTAATCAAGCTATTTAATGTATATAGTGAAACCCTTTGGACATCTCTGAGATCGGCCCGACAAAATTAATTCTATGAAATTTATGTCAAAAAAATTGATTGAGGTCCAACTTTTTACATTGAAAGCTTGTTAATTCATAGTGCTTCTCATTAGCCGTTAATCAGACCAGATGATATCGATAGCTAATTAATCCAGCAATTTATTGTATATAGTGAAACCCTTTGGACATCTCTGAGATCGGCCCGACAAAATTAATTCTATGAAATTTATGTCAAAAAAATTGATTGAGGTCCGATTTTTTACATTGAAAGCTTGTTAATTCATAGTGCTTCTCATTAGCCGTTAATCAGACCAGATGATATCGATAGCTAATTAATCAAGCTATTAATTGTATATAGTGAAACCCTTTGGACATCTCTGAGATCGGCCCGACAAATTTAATTCTATGAAATTTATGTCAAAAAAATTGATTGAGGTCCAACTTTTTACATTGAAAGCTTGTTAATTCATAGTGCTTCTCATTAGCCGTTAATCAGACCAGATGATATCGATAGCTAATTAATCCAGCAATTCATTGTATATAGTGAAACCCTTTGGACATCTCTGAGATCGGCCCGACAAAATTAATTCTATGAAATTTATGTCAAAAAAATTGATTGAGGTCCAACTTTTTACATTGAAAGCTTGTTAATTCATAGTGCTTCTCATTAGCCGTTAATCAGACCAGATGATATCGATAGCTAATTAATCCAGCAATTTATTGTATATAGTGAAACCCTTTGGACATCTCTGAGATCGGCCCGACAAAATTAATTCTATGAAATTTATGTCAAAAAAATTGATTGAGGTCCAACTTTTTACATTGAAAGCTTGTTAATTCATAGTGCTTCTCATTAGCCGTTAATCAGACCAGATGATATCGATAGCTAATTAATCCAGCAATTTATTGTATATAGTGAAACCCTTTGGACATCTCTGAGATCGGCCCGACAAAATTAATTCTATGAAATTTATGTTAAAAAAATTGATTGAGGTCCGATTTTTTACATTGAAAGCTTGTTAATTCATAGTGCTTCTCACTAGCCGTTAATCAGACCAGGTGATGTCGATAGCTACTTAATTAAGCTATTTAATGTATATAGTGAAACCCTTTGGACATCTCTGAGATCGGCGCGACAAAATTAATTCAATGAAATTTATGTCAAAAAAATTGATTGAGGTCCAACTTTTTACATTGAAAGCTTGTTAATTCATAGTGCTTCTCATTAGCCGTTAATCAGACCAGATGATATCGATAGCTAATTAATCCAGCAATTCATTGTATATAGTGAAACCCTTTGGACATCTCTGAGATCGGCCCGACAAAATTAATTCTATGAAATTGATACTTAAAAACATTATGAATGAAGCCGTGAATCATTTATGATATTGTTTTCGTTTGAATATTGTTATAAAAATCATTTGATTTGATAATTTGTGTAATATTGCATATCAAAATAAAATTTTTGTTAATTAAGGCGGAGGCTATTCTAACTAGAAATTCGTTCAATTTATTTTTTGTTAAATACACTGTTAAAAATATTTTGTACACTCGCATAAATTTTTATTTTAACAAATTTTGTTAAGAACTTCACACCGGTGTAATCATATCATTCTGTCGTTGTACCAAAATATCAAAGTGGAATTAATTATTTTGGAATTCCGTTGCTACAACTAAATATTATAATCGTATTTAGAATATGTCATGTTTAAATAATACAAAATGAGGAGGATGTTATATGAGGAGAGGGTAGATTCACTATTTGAAAAAATTACAAAATGATTTGTGGTTATTTTGTAAACAAGAACACCACATGAATAATATAAATTGTTTTATAATGTACACGATAACTGACACCTAATCAATGGCGGATCGAAAACTGCATATAACAAAAATAGCAAACAATTTGTGTAAATCAAAGTATCCTAGAAAACTTTTATTGACATTTACAAGCGATTTTTTGATTCCCCGAACAAACGCAATAGTTTTCTTGCGTTTCAAAAACAATTTTTTTATGACGAATTGTAAAAAAATCTAAAGGAATTTCAATGAAACTATGATATACAATTATTGTTTCTCATTTTTTTTATATGTAGTTTTCGATTTATATGATTTTATCTTAATCTAGTTGCGATGACCGAATTGGTGTCGGGTCAACTACCTTATCGATTAGTCCAAACGAATTGCGTTTGTGGCAAACTCTACCGCAATCATGATAAACGAATTTTTTAGCTTCTTAATCATTCATGTTGGCATAAATACACACGCGAATATAATTCGCTAAGTCAATACGTTCTGCTTGCCACTTAAGGTATTAAGCGAGAATTATATTTTTGTAGTTTGGTCGTAGCTACTTGATGAGTAGATTGTACTTTTGAGTACGAAACCGAACTACCAATATAATTGAACTCAAGTAAAGGAGGGTTCTCATTTTTGAGAGTCGATACATTTATATTGATTCTGTGGTAAAATAAAGGGTGGGGGGAGGATATTTCTACTCTTTTCTTAATAAAACTAATTTGGTTAAATGAACTGGCAACAATCCTATTCGGTTGGAGAAAACAACTAAATGCGGTTGTGTCAACTACTTCTGATTATGTAGTAACCGAAATAGGATTGCATTAACCGTGCAAAGAAAGTTGCTTTAATAACCAAGTCGGTTATTATAATCGATCAGTGGTCACGACAACTATAATTTGTAATATTCCTAAACGAATATTCGATTAATTCAACCGAATGATCGATAAGCTCAACCAATGGTCGGTTGTAATATAGTATACTTCGTTCTTCATACAAGCTAATTCCTTTAGGCTAACTAAAAAGGGTTAGTTACAACTTCTTTTTCAGTTCTGATAAACAATAAAAAGAGGTTGTCGTAAAGTTTAATTAAAATGTATACAGGACCGAATAATTCGGTAGGGCAATTGATTCGGTTGTCGCAAACGCTTAGTTCTCTGGGTGTATTATCCACAGAATTGTTAGTAATTGCAAGACACCTGAATAGTAAGAGATGAATTGTTAAAATCAAAAAACACAATTATCAGAAATGTTCAACAGCAGCACTTTAAAGATGAAGTTGATAGCCTGATGAAGTCTGACAGCATATCCAATTCGAGTAAATTAAAGACATTGAGTCCATAAATCGATAAATACGACATCATGGGTGTAGGTGGAAGGTTATCTAATTCAAATGCCACTTACGACACAAAACACCCAGTGATACTATCACATCAATCAATTATTTCGACACGAATAATCGAAGAAGCTCATCGAGATTATAAACATGCTGGAGTTTCATTACTATTAGCAAACTTGAGACAACATTATTGGATCATAGGAGCAAAATGAATCATTCGTCAAGTCATTAGTAGATGTGTCATATGTACGAAAATCAAAGCCAAAACGGAGGTTCAAATCATAGCAGATTTGCCAGCAGCAAGAGCAGAATTCATCAGACCGTTTCTCAAAATTGATTTCGATTTCGCTGGTCCACTGTCAATACATTTGACTAAGGGGCGCGGACAAAAAACATATAAGGCCTATATATGTCTCTTTATATGCCTCAGCGTTAAGGCTGTTCATCTAGAATTAGTGAGCAGTTTAAGTAGTGATGCATTGTTGGCCGCACTAAAACGAAATTTTATTACTTGGCACTTCAATCCTCCAAGCGCTCCCAGTTTCGGTGGATTGTGGGAAAGTGCAATCAAATCAATGAAGTTCCATCTCAAGAAGGTAATCGGCGCTAGCATACTTACCATGGAAGTAATGACCACCTTATTGGCAGAAGTTGAGGCGCCATTAAATTGCAGACCTTTATGTGTATTATCGTCCGACGATTTAGACGTGTTAACACCATCCCATTTTTTAATTGGACATTCCAACGCAAAAATTCCTGAAGCAAGTGTACCTGATGTACAGTCGAATTACAACGAGAGATGGCAAAACGTTCAACGTATAGCACAGCAATTTTCCAAACGATGGCACGCCGAGTATCTGACGTCATTACAACAGCGAGTAAAATGGCAAACGACTAAAGAAAACATAAGAATAGGTGATATTTGGCTAGATACTCGATACTCTAGCAATTCAAACTCTGTAAATATAGCGGATTTGCTAATCGAAAATTTGCTTGCGTAAACTACTCGATTATTTTAGCAAAGTAAAATATATTTTTGTATTCAGCACAAACGTTAAAGTGCGTTAAAGTATCCCATTTTCTGAAATTCAGAAACAAATTGGGTTGCTAAATTATATTGTATAGCATTTCTAACAAATTAGCAAAAAATAAATGCTTATCTGAGTATCGGGTATCTAGCATCATATCCTTCAACGCATTGGAACCTAGGAAAAATCATAAAACTACACCCAGGCAAAGACAATGTTATACGTGTTGTCACACTGAAAACTAAATCGGGCATATTAAAGCGGCCAATTAACAAATTGTGCATTCTTCCTATTGAATCGGACGATTCAAGGCCCGCGGCAGGTTTGGAGATGACACCTGGAAATCCTGAGCTTGAATCTGAGACCTGAAAAAAAGGAAAATTTGAAAATTATTATTTGTATTTGAAATTTACAATTTACTTAATACTTAGCTTTAAGTCATTTTATACTTAAGTATTTCTCCAATCCAACGTTATGCTAGCAAAAATAACTTGGATTAGAATCTTTATTACTATATGGGTGGAGTGAATAAAAAAAGTATTTACTTCTAAGAACTTACTTTCAAGTAAAAGCATTAGGTCGCAAAAACGTGAATAACATTTTACTTTTACTTTAAAGTACAAACTGGAAAATTTTTCAAGTATCTAAGTAGGTTTTGACAATATCCTACTTCAAATTTTTCAAGTAGTTACTATTATGAAACCTAGCCTCAAAAATATTAAATGTTATTGATTTGTTGAAGTGAGTTATACGTTTTGTTGATTACGATATTAAATTAAATTTAATAATTAATATTGCATTTGTCTAATAAAAAAAGTAAAACAGTGATTTTCATAAAATTACATTGAATTGTGGGTACTTATGGATACAGATATCAAAGTGACGGAAGAAAAATGTTTGCAGGTCGAATTTGTATCGGCTTTAAAAAAGTATCCCATTCTGCTTAGTAAATCGCAATTGCCGAACATTAAAAAGGAAAAGGATAACGCAGTAGTGAAAATGATTGATGAATATTATCGGAAAACGTAATTGATAAAATTAACTGCCGAACAATTGAAAAATAAATTAAATAACATTAAAACGGATACAAAGAAGAAAGCAGACATAAAGCAAACGGAAAATAAAAAAATTATACTAAATTGGGAACTGGAGTTTTTAGAGTTGTTGGAATATAATTCCAACCCCACATTCAAACAAACCGAAGGTTGGTCGTGAGTTTGTGTTGTGTGTTTGTTGATTTGTAGCTTGCGTTTTATGTAGTTTGTATGAGTGTACGTTAAGATGAGCACGGTAGGTGTACGTCTGTATAATTATTTTTGTTTTTTAGGTGCTCTTTCTGTAGGATTATCAATGTTGGCACCTAAAAATTCAACGGACGATAATCCGAGCTGTCCCAAAAAGTATAAACCCATTAAAGTTTTGGGGGTACTGTCAGATGAGACAGATGAAACTGTTAATTTAACCGACGAGAAATTAGCAAGGTTAGTTCTCTTGAAATAGTTGGAAGTGTTAAAGCTACAGAAAAAAACATACACGTTACAACTTAACCAATTAAAAGCACCGATCGAGAGCCCGGTAACGATTTATAATTATGAAATTGATGAATCTAACATAACTTATGAAAATCAAGAATGAAGCTGTATTGATGGACATTTAGTTTATAAAGCTTGACTTTTTGGTAATAAGACGACTGAAATGAAATCGTGATATTTAATTTTTAATTTTATTTGATAAAAAAATCAATGTGATAAATAATTGTTTAATGAAATACAAAAACTTATGGTTTTAATATATTGTTCTCTAATAAAAACTCTTTTATATTTTCTCTATTTTGCTGCCCATTTAAACGAATAGAAGCATCATCATATTCTATATTTACAGATGAATTGATATCACATCCGTAACATTTGTTTCAGCAAACCAATCATTTGTATCATTCAAAATTTTGGCCAAGTTATGTAAAACTATACAGGCTACAATTACAGCGGGACGTTTATTGTGCACTATCCGAAGTTTGTCCCCCACAATCGAAAATCTTTTTTTCAGTTGACCGAAGCATCTTTCGATAATAATTCGCTCTTTAGAATGTAGTTTATTAAAACTTTCATTTATTGCGTTGTTAGGATTTTTATATGGTTTTAAGAACCATGGGGATATTCCGTATCTTTTGTCTGCAAGTAACATGCAATTGGATTTTGTTTTTATAAAATTATAAGCTTCGGACAACTTCCAAATTCTGCTATTCTGCACTGAACCTGGCCACCGAACATCGACACTAGTAAATTTTTCTGCAGCATCGCATGTAGCTTGCACGTTGATACTGGCAAAACCTTTTCTATTTATGTTTTGGTCAGCAAATTCAACTGGTCTCAAGATCTCAACATGGGTGCAATCTAGTGCCCCAATAATGTTGGTAATCTTGAATCTTTCCATCCAAAGTTCTTTTGCAGAAATAATTTCACGATCTGCTTTCGGAAATGTAATAAAATCTTGTGATTTTGCAATCACTTTTTCCAGCATTTGAGAAAATATTTTGCAAACTGAGGTTCTATGAACCCCCTCTTCTTCTCCAATTCCTTCTTGAAACCCTGGATCACTCAAACATCTTAAAAATATTTCCATTTTTTGTTTATCTCTTATTTTACCACCCCGCGTTTCATGTTCTTCTTCTCTTAAAAATATGTCGCATAATTTTTGAACATTTTCGCTGGTAAACCGATAAATGTTTTTGTAATTGTGGAAAAAATTAATTTTACGTGGCCGATAAAATTTTATTTTTCTTAAATGTAATCGAACTCTTGAAAAGTTGTTATTTACTTTACTTGAACTTTTTAAGTAGAGAATTGTCATTGGAAAGTATAAGATGGCTTTTATTCACATAGTTTTAAGTAAGTACTAGACAATTTTTAGTTTAATAAGTAGATACTTGGTAAAAATCTGCAAGTAAGTTTTATTCACTTATTCGGTAGTATTTACTTGAAAAAAGTATTTACTTTTACTTTCTTTTACGAAGTAAAATAAAGTATGTATAGTAATCATGAAAATTTTCGACCTTGAGATTATTGAAGATTTATCTGTTTTGAGGTCCCCTGAGTCCGAAAAAGTGAGTTTCGAAATGATGTCTGTCTGTCAGTCTGTCTGTCCGTCTGTCAGTCTGTGTCCTCTCTACAGCCCAGATGGCTTAACCAATCCAGCTAAAACTTCAGATTTAAGCGTTTTTGATAAATTGGAAGGCCCCAGTAAATTTTAGTCCAAATCAGGCAACCGGAAGTGGCCACTCCCTTGGGCCAGAAAATTTGTTTTGCAAATATCTCAAAAAGTATAAGGTTTACAAAAAACTACTAAAACAAAATGTTTCCAAAAAATAAAAGTAAAAAAAAAATTAAAAAAAAAAAAAATTAAAAAAAAAAATTAAAAAAAAAAAAAATAAAAAATTTTATAAAAAAAATAAAATTGATGTGTGGCCAACACATTTCTTCTACGAACAGGGAATTTTGAGAAACCAATTACGCAAACTTCTTACAAATTTATTATTTTTTATTACTTTCTTTTACATAAGTAAAGCTTAAATCTAAAGTTTTTGATCGATTGGTTAAGCCATCTGGGCTATAGAGAAGACACAGGCTGATAGACGGACGGACAAACGGACAGACAGACATAATTTCGAAACCCACTTTTTCGGACTCAGGGGACCTCAAAACAGATATATTTTCAATTCTTCATTAATCTCTTACTAAATATTTGGGGTCCCAGCTCCCATATTCCGTGAAACAGAAGATTTATTTTTTAAACATTTCAAAAATAGACAATTTACAGAAAACATGAAAAAATAAAACAATCTTAATAAATTTTGCAAGAAATTTGCATTATAATAGTTTCTTAAAATTCGCTATTCGTAAAAGAAAGTCGTGTGTTGGCCACACCTCCATTTTTTTTTATTCACTGCACCCTATATCTTATTTTGAATTATATAACTTTATTTACTTTATTCAACTTAGCAAATTATATTTTGTTTATATAAATACTGTCAGTATTGATATTTCATCTTATGTGTCGATAACATAGATAGAAATAATGACATGTCGATAATACAGTTTGGTTGCATAATTACCCAGCAAACCAGAAATCGTATAATGAGCCTTTAAATCGAGTACTATATATCCTCTTCTATGGTTTCATTTTATGACATAGTCATAAATAAAAATCATAAAAACATCATCATTTGCCAATTTTTGATGTTTGTATGATCGAAAATGACCGATTTTTATGACTTTAATTCATTCATATATAATTCTGTATGATTTTCTTTTATGACCTGTGGCACTATTCTGGTTTTCCCGGGGAATTGCGAATTGGGAATTGTTTTATTGTCAGTTTTTAGTGTATATTGGTTTTCTTTTTTCGAAAGCATACTGAGCGATTGGTATTTTGTTCATGTTTTGGGAAAAAATAATTCCCAGCCAAATTTTTAGGGAAAAATAAACAACAAAATTGCTATGAAATCGAACTATGTTTCCCCAAAATCTAGTATGCTTTGGAAAAAAGAAAACCAAAATACACTGAAAACTGACAATAAAACAATTCCCAATTCGCAATTCCCCGGGAAAACCAGAATAGTGCCACAGGTCATAATTGTAAATCGTAGAAACAACTGTATGATCAAACGGATTCAATAATACGACTAAAAATGGATCGTTAAATGACTTATAATGACCGATAAAAGACCGATCACATAATAACTCTTCTTTGGTGTTTAAATGATTAGGTCACAATAATTCACTTAATGACTAATATAAAACCAATTTATGATTTTAGAAAATACTCATAAAAATAACACAAGATTTATTTCCATTTTTCCTCACTTTCATTATTTTTTTTAAATCTATACTACGATATTATTATTTTTATTTTTCATCTAATATTTTTAATTATTTTTTAATTATATTTTGACATTGGAATTATTATTAATTATATTATTATTTTTCACTTGCCTATTTTTTATTAACTCCGGCTGGAATTCGAACCCTTATACCATACATGCAATAACCTCATCAGAACGTGTTCCGCCTTAACCATCAAAGCTACCGGTGGTTGCTACGATTCTATTCTACTTTCTGGTATACATTTTTAAACTTATTTAAATATTTTTGATTTTTTGGTCAAATCTATGTTGTCTCCATTTTAGTAAATGAATTTTATTTAGTATTAGTTAGAAATTATACAAATATTTTATTTGATTATTTTGACTTCATATATTTTTTAGTTCAGAGTGTGCTGCAGCGGTATAAATACAACACGACCATTTCCATTATTTATTGGTACTAACTTGCATAATATTTCCTCTATTGAATATGACTCACTAGCACCAAATTCGGTAGAGTTTGAGGTATAATATTCATTAATATTAAAAGATTTTATAAGGTCTAAGAAAAAATCATCCCGATATTTTATCTTACGTCCATAAATAAAAGGATTTTCGTTTATTTCAACACCATATTCCATCGCAATAATATCTTTGTTCAAATTTAGAAACCACTAATCTTCAAAATTATTTCTTATAATGAAATTATCCTTTAATTTTATACACAAAAATTTTTTAGTATATCAATTTTTAAAGGATATTTTAAAACTGGATAATTTTCTGTCGAAATTCGATTACCCACTCGTTTAGTTATTTCGGATAGCCTATTGGCCAATTGAGTGTCAATTTCAAACTGCCATACTTTATTATTTTTTTAATATGATACAAAGTATTTTCAAACGGATATGTAGATATTGTTGGCATTGGCCCAAAACGCTCAACCTCATCTGCTACATGACAGAAGTTGTATGGATTTGATGTTACGAGATCGGGCTACAATGTAGTATAGTTGCCAACAAAATGCTCTGATAAAAACCTGGCCAATAGCCAATACTTTTTATAATGGTGAGAGGAGAAAATAGTTGTTGCACAGAATAACACACAGGCAAGTGATCTTTTAGGATGACTATGACTATATAATTAATAAAAGAAGCAAATTCGCTCCCCTTCCAAAAAGCAAGAACATCTATACCTCTATCTCCGCGATTTATTTCTTGAGATAATTTAATTTTTAATAACTTCTCATTAATAAGATGTGTTGTTTTCGAGTCCCACTTTGAACCGTATCCTAAACTGCCGTCTTTAAATCCCACTACTTATCGTTTTACAATCCCCAGATGCAAAATGTGTAAAGGATCTCCAACGATTATATCTTCAATCATATCTAACGACTTTATTCGTAATAATGGTGATGTTATTGGTTCCATTTTTGTGCGAAAAATCGGACCTTCAGGTACTTTTGTTTTATAGTTGTTGTAGTGTAAGCCATACATTCTTGCTCGGAATCCTTCATTTGTTCTAGAAGGAGCATTTTGATTATGGAAGACTGTCGTATTTGAGGTATGTGAATATTCTCCTACAGTTGCACATTTTATACATCCATGTTTAGCGTTAAAATAAGCTGTGTCTTTTATAAAAGACCTGTACCGGTGTATCGCATATAAAATATCGGATTTTCACAGTTAGTAGATTGTAATTTATATCTATTCCGTTGTCGAGAATTGGAATCATTTCATCGACAAACGGTTTCAAAAATTCTTCTATTTTTTTTTTGGCTTACTCGTTCCGTAAAATACTCCAATTACCATAGGCTTAAATTCTGGTATTTCAAATATGTTAAATAATATTGTCAATATTAATATTTAATGAAATCGACATTGATTCCTTTATATCTGAGAAATATGTTCTTAAACATACTTCAAGCCCCTGGAATATTCACCACCTTCTATTTGTAAGAAACTGTGCCCTGTTTGACGGGGAGTTTGCATTAATGATCTGGGATCATTTTGAAATTGGCGTTAACATTTTTATTTAGTTCTTTGATTAGTGGTTTTAAAGCAGCTTGTGGTATATTATACTGGTGTGTCCAGGATTTCAAAAATTCTTTGAATGGCAATCGTTCTGCGTTGTTGCCAGATCATGTAGAGGATTCATTCACATTATCAATAGTATCATCATTATTTTCTTTTTCGTCATAGTTTTCTTCTGGACTAAAATAATTAATATCGTCGTTGTCATTAAAAGCATCACTAGTTGTGCTACCATGCATACTATCATCTTGAGCATGTGACTAATAAAACTTACAGAAAAATGACAAGTATGTTAAATGAAGAAAAACGTGCTTGGCACACGTTTGAAGACAAACAAACCAGACCAATAAGGGTTATGGCTAAAAATCTACACTCTACGTGTAAACCAGAAAAAATAATTGATGATCTGAAAGCAAAAGGATTTAAGGCTACTGAAGCATCAATTAAGCTAAAACGGAGAGGCAAAGTACCTCTCAACATGTTTATGTTGACCTTCGATAATGATGAAGATATCGAAAAAATTTATCAAATTAAGTACATCTTAGGGTGCAAAGTAGTTATTCAGCCTCTAAGACGGTCTAAACTTATACCACAATGTAAACAATGTCAAGCCTATGGACATACACAAAAATATTGCAGCAGGGAACCCAGGTGTGTCAAATGTTTAGGTAAACATCATACCAAAGATTGTGTAAAAGATAGAAATGTTCAGCCTAAATGCGTTCACTGTGGAGAAAACCATCCGGCTAACTACAGAGGATGCAGCGTTGCCATTGAACTGCAAAACATCAAAAATAGGAATGTGATTGCTAAAAATCCAAGATTATTCAGGCAGTAGGCAATTAAGATGAGCCAACCCGAAGTAAATCGTAGAGCGTTGGGAACTACTCATGGACAATTGGGTAAAATGACTTATGCCCAAGTAACGATGAGTAACGGGAATCCAGGGAAAACTGGTCAAAATGACGAAATAAGTCAAACACTTAAATTAATTTTAAGCAGGCTCAATACATTTGATGAGCGATTACAGAAATTAGAATACAGCACTAAGGGAGCCATCCCTAAACAGAAAAATGGCCGGTGATCTTAGAATCGTATGTTGGAATACCAATGGACTTATGCAACATCAACAAGAATTGCAAGTGGTCCTGGACACAGAAAAAATCGATGTATGTCTCATCACGGAAACACATTTCACTAGACAAACAATCATTAAATTTAAAAATTATCATATATATCATACCATTCATCCGGAAAACACTGCTAAAGGAGGTAGTGCTGTTATAATCAGAAATAGTATTCATCACTATGAAGAGTTAAAATATGAAACAGAAGAAATACAAGCAACTGCTGTTAACGTCAAAACCAAAAATGGTTCTATTTGTATTGCTGGTGTTTACTGCCCACCGAAGCACTCGTTGAAAGAAAAGGATTATCTCGAGTTCCTCAGTAAATTAGGAAAACGGTTTATACTTGGAGGAGACTTTAATGCAAAAAATGTCCACTGGGGCTCCAGATTAACAACAACTAAGGGTAAAGAACTCCTAAAAGCCATTAGGAAATGCAGTTGTGAAGCTCTCTCAACTGGAAAACCAACTTACTGGCCTACTGATCCAAATAAAGGACCAGATCTGATTGATTTCTTTATAATAAAGAAGATATCTGTAAATTATATACAAGTAAATGAAAGCCACAACCTAAACTCTGATCATTCACCGATACTTTTAACGTTAAGTGAAAAAATTATTCAGAAAGAAAGGAACCCTTTTCTAGTAAATAATCACACCAATTGGGAATGCTTTAGACTATCGCTAGAAGAAAAAATTAACTTAATGGTTCCATTAAAGACCGAGGAGCAATTAGACAAAGAAGTTCACAAATTTGTAAACGATATACAGCAATCAGCTTGGGAAAATACCCCTGAGGTTAAAAAGAAAATCAAGGGAAACAACTACCCTTTGGAAATTAGGGAACTCCTAGCAGAAAAAAGAAAAGCGAGAAGAGTATGGCAACAAACAAGGGCCCCCCAAGATAAAACTAATTTGAACAATCTCACTCAACAATTAAGAAGAGAGATCCAAGAATTGAAAAATGAATCAATTAGCAACTATTTAAGAAAATTAACTAATGATAGCAGTACTGATTATTCTCTTTGGAAAGCAACCAAAAGAATTAAAAGACCAATAATACAGAACCCTCCAATACGAGTAGCAGGTGATAAATGGGCTAGGAATAATGAAGACAAAGCTCGAGAATTTGCTGAACATCTTGAAAAAATATTCCAGCCACATCAAGATGAAACATTAGAAGCTGAGATAATATCTGAACAAGCTGTGCAAGAAAGTAAAGAAATCCTACCGACAACACCAAAAGAAGTCGCGTGTGAGATAAAAACTAATATGAATATGAAAAAAGCTCCTGGCTACGATCTTATTACTGCAGAAATCTTAAAAGAACTGCCAAGGAAAGCTCTGGTAAAGCTCACCAATCTTATAAATGCAGCATTTAGAATCAAATATGTACCAAGCTTGTGGAAAATTGCAGAAGTAATCATGATCCCAAAACCTGGGAAACCACCACACATAACCTCATCTTATAGGCCAATTTCGCTATTGCCAGTCATGTCCAAACTCTTTGAGAAGCTTCTGGTAAAAAGGTTAAATCCGATAATCGAGAGTAAAAATTTAATCCCAAATCATCAATTCGGTTTTCGTAACCAACACTCAACAATTGATCAAGTTCACCGAATAACCAGTATAATTGAGAAAGCACTAGAGGAGAAAAAAATCTGTTCAGCAATATTTCTAGACGTTGCCCAAGCATTTGATAGAGTGTGGCATGAAGGACTTAACCATAAATTAAGAAATCTTCTACCAATCCAATTTGCTAATATACTGGAATCTTACTTAAAAGATAGATTCTTCAGGATTAAGTTAGATGATACTTTCTCTGAATTGAAAGAAATCAACGCAGGAGTTCCACAGGGCAGTGTATTAGGACCGGTTTTATACCTACTGTACACTTATGATCTTCCTGCATTAGAAAACAATACAGTGGCGACTTTTGCAGATGACACGGCGATCTTAGCTGTTGGCACAAGCAGCGAAGAGTCAACACAAAAGTTACAATCAGCAATAACTAAAATTTATAAATGGACAAAAAGATGGCGAATAAAACTAAATGAAACTAAATCCGTTCACATCAACTTCACTAACAGGCGATTCGAAAATATCCCGATTACCATAAATCAAGAAATAGTACCGTATGCGAACACAGCTAAGTATCTCGGCATGACCCTGGATGCTAAACTGCGATGGAAAGCACATGTCAAGAAGAAAAGAGAAGAACTAAGAATTAAATACAGAAAGATGTATTGGCTGATGGGAAGGAACTCTTCTTTATCAACATACAACAAGCTGCTACTTTATAAGCAAATATTGAAACCGGTTTGGACGTATGGTATTCAACTTTGGGGGTGTACCAAACAGAGCAACGTAAATATCATCCAAAGATTTCAGAATATGGTATTAAGGAACATCGTCGATGCACCTTGGTATGTCAGGAACAATGATCTCCATAGGGACCTTAAAATGAACCTCATCGTAAATGAAATTCAGGAGAAAGCGCGGAGACATGAAGAGAGGCTCCGGCATCATGTGAACATTGAAGCAACTCAGCTTCTAAGCAACACGAATTTAACACGCAGACTTAAAAGAACCAAACCTTTTGAGTTGGTGTAATTGTTAGCTTAAACAGCATTGTGCTGTGTAAAGCCCACTACAAAGATGTGGTTTAATTCAATTTACCAGACTCTATGGAACGCCAATGGGAAGAAGCCATAGATTAATATTAAGTTAATAAATTAAGTCAGAAACAAATTGCTCATTAGTCCAGGAGACTAGATTGTAATAACATTAAATAAAAAAAAAAAAAATAAAAAAAAAAAAAAAAAAAAAAAAAAATGTGACTAATAAGTTGTGAACTCGTAGATGGCTGAATTGATAAATGAGCCGTTCAGTGCACAAATTGATTAACTCCATAAAACAAAAAGTTGAGAAATGCGATGAGAAAATGTAGTGTTTTTTAAAATTCCCTTTATAATGTAAATTTAAATTATATTGTAGAATGCTTAAATACAGATAAACCTATCATAACGATACATCAAATTAATAAGAATGAATAGCCAAACAATACTCGTCAGTAATGTTACAATTTTTATATGACAAGTGGAGTTAATCGATTTGGCAACTGAAAAAAGTAATAAATGAACTTATTCAATGGCCAAACAATTATTCCGTTTAATGGTGTTAATCTTTATTATTCAGGAAAGGTGTTATAAATATAAAAAGTTATGACTATACCAAGTGCTTTGACACTTAAATTTAAGATTTTTCGAAAAGTGGAGTTAATCGATGTGTGCACTGAACGGCTCAAATTATTCAATCCTGATGAGGATGGATGTGCAAACGATGTGTTTTCATTTTCCAAATTATCTTCATGTTTACTAAATTTAACACTAAATCTGTTGTTTACCTCATTGTTAAATGTTGAAAATCTTGACAAAACTATTTTTCGAAAACGTCTTTGGAGTTTACTATTATTTTTTTAATTTTTTCCAACTTGATGGTTTTTTTAGTTTGTCATCCATGTTTGGTGAAAATTAATTTGTGTTAGATTTGTATCGTATTTTGACAGCATCTTGTACCATTGGGAATATTAGTCATACTCAT
This sequence comes from Tipula helvola, assembly GCA_963556165.1. Lineage (NCBI taxonomy): Eukaryota > Metazoa > Arthropoda > Insecta > Diptera > Tipulidae > Tipula > Tipula helvola. The sequence continues at coordinate 176,066,413 of OY744483.1, read as the reverse complement.
TCTAAATTATAGTCACTTTAATGACTTTAAAGTGAATTATCCTATTGAATATTATTTTGATCATATTGAATTCCATAACTCCATAACATGTGATCGAAATAAAGTACAAGCTGGTTACAAATCACAAAAAAAGTCATTAAGTGTCTTATCTAGCACCAGTCTACTCGATAAATGACCAGTCGAAATTATGATTGAAAAATGACTTCTTATTATTTCTAAGTCATAGAAATGGTCAACATATGGCTTTTTATAACTTCATGTCATACGGAAAACCAATATATGATTTCTTATGCTTTAGTGGTCAACAGACCGACCAATATATGATACCCTATGGCTAAGTAACCAGCATAATGATCAAAATAAGACACACTAACGAGTAGTGGTCAACACAATGACCAATATTTGATGTGCATGTCACTAAATGACTAATATAGGACCGATATGAGACGAAACCAAAAAATTAATACGACTTCAGGTTTGCTGGGTAGTGTTCAATGGTATAATTTTCCTCACTAATTATTTACAGTGCAATGTACATAAAAAATAAGATTATCGACACGTTACTATTCCAATAATTTTTAGAATCATTACGATAAGATTCTTCCGATTGAAAACACCGTGTTGTTTAAAATAAATAAAAAATTAAGTTATACACTCTACGAATTAATTCACCGTACGATCTAAAAAATTGAATTGTCGAATTGGCTTTTCAAGCAAATAAATCCTGCTTACTGTAAATTTAAAAGGACAAAAAATACAGACAAAACTAATATAAATTTAATTTATTAATCTAGTTTTCAAGGCCGAAAATAAAAAAACTTTATATTTGTATTCCTTTTTTTGCGAACAAATTCATCGTACGATTAGTTCCCAATAATAGTAGATTGTTCTACAAGTAAAGAAAAGTGATAGTTTTCCAGCGAGTCAAATTGTTTAATTTACGAGCGAGCGCTAGTGAGCGAGTGGATTAACAATTTTACGAGCATGGAAAACCACTTTTCTTACGTGTCGAACATGCTATTTTTTCGTGTATTTGACAACAAATCAGGTAAAAATAAAAAAGGTAGACCCAGTTTGGATCAAAGTATGTATGCATAGCATTTACATAACAATCGCAGTAAGCAAATAAATAAAGATCAAAAATTCAAAAATCATTTGGAAAAAAAGCGTTTCTATGAAGAAAAGTGTTTATAGTGAAGAAATGTGTTGCTAAGGAGAAAAGTAGCAGTTTTCTTTACAGTTTTCAGCCAAAAAATGACACTCTTTGCCATTAAGTACACGAGAAACTTTATTTCCAACTCGGAATTAGTACTGCAGTTTTAATACGGAAATCCGAGTTGAAAGTCGTACTGTCATTTCCGCCATATTTACTTCAGACTGGACGCCATTTGTGTTTTGTGTAATTTAAGGTAATTATTATATTTTTCTGGTATAATATGTTATAATTTATATTTATATATATAGTATATTTTTTATATATTTTTTCACTGTTATAGTTATAAATATTAATACCACCAATAAGATATAACTTTGAGATTAATCACACACACAATTGTCACTTACATTACACAGGAATTAGGAAAAGGAATATTTCTCTGGAAACACTAATGGGATAAATCATACACAAACAACTATAATAATTTTTACTTATAAAATCGCTACTTAAAGTTTTATTTATTTTTTATCAACTTTACACATTTCATTACACGGAACTATTTTAATTTATTTATATAGGAATTTAACAATTTTAAACTAGGACACTTTTAGATAGATAATTCTTGTTTATCAAAAATATTTTGTTACTTAAAATTTTAAGACCGTTTTTGGTCGGTGATTCTTACTGACTATATCTATATTTTTTTTCCTTCACACAAAAGTTTTTATTTTTAAAATTGCCAATTCGGCTTAATATTTTTTTATTTTATATTTATATTCAATAACCTAAAATTGTGCCAATGCTTATTAAGTTATTTTTTCTGATTTTTGCAATTTGTATATTGCAATTTTTCTTGTACTTATAAACATTGGGAAAGAATTTTTTGGAATGTGAGTTAATGTAGGTTCATTAACTCACGGTTATGATTACGTTTGGGAAATTGGGACAATTGGAATTATTTATATTGGGACAGAATCTTTGGCATGTGCGAGTTAATGTTGGTTCATTAACTCACGGTTAGGATTACACAACATACCTTCCCCCTATGAAGAAAAAAAAAATATGTTATTCATATTTTTTTTTATCCTTTGCATATTGCATATTTATTTATTTGAGCATAAAATAAGATGAACGAGCACTAAACTTTTTTCTGTTTAGGTACTGGTTTTACCTACTTAATTTATCCCATTTTTTCTTTATTTATTTTTATGTAGGTAGTATGTATATATGCTATTTATTAGGTGGGGTTGTTGCTTATTTAGTTTGGAAGTGGGCCATGAATCTATTAAAGGGTTTATATTGGGATTGATAGGAAATGTCAATGTACAATATTTTAACAAAATATATTTTCCAAATTTAAAGTTTAATTTTGCTGATTGGCTCAATTTTAGTTTGTACATATTATTTTAATAATAAAAAAAAATGATGACTTTAAAAAAAATTTTTATATTGAAAATTACTTTACTACGTTACGTTAAAAAAAAATGTTTTTCTTATGTGTATAGTATGTGTAATTGATATTTTTCTGTAACTTAAGAACTAAATTTTTATTTAATAATGTTATGTTAGGTTAGTGTTTATATAAGGTTATTCTAGGTTAGTTATGGGATTTCTGATTTTATTGAGTTTATTATTTGATACTTAAAATACTATGAATCTGGAATTGCTTTGTTACTTTCTTCCCTGTGCTGGTTGTTGAATTTTATTTTTGTATGTTGGATCTGCGGCTGCTTATTGATACAATCATTGAACAGGTGATTCATTCGTTCAATTTCTGGTCGTGTGGATTGCCATTAGTTTATGAGGATTTCATTTTGTTGCTTTGTGTATCTCGATTTTTGATTCTAGCTGAGCGGTTGGTTGGTTCCTGATACATTTCAGTTGTATTTTGAAGTAATGAACTGATGGTCGCAGGTGCTGTTACTTAGGAAGTTAGGATATTTTGGGAGTTTCGATTAATGACATGGGATTACAAAGGATAAGGTCGCGAATGATTTTTTAATTTGACTTGGAGGTAGGATGAACATTTTGTGAATTGAGTTTTAGGTTCACTTAGCCGCAATTGATACTGTTATATCAATCGGACAGCTTATTTTAGGGGAAAATTTGAGTCTTAGTTGATTAATTATCTGTATGGAAAGAAATGTAAAAAGTTAGTATGTGTTGCAAAACGTGAAAATTGTAAACCTTCTGAAAAAAAAAATTATTATACGTATATTAGCTTATTTATATGTTTTATATTTGGAATGTTTATCAGTAAATTTAAGAGTTTTGAATTTTTTTTTTTTTGTTACTGTTAATATAAAGTATTTTAAGTTTTAAATATTTATTATTAGATTATAAAATTATGATTTTTTGGCTTATTTCGTTGGAAACTAGTTTTATCTACCCTAGTCCTGTAATTGGTAGTGTGGTTTTTCCGTTTCTTCCTGTTTTTATCATTCTTTGATGATATGCGTGGTTTTCTTCATGCTTGATTCCGTTTGGTTTGTTTTCTTCTTCCTTGATTTTTATCTCAGAGTTTAGTAATAGTTCTGTTCCCTTGTCCACTTGTGGTTCCATTTTAAATATACTCGAAATATTATAGACGATGTCAGTTATTGTCTGGTTGGATTCCTCTTCTGGAGTTCCAGGATGCACTTGCGGTCGTTTATTATCATCAGAATTTATAGGATTATTGAAGCTTGTTTTAACATTATGTGGGTGAGTGTCTGGTTTCGTATTCGTATTTTGGTTTTGTTGTTTTCGAGTGTCAGGGTTCGTTATTGTAGTTGAATCTAGGTACATTTCTGTATTTATACCTGATTTAGCAAGTAATTTTATATTTAGAATTGTACCTTTGTTTATTATTTTTAAAAATTTATTAACAATTTTAATTTTCTATATCCTTTTACAATGGTGGTCTTTTTGCGATTGATCAGACGCAATCTTAATTTTCCTAAGCAAAAAAGTATACAAAAATTACAACAAAAAATATAGTTAACGTAAAATTATAACAATATAACAGATGACGCCTCGATCAATGTTCAAACTTATATCTGTGGCAATACTAAAATATTGGAATACATCTACATTTTGACAATTCTAAATGTCATTGAAAAAGACAATAATCGAGCTAAGTAAATGACATTTTTCTTATTACTAAATTACATAAATTCTAATTACTTTTATTTTAGCGCAAATTACTTATATCTAATTATCCAATTGGGACCGCAAAACCTGTTGATTCGATTGATATTCAACATTCCGCCTCCCTTGACTCACTGGGGATGGAGTCAATCTTCGGTAGTAGGCAGATTTTTTGGATTGGTCGCTTATAATATATGTACCCTTTGACGTCTGGACTGTTACAACTCTGACTAAGTTATCTGGACCGGGATGCACTTCAATAATCTTAGCCAACGGCCATCTAGCTGGTGGTGCGTTATCATCCTTCAGTATGACAACATCATTGACGTTAGGTTGACTGTTGACCTTGTTCCACTTAGAAAGTTGGTTGAGTGATGTTAAATATTCGCCGTTCCATCGCTGCCAGAAATGTTGTAACATTTTCTGCATCATTTGCCATCGGGATAGAACGTTACGTGGTTTATCAATTAAATTTCTTTCAGGTGCCAAAGTCAGTGGGTGCCCAACTAAGAAGTGTGCCGGTGTGAGCGGGTCATCGGTATCGTTATCTTTGCATAACGGTCGTGAATTTAGCACCGCTTCTATCTGCTTCAGGAGTGTTAGTAATTCCTCGTAATTTAGGACAGTTTCACCAATAACTCGCCGTAGGTGGAATTTGGTCGATTTCACGGCCGCTTCCCACAAACCTCCAAATGTTGGGGCACCAGGAGGTATGAAATGCCAATTAATACGTTGCTCTGAAGACCAATTTTTGAGATGATTACTTGTCGCTTCCGCCTCTAACAATTCACCGAGCTCGTGCAGCTGATTTTTGGCTCCGACGAAGTTGGTTCCGTTGTCGGAAAAAATATCACTGCAAATTCCCCTGGCAGCATGAAATCTTGTTAAGGCAGCTAGGAAAGTTTCAGTGCTAAGGTTTGTTACCAATTCAAGGTGCACTGCCTTGGTAGCCATACATACAAATATAGCAAGATAGCCCTTGATGACCTTCGAGTTTCTTAGTTGGTGCGCCTTGACTGGATATGGACCGGCGTAATCAATACCAGTTTTCATAAAAGGTCTCACCAAAGACACCCTTGATGACGGTAGTTGCCCCATTAGCTGAGTCTGTTCTTTGACCTTTTGACGATGACATCTCATGCATTGACGTGTTACCTTCCGTACCAGTTCTTTTGCTCTCAGGATCTGAAACCTTTCTCTGATATGAGACAACAATTGTGACGGTCCAGCATGTAATAATTTTCGATGCAAATGTGCCACCATTTTCATGACAATCGGATGGTCACCTGGTAAAATTATTGGATGCTTGGTGTCGTACTGTATTGGTGCGTTAGAAAGTCGCCCACTCACTCGTAGTAATCCATAATTATCTAGAAATGGAAAAAAATTGATCAGTTTGCCTGTTGTTAACATAACGCCTTTCTTTAGCAAGTCAACTTCCTTTCTGAATCTTGTGTATTGAATCAGCAAAAACAACCGAGTTTCAGCCCACAACAATTCATCAGTTGATAAAACTCCAACATTTTTTATAATGTTTATGGCGCTCTCTAGTTGTGGTGGTGTATACGGTTAGAACCACTCCGTACACTATCTGACTCCAATTTAATTGTTTGCCCGACCGGCTGCACTATCTGTGCGATAATCTCTTTATTATTGTGTTGTTAAGTCGTTGATTGTATCTTGGGGCTGTGGGTGCCCGCGTGTATAAGGCCCACCTGTATATAGGCCCGCTTGTATATATTTTTATTGAAAACAACGATTTTTATTTTATATTGGTTTATATTTTTATCGTTTTAGTTTTCTTTTTATTAAATTATAACCAAGTTTAATTATGTTTTCCTTTTGATTTTATACAACACAAAAAGAATTTTGTATTCGGAAGAAAATTTTTGAGAAAATTTTTCTTTGTTGTGACCAACCCGAAAACAAAAAAGGAACTACTGACTACTCATTTTATTTACATTTTTTTTGGTACGTAGTTACATTTTTTGTGTTACCACCGCTTTTACCAAGTGTGTTATAGACTTGCGTAAATCGCTCGCCACAATACTCCCCCCCCCAGTGTAGGCGCAGCCGAAACGAGACAGCTACTCCCGGAAACGCAAAGGTATTTTAATTATACGCCCACTACTGGACTGTTGAAATGATGGTTCTGATTCCCGCGGACATACGAATGTTACACATTTTCTGTTTGCCGTCGGTTTGCTTTCCGTACTTGTTTGCGATGATTTCGGGGCTAAGTTTGAAACGCGCGAGGATTCTTTTTCGTCTATGTTGACTGTCGCGAAACACGGTTTCAATCGGTCTATTGATACATTTATTTGCTTGTCGTTCACGATTATGGTATAGTTTTTTTCGCTACGTTTGATTAATTGATGTGGTCCAGTATACGGTGGTTGTAAGGATCTACGAAGTGCGTCTGTACGTAAGAACACATGGGAGCATGTTCCCAGTTCTTTACTAACAAATGTTTTTTGTGTACAGTGTCGAGATGCTGGTGTCGGCCTTAACTCTGTGAAATGGTTTTTCAGTTGTTTGACGAACTCGCTTTGCGGGACTATGTTTGTCTTTTCTAAAAATTGACCCGGTATTCGAATAGTGGTGCCGTACACCAATTCGGCACACGACGCTTGCAATTCCTCGCTGAAAGATGATCGTAACCCTAACATGATCGTTGGCAGAATGGTATGCCAGTCGGCGCGTTCATGGCACATTATGGCGGCCTTTAAAGTGCGGTGCCATCTTTCTACCATACCATTGCACTTCGGGTTATAAGCCGTGGTTCGAATACGTTGGAACCCAAGAAACTTTGACAGCTCAGCGAAAAGTTCAGATTCAAACTGGGTGCCTTGGTCTGTAAGGATGGACACTGGCACGCCAAAACGGGATATCCATGATGAAAATACTGCAAACGCGACAGTGGCAGCAGTAATGTCGGGAACCGGAATCGCCTCAGGCCAACGTGTGTAACGATCGATGAGCGTAACGCAGTAACGGTGATTACCAGAAAGCGGTAAAGGACCAATGATGTCGAGGTGGATTTCTGCAAAACGTTGCGAAGCTAAAGTGAAACTTGCGAGAGGTGATTTGGTATGCCTTGAAACCTTCGACTTTTGGCATTGTACACATTGTTGAGTAAGTTTTTTCGAATCCTTCTTGAGAGAGGGCCAAATAACGTTTTTTGTTAAAATGTTTGTGGTGGCTTGAATTCCAGGATGTGAAAGGTTGTGAAATGATTCGAAAACCTGTTTCCGGAAGTTTAACGGAATAAAGGGTCTGGGTGTACCAGTCGAAATATCACAATAAATTTGTTTATCAGAATTAAACATTATTGGAACTTGCTTGAGTTTAATTGACATGTTGTCATCATGCAAAAGTTCTCGTAGTTCTGCATCATTGGTTTGTTCATCCGCGATTTGTGCATAGTCAATGTTTTCAGGAAGAGAAATTTGATATATACGTGAAAGGGTATCTGCAACGACGTTGTCAACGCCGGAGATGTGTTGAATGTCGGTTGTGAACTGACCGATAAAATCGAGATGTCGAAATTGGCGCGGTGATGCTTTATCCGGATTCTGGTAAAAGGCGTAGACTAAGGGTTTATGGTCGGTGAACAGTGTGAACTCACGACCTTCGAGGGAATGCCGAAAATGTTTGATTCCGTGGTAAGCCGCGAACAGCTCCCTATCGTAAGCGCTGTAGCGCTGTTGCGTCTTGTTTAAACGTTTTGAGAAGAAACCTAATGGCTGCCAAGTATCCGAGGCAAATTGCTGCACGACTGCCCCGATAGCATGGTCGGATGCGTCCACCATGATTGCCAATCGAGCCACGGGAATTGGGTGTGCAAGTAGTGTCGCTTGACTTAGTTTCTCCTTGCAATTATTGAAGGCGTCTGTAGATGCCGAAGTCCAGTTAATTGGCGTTTTGCTTTTCTTCTTGTAGCCTTTCAAGAAGTCATTTAACAAAGCTTGGTCAGCGGCAGCGCCTGGGATAAAACGTCTATAAAAATTGATCATGCCCAAAAAACGCTTGAGTTGATCAACAGTTACAGGCCGTTCGAAATTTTTAATGAAACTGACTTTGTCCGGAAGAGGAAGAATGCCTTGTTCTTTGATTAGATGACCTAGGAATTTGATTTCGGGTAATGCGAAGATGCATTTGTCGGAATTGATGATCAAACCATGCTCGGATAATTTTTCAAAAATAATCTTGAGATGTTCAAGATGTTCTTCGGAAGTCTTGGATGCAACTAGAATGTCATCCAAGTAGACAAAACAGAAATTGAGGCCGGATAATACAGAATGCATCAGTCTTTGAAAAGTCTGTGCTGCATTCCTTAGGCCGAATGTCATTTTTGTGAATTCAAAAAGACCGAAGGGTGTGGAGATGGCTGTCTTAGGGATATCTGATGGTTCGATCGGGATTTGATGGTATGCTTGAACAAGGTCGATAGTCGAAAATATTGTACAACCCGCGAGTTGATACGAAAAGTCCTGTATATTCGGTATTGGGTACCTGTCAGGGATCGTAACTCGATTTAGTGCGCGATAATCACCGCATGGCCTCCAGTCTCCATTCTTTTTTAGCACCAAGTGAAGGGGGCTCGCCCACGGACTATTGCTCGGACGACAAACACCCTGTGCCATCATGTGTTCGAACTCTGCCCTTGCTATTTTGAATTTATCAGGCGCCAAACGACGCGCTTTTGCGTAAATTGGCTGGCCTGTTGTTTCCAAACGGTGCGTAACGTTGTGTTTGATGGTAGTGCTACCTAATGAACGGCTTGTGATCTCCGGGAACGTTCTGATTAAATCTTGGATTTGTTTGGGTACTGTAACGTTATTAATAAATGATAGACTTGATGTCTGCATGTGTGTTGGTATGCCGGTAACTGATAGTGAAGTCACCGGATCGACGATCTTGCGTCCCCGCATGTCTACGATGAGACCAGTGAATTTCAAAAAATCGGCGCCCAAAATCGGAGTCGTGACGTCCGCAATGACAAATTCCCAACGGAATTCGCGACGTAATCCGACATCCAACTTTAATAATTTGGTGCCATATGCGGGGACCGGTGTGCCGTTAGCTGCGTAAAGTTTTAAGGTCGAAATAGGTTTAGCTGGCTTAAATAATTTTAGAGGGACTATCGATAAGTCTGCGCCCGTATCCACGAGAAATTTTAGACGACTCAGATAGTCAAAAATTATTAGGCGACTTGAAATCACGTCATCGTTAACGGTCGCCAGCGTCTGATGACTGCTTAAAAATTTGTTTTTTGGTGAGACGAATTGCCAGCATCTGTGCTTGAGCTTTGCGAGGCAGTGCTCGCTTTACTCTGCCAGAATTTGCAACCGATCACGCATCTGCGTGCGCTGTCACCGAATTTTTCGTGGTAGTAACATGCATCAGAACCTGGTTTTATTTTATTATGATGGGATCCTGAACGATTGAAATGCCTCCGATTTCTCGAGTTATCTCGCGAACGAGATCGCGACCCATGCGAATGGCTACCTTCGGCTGTGATCAATTGCTTTACCTCATTCACTAAATTTATGCGGAACCCAGCCAATATCTCCTCGAAATTTTGTGGGCTGCTGGTTGAGCTTGTGGGTTTTTCCTGTGTCGGAATACTCCCGATTGCATTTAATCGAGTATGAGAAATTGTTTCCATAAGGGCATCTGCCCGTTCGGCTAACGTTTTGAGGTTCAGGTCATTCTCAAATGGCGTCAAAACCATCTGGACCTGTTGAGGTAAACGCGACATCCACAACTGCTGTAAGGTTTTCTCACTGAACTCACTGTCGGCGTTTAATTTAAATTCGCTCAACAGCTGTGAGGGTTTTTTGTCACCTAGGGACAATCCGTGTAGGACATTGTTCATTTTGGTTTTCTTTGATTCGCCGAGCACACGCACTACCTCCTCGCGGAACGTAGTGTACGGGATATCTCCCTTGTTTCGCAGGATCAGGTCCGCAAATGAATTATGCAAGCGCGAATCTATCGCGCTAACTGCGTGGGAGTATTTCGTGTGCTCCGAGACAATTCCAGCAACATTGAATAGTTGGTCCAAAATACAGAACCACACTGCTGGGTTTTGTGCGTAAAGTGGCTGTGGCGGTTTGAAAGCCACGCGGCCGATGTATGCATCGGTTTGATTTTCGCGATTGGGAACCCTATTATTATTAATTGTGTCACCGTTGTCCGTATTGGCCCTATTTGTATGTGTGACTCTCGTATTTGCAAACAACTCGCGTAATTCGCGTAACTGCTCCGCTACACTTTGCGGAACCGGGCCAGCTGCCCCGTCGTCGTACGCCACCGCCGGCGACGTCGAACGTGACATAATAATAACTAATACTTATTTATACACACACGAAATATTTAAATGAAAAAACGCGGTAATTGTTTGGTAAAAATAAATGACGCGGTAGTAACAATCAAAAAAATGTACTTACGTTTACAGTTTGTTTTTTAATAATTTGTTGTAAGCTGATGCTTCTTTTGTATGCTGATCTTCGTCCCTGCTGCTCCTTTTGAAGGTTGTGTCTTGTTGTCGGGGTCACCACTTTTATGGCGCTCTCTAGTTGTGGTGGTGTATACGGTTAGAACCACTCCGTACACTATCTGACTCCAATTTAATTGTTTGCCCGACCGGCTGCACTATCTGTGCGATAATCTCTTTATTATTGTGTTGTTAAGTCGTTGATTGTATCTTGGGGCTGTGGGTGCCCGCGTGTATAAGGCCCACCTGTATATAGGCCCGCTTGTATATATTTTTATTGAAAACAACGATTTTTATTTTATATTGGTTTATATTTTTATCGTTTTAGTTTTCTTTTTATTAAATTATAACCAAGTTTAATTATGTTTTCCTTTTGATTTTATACAACACAAAAAGAATTTTGTATTCGGAAGAAAATTTTTGAGAAAATTTTTCTTTGTTGTGACCAACCCGAAAACAAAAAAGGAACTACTGACTACTCATTTTATTTACATTTTTTTTGGTACGTAGTTACATTTTTTGTGTTACCACCGCTTTTACCAAGTGTGTTATAGACTTGCGTAAATCGCTCGCCACATGTTCATTTTCTTTGCATTGAACGCCAATCTTCCAACTCTGGCTAGCACTCTCAAAATAATTGCAAACCTTGACACTCTGTTGGACAACTTATCTATGCCACATTCAATCTCGTCATAATCTGAACTGCACAACAATGTTGTTACCGCTTGACCTGTATCATCTTCTGGTAACGCTATTTCTTCAAATTCCGTGGGTGGCTGGATTGGTTCCATTTGCAACATTTTCGGACCCTTCCACCACAATTCATTATTTATTAGTTCGCTGGGACGCAAACCTCTTGTGGCACAGTCGACTGGATTCTCACTTGACGTTATATGGTGCCATTGATTACGGTTTGTATGTGTCAAAATTTGGCTTGTTCTATTAGCGATGTAGGTAGGCCAGCTTTTCGGGTGCTTAGAAAGCCAATTTAGCACAATGGTGGAATCCGAGTATAAATACACAACTGGTCTCGTTGCAAGTGTAAGAGATTTGATAGTGGTTTCCAGTAACTTGAGCAGTAGGGATGCTGCACATAATTCTAGCTTAGGTATGCTTATAGTTTTTATTGGGGCCACCTTTGTTTTGGCAGTAATGAGGTTAACCTTTACTTCTCCGATGTCCGTTATTGACCTTGAATATAAGGCTGCAGCGTATGCATCCCTTGATGCGTCAGCGAACCCGTGAATCTCAAATTGTTCTCCAGTATTCAGCCATCTGGGTATCTGCAACTCTTCAAGTAACTTTAATTCGTTTCGAAAGTTCGACCATTTCGTTTTGTGGATATCTGGTATTTCATCATCCCAGTTTAATTTTTCCAGCCACAGTTGCTGAAATAGGCATTTGATTACTACGGTTACAGGAGCAAGCCAGCCGATAGGGTCGAACAACCGTGAAGCCTCGGACAACAACTGTCGTTTTGTGGTGTGAGACGATGTAGGTATGGTTACACGAAATTTGAAAATATCTCTAGTTGGTTGATAGTATATACCCAGAATTGACACAGTCTTAAATCCATCGTTAAATTCTCGTTCCGATATTTCCAGCTCTTGAGTTGGTAGATATTTTATCAGGTCAGAATGATTTGCCGACCACTTTCGTAACCTTAACCCTGCGGTATGAAGTACTTCAATTAATTCTCGTTGCAATTTCAAAGCTTGTTCCAATGAACTTGCTCCAGACATTAAATCGTCGACATAAAAATCTCGTTTTATCACTGTAGCTGCTTGTGTAAACTTGTGACTGATGTGATCAGCAATGTACTGCAGACTAAATGTTGCAAGAAACGGTGCAGAGGATGTGCCGTAAGTCACCGTAAGTAGCCGATATTGTCTAAGTTGCTCTGTTGGTGAATCTCTCCATAGAATCCTTTGGTAATCCGCATCCGCCCGTTGTACCATAAACTGCCGGTACATTTTTTCTACGTCAGCTGAAAATACGTATTTGTATTTCCTGAATCTCACCAAGATTTCTGTTAAATTTTGCTGCACCGTAGGACCTGTCATCAATTGGTCATTAAGTGAGCATCCCGTCGTTGTCTTTGCGGAGCCATCAAATACCACTCGCAGTTTTGTCGTAGAACTCGACTCCTTCAACACACCATGATGTGGTAGGTAAAATGTCTTACCAATTGGCTGAATAATTTCATTTGTTGGTATCAACTCCATGTGGCCCAATTGCAAATATTCCTCTATAAAACCTTTGTATTGGTTATGTAGAGAAGGGTTTTTAGACAGCCTTTTCTCCAACGCATTAAATCTCAGCCTTGCTTGATTGAACGAATCTCCCAACCGCGGAGGACGCTGTTTGAATGGTAAGGAGACAATTAGCCTACCTTGACTGGTTTTGGTGACAGTATCCTTGTAATACGTGATACATTTAAATTCTTCGTCTGTGAAGAGTGGCTGACACACGACCTCCTCGACTTCCCAAAACTTCCTCAGGAGACGATCGATATTTAATTCTTCGTCCTGTGTGAAAAACACCCGTTCTGTTGAATCTACTGGCTTTGGTGAATCGCATATACCTCCAACTATCCACCCAAACTTGGAATTTAGAGCAACTAAATTGTTCACGGTATTGGTTACCTTCCCCTTTTCAATGATATTGAGGAAATGGTCACATCCTAGCAACATATCGATTGGCCCAGCCTGGTAAAAAGTAGGATCAGCTAATGGTAAAGCTTCAACAAATGGAAGCGCCTCCTCCAAATCATCGGGTGGTAGATTTGATGTTATGCTGGACACAATTAGTGCGGCTGTGTCGATTATGTAGTCATGGTCTAATCTCGACCTTATTCTAATATTGGCCATACCATGCGAAATACCTGCTCTGGACTGGTTGATTGTCTTTATAACAACTCGAGCATTAGATCTGGCAATTTGTAACCTATTGACACATGCTTCAGTTATGAATGATCGCGTGGAACCAGAATCGAGTAAACCGCGCACTTCTTGCCAAATGTTGAACCCATTTTCAATTTGTACGACTGCGGTAGGTAATATGGCGTTTTTACCATTGGCAAGCGACGTTAGTACTACTTCACTGTTCTCATAGCAAGCAGCATGAGCAGTAGTAGCAGTTGGATTGGTGCTGGTTTCTTGTTGTATGGAGCTGGTGGCTGGTTCAACATTCAAATGCACTAGTGAGTTATGTTTTTTATTGCACTTTCGACATCTTCTTTTAGATTTACACTGGTATGCTGAATGGGTTTCAGAGAGACAATTGAAACATCTCGAGTTATCCTTGAGAAATTCACGACGTTGAGTAACATTTAGCACATTAAACTTTGGACATTCAAAAAGACGATGTGTTTCACTCTGACAAAGTGGGCAAGAAACCGTTGCGGGAATATGAAATGCTCTAATCGATGATTGAGATTTGAAACTAGACCTTTTGTCAGACGTTGATGTCGATGGTTTGCTATTGCCCGCAGAACTCTCTGTTAATGCACTCATTTTCTTGAGCAAAAAGTCTAAGAGCGATTGAAGGGTTGGAAAATCTGTTTCAGCGGTTTCATACTTCCATGCGCGTTTCGTGTCTTCATCTAATTTCTCCACTACAATGTAGATCAACCAGGGATCCCGTGATTCGGCTTCTTGACCTAACGCCTTGAGTCCTCTCACTACTTCATCCAAATGATCATGGATTTGTGTTATGCCAGAACAGGTTCCCTTGGACATCTTAGGTTGCTCAAACAAGTTCCTAATGTACGACTCAACAATTGGTTTCTTTCTGTTGTATCTTTTAGATAGTCGTTGGTACGCCTCGATGTAACTGCTATCATCGACTCTGAAGTGCTTAATTAAATCATGCGCACTTCCCTTTAGCAAACCCTTCAGGTACTTAAACTTCTGGGCTGGTGTGAGTGAAGTGTTTTCATGTATTGTTGAAGTAAAAATGTCAAAGAATGATTGCCATTCCTGCAATTTTCCATCGAAAGTAGGCATGGGTAGGGATGGTAACTTGAAATCTGAAGCCGCCTGGATGATTGATTTATTGTTTATTGATTCATCTAATTTTGACGAAGTAGTGGTGCTATTACGCATCAGTGCTTGAATCTTGGCCACAAGTGAATAATAATTGTCGTCTATTAAATCCATCTCCGACTGCGCCTTCGCATCAATTTCAAAAATTGCGTCTTCGACCTGAACAAATTCTGAGTATAAACGCTGCACGTTATCCAATCTCGCCTTTAACTCATCATACAGTAACTCAGCCTCTTTCGCTTCAACATAATTGACCATCTTGGTAAATTGACCCTTAATTATTGATTTCCTTTTAGTCAGTTTCTCCATTTTTGCAGGTCAGGCTACGTTTCACTTCACTCAACACAACACACACTTGAAAGTTCTTAACCACGTTATTCGGAATTAATGATTTTATTAACCGGATATTGTTGCTTATATTTCTAGGTTATTTAAAAATAAATATAAAACAGATACTTATCGATTGCAGCTTTAGCTGAATATAAAATATACACGCGGCTGGCTCGATCTAGAATTTTCCACTCAATTCCACGTTATGGATCAAATTCTCAAGATGTCTTTCGCCAAAATGTGTTGTTTGCTTACTTAATGACGCCGTCGATTCGTAACAGGTGCCTGATTATTAATTGATATCAATCCCACGCTGTCATCCGGCTCGAAGGACCAATGATTTAGCAAGTAATTTTATATTTAGAATTGTACCTTTGTTTATTATTTTTAAAAATTTATTAACAATTTTAATTTTCTATATCCTTTTACAATGGTGGTCTTTTTGCGATTGATCAGACGCAATCTTAATTTTCCTAAGCAAAAAAGTATACAAAAATTACAACAAAAAATATAGTTAACGTAAAATTATAACAATATAACAGATGACGCCTCGATCAATGTTCAAACTTATATCTGTGGCAATACTAAAATATTGGAATACATCTACATTTTGACAATTCTAAATGTCATTGAAAAAGACAATAATCGAGCTAAGTAAATGACATTTTTCTTATTACTAAATTACATAAATTCTAATTACTTTTATTTTAGCGCAAATTACTTATATCTAATTATCCAATTGGGACCGCAAAACCTGTTGATTCGATTGATATTCAACAATACCTAATGGGAGATTTTTGTTTTGTTGTTCATTTACGTTAATATTGTTGGGATCCAACTGCGGCGATTCTCCTACCACCGGTTGGATCCGTCGGAGTTTTCCGGATGCTGCGGTTCGTTTGCTGAGCCTCCTACTGTTGGGTCGTCTTGTGGGTGTCGAAGAACAATGTTCACTCTTCTGCTTTTGCAGTAATCCTCTTCTAACTGGGTTGTATTGCATTGTATCGGCTGAGATTGTTGTCTGTGTGGGGTAACATTTGTTTTTTGTTTTGTAATATTTGGTTGTGGTTCGTGTATTATGGAAATTGTTTGCCGTAACGGGATATTGGAAGGTTCTGAATTTTCTTGTCTATAATTATTCTTAGTGAGATTAGCCTGTGGATTGTAAGGTGTGTATCTACTTTTATTTGAGTTCTTTATGTTAATTTGTTGTTCGTGAGCGTTCTCGAGCCCGTTGTAGTTTTCCGAACAAATTTCTTCGCTTACATAATGGTGAACTTGGGCATTGCGTTTATTTAGAGGATTGCTAGCTTTGTTTTCGGATATATTTAAGTTTTGAAATGAATTGGTAATATTTTCCATTCTACCATTATTCATGGGGTTATGTTGTTGATTTCGCGTGTAAGAATTTTTTATAGGTGTTGACATTGCTACTGGATTCTGCCATGATACCGACTGAGAATGTTGGGGATACCACATTGAATTTTCTGGGCATTGGACGTTTTGTGGTGCTTTGAAGAGAGGGGGTTGTATCTTACTCTGGTATTGGTGATTTGAGTAGTAGCTATGATTTCGGTTGTTGTTTGGCTGAAAATTTTGGGGAGGGTGAGCGTTTTGGTAGTAACCGTTATAAACCTGAGAAGTCCGAGAATCGTTTCTACGTTTAGTTCTACATTCATGTATTACGTGCCCATTTCTCTTACAATACCGACAAAATTTAATTTGTTGTTCCTGTGATGGTGCTATTCTACCATCTGGTATTCTAATAGAAGTGGTTACTCTTGAATGATTCGTTTCTTCGTACAAGTTCTTCTCAAAATTCAACTGTTGTGTTGCTATTTCCAAACATTTTTCAAGAGATTCGCCTTGTTGAATTCTGACAAAGTTTCTTATTGACTCTGGTAAGCCAATGATGAATCTGGGTATTATTCTCTTCTCCGCGATTTTCCTAGCCGTAGCGTCGTCAGTCACTTTGCATTGTGTTTTTAATAATTTGTGGTACTTCTCTACCAGATTAGTAGTCCTCATGGAGAACTCATGAAAATTTTCGAACAATGGTTCAAATTTTAATTGTGATATTCTCCTTTCAATATCATCGAATGTGTCTTCAACCTGATAAATTTTGGCAAGGTGTGACTTAATGTCAGCCCAGGTACCGGGTTTTGAATTAGCTATTATGTTGTAAACTTTGCTTCCTAATCTGAATAATATGAAGTCAACTAGAAGACTTCGCTCCTCATCTTCCTTGCACTGTTCATGCACTCTGTCTACGCATGAAATAAATTTTAACAGCTCATCCGGGTTACATTAAATTCGGGTATTAGGCGAGCAAGGCATTCTACTTTCTGTATTTTATCCATTTCGGTTTTTTTTTCGCACGGGAAATTAAAATGCGGGACTTCCGGGTTTGATTTTATGATTGCTTTTGGACTTGAAAAGATAGCTATTGGATCTGTTTTAAGATCACCGGTAACACTAATCATTAATTTTCGTCTGTTCTTGAAAGGTGGAATGAAGAACGGATCTTTACTCGATTTATTTGACATACACAATCACAACACTAATAAAAAAAAATAAAAAATAGAATACTTCCTTAAATTCGGGAATTCGGGAACGTATTCTTCTTTTTCGGCTGCGCCACTGTTATAATTTATCCTTGTATATATAATATATTTTTTATATATTTTTTCACTGTTATAGTTATAAATATTAATACCACCAATAAGATATAACTTTGAGATTAATCACACACACAATTGTCACTTATATTACACAGGAATTAGGAAAAGGAATATTTCTCTGGAAACACTAATGGGATAAATCATACACAAACAACTATAATAATTTTTACTTATAAAATCGCTACTTAAAGTTTTATTTATTTTTTATCAACTTTACACATTTCATTACACGGAACTATTTTAATTTATTTATATAGGAATTTAACAATTTTAAACTAGGACACTTTTAGATAGATAATTCTTGCTTATCAAAAATATTTTGTTACTTAAAATTTTAAGACCGTTTTTGGTCGGTGATTCTTACTGACTATATCTATATTTTTTTTCCTTCACACAAAAGTTTTTATTTTTAAAATTGCCAATTCGGCTTAATATTTTTTTATTTTATATTTATATTCAATAACCTAAAATTGTGCCAATGCTTATTAAGTTATTTTTTCTGATTTTTGCAATTTGTATATTGCAATTTTTCTTGTACTTATAAACATTGGGAAAGAATTTTTTGGAATGTGAGTTAATGTAGGTTCATTAACTCACGGTTATGATTACGTTTGGGAAATTGGGACAATTGGAATTATTTATATTGGGACAGAATCTTTGGCATGTGCGAGTTAATGTTGGTTCATTAACTCACGGTTAGGATTACACAACAAATAATTGTGTATTAATGATTTGCTTAACTTTTCTGTGCTTGATGTAAATAAAAGTGAAAGTAATTCTTATAATAATTGTGAAAATGAAGAAGCTATGGGTTATGTGGAAGGCGGATTTAATAATAATAATATGTAGTTGTGATAATATAAAAGAATCTGCTAATTTGTATTCCACGGCAAATGATTTATCAATGAACTCGGATAATGACGAACATACAATTTTTTTTCTTGATTTGGAAACTGAGTTAGCCGAATGGGGATCAAAACATAATACCACTAATGAGGCGATGAATTCTCTATTAAGAATTTTGAAAAAATATCATCCAGAGCTTCCAAAAGATTGTAGAACCGTGAAAAAAACTCCCAAAAAAATAGAATTAACACCAGTGGGTGCTGGCTCATATTTACACTTCGAACTTGAGCATAACTAAAACTTTTATTAACCATGGTTGCAATGTATGTATAATATATATGAATTAATTATTAAATAAATAAAATATTTTTTCAAAAAATACTCTGCAATATGTTTTTATTTATATAATGAAGAAAATGAGAATATAAATCTAAGGAAATCCGTTCTATAATTCATAGGAAAATCCGTTTTATATTTACAAGGAAATCTGTGTGAAATGTACTAGGAATTACGTGTAATTTTCACAAGGAAATTAGTACAATTTATATTCGGAAATCCACATGCTATTCGTAATTGACATACTTGGAATTTTTGTGCCACTTTTCTTTGGCTAACAACACGGAAATCCGTGTAAGAATACTACTGGAATCCTCATTCCGAGTGAATCTTTCGTACTGATTTTCTTACGGAATTCCGTGCGATACGTTTATTGGGTTTAATCATTATTCAACACAAAAAAAAATTTTTTATAACGGGTAGGCCTCCTTCGACATCTAGAATGGCTTTTAGTCTGTTATTCATGGACGAAACCAATTTTTGGTGAATTCTGGCGGCACCCGATCTCAATCATATCTTATTGCCTCTTTCAGTGTGGCCTTAGATGTAATTGTGTGTATTTTTAGTTGCCTTTCTACTTAATCCCCCAGATGCTCTATGGGATTAAGGTTCGGATTTTGTGGAGGGGAATGTAGCTGCTTAGGGGTATTTTACAGCTACCAGTCTCGAACAATTGCCGCTATGTGCTTCGAGTTGTCATCTTGCTAGAAGACCCAATTTTGTCGCAGTTCTAATTTGTCTACCAATTTGTGCAAATTGGCTTTCAAAATATTCAAATATGTACATTCTTTTATCCATATTTCCTTCAATAACTATCAAATTTCTGACTTCCGAACCCGCCATACACCCCCAAACTGAGTACATTTCCTCCAGCATTTTTAACCGTACCACGAAGATTTGCTGTTTCCATTGCTGTTCCCTTCTTGCGCCATACTTATGATGGTCCATCATATCCAAATATATTATACTTAATTTCGCCGGCAAATATCACTTCTTTCCAGAATGAAAATTCAGCATCCAAGTGTGATTTAGCGAACTCAATGCGTTTCTTTTTAATTACCATCAATCAATCAATCACTAATAAGTGTTTTTTTCTGACCATTCTGGAAAATTACCCGTACCAGTTTAATGTTTTCTGGTTTGTACGTTAACATACATCTGCTCCATAGTTCTGGTGTAGCATTGTTAGCAATATTGAACTAAATATTTGCTGTTCTTTGCGTACACAACGCCATACTACCCTTTATTCTTTCTACTCTAAATGCTTATTGATAACGACTTCTTGGAACTCAATACTGGTTTCTGTTCGCGTGGCCTTCAAAATGATAAAACGTGTTTTATGTACCGGTAGCTTTAATGTCTTACAATATACTGAACTATTCTATCCAGGGTTCAAAATGACTCCTCGTTTTGTTTCTATTCACTTTCAATTCTTTTTAATCATGATTTTTAAATTTTTTTTCGTTTTATTCGCTCGCGAATCGTTGCCAAACAATTCAAAATGCTACTCGATAGTAGAAGAGTAAAGGGCGAATAATATAAATATGAAAAGATCGATCTTTTGCATGGAGTAGAAATGTATTTGTCTTTTTCTCTTGTTCGCTGCTAATCGAATAGTTTAGCGAATACTTTTTAATATGTTGGAATGGTAAATCATTGAATGATTTTTGGTATCTTATTTTTCTTCTTTGGTGGATTGTAATGTAATTGAAGAAGAGAACAGAGATCAAACTCGACACAATCCCACATCAAACTCGATGGTTATATGTATATGATTGAATATAGTATTGTATATTAAAATGACCTTCCAAGCTTCCAATTGCTTTCAATGTTCACAAATTTTAAACATATGGGGCCATGAGAGAAATACATGTAATTCATAGCTATAATTAATAATTAATTTCCTTTAACAAAAATAAAAACTAATTTAAAAAATTCAATGATATATCTTTATAATGCAGTTCTAAATCGATATAATAATGGTACATAATCTACTTAATTAAGTATCAGTCTCTCTGATTCAAAAATTATTATATGACATTTCTAAAAAATTCATTTTTTTAAATTTAAAAAAAAATCAAATTATATCACACTTATGACTAAATAAAATATGTAAATCAAAAATAATTCAATGACATTTATATGTCTACTAATTTTAAAATAACCATTTAGTTATATCAGTCAGAATATATAAGTTTATTAATTTATAACAAAATCATAATTTAACCTAACAATTAACAAATTATTGAGTTATTGTTGGAAAGTCTATTTCGATTTTCTGTTAATATGAACTTTAATGCCGAAAATGTCCTTTCTACGCTTACTTGCGTTGCTGGCGCCGAAAATATTACTGTAGATAGCTGATATAAAATAGGGTTATTACTTTTATTCAACTCCCAATAATTTAGTAAATCAATTTCTGGCGATATTCTAGTAGGAGAGTAGTTCTCGATTGCGCTATATGCTATATTTATATGGGATTCTTCAACATCTTGCAATTGAATATTTTCAAGTGTAGATAGATAATTGGCGAGTATCGATGTTGTAGGTATGTTTGCAGTCATTTGTATTAACTCCGGATGATCCAAGTTATCGGTTATTGATGAACGGTTTGATGTGATTAGTGAATCATTGAGAACAGAATTATTGTTGGTGTTATCTTTTAAATGTGAAATGTGATAATAAAGTGATTTGAGGTGTTGTTTTGCTGTAGACAGTTTTTCTTGATTTAGGAGAAATCGGAAACGAGGATCAAGATAAATTCCCGCTATCATTACTGGGTTGTTTAATAAAAAATTCTCTCGTTCACCAATATATTTTAATATACAGTTTGAATAATTGTCTGTTTTGGTCTGCAAATTGGCTTTTAATTCAAGCCAAACTTTAAAAGAGTCTTGGATGGTAATACAGCTACTCTGTAGCTTGATTGTTGCAATTTCAATATATTTGAATGACTCAAGAAATTCGTCGATAAATTGGAAATCGGGCTTGTTCATAATTTTGTTGTCATCATCCTCAATAAAATCTTTTAGTTCTTGGATCCGCTTCGCCATATTAAATGATGAGTTCCATCGAGTTGGTACATTTAAAATAGGTAATTTTAAATTTTTGGACTTAAGTACCTCTAAATTCGTTGGTCGTCTTAATTCAATCGCAACTTTCCGAATATCGTTCAATTTTTCATTTAAATCCAAACATTTCATGACGTCTGTTACTACCAACTGTAGTGTATGGGCGGCGCAGCGAATACAATTAATGATATAGTTAGTATTCCTCTCAGTACTGATAACAGCGTCAACGAGTTCCTCGTTATTTATATCTGACGAATGTTGAAGGTCGTTTTCATTTTCTTCTTCATATTCCTCGTTTATAAGCTGCGATACACGGATCATATTTCGGCCGTTGTCTGAAGTTATGCAATAAACCTGCTTAATTTCAATGTTGAAGTCGCTCAACACTTCGAGAATTACTTGCTTTAAATATACAGATGTATGTCTTTTCGTTAAAACACGCATAGCCAAGGTTTTTATAACGAGTTTATTTTCAAATAGGAATTGAATGTTTATTCCCAATATACTTCTGTCTAATCGAGTAGCCGAATCGATCATTAATGATAACATCTTTCCCTTTATAGTTTCTTTGATCGAGTTTTTAATATTAATTGCGTACGTATTAATCTGATTTTTTAAATTTATTTCATTAAACGAGTCATTACAAATCATCTGATTAAGAACTGGTCCAATAACTGTTTTGAAGCCATTGCTGGATATAAACGAAAATGGTAATCCGCCTTTTGTGACCATTTCCACGCAGCCTTCCCAAATACGATCCTCAGAATGTTGGATTTTAATGGTTTGCAACTGTTGGCACTTTTTACTCGGTACATTTATTGATTTTTCTAAATTTCCATGGTATAAGAGAAATATATCTTTGTGTTTTGTTTGGAGATGACGGATCATATTAGCGACAACATCACCTGCTAAAGCCTTATTGCACTCCAAACAAATTTGCTGATGTTTGATTTTATCGTAGTTAAAGTAACTTCGAATTATATTATTTCTGCCCATATTTAAGTCCTAAAAAATTATTCAATATAAACATTAGACATCGCCGACTCTCTCACAGGATTTTGTTCGAAGTTGATATTTTCCCGACTATCTCACACGAACATTAAATTCAAATTTATTATTCTCGTCGTTTAATTGGAAAGTATCCCCTTTTATAAATTGAAAAACAATTATGCAGCCTGCTCTCACCTGAACGTAATTGTATGAGAATATTGAGACGAAGATAACAGTTACCCGATAAAAAAGAACAAATATTTCGTTATTTAAAAAAATATTGAAATAAATTCAAATTACCGTAATTTAAATTTATTTCAATATTTTTTTTAGAATTATTTTTTTTTTAGAAGCTTAAAATGCAGATGACGTAATTTAATTACGTCATCTGCATTTTAAGCTTCTTTAGTGAAAACACTGAAAACACTAATATTTTGTGAAATTATTTTTATTAGAAAAGTGGGAATAACAAGAAAATCATCCTCTTATATATATTAGTTTCAGCCAGGTGAGAAATCATCACATCACATACATGTTTCAAAACATATAAACATCACCAAATAACGTATATAAAAAAAAATATAAATATAATATAATATTTGAATATAATACGTTACTTACTTTTCGTTTAAAATTAGTTATGAAAAGCAACTCTTTCGCTCCAATCCTAACACAACAACAATCCTAACGCAACCCTTCCTAACACAACAAGACTGAACGACTAATTTTCAATTTTTTAATTTTTTTTTAAACATAATAAAAACAAGCAATCTTCTATTGTTTCGCTTACTCCTCTCTTAGTCTCTTTCAATGAATAATAAATAAATAAAAACAAAATCGTGTTGTTGCAGCGAGTAGAAAATAAATATTTCTTCTTTATTATTCGATCCCAAATACATAGTTATTACATACATTTTGTTTTCTACTCTCCATTCAGATCGATCAGAAGTAAAAATTATTATTCGCTCAGTAGACATCGAATAATAAATTTTAAAGATCGATTTTTAGAACCCTGAATTTCTATCACAAAAATATTGAAAAAAACAAAAGATGCACGGTGTTGTTAGATAAAAACAACAACCGTACGATGAATTTGTTCGCAAAAAAAGGAATACAAATGTAAAGTTTTTTTATTTTCGGCCTTGAAAAGTAGAGTAATAAACTAAATTGTAACAAAATCCCCCAAAAGGGATTTTGTTGAACAGAACATAGCAATAGAGGTCTGGTTGCGGTATTGCACTGGCTGAAGCTCGCCGCTAGGCGTGGGGGTTACCAGACATATTACTATGCTTGAAAACCGCATAGAGATAAAACGAAGGGGACAAGAAAATTATTCTACTGTGCCACGACCACAGTGGTAGATAATCATAAAAACAAAATTTGCGTTCGACAAGGACGCCGGTGCCACTCCGGCGACCTTGTCCAAGGCCTAGGTCAGCATAAGGCCGCCCATCCTCACGCGATCACACGAAACTATTAGCAACACATCACTAAATGTAACCCGAAATCATAAAAACAAATCTGCAATTACGCATAAAAAACTCAAAGCGGAAAAAACGAAATGAAAACAAAAATGAAATGAAAGAAATTTGAAATGAAAATGAACCGTTAGATGAATTACCAAAAAAACAAAATGTGGTGCGAATCGATTTTGTGGGGTGTCGCATATGACGCCCCCCGGAACCTGAAAACCCGCGAAAAATATATATAATAAAAAATAAAAATATAATACTAAAACAACAAAACCAAGTTTGGCTCACAATCAAAACTAAAAAAAAAATAAATTACACGCGGTGTGAGCGTACGTATTTTTTTATTTTTGTACGTCACACTCTACCTGTACCACAAGCTTGGCCCGTCCGACCACAAACCAGCTACCAGCGCCGACGCAGGATACCGTCCCAGCAGCCCCCTCACGCACCGTCCTCAACCCACAGCAAGGTTAGGTGCCACAAAACACTTCTCCGGAGCCAAATAACGTTTTTTTTTATTTTTTATTTTTTATGTAATATTTTAATTGGAAGGACTTGTACCGCCAATCTCGACTATTTACACAACCACCAACTTCACCAACAACCGATCAAATCTTCAGCCAAAATAGCTGGCCTGTTATATGCCCGCTCTGACACAGGATGTACGCACTCGCAAAACCACACAAACACCTTGTTTACACTCTGGATGTTTGACGTTGCCGGATCTTTCTTTTTTCTTTTATACTCGCCTTGAATCAGGACCGTTACCAAAATTTGATACACAAAACGTGCATTCATGAAAACCAAGTATCCGCCTGGTGACGACGACAATTTCTTCCACTCACAAACACAAGTACTGTCAATAAAACTATTTAATTCTTTTGTTCATATTTTCAATAAAACCTATTTATTCACAATTCAAATTTTAGTTTGATTTTATTTACCCCAAAACTAAAAATACAAAAAAATAAAAATTTGCCTCACGCCAATACAGTTATTAAAAGTTTCACATATATTTGTTTTCCTTTTTTATCAATTAACAGTACAGATAAGGAAAAAATTATGCACACGGGCACTTAAAACCAAAATATATATTTTCCTTTGTTTTATTTTATTTATTTTCTGACAATTCGGTATTATTAATTAATCAAAATTTATTAAATGTTTTTTTTTCAAAGTTCAAACAAAATTTGATACAAAAAAAATTTGCGCCATTTTTTTATTTTTTTCACGCATTTATCTTTATAATTTCTTTATCATTAGTTTCCTCTTTATAAACTTTCACAAAACAACCAGATAAACTGGATTCAACTCCAAACTTGGTTTTCTTTTTTTTTTTTTTTAATATCAATGTTCCCAAAAAAAACTTCACCGCCAAAAAATTAAAAACGAGCACGATATTATTTTTAAACAAAAACTCGACTTTATCTTCTCAAAATTTTATTATTTTTTTTTCCCGTTCATAAAACAAAAACACGACCATTCATCTTAAAAATCAAAACTAGACTCTCCAAAAATTTATCCGACGCGTACAAAAAATAAAAAAAAATTCCCCCTCCCAAAAATAATATTTAATCATAAAAAAAATAAATACAAACATACCCGACCGATAGATTTCGGATGACGTACACATACGACATCACCCAAAATCGATTCACACGCACTCATACTATTTAATTTAATAACCAGAACATTCCATTTACATGGAAAATCCACGCGCTAACCAAAACAAAACAGATGAAGCAACACACCAACCACCACACGTCATTACACACCATCAAACAAAAAATGATAAAACGAATCGAGTAACCGACCAAAATACGGAGAAGTATAAAATGCTAAATGGTACACTCTACCAAAAAAAAAAAATATTTTCTATTACAAATTAAGCCAAAGAAAGAATGACGTGTAGTGGAAGAGATTTTATGCAGCGCAGTGGATAAACATGCAACCTTGTTGGGATTTTCAACCGTAATTACAGATTTAAATTAAACAGATCATAACAACCACAAGCGGTTGTTACAGCGTGGGGACGACTCACACCCGAGAAAAGATCTCAAAGCCAGGCATGAAAGTAAGAGGGAAGGAGAAAAAAAATTTCACTAATAATTTGTCACAATCGTATATCCTTGGCATGATAAACTCCCAAAGGTTTTCCATCAAGATTTCTGATATTATAAGAGACTGTTCCGATTTTATCAGTGATAAAAGCAGGAATAAACTTAGCAGCTAACTTTGCAGAAAATCTATCAGGAGCACTACTTTGTGCGAAGGATCGGACAAACACAGGTTGATCAGGCAGGAAATTCCTATTGGTACTTCGTAAATTATAACGAGCAGCGGATTTCTCATGTGCAACTTTCAGGTAATGAGTTATTTGATCACGAATAAGAGTTAATCTATTAGACTTGGACAACACATGTATTTCGTTATCATCCTGAGGAGATAAAAGTTTACGTAAAGCATAATCTGAACCGTTTAATGACATGTGTTGACCAAAGACCAAATAGTGAGGAGAAAAATTCGTGACGTCGTGTTTAACATTTCGCAATGCCGCAGTGATTTCAGAAAGATGGCAATCCCATTCATTATGTGCATGATCATCAAGATAAGAACGAATACTAGACAGTAACGTCCGATTAACTCTCTCAGAAGCGTTGCTTTGAGGAGAGTAAATAGGAGTACGTATATGATCAACATTATATTTTTTCAAGAGATCTTTAAATAAGTTAGATATGAATTGTTTGCCATTATCAGAAGTAATCACTGCAGGTACAGAGAAAAGTAAAAACACATCATTTTCCAAAAAGTTACACAGAGAAGAGGCGGAAGCTTCACGCAATGGTTTGACTAGAACAAACTTTGAATAATGATCCAACACTATAGCGATACAGGTATTAACTCGTTTGGAGCGAGGATAAGGTCCAAGGAAATCAACGAACAATTTTTCAAAAGGTCTGGTAGACTCAGTTTGAGAACCCATCAAAGGTTGAGTGCTAAAATTTACAGGCTTATTCATCTTGCATTGTAAACAATTAGAGATGAAAAGTTTGATTTGTTTAGTCATACCAAACCAGAAAAATTGCCGTTGAAGTCGTTCTACAGTTTTTTTAATACCCATATGAGCAGAAGTAGGAGAAGAATGAGCCAGTTCAATTAAGTTTGCAGTCAAGGACAACGGAACTACTAACTTCCATTCAGACAAATCAGTGGACGTATAACGAGAAGCGTAGGAAGGTAAGATCAAGAGTTTATTATCACGAATTTTGAAGTTGTGATCGCAATCTTTTAATAGTCGTACTCGATTGATCTGTTGTACATATTCATCGTCCTGAAAAGCTGAAGAGTTAAGATCAATATGCAGAACCGAATTGTCACTTGAAGAATTTAAACTGGACACATTTTCTTGTATAACAGGAGAATTAACAATTGAAGAGAAAAAATTGAAGTGGCGGAAGAAAAAAATTTAAATTTCAAAATATATATAAAACTAACAAAACCAAATATTAAAGTAATCAAAAAAAAAATTAATATAAAAGAAAGAGAAATAAAAATATATCTAAATAATAACCCCAATTAAATTACTAATTAATTATAAGAAAATTAATTACCCAAATAAATTTATAAATGAAAGAAACTATTAACTAATAGTAATAATAAAAATAACGAAAAGAAAAAAAATTTACAAGTTTAATTTGTATTATATAGATGATGTCATATAGGTAAATTTTGTCATATAGGGAAATTTCGTCTTATAGGGAAATTGCGTCTAATAGAGAAAATATTATAACTATTTTTATTTTTTTTATTTTATATAATTGGTATTAACCATAAACCTACAAACTAAAGTAACAGACACCTAAAACTAAATAAAAAAATTATCTAAAGAACAAAAATGTGGAACGCTTCACGACCTTGCGTGTCATCCTTGCACAGGAGCCATGCTAATCTTCTCTGTATCGTTCCAAATTTCAGTAACAAAAAAAAATGAAAGATCATTTGTCTTATAGGGATTGTGTCGTATAGAAAAATTTGATTTGATAGAGAATTTTTGTCTTATATGGAATATTTTGTAATACATGGAGTTCATTTGAACCTACCCATTAACGTAAAATTAAATACATAAAAATTTCACTTAAATACCTAAGCTGAACTAGGAAAACTAATTAATAATAAAAATAACTGAAAAACTAAAACTAAATCCCAAAAAAAAATAAAATAAAGAAATAAACTTTAAACTATATGGCAACACTGCACTCAAAATAATTTCCTTAGAAATTGTATGGCAACACTGCACTAAACAATAAACTAAAACTATAACTACCAATAAAACTAAAGAATGAAATTGAACTGAGAAGAAGAAAAAAAAATATTTGAAATGAAATAATGACAAGTTACTGATGCAATTGTCCCAAAACGAAAAGAGAAAACAAAGTTGAGCTTTACGTCTGCCTTCAAGAATGATGAGCCGAAATCTCACTCTAAAGTCAAATACCACAAAGGCAGAAGTAGTAGTGGATTACGGACACCACTCCCAAAAACAGAAGGAGAAATAAAAGAAACCACTTGAACTCGACTTTCTGACTTCAGGGAACCGATCTGACCTTACACACTAATTCAACGCAACAAGCGGATGTAGAAATGAATGCCAGAATCGGCACTTAAAGAACAGAGACAACAAAAGAATATAAATCAGATCTAATTAAAGGAACAATGAAACCAGCAAAAGGATTTAATGAAAATTTTTGAATTAGAAAATAAACTATTGAAAACATGTCAAAATTTTACGGAGGCGGTTTGTTAATCCGACCTCCAACCGTGTAGTCGCCTCTTACGACAAGCAATGGTTACTAACGTGGTATTCTTGATACGCCCCCAACGCTTGGGCTAGGCGTGAACGCTATAATAATAAAAATAATAAAAATTACCACTGTGGTCCCAGTAGTTTAATTAGAATTGAACAAAAAAATTTGAAAAATAAAATTTTACCTGAAAGTAGAAGTTGACTAAAGATGTGCCAATGAGTACTGCGATCACGAACTGTCCAATCAACACCACATTGGTGGAAACAACAAGTTCGCGATCCCAACACCCATGACACATGGAACCAACATGACGAACGATCCAGCAAGATCAAATAACCAAAGGTTAGAACATGCTTGGATCCCTCCCCATGTAGGTAGTCGGACTGAAATAGAAAATTACGTGAATTAAAAGGTACGAAGACTCTAAAAAATTTAATAAGACTAAACTCAGAACGAAAGAAGAATGAGCTTAACCACAATCAATGCCACATGGCAGAAATGGTAAGCCCATTCATCAGACGAGCTGAGAATAGGGATCAACATTCTCATCTGCATGCAATCAAACAGCTTACGCTGGTTGCAATGCAGATTTGAATGTTGATCGGGCAGAAAACGTTGATGTGAGCACCCGTGCAAGCTCAAACAACGCAAGCGTTGGACTTTGCACGTGGTACTCACAACAAGTAAGCTGAAAAAATTGTGAAATCTGAAAAGACGAAAAATGCAAAAAAAAATTAGCCGAAAGTTTGGGCGCCACTGTAACAAAATCCCCCAAAAGGGATTTTGTTGAACAGAACATAGCAATAGAGGTCTGGTTGCGGTATTGCACTGGCTGAAGCTCGCCGCTAGGCGTGGGGGTTACCAGACATATTACTATGCTTGAAAACCGCATAGAGATAAAACGAAGGGGACAAGAAAATTATTCTACTGTGCCACGACCACAGTGGTAGATAATCATAAAAACAAAATTTGCGTTCGACAAGGACGCCGGTGCCACTCCGGCGACCTTGTCCAAGGCCTAGGTCAGCATAAGGCCGCCCATCCTCACGCGATCACACGAAACTATTAGCAACACATCACTAAATGTAACCCGAAATCATAAAAACAAATCTGCAATTACGCATAAAAAACTCAAAGCGGAAAAAACGAAATGAAAACAAAAATGAAATGAAAGAAATTTGAAATGAAAATGAACCGTTAGATGAATTACCAAAAAAACAAAATGTGGTGCGAATCGATTTTGTGGGGTGTCGCATATGACGCCCCCCGGAACCTGAAAACCCGCGAAAAATATATATAATAAAAAATAAAAATATAATACTAAAACAACAAAACCAAGTTTGGCTCACAATCAAAACTAAAAAAAAAATAAATTACACGCGGTGTGAGCGTACGTATTTTTTTATTTTTGTACGTCACACTCTACCTGTACCACAAGCTTGGCCCGTCCGACCACAAACCAGCTACCAGCGCCGACGCAGGATACCGTCCCAGCAGCCCCCTCACGCACCGTCCTCAACCCACAGCAAGGTTAGGTGCCACAAAACACTTCTCCGGAGCCAAATAACGTTTTTTTTTATTTTTTATGTAATATTTTAATTGGAAGGACTTGTACCGCCAATCTCGACTATTTACACAACCACCAACTTCACCAACAACCGATCAAATCTTCAGCCAAAATAGCTGGCCTGTTATATGCCCGCTCTGACACAGGATGTACGCACTCGCAAAACCACACAAACACCTTGTTTACACTCTGGATGTTTGACGTTGCCGGATCTTTCTTTTTTCTTTTATACTCGCCTTGAATCAGGACCGTTACCAAAATTTGATACACAAAACGTGCATTCATGAAAACCAAGTATCCGCCTGGTGACGACGACAATTTCTTCCACTCACAAACACAAGTACTGTCAATAAAACTATTTAATTCTTTTGTTCATATTTTCAATAAAACCTATTTATTCACAATTCAAATTTTAGTTTGATTTTATTTACCCCAAAACTAAAAATACAAAAAAATAAAAATTTGCCTCACGCCAATACAGTTATTAAAAGTTTCACATATATTTGTTTTCCTTTTTTATCAATTAACAGTACAGATAAGGAAAAAATTATGCACACGGGCACTTAAAACCAAAATATATATTTTCCTTTGTTTTATTTTATTTATTTTCTGACAATTCGGTATTATTAATTAATCAAAATTTATTAAATGTTTTTTTTTCAAAGTTCAAACAAAATTTGATACAAAAAAAATTTGCGCCATTTTTTTATTTTTTTCACGCATTTATCTTTATAATTTCTTTATCATTAGTTTCCTCTTTATAAACTTTCACAAAACAACCAGATAAACTGGATTCAACTCCAAACTTGGTTTTCTTTTTTTTTTTTTTTTTAATATCAATGTTCCCAAAAAAAACTTCACCGCCAAAAAATTAAAAACGAGCACGATATTATTTTTAAACAAAAACTCGACTTTATCTTCTCAAAATTTTATTATTTTTTTTTCCCGTTCATAAAACAAAAACACGACCATTCATCTTAAAAATCAAAACTAGACTCTCCAAAAATTTATCCGACGCGTACAAAAAATAAAAAAAAATTCCCCCTCCCAAAAATAATATTTAATCATAAAAAAAATAAATACAAACATACCCGACCGATAGATTTCGGATGACGTACACATACGACATCACCCAAAATCGATTCACACGCACTCATACTATTTAATTTAATAACCAGAACATTCCATTTACATGGAAAATCCACGCGCTAACCAAAACAAAACAGATGAAGCAACACACCAACCACCACACGTCATTACACACCATCAAACAAAAAATGATAAAACGAATCGAGTAACCGACCAAAATACGGAGAAGTATAAAATGCTAAATGGTACACTCTACCAAAAAAAAAAAATATTTTCTATTACAAATTAAGCCAAAGAAAGAATGACGTGTAGTGGAAGAGATTTTATGCAGCGCAGTGGATAAACATGCAACCTTGTTGGGATTTTCAACCGTAATTACAGATTTAAATTAAACAGATCATAACAACCACAAGCGGTTGTTACAAAATTTATATTAGTTTTGTCTGTATTTTTTGTTCTTTTAAATGTACAGTAAGCAGGATTTATTTGCTTCAAAAGCCAATTCGAAAATCCAATTTTTTAGATCGTACGGTGAATTAATTCGTAGAGTGTAAGTAAATACCTACGTTTTGTAACATAAATATTAAAGTGTTTAGTTTATTTGATTGTGTTGCTGGACCTTTTCGTCGAACATATTATTATACAGTCCATTATCAACGTTCCGTGGGAAACCTACGCAACTTCAAGTTCGCGCCACAGTATCCGCTGTGGAAATTTATTACAAATTTGAGTTGCCCCGCCATTCAATGGTTAAAACGTCTTTCCAGTCGGATACAAGAAATAATTTCTCCCACCATTCGGTGAATAAATACCATACAATTTTCTGAGTTAGTCGACCGTGTATTCGGAAAAATATCGCAATGTCGCGTCGAAGCACATCGACGAATCATTCATTAAATATGAATGAAATGAAATCACCTATCGATTAGATAAAATGGAGATCGGTTCTAAGAAGAAGCAAAAATTGCAAACCAAT
The DNA here is from genome assembly GCA_963556165.1 of Tipula helvola. Taxonomy (NCBI): domain Eukaryota; kingdom Metazoa; phylum Arthropoda; class Insecta; order Diptera; family Tipulidae; genus Tipula; species Tipula helvola. Next base: position 176,033,417 of record OY744483.1, on the reverse strand, counting down.
TTTGGTTTGAATCTAAAGTGTTTTGAATTAAACGCAAAAAACTAGATGATTCGCCACAGGTGGTGACCTATGACGGTATTTTATGAAATATACCTCTCAAAATGTACTACACCAATTAATTAGTGGATATAAGGGCTCTAAAATATTCACATCATTCCGGGGAGTAGCGGCGCGAAAAGAAAACTCGATATCTATGGCTCAACATCTGAGCCATAAATAAAAGCATGTGGCTCCAGACAAATTAACCTTGATCTTGCCTTTAGAAGTATTTCACAAGTACTTTTATTTTGGCAGAAGTCACAATATCAATCGTAGGGGCAGTAGTTTGGCTAATTCTCTCACATCACTTCAGTCACATTTGTTCTCATTTAAATCAAAAACTGTGGTTTTCTCATCCAATTTGGCAACCGACAAAGTTTGGCATCAGTAATTGTCAAAATTGCAATAGCCGAAAACCAAAAAAAACTTTTTTTTTGTTTTCTTTTCTATTTAAAGCATGCTTTTTTCAACATGGTGACTTTATTAATCACGCTTTATGGCAAAATCTTACTTCTTGCAAAAGCAATCGCTACGATTTGAGGGCCCATCTTTGGATACATCGCACTGGGTTTTGCAATATTAAAATCGTTTGTCTTGGTAAAATTTGCAATTTTTATTTTTTAACCCTTTTCACTGTTATTTCACTATATCAGTATTATACTGGCTAAATTAAATTGTGTCTCCTGTAATCTCCTGTATTTGGTTGTAAATGCACTAACTCTTCGTACTCTACTCTTCAAATAGGTGCTTTTTTTATTCGCTCTTCGTACACGCTTGCGTTCTTGAATAGTTGTGTTTGTACAGTTATCAACATTTTATGTTATGTTTAATAAATAATTTACATCAAAAGTATGGGACGAGCCTCAAAATTGGTGCCCTTAATAAGCTATTCTCCAGGGTCTGCCTGTTTACTCCTCAGACAGTATTTTTATAATTTTTTGCGTATTTTATGAACCAAATAGAAGAGTATTTCTAATTTTTAGTTGTTTACGCATCGAGCGCAGCAACTAACGCTGTCTACACACCGATTTGGGGTAAATATAAAAAGAAGAATTTTATTCTACTAATTCCTCCATTGTACAATTTTGATAGCATAGTTAGGTTTCGATCGTCTACGATTACTTATTTAAACTGCCCTGCTCCCTAGGCAGCCGTTTCTTATATCTCTGTAACCCGTTTTCTAACTTTTTATAAACTCAAAACAGCGAAATCAACCAATTTTTTCATGATTTACTACATAAAAGAGTGTAATAACAGAAACAACATAACAAAAAATTTTATAATTCAGAATTGGGGTTATTACCACGCAGATTATTACTCGTTTAAAATTTTATTATGCAACAACAATTAAAAATAATAATTTCATTTAAGCTAGATTATATACTTAGATGATGTCTTAAGCAATCTGTTATCATAATTTAACAGGCTAAATAATTATAAATTTTTTCTTTAGAAATATTAACTGAAATTAATCATAATTTTACAATGTCAATTCAGTCAAAAAATGAATCGATATCATGCCATAAATATTCTCTAACATAATAATTAATTTAATAATTTTATACTTTTAACAGGTCGAACCGGAATTTTCCTTAAACTGTTATTAGCATCCACAGTTTTATTATGTGCATTACAAATAGCATTTCAAATTACTGTTGCATCATTGGATAGGAATTTTTTACCAAACTGTAAATTTTTACAAATTATTTTAAGGGATGTAGGACTGGTAAACCTAAAACGTCTACCGTAAGTACAAATGATTATAATTTAAATTGCATACAAACTGTAAAATGAAATATTTTTTACAGGGTAATAGATATAGTTTATTGGTTAGCACCGGAAATTCTAATGTTTGTCACATCATTAGTTTTATACTTTACTTTGGCAATTGTATCAACGCCACGAATTCATGATATTGAAAATGAAGGAGAAACTTTAATGCATTTTCCGACGAAACGCGCAAGTTGGACGATCGAGATACATGTATTTTTCATGAAACTGGGTGTTTTTTTATCATTGTTTAGTATATTGGTAGCTGCGTCATTACGACCATCTGTTGCGGGAGGAGTTTATTACCTAGTTTACCTAGGGGCTGGTACTTTTTGGGCATGCCATCGTCCTCTTCGTAAAAGATTTGGTTATATAATAAGAATACTTATGGTATTTATAATAATTCATATGGGCTTCATCCTGTCATATCAAACACAAACAATACAAGCTATGTTTGATTCAAATAGTACTATTCCTAGGTAAGATACATTTTTTACGTTATTTCTTAATTCATATAAAATTGATTTACTTACAGATATTTTGAACTTAATGATATTCTTCAACCAAAATGTGGCAATGGCACCGACAATCGTAAAATTCAATTTAATAAGATATTGAATACTGACTCTTACCTCAGTCCTGTGGCAATATTAATTTGCTATTATATTTTAGCTTTTACCTCATCTTTACTGTTTTCAAAGGTAATCATTATTATTTTATATCAAAATAATCAATTAATTATGTATTTGTTGGCATTACTGTGGTTGTCTTGGGATTGCATCTTAATAATTTCATTTAATTTAAAAAAATAACCAACAACTAAATATAACTATACTAACAACTATAAAACTAAGAAGCTTTTTTGTCCGTTTGAACGCTCATCATTACCGAGACAATTTTATAAATAAATGTAAAAATCACAAATTAATTTGATTCTAACTTAGATATGTGAAAGCTGAAATTCCAGGCAAGTCCATTAAAGTAGAAGTTGGGCTTTTGATAAAAAAACGAGTACATTTACATAAAAATGAAACCTTATGTAGCTGAAAAATATGCATCCTTAATCATTTAGGCTTTCTGTATTTCCCAACCATAATGTAATCATTATATCCAAGTCAACCACTATAAATCATTGATGTGTGTACATCGATCAATAATAGAAAAGCTGCATGGCAGCTGAATAACATTTTTTTAAATTTCATTTCAATTATGTGGGATTTAATCCTCTGTTTCCAATCATTCTGAAATTTGTATCTGTATAAATACAATCAATCTAATTTATTTAGGCGTTTGGTCCATTTTATTTCGTTACTCAATATTGTTTCAAAAATTAAAATTAATAAAACACATAAATAATAAATAACAAATTTATTTGAAGCCACCAGAAGAAAACAAAATACCGGAACGTACAAAACTTGCAGCTAACAAATGGCACATGCCCGTAAATAAATTAAAAGTAAGCATTTTAAATTGTAAATAATTTAATCGTAGTAGATTGTAAATACACTATAGGATTACCGTTTGAACAACGCGTTAATCATAACAAAAAGTGTGTACCGATCATAAAAAATGTAATTTAGATATTTATTATTATAAAACACTCATTCCGAATTCCAGTTTCCTAATTTTGTTTAGCCCTTTGTAAACATTTTTTTTTTCCAACTTTGTATTTTTGTGCATGATTTTATAATTATTTATTGCTTATTGTGGCTCTTTGATGTTGCTTTTTTTGCTTAACTATTTTTATTAACAAATTATTTAATTTTTTCTTATTTTCAGTTAAATTTTGTTGATTCTAAATATTCCGGTAAAAACAAAAATAGCCTAATATAATATAAAATGCTAAATCCCGGAATACGGGCTATTATCGAACACTGAGAGATTTCAAAATTGATAGTGTGGGAAGATTATTAGGTTAGAAAATTTAACATATGAGTTATCATTATCACATATTTTATTCCGTTTTTAACCGACTTCAAAAAAGGAGAAAAGTTGAAATGATTTGGTTTGCCGTATCATTCATATGAAAATAAAACTTTGAGGAAAATCAACCTCAAATTTTTGTTTTCTGAGAGGCGTTCGATCTAGCGTATAAAGAGGCTTTTAAATGACGATGTAGGCGCTCTACCATGCCATTAGCCTGTGGGTGATAAGTCGTTGTCCGAATTCTGTGAGAACCCAACAATTTTGTAAATTCTTTGAAGAGGTTGCTTTCGAACTGGCTGCCTTGGTCAGTCGTGATTTCGAGTGGGACACCAAATCTGGAAATGTACTGGTCTACGAAAGCTCTCACTACGGTGCATGCCTTCATATCAACCAGGGGTATAGCTTCTGGCCAGCGTGTAAATCTATCCACAATTGTAAGGATGTAGAGATTACCATTAGATGGGGGTAATGGTCCGACAAGGTCTATATGTACATGTTCAAACCGACCTGAAGGAATATTAAAACGTCCATATTCTGAACGAGTGTGCCTATTTATCTTTGACTTCTGACAGGGAATGCATGTTTTGGACCAATACCCTATATCTACATTCATGCTGGGCCAAAAATACTTGGACGCAATTAATTTGCGTGTGGCACGTACTCCTGGGTGAGAAAGATTGTGAAGCTTCTCGAAAATCATTCGCCGCATCTCTTGTGGAATGTAAGGTCGTATGACATTGGTAGACGTCTCGCACCAGAATGATAGACCGGAGGTGGCATCAGGTATAAGTTCAATGTTGCGTTTCGAACTACTCGCATTTGCACTTTCACGTATGATATTCTTCAGTTCGTCGTCAGATTCTTGTAAAGAAACTAATTTCTCTAAATCGAGTGCTGTATGGCGAATTGCGTACAATTGTGTATCTTCCGAGCGTGACAAGGTGTCTGCTACAACGTTACTTTCGCCTTTGACATACCTTATATCGGTTGTGAACGGATATATACTCTTGCTGGCGACTCTGTCGCGGACTACGCTCCGACTTGGACGCAACCGTAGTAATCAGTGGTTTGTGATCAGTATTAATATAAAATATTCTACCCTCGACAAAACACCGGAAGTGCTTGATAGCACAATAAATGGCCAGCAGTTCTCTGTCGAAAGCAGAATATTTTTGTTCGGCAGGGGAAAGTTTTTTTGAAAAGAAACCTAAGGGTTTCCAACTTCTGTTATGAAGCTGCTCCAATACGGCACCCAGAGCAAGACCGGAAGCGTCAGTGCTAATTAGCAGAGTTCCATTTTCCATGGGATGGGCTAGGAGGGTAGCCTGAGCGAGGGCAACTTTGGTTGCATTCAAAGCCGCTTCGCATTCAGGTGGCCACGAAAATGGATGCTTTTTACTGATCTTTCCGAGTTTACTTAGATGACCGTGAATTGGAGCAAGATGTTCGGCTAAATGAGGGATGAAGCGATGGTAATAATTAACCATGCCCACAAAACGCTGCACTTGCCTAACAGAAGTGGGTTGAGGGAAGTTTTGGATTGCCACGATACGATTCTTAGATGGCTTGACACCATCTTTGTCTAAGGAAGTTGTTTAAGGAAGCTGCACCGAATTCGCATTTAGATGGTTTAATTGTTAGACCATATTCGGATAGACGCTGAAATAAAACGTTTAGATGTTCGTGGTGCTCTTCTGCATTTTTGCTTGATACCAAGATGTCGTCGATGTAAACGTAGACGAAATCCAAACCTTGTGTGACTTCATCCATTAGACGTTGGAATGTCTGCGCTGCGTTTCTAAGACCGTACGACATCCTCGTGAATTCAAAGAGTCCAAAAGGTACGGTGATTGCTGTCTTATATATATCCTCTGCGGCGACGGGTATCTGATGATAGGCACGCACGAGGTCTATTTTGGAGAAAACGGTGCAGCCGTGTAGGTTGTGGGAGAAGTTGTGGATGTGAGGGAGAGGATACCTATCTGGTACTGTAACTGCGTTCAACCTTCGGTAGTCCCCACAAGGGAGCCAGTCATTGCTGTCCCGTTTCGGTACTAAATGTAACGGTGAAGCAGCGCTGGAAGAACTCTGCCTACATAACCCGAGTTGTAGCATGTGCTCAAATTCAGCTTTTGCTATTTTGTGCTTCTCGGAATCTAATCGTCTGGGTCGAGAAAAAGGTAAATGTCCTTCTGTGACAATTCGATACACGACTTTGTGTTTTACTGGATGGTCATAACGCGGCTGCTCTGTCAGAGCTGGGTATCGGCGGAGAAGTTCGCCGTAGGGGCCGTCGACGGCGAAAAGTCGCGGTATAATATCAATGGGAACTTTAATGTCCATTGTATTGACGGTCAGATTGGTCTTTTGTGTCTAGAAGACGCTTGTGCTTTAAGTCAACGACTAAACCGAATTTTGCTAAAAAATCAGCTCCAATTATTGGTTTCGTGACAGAAGCAATAACAAATGGGTGTCGAAAATCTCGCCGCAAACCTAAATCTATATGCAAAAGTCGAGTTCTATATGTGGTTATAGCCGAACCATTAGCTGCAACTAACCGACTCTCCGAATCGGTTACTAAGTTATTGTAAAGTATTTTAGATACGACGGAAACGTCTGCACCGGTGTCGATGAGAAAATTTAATTTGGTAATTGTGCATCTGATAATAAGGCGACGATTGTGAATCGTCCCGTCGCTCGTCGCATGCACTTTGGGACGAATTAGTTACCGACTTTGTGTGAGCCTTTGTAGCAGGGGTTTGTCCGAATGAACAACCCTCGCATTTTCTGGCTCGTTCTTTAAATTTTCGGTGGTACCAACATAGCCAATAACCAGTGCGCTCTCTTGATCTTAATTTGTTGCGATAATCCGAGCGGTTATTATATTCTCTACTATTCGATCGATTTCTAGATCGAGAACGGTTAGAAAATTCACGATTGAATTTGGCAGTTAATTGGTCAATACCTTTTTGTAAGTTCAAAAGTGTAACCTGTGATTGGCTCGAGGTGCTTTGCGATTTTGAGGATGGTTTCGGTTCAAGAGTATTGCAGACATAGCTTGGTCGGTTTATTTCGAAGATACGGTCTGCAAAATTAATTAATTCATTGATGTCATCCTGTTCTCGGATTACGACTATCGACCTTATAGAATTTGGTAGTCGGCCCAACCAGAGACTTTTTAGTAATTGTTCATTCACAGCAGTAGATGTTCCTGCTTTTTCTTCGAGATGACGATAGAAATCAGAGGGTGTGAAATCGCCCATGTCAGTCGATTTAAGGAGGTTTTCGATCCTACCTTGTTCCGACACTGATCGCCTCTTAATAACTTCATCTCGAAGATTCTCATATTTATGATTTTCCGGAGGTTTCTGAACTATGCTCGCTACTGTAGCTATTACGTCCAGCGGTAGGTGAGCTATCGCGAAATTAAACTTATTTTCGTCATTGGTAATACGTCTAACTTTAAATAATGCCTCGTAACTGTTTGATCCAAAGTTCGGGCAAATCCTTCCAGAACTGCGGTATAGGCATCTCTGCGGAATTTACCTTTAAGTTGGGATCAGTTTTGGGATTTTTTCTTCATCATCCGACATGTTAATTAATTTTATTGTGACGAAAAAAAAAAAAAAAAAATGTTTTGTTTTATTGTTGGCTGACTCTGTCGGGTAAATATTTTTAATCACCTTCACTTGCGAATGATTTAGAAAAAAAAAAACGAACGTATAAATAAATCCGACAAAAGTTTTATGTCGCAATCAAATAGAATATTTAAAACTGATCTTTTTTACTTTATTGTAGGAAGTAAAGAAATCGAAGGGATTTTTTTTATTTTTTTCCGCGATATTTGGAGTTCAAAGTATAGTATGGCGAAATCAAAATTAAAATGAGAAATGTGTTATACTACACTTAATATATAGCACTCACCCGACTATTTTCTTAAACTATGTATATGGCTGCAATTATTTCAACTATAGTACCGGTTGCTATAACTTTTCGGTCCGATCCAATTCGCAATTCGTCTTCTTTACAATTTATAATATTGAAAACTAAAAAAAAAAAAAAATAAATGAATAATTGAAGGAACGATATCAGTAACTTTTATTTCTGCGATTTATACTGATGACCTTGGCGGTGGTTGATTAATCGGGTTTAGTTGACCTTGCTGATGTATTCTGGTTCTGTTGATATGATGTCGTTGTATATATATATATATATTCAAATTTGTGGCGGGTTCCCGATGAGCTTTTATAACCTTCTTACTGCTATCGCTTATTGCGGAGATCCAGTTTGATATAATTACGTTCTAATAAATTTCTTGCGGTGAGATTTTGTTAAGCGTGAACGGTTGGAACTTGGTAAAATTGGCGTTAAAACTCGCATGTACCGTTTGCTCTATTGATGAACTGTTTGGTGATCGGATATCCCGTGTTGCACTATTTTTTTTATGATATGGTGTAAGAACTCAGCAGCGATTTGCGATTTTCGATGCTTATTCCTTATTTAGCGACGAAATATTTAAATTATAGGCTGATATTGTCTCTAATTTTTAGGTTTCAGCTCGATGCTAATGAACTATTTGGCGTGATTTTATGTGAGTCACCAATTGTAGTGGTCGCAAGTAGTTGGTTAATGGTGTGCCAATACAATTATTTCTTTAAAAATTGCATTTTTTTGCGTGCCAAACTAATTCCATGAAATAATTTTGTTTTTATTTAAGTATAATATTAAGGATCAGCCAGAATTTTTTCTAGGAATAATATTAAGGATCAGTCAGGATCTGGCCCATAATACGCCAGGTTTTTATTTTTGTTTTTCAACGCAAATTTTTATAGAAAGGGGGAGAATAAAATAATATAAGATGAATTTTACTATCTCGGAATCGGGCCCAATATCGTAACCCGTGTCAACTGGTGCGCTAAAATTCTTTTATGCGATGATTTGGCATCGTCAACTAAATGGCTAAGTTGGTTTCAGTGTAGAAAGTAAAACGTTTCTGAATTTTAGGTCTGCATACGAATTTCCAGTTCCAAATCTCCTGGTTTCTCCGGACATGTTCTGATTTTTCAAACTTCTGCGAGCATCCGGCAAAATATCTTACATTGCCCTGAAAACTCAGAGGAAGGAGAGAAAAATAATAATTTCTATAAAATTTAAGTATTTTAAGAAATAAAACTGTAGCCCAAATGATAAGGCCCAAAAAATTCTTTAAAACGTGAAACAATAGGTTTTAAATTAGGAACTAAATATTTATAATAACCATAAAATATTTTAGATATAAAATGTCCCAAACAAATTTGGCGACTAGCTAGCTATAATTATTGATTTAAGATATCGACTAAAACATGATGATATGGCAGAAGGAATTCGCCAAAGCCAGAAATCATTAATTTTATGTTAGGAAATACTTAAAGAATCTCGACTTTACATATCAAATTTCAGATGTAAAATTTGATTACAATCTATCCAAAAATTTGCTACCTAATTCTATTTTGAGCTGGAGACGTAGTAAACTGCCTGGATTTGATGTTCATTTAAAAAAAGATAGTGAAACAATTTTTTGATTAATGGTGGATTCAGCGAGAAAAATTTGCTAGCCGCCCGTGATCACGAATTGTTGAATTTCGTCATCTTTTTTACCCCTACAATTTTTTTTTACTTCTTTTACGGTTCATTCGTTTAAAGAAGTAAAAAAAAAATTGGAGGGAGTAAAAAGGTGATGAAATTTCAACAATTCGTGATCACGAGTTAGCAAAATTTTCTCGCTGTACCAACAATGTCCCGCAATATTTCTTTAATTTGGCTCTTATTTTATTTAAGAAATCCGACCCTAAATGATATGACCCAAGAAATCCTTCAGAGCGTGAATAATTCGATTTTATATTAGGAACTATTTACAGAATCGGCTTACTAACTTAGTGTATAATTTCACTAAAATTTATTGCGAGATCCGTTTGGCGCTAGAAGTGTAGAAAAGGCCTGCATTGGTTATGTAATTAAAAAACAAATTTCTCTGTACCAAATCTAATTTTTTGATTTATGGTTTGTATTTATGTATCAAAGTATCTTTAGCAAAGTGTAGGAATATTTGTTGAATTCTGGCAATGTTTCATCTGGGAATGTTTCAAGAAACTCCATTCTGGCTCCAAATGGAACTTTTGCGATTGTACACCAATTCCATTTAAATTTGGAATTAATCAACCAGCACATCCAAATGATGAATCAAGGTTGCGAGTTTTGAAACTTTTCTAGAAGAGATATAACTACAAATATGTTTTCTAGCCAGTAGTGAGCAGTGAGTGGTCGTTGCCATCAAACCAATTTATTTCTTTTTTTTTTTTCAAGTACGTAACAAATTTTGATTTGTTGACTGCCCTAGTTTTTTTAAGTCAATATTTTCGAGTTTTTCAAACTTATCAGACTTCGTTCATATTTAGTCGTTATAGGCCTGGTCATCTTAGTGACAACTTCCATTGGCTATTCTTTTCTTTTAACTAATACCAACGCATATCCTGAACTAAAACTACATAAGTCAATGAAGAAAAGATCAATAAAATAGTATCGCAATGAAAATTTGCGATGGTTTATTGTGGCTGTTCATTTTTAAATATTTCGGTATCTAACAAAAATAATTTCAAAAGGGTTTCAGACATGAAACGTGTGACAGTAAAATTGTTGAATTTCGACCAAAAGCAGTACCGAATGGAAATTATTCAGAAGTTGCTGAATGAAGTTAACGGCGATTCAGAACTGCTCAAACGGGTCATAGGAGTTTACGAATATGATGGCGAAAGTAAGGCTCAATCGTCTCACTGAAGCTTCCTAAAGGGGCAAGATCAAAAAACTCGTCAAGTAGTGTAACATGAGTTCTTAGGTCGTAGGATCAATAAGGAGTACTTCCAGGAAATTGTACGCTGTGATCCGAACGAGACTTCTGGATTTGTGGGGAAGAACCTCATGGCGATTGCACCACGATAACACACCTGTCATCCTTCTCTGTTTGTTCCTAAAATTTTGGCCAAAATGCCAAGAAACGTCAGGGAAAAGTGTACCAACACAACCAAACAGCAATTGTGGTAATTGAACTTAAACAACCTGCGAAATTATAAAGTTTGACGATTTTTTGATCAAGCTATGTATTTTATCAACAAGTAAATTTCTTTCGAGCTTGCCGTGTGTTTGTCAAAAATATTTGATATTCATTCCAAAGATGGTTATAATATAACCAAATTGCTTTCACGGTTTCCCATTTCCCAGCATTTCGATATTTTACTTTATCAAAATTTTAAACGTCTTTTCCATTTTTTGTCAGAATAACTGCAAAAAAAAGTCGATATTTTAAAATTCAAAAATATTTTGACGTGCCGGAAATAATTTTAAACGTGCCAGGTTTGGCACGCGTGCCACGTATTTGCGATCACTGCGTTAGGGGGACAGTACCCTAACTGCAATTTACTCTATTTTCACTACACGTATCGCTTCTGACTCCACTTTGTTTAGGCACTCACAATTCACTTTATTTTATAATTAAAACAATTTTAATTTATAGTTTTTAAATTTTATTATTTAAGGTTATGTTTTTATAATTTTGTATAATCTAAATTTTTATATCTTATTCAGATGACTGTCGCTCATATACTGGCACAAAATGTTTTTTCTCGAGTTTTTGGATATCTCCTATTTATGTACAAGAAAAATGAAATTACAATGTATAGGTATTATAGTATATTTAGAGAACGAGTTACGAATTTAATCAGCATTGAATATTTCTAGTTGCACGCGTACATAGTATATTGCATAATTGCATACACATTGAACGAACTACATATAAATACAATATAACAAATTCTCATTGCGCCAAAATACTTTGAGAAATATAAGTGAGATTAGGTACGTAAAAATATACAATAAATTTGACCAGCCTCAAAACAATTCTATGTATATTCGATTGACTACGTCATAATATTATAATATAGAGTGCAGGTGGATAGATTGAGTTTATTTTAACATTCCATCGAAGATAAGAAGTTTAGTGTTAGTTTACAAACGAACACTATAAACTTACTTACAGATTTGACAGCCGTTTGTCGGGTCGTACAAACTACTGAATATATTAATGCACTAGATAAACCTTCAGTGAATTGTGTGGACTGACTAGGTCCACAATGTTTCGTTATGATTCAATATTCAATTTTGGGCTTATTGCGAATAGGGCGTAACATCAATTTTACAAAAATTCTGTTCTTCGATTAAAACGATAGATAGAGTTGGTTTACGTAGTATTATTTAAAACAAATATTAGTTTTTTTTTTTTTTCAAAAAGAGACAATTTTTTTAAGAAACGTCATCATTCATCATGATTTAAATCGTATTTTACGTTAAGTATAAAGTTTTTTCTCCCTTGTTTAAAATTTACAAAATGCGACTTACGCCCTATTCGAAATAAGCCTATAGAGGTTTAATGTTTTCAAATATTTTGTGAAGATTGCTCCAATATCTTTTCATATTTTTCTTTATAATTTAATTGATTTTGATTTTAATTAATGTTTAAATTTTTATTTCCTTTATCTCCTTCTATATATTCATGTCTTATACTTTGTTCCTTAGACCATGGCATTGTCATCTTTGGGAAATTATACTTGTTGTATGTATATTCATCAAATTTGTCTTCGGTGTCTGACTTTAATTTTCAATATTTCTATTTCTTTTTTTCTTATTTAACATTCTTTACTGTTTGTTCTGTGGTTATCCTTACATAAATTATATTGCGCGTACCTTTCACATATTTCACAATTATCTTCTCCGTTGTGATTTAGGGAACAGTTCCTACATTTAATATTTTTGTTCTTGCAATATTTTTTGGTGTGTCCATAGGTTAGCCACTTATTGCAAAACATAGGTGTCGGAAAGATAAGTTTGTCTGTATTAAAATTAATCGATACTTTCGGCTTTTTATAGACAAAATATATCAATAATAGGGCCATTCCCAACATTTTTCGACTTGATAATCAGAAAAAATGAAGAGGCAAAACATTTATAATATATCTACCAAAAAACTACAAATATCAAAATCCCCCCCGTACTTTAACCCGAGAGTCAATATAAAATGTATCGACTCTAAAAAATGGAAACTTTTCGTACAGATAAGCTCGCACAAACAAAAAGTTTGGTCTACTCATCAGGTAGCTACCAAAATTTACAGAGCCTTATTATTAACATATACGTATTTCTTATCTTCTTAGATTCTTAATCTAGGTTTTATCACCTATTTGCTTATGCTATTGTTTTTTAATTTTCTTTAGTCTTAACCTATGATTTTTATTTATTATGTTACATTATGTACAAACTAAAAATTAATAGAAAGTTTAGTGAGATTAGATCCCCGCGAGTTCCAGGTCCCATGGATGGAGGATTTTGCGGAGGAATTCTACCTTGGAGTGTTTTGTCATATCCACGAACTTTGCCTGGAGGCGCCGGCCAAAGTTGTATAGAGTTTCGAGGTTTGCGCGTTCCTCAAGTTCGGATGTAGGAGTCCATTTGAAGGATGGAGGTTGCGACCAATAGTCGAACGTGAAGCGAAGGGAGTTTGCCTGCACTGAGGAGAAACTTTTCCAATGTATATTGAACAAGTCTCCCATCCAAGCAGGGATGGCGTAGGTAAGGACAGGTCTTATGTAGGCTTTATAGAGTCTCAACTTGTTTTGAGGGAAGAGGTCACTATTTCGGTTGAGGAATCGACAGAGCATGTATACGTATGTATTTCAATTGAGGCCGCGGTGATAGCTTCCTATCAAGAATAACTCCCAGATATTTTACTTGAGGTTCGTATTCGAGGACATTACCCTCAAATGAAATGGGATTGGCTTTGCGCATTTTGGAGTTTTTATTGTGATGGAAGTAGATGGTTTCGGTTTTACAGGAATTGATTTTGATCTACCACTTCCTCGCATATTCCGAGTACCCTTCAAAGTGTTTGGCGACCCTTTCGCTCGACTTGAGAGCACTGTAAGGAAATGAATATAGCCCTATCGTTGGCGTATATTTGAAATTTTGTTGCCTTGTTGTACGGCCTCGGAGGTGCGGGCCAATTAATGATCCCTGAGCAACCCCCGCAGCTACTGATTTAATACTGGAACTGTGGTTGTTCAGCGAGACATAGAATTTCCGATTGCTGAGGTAGGAAAATATTAGTTTGATTAGGTAGTGGGGGAAGTTGTATTCTATCATTTTGTAGATTAACCCTTTGTGCCGGTATACGGTGTCGAAGGCTTTTTTCTATGTCAATAAACGCGGCGATGGTTGATCGACCGAACCGTTAGCGTTTTTGATGCTATTTTTAAGCCTTAAGATAGCTTGAGTTGAAAACTGTCCGGCACGAACACGGAATTCGAATTGTTCATCCGGAGTATAGGGTTGGAGCAGCGGAAGTAATCTATTAAGAATAACTATTTCTGTTATTTTGCTTAACCCGTTTAGGAGTGAAATAGGGCGAGTGTTTTCTATTATGTTGCATGGCTTTCCTGGCTTAGGAATAGGGATTACTTTGCCGATCTTCCAGCAGTCTGGAAAGAACCCAGTGTTTATTATTCCGTTAAGGATACTGGTTAATTGAATGACTGCTTTCTCGGGGAGGTTTTCAGCGCTTTATTAGGAATATTGTCATCGCCAGGAGCTTTTCTCTTGTTGAGGTGACTAAGAATGTCGAATATTTTATCTTTATCGACCGTCGTAATGATTGGGTCGTGCGGTTGGGAGTTAAGAAAGTTTGCAACGATGTTATTGACTAACAACTATTGAATTGGGGATCTTTCAATGCCTCGTCCTGAGAATGAACTTTCTCGTAGAGGGATGAGATTTGTTCAGAAATTTGTTTAGGATCAATGATAGGATTGGGATCATGCAGAATCTGGGTAATTGAATTGAGTTTCTTGCCATTGAGCTTCCGAATTTCGTTAAAAATATCGTCGGAGTTTTCGGGTACTTCTTTCAATCTTCTTTTGAAGCTTGCATTTTGCAGTTCACTGAACCAACAGAAAGTCAGCTTCGCAAGGAGATTGACTTCAATTTTTGAGACGAATCCTGGATATTTGTAATGGAGACGGTTCAAGCTTTTTCGTTGCTTGATTAGGCGTTGCAGTTGGTGTGGTAGTTTTGCGTTATCCTTACTTAGGGTAAGTGGGATAGTTTTCTCAATGGCCAACTGGATTGTTTTGTTAAGAGTGGAAGCTCTTTCCTTAATTTCAGCAATGGTGATAGGGACAGGGTGCTCATTTGGGAGGCTACGATGGATATGGACTTTGAATTTTGCCCAATGAGCTTGGGCGAAGCTCCGGTAGTTTATGTTTGGTTGGACTTGGTGTTTGAACGGGACTTTAAAAAACACTGGAAAGTGGTCGGAATAAAACTCATGTAAAGTTTGGGGATTGTTTGGTAGAGTGATATTCTTGGATAATATCAAGCCGAGTATTGAATTTCCCCTAGGAAAAGTGGGGTCGCTCGGGGCGTTTAGTTGCAGATTAGAATTTCAGCATAGCTTAAAGAGTGATCGACAATTCCGGTTGCTGTTTGGGCAGTTCCAGGCTTGGTGTCGGGAGTTCAAGTCTCCAGCCACTATGGTTTGGTTGCCAGTGTTTACGAGATATACGATATTTGGTTTATTGATCTTCCTGACGTAGGTCGAACAAAACGTGATATATCGATTCGGGGTCCCTACGTTTAGTAGAGTTGCCTCAGTGTTATTTGATATGAATGTATAGGCTTGAAAATAAGGGATACCGTTTTGTATCAGAATGGTAGTGCCCCCGGTTTTATTTTTAGTCCCGTCACACCTAAAGATGTTGTACCCCGGGATAAAGAATCTGTCTCGCTGATTTAGGTGGGTTTCGCACAGAAGGACTAGATTGGGTTTGTGACGAGACTACATTTCCTCAAGCTCTTTACGTCGGTCTAGTGTGACTAGACTGTTGGTGTTCAGAGTAATGCAGGTCAGTTGTTCAGTCATGGGTGGTTGGGTAGGGAGGCTACGAATCTCATGTAGGCAACGAGTTTTTCAACTAACTGAATGATTTGTTACTAGTTACACTGGCATATGAGATACCTTCTCTAAATCTTTGTCTCACCTGACATTTGCTGTAGTTAGCGGAATGTTGCTCTCCACAGTTCACGCATTCGGCCGGTATATTTCTACTTTTTTGATAGATATATTATAAATGATTGGCCTCTTCATTTTTTCTGATTAACAAGTCGAAAAATGTTGGGAATGCCATTAATTAATATATTTTGTGTATAAAATGCCGAAAGAATCGATTGATAGGTGCGGTGGAGTATATATCCCAACCCCAAGTAGCAATTTTTGGTTTCAAATAGGTTTTTGAATCGATCCGAAACTTTGGGTTCAAAACCAAAGAGTTTCAAAAATTGTTTCAGATACGATTCTGACACAGTATAAAACCGTTGCAGACCCCAGTTTTGGCCGCGTTTTTTGAAACTTTTACGTTTTATTTATACTTCCTGGGAACTTATTTTAGTTAGTTTCAAAAAATCCAAAATTTTTGTTAAAGTTTAAAAGCTTTGTATGTTTTGTTGTAAAAATCAGTTCTTTTGCAACTGTGCAAGAGCTAGTTTATTTTAGTTTCAATAACACGGAAACTAAAAAATCGGGAAAAACTTATTTTTAACTGGTTTTGCAAAAAATTAAAACGTACCAATAATACAACAAAAAATCCATTTTTAACCGGTTTGAAAAGAGCTATAACGTACCAGAATTACTAAATAAATTCTACCACCACTTTTTAATTCATAACACACACACACAGGACTCTGCTTGACTTCAATATACATAAGTAGATTTATTTACTATTACATTCATTTCCACTATAAGCATAATTTATAACTACAAAAATACAATTCTCGCTTAATACCTTAAGTATCAAGTAGAACGCACTGACTTAGCGAATTATATCCATTAGAAACTTCCTTTTCTTTCTTTTTTTTTTGTAATTTGTGTCATAATAATGGTTTTCAGAAACCTTTTCGGACTCGTTTTAGATACATTTTACAAAAACTAATTAGTTAACATTTGACCACATAAAAACATTTAGAATTCGTTCCAAATAATCCAAATTAAAATCATAAAGAACAAAGAATTCGATTCTGACTGGTTTTGGATATCTCTTACAAAATCTAATTAGTTATCATTTGGATACAATCTTAAAATGATATACACCGTTCAAAAGAGTATTAGACAATTTAGCTTCAGAACTAACCATTGCAAATGCTGAATTATAGGACCGAATATTTTCAAAGTAATTTTTAGAACGGCGTCTGATCGAATCTATCATTAGAAAAAAGTCCAACGCATAGATTTTTAACTAATGTATTCTGACCAAGCAGAGGTGAATCAATTTTGCCTTTATGGCAACATAAGGTAAACGACTGTGTGTTTCGTAAAGTGACTTCTGCCTGAAAATGTTTAGCACTACAAAATGCACAACGCAAACTCGTTGAACCACAACTACAAGAATTAAAATTACGCGGGATTGAAATTAAAGCACATTTAAAAGATCCATCTAAATTATCTATAGGATTATTATTTGTACCATTGTCGTTTAATGCACTTCTTTGTAATCTCTTATTAATTCTGTCACGACGCGACACCGCTCCACTCTACCAGTAATTGTAGCAGGGCGAGGCATTTTTAAATTTTAAAACAACTTTATGGTGTGATGACACTGGCTAGTTTTTCGCATTTTTCTAGTGATTAAAAATAAAAATAGAATTGCCAAATAATGTGTATACAAATTATTTATAAGAATGAGTGTATACAATATAGCGCAAAATATTCAAATAAAATCGTGAAAACTAGATCTAAAATTTTATTATTCCATTTTGTAGCAGTTTAAATCGAGGATTTCTATAAAAAAAAATTCAATTTTATTTTTGATTTTTGACAGATACATATTTTTGCCATTTTCACATAACATACACCATTTTGTCTGAAAGAAAAATCATTTTGCCGTTTTTCTCTTGTGCACCTTAACTAGAAAGAAGATTTTTTCATTAACCAAACATTTATATATTTTCAGATCATACGTACAAGTTCATATTTTTGTATTTCAAAATGTCAAAATAAGTACATATAGTGTTGTTTACACTATAATTAGTTTATTTCTCTTTTTCGCTTCATTGTTTTTACAGCAATTTATAGCACTTCAAAACTAGTCAGTGTCATAACACAATCACAATTGAATATAAACTCACCCACTCCCGAACACTTTGCAAACTAAAAGCGTAATTTAAATACACAATTCACAAATCGTTTTTTTAATTGACTTCTGAACAATTTGAATGCACAAAAGAATATGGAAAATGAAAGCCTAATAGTAATTAGCAACCGAAAAACACGGCTTCTCTCTTTTTATTTATGTCGAACAAAAAAAAAAAAATAATGAAAAAATACACATATTGTTGTAGTAATTGAATTACGTTTAACTTTAAACAAAAATGTTAATGCATTTCTCTATAAGCTTCTTTCTTTTACATGTAATATCATCAAAACATAAAAGAGCTGACAATATAAAAATCAAAACGGATTTAATATGATTCCTATTTGATTTGATTCTTATATGAAAATATATAAATGTTGTTGTTGTAATGTGTTATTTTTAAACCGTTATAACTCAGCCATCTGATATCCGATTTATTTAAGATACAGATTGTGCACACCTACAAAAGAATACCTTTCGAATGGTGTAAATTTTATGGAAATCGGTTGAATAGTTTCGGCGTAAAAGGGAGGACAAAATTCCAAGTTTGTTTATTAATACAATGATGATGATGATTGAATTAAAATTAATGTTTTCAAAAAGTTTATTATTTACATAATTTTTAAAGTTGTTTGTGTTACGCTGCATCAAAAATTTAGTAGGTACAAATAATTTTGATTAGGACTGTATATACAGCGATATTTGCACGGACCATGGTCAAGTCTCTACGTTGGCATATAACGCTTTTGCTTCATCGGCAAATGCATTTTTCCGGATAGGTAGCCCGGTGCTATACCTATCCTACTTAATTCGATTTGAGTTTATTGAAAGCAACCGTCGTGCTTACACAAGTTTGTGTTTTTTTATGTTATTTTGTGTCAATTGCGATTTTTTTAATTGTAATTTATAAATTCAAATAAGATGGTTAAGTTCACCACTATTTTTCATAGACGTCAAAAATACTCCCACATTTTAAAAAACAGGCAATTTGATTGTCTTGTTCGATTCACAGAGAAATTGAAATTGATTTTTTCAGAGAGGGGTAAAAAACGAATCGACAAAGTCATAAAATTCGATGCTATATTTAAGCCCAATTCTAAAATGGCAGAAGACAGTCTCGACAGATTGGGCTTCGACTACTCCAATACAATTCGATGTAATGAAATTTCGGCAGGTCCTGCCGGTCCTGAATTCAATAGATTGAAATTGGTTTGTTTGAAATTTGATGGATTGATGAATTGAAATTCGATAGATTGGATTTCGAATATTTGATAGACAATGTAATTCGATAGATTGAGATTCGTTGAGCTATTTTTACCGACTGCAGCGCAGGTTTCAATTGGCTGAAACGATTGGTCAACTTGACAAATTAAAATGTGAAGTTGTTAAACACATTTACAAACAGCAAAGGTACCATTTATATCATATTGGGGTACCCTAATTTTATTTTTATTTTTTGTACTGGAAGAATTATCTTTAATACGGGATGATTTTTCGTATTACTTACATATGTATAAAGATAATTTCTAAGGAAGTGTGTATAGTTATGAAATATTATTTATCAAATACACTAATTTTTTAAGTTTTGTTGATTAGTTTAGTACTCACATGCCACATTGTTCATCGAAGCTCTTGAACATGTGATTATATTATGTGAAACGCTTAGTTACGCGGAATTTCGGTGAAAAAGGATAAACATGGTGTTTACTCTGACTAAAAATTAATTCTACAATATATGGATTTAAACAAAGTAATATTCCCACCAACTGTCAAATTTTGATTATATCACAACATAATGGAATTTAACACTGGAACATAAATTAATGTATTAAATACTTCTATAATATTTTTTTATTTTATTTCTAAGCTTTCGGCAAACTTTTATTTTGTCTTGGTGTTTTAGTTAAGATCAAAGAGCGTTCGGGTCACATCAAATGAACCAAATGAGCGTATTTTATTATTAAGTTTTTCTTCCTAAATATAAGTTTACGTTTTAACTTTTAACTGATTTTTTCAACATGTGCTTCAGGCATGTAATATCGCTTTTAAATCAGAAACTGATATCACTTTGCATATTATTGCAAAAAATGCCCGACACGTGCCTTTTTTTTGTTATTAATTCGCAAAGTTAGAATATTTTATCATGTCATGTTATATTTTCCAAAACTAATACTAGGTATTTAGTTATAACAATTTATAAAGAGGCTAATTATTAAATGCAACCTTAATACTAAATTCATTTTTTCGAAACCTAGTTAGCAAATAAAATTACCAGAAGACGAAGAGATTCAAACGCCGAAGAAACAGCGCCAGGAGATATTCAAATGGCACCTTTGGGTAAGTGTATATACGCTTACATAGATTTTTATATTATTTATTTTTCAATTGGCACATTTCATACACGATACAACAAATAAATTCAAATGGTGTTTGTTTTGTAATGTATTAAAAATCAACGTTTGTTTTTTAAAACTATTTCATTTTAATCATTTTTGTAACAAATTTTAATAATAATAGAACTAAAAGATAAAGATGTTCCATCCACAGAAAGAAATAAGAAGATAAATTTCGTGGATCAAATGATATTCGGAATTGAAACTATTGCTAGCATTATTTATAAAAATAGTTATATTTTTACGAATATTTGTATGATGGTAAGTTTTACTTTTTGATGTACTAAGGCTGCAGACCAATTCCCAGGATAAATCCACTAAATTCAATAAATGGATTTCACAAAAGAAGAGTAAAAGTTTTTTTATATCAAGTGAATAAAATTAGGTACTTAAAACTTCATCTGCAAAAAAAATCGACGTATCTTCAAAATGTCGAGGATGACATCTTTTAACTGATTAGCCTGAGAATTGGCCTGCAGCCTAAATTATTAATAAACACAAAATTGTGACGAGGTTTTAAATTATGTTTATAATATGGATATTTGAAAGTATCGAGCTTACGAAAGGTGTTTGCTTATATAAAGTTAAAACAAGCGAACATGTCAAAATTTATTTTATAACGCAATTATTTTGGTTTTATCATTTTCTTAACAAGAAATAGCCACCAACATAATAACACTACATAAAACATATTTGATGTGCTTTTTTTACACCGGAAATAACTGTTTATTTAGAAATAGTAGTCAATCCACTATCAGTGGTAAGCGAATTATTCTCTACAAAAACAATTTATCTTTCGAAACCAACAACAACTGGAACCCAACAATAAATAATTTATTTATATTATTTATTTAATTTATTATGTGCATTTTAACTTGTTTTTAAATATCTTTTAAATAATTTATAGTGAGATAGTGTTTAAATGTTGTTAAGTCAATTTTAACTAGGTATATACCCTCCCAAGCAACTAAATCGACTCAAACCTTCAGTGCTCATAGAAAGGCGAATTGTTTTAAAACGGCTAAACCGAATTTTATAGGACATTATTTTTTGGAAAGCCTTATATTTTTACTTTAAAATGACTGATGTTAGATGGTACCGGATTTCTGGCTTGGACCCTCCGTTTTAGTTCGTCCCATTAATGTTCAAATGGATTCATGTCTGGACTGAGAGCTGGCTGTGTGACACCGGGCATTATCATGCATCAATATGAAATCTTCCCCAATATATCCTACGTAGGGCACTACATGATCCAAGAGAATATTTTTTATATATCGTTCAGCGGTAAGACCTCCTCTACGCCCTCCATTAGGTATCAAAAAAGATTCCCTCAAGCGATATGTCAGTCCACACTATGCACGAACCACCGCCGTACGAGACTGTTTCAGAAAAACAGCACTGCGAAAATCGCTCTCCTGGATGCCGGTAAACCCGGTCTCTCCTATCACTACCATGGAGATATATTCTGCACTCGTCAGTGAATAGAACAGACCTCCATTGCTCGATGCTAAAATTGATGTATTAGCGAGCAAATTCTAGTCGCTCTTTGCGGTGGCGTGCTGTCAATTTTGGGCCTCTAGCGGACCGTCTTGAAGTGAGGTTGGCTTCCATCAAATGTCTTCTTACTGTCCATTGACTAACATCTATGTACATCTCGAACTTGTTTTAGCTCCTGCTGCACATCGACGCCCGTGAGATGGCGATCTCGCAGTGAAATTTGGAAGATAAATCGATCGTCAGTCTCAGATGTATACACCGATACCGGCTGCGGTATGTGATCTTCGATTGAAGGTACCAGTTTTCTGAAACCAGATTGGCTCTTGTTCAACTGAAGAGCGACTTATCGTTGATTTTGTCCTTCTTGCAATAATGTAACAACTTGTACGGCTTTTTCTGGAGTGGTATCCATGATTTTGATGAAACAACGAATGAAACTGGTAGAGGTTTGTTCAAGTCAACGTCTGATAAATACATAAGTGATGGAAAGTCAACGTGATATTATACAGGAGATTGCATCACGCCAATTGTCTTCACCGAAACATCGTATTTTGCTAAGATTGCTTTAATGTGAAAAGTACTGTATGGATTTAAATAATATATGTAGGTGTCCTTGTAAAGATAAATCGGTTAAGCCATTTTTAAAAAATATGCCTTGTGAGGTTTGAGTCAATTTAGTTGCTCGGGAGTGTAGTAGTCTCTTGTCATTTTCATTATTATTTAACTGTGACGCCAAAATGTCGACGAAAATTATTTTAGGAATATTTAAAGGATTTAAATATAAAAGAATGATATTTGTCGGTCGTGGGCAAAGTATCGTATTTTACTCGCATATAATGGCTGTTATTCACTCAGATGATTTACGACACTCGCCTATCGGCTCGGGTCATTATATGCTCGTTGAATAATATACTATTATCCATTCAAGATTGAATTAATTGCATTAAACTAAGTTCCTATTTTTTTATCTTTCTCAATTATATACGTTTGGTTTTTTGGAATAAATTTAATTTTTGTTAAATTTTTTCATTAAGCTCGCTTAGGGATTGCATTTTCGAATTTCGGAATTCGAGAATTCCGAAATTCGTTCTTGTAAATATAATTTCAATTACGAAATATTCATAGCGAATTCCGAACTATTAATTTTTATTTTTTCGTGCTCCTAATGTGTTTTCGTTATTATGTTTACAGTTATTCAGCAGTTATACTAATACATACTACGTAATAAATGTAGCATACAGTTTAACAAAAAGTTTTTTTTTTATTTTGTCTTTGTGTCTTGTATTTTACGATTTGAAACAGTATTGAGATTTGATTCTTCGAGTGCGTATTTGTTCCTTAATTAATTTAATTATTGTGGTGCGTATTTTATGACTTTGTTTTCTATTCAACTATCGATATTTTTGAACTAGGTAAGTTTTTTGAAAATTATTATTTTTAAATTATTTTGTTTAATAAGTTAAATTATTATTTACAGTCCACCCCAACCAAAATGTCATCAAAAAAGGTAGACAACGAAATTTATTCTGAGTATATATGTAAAGCAGTGTAAACATCAAAATTCTGTTTGGTTTCGTTTTTTGAGGATCAAGAAAACTAACAGCAAAATGTAAAATATGTAATATGTAAAAATATGTAAAATATGTAAAAGTAAAATCTTTGACAATGATATTAATAGAGATATGTATGTATACCTGCAAATAACTTATCCCTAATTTTAATTTATGCAATAACAAGAAAATTCAAAGTCCCATATATCGCATCGCATTTATTGATTCTCAATTCTCAATTCCATCATTTCCTCGTTTCATCAAGTTATGGACCCACACCACCTCCAAAAACAAACCGTCCATTTTATTCAGTAAACTTTAATCAGAAAAAGAAACCACCAGATTAAATATCACCAGAAAATATAAAAGCAAAAAACAAAAGAAAAAACCAAAACGAGTCTCAACTTATCAATAACTAAACAACCCCAAAAAATATATAGATCGTTTCGCTTTGACAATCAAAACAACAACTTGTACGAAAACAAATGCCAATTCTCTTCAAAAATAAAACCGAAAACAATTATCCGTCAAAAGTTAATCAAACATCAAAAAATCTCCAAACATTTCCAAAAATGTCTACACCAACAAAGCTTGGTTGAAACCATTCCAAACAGAACGTAAAAATTACACGGCATAAACTAAATTTTCGATTTCTTATACAACTGTTGAATCTGTGACTTGTCCTACCATTCTTGAAGCTGAAGAGCGTACCAAAAGTAATACTACCTACTAGCGACAAATATAATAGTGCAGTCGCTGAGGATATACAGATGAACGATGACACATCAGAGCAACGATTTTGTTCAAAAAACGAGACTTGAGAGTTGCAATTTTTATCGGCTTACTAGATGTATGATAATATTAAAATTAAACCAAACAACAATAATATTGACTGTTGTATATCTAGTACGTACACGAAAAACGCAACTCTCAAGTCTCGTTTTTTGAACAAAATCCTTGCACTGGTCCGCACCAAAAGTGCAAAACGATGACGCGTCTCTAGAAAAGTTATCCTTAATAATAAAATCAACTTTACCAAATCAATAAAATCAACTTTTACCAACTTTACCAAAACAAAAACATTTCCAAACTTTAATTGTTTTATTATAAGCAACATACTCCATTCCAATGCACTGAACAAAAATCAAAATACGGCACCAAACTATTTTATTGTCTCTCTCCCTCACACCGAACTTCTTACACTTGACGTTTGTATATTTCTCCTCTATAGCCTTTAGCTCCATGATACATGTATATATTAAAATCACACACCAAACTACAATAGGCGTGTTCGGAAATAGACATTGAGTAAATTCACAGTAAATTTAGACCATTAAATTATACCATTATAGTGTAATTTAATGGTCGAAATTTACTGCGAATTTACCCATGGTCTATTTCCGAAAACGCCTAATAAAGATACTTGTGTCGATTATACATAAAAAATAAAAAATAAAAATTAAAACCATGCGTGAACAGAAAAAAAACTGCTTATGTCAAAATGACTCAATTCAATATCAATTTAAATTAAATATGGGATGTTTTGTATTTTAAAATCTTATGCACAATCACACAATCCTAAAATCATGCATTATTTGTGAGAAATCAAGAAATTTGACTTCCCCCACTTCAAATTTAAGATATTCAAGAAAGATATTGCCTGATAAATGCATCCCGGTGGATTATATTTTTCCATATTTAATTATTTAATTTTCTTTAATTTTAATTTAAAACACTTCAAACACTGAAATTTTTTTAAATTTAGGCCATAACACTTTAGACCATTACATTTTCGATCAGTCAACTCAAAAATAAAAACACAAAAAAAAATTATCATTTTTTCCTTTAAGCCTGAATTCCATTGTGAAAAATAGTTTGTCAGTCAAAATAAAGTGAGATAAAAATATATAATCGGTAGTTGTGTAAATGAAACACAAAACGAAGTCGGTCAAAATTTTATTAACAAAAAATGTGTGTCTGGATTAGTGGATCGCCATAATTATGGTTGAAAAGTATCAAACCGAGATCATTTCAACTAACACATCTGCATAAATCTGTGGTATTAAACAAAAAGTGGGTAACTGCAAAATCCTAAATGTTGGGAAATCGCATTTAAAGTTGGCAGATATAATTTTTTAAATTCAAAGGTTTTTCATATTTAATTTTATGTATTATGAATTTTAATCACAATATACTAACATTTTTTATAAATATAATTAATTAATACAGTATAGAAATCTAAACCCACATTTTATTTTATAAAAAACCAAGATACCTTGTTTTACTTTTCAACATTTTGTTTTACATAAACGGGATGTCTTAAGATAATTAGTTTTTACGTAAGCACTTCCAATAATTTCGTTTTGGTTATCTGCACAAAACCTTTTTTTTAAAAAACAAAAATCATCAGCAGAACGATTTTTGTGTATCGTAATCAACATAAACCAAAAACATTTAGTTTTTATATATAGTTTAATAACTTTTTATAATTAAAACTAAAGAAAATTTAACTAATTCAATAAATTATTTCTATTTTGGCACCGCAAAATACAAGTATCATTGATAAGCACATAAAAACATAATAATAAAAGAAAAATCGCAATTGACAATAATAATTATACTATTACAAGAGCCAAGAATACCATTGTCCAATTGCTGTCCCACCTTACTGTTTTTCACATAATAAGTGTGAAATATTGAAGTCGGAAATACAAACAATGATCGAACAAGATTAATAATTCTTTTTCTTCATAATCAGTGTCGTTTATGTAAATCACTTGGGTGCAAAAAATTCGCACATTGATAAATTTTCACCAAAATTTCAAAAATATCAAAAAATCTTTGTTTAATTTTCTTAAATGCAGATTCAAAGTATACTCACATGTAACTTCCACGAAAGTAAAATGCATACAGTAGGCTTTCGTACCACGCATAATGGGTAGCAATTAACCTCTAAAAATAATTCAATAAAAACAATACAATAGCATATCTCGAATTCGGTCGTTCGGAATTGTTATTCACATATCAACGCTTAGCCTGAACGGTCTTCTATCGATTACGTCTTCATCCGAAACAAGACAATGAATACCACACCAAAGGTAGCCGCTCAAGTGGTCGCACTAATTGATGAGGGGAGAACCAAAGTGAAGTGGCTCGACAACTAAATTTGAGCCGATTCTCCGTTCATCGAGTATGGCAGAGATATCAAGAAACTGGCGGCTTCGGACGGCGACAAGGATATGACCGACCTCGTGCTACAATACAGCGTGATGACCGCTTTCTTATGACTCCTTCGTTGTGAAATCGTCGTTTGAATGCGGTTCAACAGGGACAGCGGCTCCAAGAAGTTCGTGAATCCGAAGTCAGTCGGTGGACAGTTAGAAGACGACTTCAAGAAGGTAATCTGACTGCACACAGACCAGCAAACAGGCCGAAATTGACCCTAGCCCACCGGCCAGCCCGCCTTCAGTTCGCTCGAGAGCATTTGGATTGGACAGAAGAACAATTGAGAACAGTCATGTTCTCTGACGAGTGCAGGATGTGTTTACATGGCAACGATGGGCGAGGAAGAGTCTAAAGAAGGCCAGGAGAGCGATTTGCACAATGTTGCATTTAAGAACGAGTCTCATATGGCGGTGGATCGTGCATGTTCTGGGGAGGCATATCATTGGAGGCGAAGACAGATCTTGTGTTCACCTCCGGAGCGAATACTGGCCGTCGACCAAGTGGATTTACTTCTCAACTGTACATTGAGGAAGTACTCGAGGACTACTTCGTACCTTTTGCCGATTTTATTGGTGAAAACTTCGTGTCAATGCAGGGTAATGCGAGACCACATACGGCTGGTATAGTTTACCAGTACATTCAAGAGGTGGATGTGCCTGTTATAGAGTGGCTAGCTCGAAGCCTGACGAGCTGAAAAAAAGGGTTCGAGCCAGAGGTGTTGTTTCAACGAGACTCCAGGAGCTGCAACAGGCGATCGAAGAGGAATGGGAGGCGATACCTCAAGATTTGGCGAAAATTTTGGTGAAATCGCTGAAACATCGAATGGAAGCTGTCATTCGGGCTAGGGGAGGGAATACTTCTTATTAATAAAAATGTTTTTTTGCTGATTTCCATGTTTTAATTCGATTTTTACCACTAATTTTCATGCTGATAAATGTACAAAAAAACGTGTACTTCAGATGTTGACACCAAAAATCACTTTGTTGACACGGTATAAGTACAAAAATGGTACCTCTGGATAGGTGTTGAAATAGACTTTGAATCTGCATTTAAGAAAATTAAACAAACAATGGATTTTTTAATATTTTTGAAATTTTGTTGAAAATTTATCAACGTTCGAATTTGTTGCACCCAAGTATAGTATTTTTTAAGCTTTACTTGACAATTAATGTTTTATACAAATGATGAAAATCTTATGGTATAAACTCTAGTAGATCAAGCAAATCTTGTTTTTTCTCTGTCGAGATAGGATTGCAGCATACATTTGACGACGGATTCATTTATCGCAATTTGCATAACAAGAGTGATTTATTGGTGCTGCGCTTGGTAACCATTCGGAAAACGTCGGAATTGCTTTTATGGTTTGATTAGTAGTCCACGGAACCATTTGTATTTTTGTTGAATCTAAATTGAAATTTTCATTAAAATCGTTTAACAACATTTTAAAATGAGGTACATTTTACCTTAACAGTCTTATGTGATGCCATACGACTTTTTCCCGCAATTCGTTTTATTATAAAATGTTTTCGGCTTTTTATAGACAACATACTATTTGTAATGACATACTCATTATTTTCGATTTAATATAATTCGCTAACAATATACCCTCTGGCTAAATACTTAATGTATTTAGCGAGAGTTGAATTTTTGTAGTTCGGTCGTAGCTACCTGATGAGTAGACCTTACTTTTCTGTACGAAACCGAATTACCAACACAAAATCTCAAAGAGATTTCTCATTTTTTGAGAGTTGATACACTTTGTATTGACTCTGCGGGAAAGAAAAGGGGGAGGGATTAATATTTTCTACTTTTGCTGGGTAGATATATTAGGAGTATGACAGACTCCATTATTTTTCTGATTCGCCAAATCGAAAGTAATGAGTATCGAGTATGTCATTACAAATAGTATGTTGTCTATAAAAAGCCGAAAACATTTTATATTAAATCAGACAATTTTTAACTTCGTAAATTAGTTTTATTGGGTTTTTTTTTAAACTATTTTTAAGAGCCCGGCAAAATCGTAAAAATCTGGGGCCTAACTATGCAATTCGACGACAATTTTCGACGGCTATCGTTTTGTATTAGAAAATACAAGAAGAAAAAGGAAAACAATACCTATTGTTTTCTTTTTCTTCCTGCACCTTCTAATATAAAACGATCGCCGTCGAAAATAGTCGTCGAATTGCATAGTTAAGCATGAAACACACCAAGCAGCGGCAGCGAGCATCAGATTTAAATATACCTTGATTTGCTGATGTATTCATAGATAGTCGTATGTTAAGCAAAATTATAAACAATTTTTATAAAAACATTCAAATATATGATAATTTTAATAGATAAAGTTCGATTAAAAGAAAATCTATCACAAGTGGAATATGTGGGACTGTCGCGCTGCTTTTGGTGTGTTTCAGCCTTTAGGCCCCAGTATTTCGCATTTCAATGACTTTGATTTTTTTTTCGACCACATGTTCGCATTAACTGCGCCCAATCGTGTGGATGACTATTTCCATATTTGTCCTTTTCTTCTTATCTTCTATTATTTTGTGATCTGAATCACATTCAAAGGACAACAATGGAATGGAAAGACAATGATAATTTACAACACATGGGATTACCCGAATAGAACCATTATTTTGTCTAATTTGTTGGCGTACCTTTCCTATTAGAAATGCTTAAGTGAACTTGTGACGTGTTATAAATAATGTATTTTAAATCGATAACTTATAAGTTTCGAAAATTTTTGTTTTTGAAAAACAAGTTTTCTGCTGTTATTATTGCTAAAAACAATATATCTTTCCAAATTTTACTGTGGAAGTTTCGTAATAACTATATAAGTACAGATAACCTTTTTTAATTAATATCATTAATCTATATCTTTATATAACTATTTTTTAAAAAAAGGTACCATATCTAATATGGAAATGTGTACAGGTTATGTGAAGAAACACAGTTATTGAAAATTTGATTTTTTTGTCGTCTTAAGAAAACCTGTTTTGAGCAAAATTTTCTCTAAAATTAAGGAAAATTATGGAAAATCAATTATGGTGTATTGTAAAGCATAAAATGGGTGAACGAATGGGCTTGTTATTTAAAGAAGTGGTTAACTGAAGTTACCCACTTTTTGTTTAATGCCACAGAAATATTGTGTACGATGAAAAATATTTCTCGCACACACTAATAATTTTAATAGCATGGCGATTTTTTTTTTAAATTTGTTGTTTTATGACGGAAAATCTTCGAAAAAAACAATTCTGATATGAGTATTAATAATAATTAATTTTTTAGATAATTTTGAAACGTGAAAATAATCGAATTAACACTAATACCTAATTTTGTTTAATAATTTTTGGTTATGTTTTTGTTTGCTGTCATTATGTGTCCATCAAATTTTGCTATAATAAAAACAATAACAAAACACTTTGTCTTTGTCACTCTGATGGATTATTTTTTTTTGTCTTTTTCCAACTTTAAGTCAGCTCAGTCAATTTTTCACAATGGAATTCAGGCTTTACTTTGAATTACCTCGTGTAATTTTTTAGGTTAGAAAATAATCAAAAAATTAAAATTGCAAAAAAAAATCGAAACAATTAACCTCACGTTGAAATTTTTATTGCAACGGCTACCAAACCCAACAATACAATAAACTATTAACTTTCTAAAATTAAATTAAAGCAAAAACAGGAGAAAATTGATAAAAATTAAAAACACGACTTCACACACTGACTATTCTAGTATTTTTTGTGCAATCGCTCAATAATGATAAACACAATTTAAAATCACAGTCACAAAGTCACAACTTAATGAATATAATTTGCATTTTCTATTTTATTTTCTATTTTATAGGCTTGGAGCATTATGTATCATTCGTGGTTCGCTTTTATATTCCTAATATGGGCAAACGTAATATGGGTAATACCAAATCAGCGTAATGCTATGCTTCAATCTAGCCCCTTTATTGTTTTGTATGCGCTATTTTTATTACTTGCCCAATATGCGTATAGTATGAATTTATATGAAGATGAACTACCAACAAAAATGAAAGTAAACAATTTTTAATACACCTAATAATTTAATTTAAAAAATAATTAACTACCTATAGTTTTTATTTTTATTTTTAGAGTGGGGATATTAATTTGATACAAATTGGATTTGAGCGGTATGATCATTATCCGGTAGAACATATTTTAATAAAATGTGCATTTACTGTAATGTTCTGGATAACGTTACGACAATTTATACAAGAGAATAAACTTAAGAAACAAAGCTCAGCAATAGCTGATACGGATGGGGCAGCAGCAGGAATGACTAGAGCTAAACGAGAAAAATCAGAATTTATGAAAAGAATGGGGGATCTGTTTAAATCGCTTTTATTAAAGTCCTGGATATGGATTATTATGTTAACTGTGTTTACGTCTGGGATTGTTGGAACTCAAATGACTGTTTTCCGGATTATTTATATGGCACTATTTTTAGTATTTTTAATCATGTTCCAGATATCATGGCGTGCATGGAAAGCATTCATGTATGGTTTTTGGTTAATTTTAATTGTCTATGCAAAGTTAATTTTAATACTCGTATATACATACCAATTTGATCGATTCCCGGAATATTGGGCAAACTATTTAGGGGTACCGTACCGCTTGTGCGTATTTGATTCAAATAACTGTTTCTTTTTTGTTGATTATATGATTTATTTTGTTTTTCATTTTTTTTGTTTTTTGTTTTTAGTCAAAAAGAGATTGGACTGGATGTATTTGAAACGAAAGAACTATTTCTTCATCTTTTAACGCCAACATTGGTAGTAATAATGACTGTTATTCAGTTAAATTACTTCCATTATAAATATATTGATATGTTACAACTTCCAAAACGTAACAGTAGTATAGTATCAACTGGCACAGATAATAATAGTATACGTTTTGGTCAAATGCCAGATACTGAAGATAATACTTCAGAATATAGTCGTGATGCTTATGGGAATCCAAAAAAGCACTACTCAATAATAAATGCTTTAAAATTCAAAAGAATGACTCTCGCCGAATTGAAAGAACGTCTTAACGAGTTTGTAAATTTTGTTATTGAATTCATAGAAACGATATGGTTATTTTTAGAAATCCATCTAATCAAGTTAATCTTATTTGTGGCATTTTTACTCGGTATTTTCGAAGTCTCTTTACTTCATATATGTTTTGTGGTTTTAAGTGTGATCGGATTATCCATTCATACCAAACTTCAAATTGTCGTTAGCCGTGTAATATCATTGCTTGTTGCAATTTTAATTATCACCAAAATGATTTATCAGGTGGATTATTTAAATCATCATGATTATGATGTTGTTTGCAATAATGTAACCAACCCGAATAAGGTAAATAATGCAGATTGGTTTGGATTACACGAGGCAAAACCGGGTTTGATGAAACTTCTAAGAGGCTATATTTACTATTTACTTATTGTAACGCTACACGGTGTTGTTAGATTCAGGCAACATAATAGAAGGGGGCATTATAATCAACCATATGTTACGCCCGCCGTAATATTTCCAAACGTTAATCGCATTAATTCTGAAAACGATTTACCACACATGATTAAATTTTTAATGAATTATGGATTTTATAAATTTGGTGTTGAGTTTTGTTTAATTGCATTGGTAGCTTTGATTGCTGCACGATTAGATATTATTGCTTGCATTTATTCAATTTGGCTAATAGTAATTTTCTCGGTAAATCGACAAAATGTTTCACAAATATGGCTTATATTTAAATTATTTATAATTATTTTTATTATTATTCAATATATTTTAATCGTCGGTCTTCCGCCTGGTATCTGTATTATATATCCATGGAATACAGTAGTTCTATCACAATTACAAAAATGGGCAATGCTGCCAGACGATTTGTTATATAAACAAGTAGAGAAACTCATTTTCGATTTTATTTTGTTGCTTGTAGTAACAAGACAGGCTGTAGTTTTCCGAATAGAACGACGTTATACAGCTAAAAATCATGCATTCCCCGGCGGAAATAATAGGGACATTACTGCTGAAATATCAAAGCAAGGTGCAAGCGTAATTGAAAATATCACACCAGATTATACTTCTCGTATCCGAAATTGGTTAGATATCATGAAAAGAGCTGTATTTTTTGGATTTTTTTGGTTCTCGCTAGCAATTGTATTTTTAACCGGAGCAGAACGTGTAAATTTGTTTTCGATCGGTTATTTGATTAGTTCATTTATATTTTTATGGCAAGGGACCGATTTTTATTTACGGCCGATTAATACGATTATAAGATGGTGGAGAGCAATGATAGCTTATAATTTATTTGTGATAACATTTAAAACATATTTACAAATTGCGGGATGTCTACTTTTCGATGAAATTGCCTGTTGGGTCATACAATTACTGGGTATAACTTGTATTATTAATTTTGATGCAAGAGTTATAAATGTTAGTTTAAAATAAATTAACAATGTTGAATGTAGAAATTTCATAAATTTATAATATATTTATGTGCTAATTTTAGGCTAATTGTTTAATACACGACGAAAACGTTGGTTTACTTTGGGATTGCGTTTGTTTTGCCTGCCTTCTGCTGCAACTACGGATATTTAAAAGTTACTATTTTTGTCATATTGTAAATGATACGAAGGCTAGTAATATTTTAGCGTCACGGTAAATTTAAAATTGTTTAATTCATCATTTAGGTAATTGTTATGAAAAATTTTAAATTTACTATTTAGTGGTGCCCAATTAATTGAAGAATTTGAAGCAAAACAATTTAGTGTTCAAGTAGAACATGAAAATGATATTCTAGAAAAAATAAAGGCGAAAATGGACCGCATCAAAGCCAGCCAACAAAAATTAAAGGGGCTCAGAGAACCTACAATACATGCGCAAGGTAACATTTTTAATTTTTTTGATTTATTACTTTTTTAATTTTACGAGTATTATTTTGATTCCACTTTGTTTTAACTACACCCATAAAATTCTTGGTTGTACTTTTTGGTTCTTTTGTTTATTTGGTTCGTGGTTTGTTATAATTTTTTCTTCAATTGATTATATTTAATAAATTTACACTGGCGTAAGTATTTAACGATTTTAAATGAAAAATATTTCCAAAATGATGTTCCACATAAAATTTAAATTTTAATAATGTAGATGATGATGTTGGTGGAACTATAACACCATTAGCCCGTTCAACAAGTATGTCATCGTTCGCAGGATATCATACTCTAATTGAATATGAAATTTCGAAAAGGGCACATCTCTTATATTTTGACAACACCGTTTTTCACGTAAATATGATGGAAATATAACCAAACACCTGTTTTGTTTGAAATATGCACATCTCTTATATTAATACTGCCACCAGTGTCGGTGTATATAACAATAATTTCGAAAAAATCACAACTCATCTCCACAGATGTGCTCTTTTCGAGTTTAATGCGTTTGTAGTGGCTCGCTCATACGTACATATTCATACATGACTCATTCCACGTTATTTCACTAAATTTTTTAAAGTTTCAACCTTGATCTCTCCGATTTCAATTTTTTTGTTGTAATCGTGTTGCTAATTGAAAATAAGAAGACCGTTTCTTTTCCTTTTTTTTGTTTTTTTTTTACCTTTGATTGGCCCGTTATTTGATTTTTTAATTTGACAGTTTTCAAATTCTAATTTTTGACTTCTACATAAATGGTTGTATCTTCGGTTCTAAGAAGAGTATTTTCAAAAGCGGTACCATTTTGGAACGGTATTAATTTATCCTAAATTCTATAATAATTTATTTTTGAAAAGTACCGTTATCTAAGAAGTTGTGAGCAGATAAATTTGTGTTTATATTTTTGCCGCTAGAGGGCACAGCTACCAAAAAAACCGAAAAACGTGATATAGCATTTGATAGACAATAGTTCAACCTTTCAAACAAGTGTTAAATCGTTTTTGGGGGAAGGGTAGTTTAGCCGCTAGGTAACTCGAAAGTTGAAAAAATGTAATTTTGACCATTTTTTTTTTACATTACAATTTGTGTTAAATGAGTAGAAAACGCTACCAGTGGAATTTTTAATTCTGAATTTGGCAGACTACATATCTCTAGTAGGAATACTGCAAACGTAGGTCTTATTCTTCCGTTGGATGGCTTAAAAATTATAATAAATTTATTTTTATGTGTGTGGAAGCTACACAGTTAGAAATGAGGCGCCTATTTTAACCCCAAACACCATCTTAAAAAGGGACCGGGTCAAAATGTTTGTTAAATGGAACTCCTATTTAGGAAAAATCATTTTTTGATGAAATACTTCCAAAAAGAAGTCAAAATGTTAAACTATTACCCGAAATTAGTTAACCATATTGTGAGTTAATTCTGCCAACATATTTTCGCAAAATATGATAGTTTTGGGAGTTAAAATCATTAACATGCCGTTAATGATTTCATCTCTTATTTAGAGTTTGTTTAACTACAATTTTGTAATAGGAACTTCCAATTGTCGTTGATTTTATCTCGTTCGAATAAATAGATTTAACAACGTAAAAATTTCATTTAAGTATATTTTGGAATTAGTAAATAATTTCACAGAGTAATATGTAACACCTTAAAATTGGTTTAATCAATTCTTAACGAAGCATGATGTTAACTCCAGAATAGGAATATATTTAGCTGCATAAAATAGAAGTTCTGGCTTACGTTTGAGTAGTTAACCTTAGGCATTTTTTAGGAATAATAATAACAATATTTTCGTTCAATTTTTATCTTTATTTATTTAAAAAAAAAAAATATAATTATTTTATAAAAATTAATGTATTGTTTATATACCGAACAAGTAAATTTAAATTTGTTCCAATTTTTATATTTGTTTAAATTTAATAATATTGTTTTAGTTAGTTAGTAGTCTATATGAAAATAAAAATAATTTTCAATTTTTGCTACAATAAATCCAAAATGGATCCTAAATTCAAAATTTAATAAAATATTTTAACATAATTTCACATACATCATGTTAGAATTTTTGTGCTTTATTTAATACAGATTTCATTTTGATCGAAATAGGTATCATGTTGAAATTTAAGAAAAAAATTTATATGAAATAAATTCATTAAAAATAAAATTTTTTATAAGTTGGAAAAAGTAAGATTATTGTATCAATATTAAACTTTATAAAAATTGTTTAGATAAAATATACATTTTATTATTTAGTTCAATTTTTTCAAAAACACATTTATAAGGCAACTGTTCCAATTTTATCAATTTTTTACTATTATTTTCTTTATTAATTTTAAAACAGTTTAATCTAGAAATATGAGTTTCTGTACTCCAATTTTCAATTATTAAGAATATTTCACTATCTATTAATAATATATCACAAATTTCTCCGAATTCTGGTAGCCCGGAAATGACTGTTAAACATATAAAAAAGCCTCTTTTATATTCAAATCCATATTTTTGCTATCGATAATATACTCTGATTTTGTTTTAAACTCATTATTACTATAAATATTATATAGATTTAACTGATGTGAAACTGCTAATGTCTTACAAATATTTTTAAAATTTTTTTTTACATTACTAATACGTTTAAATGGTAAGTGAGCCCCTTCGAAACGCATGCTCCATATGTGAATCAATGGCCCCAACTTTTCAATAGTGCTGGCATAGTGTATCATAAAATGATGTTTTGGCTTTAAAGGATAATTAGGGTACAACTCTTTAAACAATATGTGGTGTTTATCTACAAGTGTCTTAATTTTTAAAATCATTTCCTGGGAAAATCTTGTTGCGAAAATAAGACGCCAAATCTTTATTAAATAAATTATTAAATTGCAATGCTTTTTCACAATTGGAATTGGCGACTGGAATATGTCTCGTAAGATTACAGGAATATAGTGTAAGAGTGTCCACATTTGAGCAGCTTTCTGTCCTACATTGCAATTTTGGATATCGATAATGATATCACTAGGCCTATTTGAGCGATTAAGGTACCCAAAATTAAAGCTTCGGAATTTCGATTTTAACTCTGTCATCGATATCAACTTCTGATCATTGACAATGAAGTTAAGAAAAAGTGCAGTTTCATAGGGGCCTACGCCCTCTAATTGATCATGCATTATGTCAACAACAGGAGAATCAAGAAAATGGAAATGTTTAAGTGTGTTTAATATGCAAGCACCTTTAATTCCGAAGTGATTGTTTACTTTACTTTTCAAATCTTTTTCAATGTATTTAAGGTGTAAATCATAATTATCTTTAGTCCGCAATTCAACATTTTCTTCTTTAAAAGTTGATTGGATTTCATCTTTTTTAATTAGACACATCCGACAAAAATAGTTTGCAGCAAATGATTCGACAAAATTATGAATTGCATTCATTCCCAGGTTATCGCCACAAATAGCAACTAACCCAGCTTTTATGCATTTTTGGTTATTTAGAAAATCAACTTCTAAACCATCAATTTCTAGTATTTTAAGTTCCTCTACAAACCTTGACAAAATCGTATTCAACCCAACTGATTTAATATCTTCCGAATGACAAAGAGCTAGTAAATGTATATTATTTAACTGACTATAAGTGCAAACTGGGAAATTTCTTATTTGAAAATAAAATGCACCTATTTTATGGATAGAAATTTTTTTCCCAATTGGATTAACAACTTCAAATTCATCGAAGTAAAGTTGAATTTGAAGAGTATTTGGTGAATTCGTAAAAAGTTCATTTGAACATAAAAACTTCGCCTGATTTATATTTTCGATCACGTCATTAGAATCAACCGACGGACTTTGTATTACATATCCTTGAATATCTTTATTTGTAAAAAGAAATTTCAAAGTATCGATTAAACTAATATAACTAAACTTATTTGTAATAGGTACTTCAGTATACAGTTGGTTTTGTTTATTGTATCTTTGCTCGTAACGGGTATTCAAATCTATTTGTATAGGTTGAGGAACTATACTAAACGCCCTTTTCTTTCTTTTATAGCTTGAATTAGATTCATTGATCATTTCAATAACTGATTTGTGTAGAGAGGAAATTAAATTAGTTTGTTCTGGATTAATTAAAGTTGACGACTTTAAGAACAAAAATAATAATTTTAATATGTCCAACATAGCATTAACTATAACATCAATTGCACAATCAGACAGAGAAAGCTTTAAAATTTGGTCCAAAGATTTATTCATTAAATCCAATATTTCAATAAATGGGTTTGTTTCCGGGGCAGTGGAACTTTTATCTACCGTTGGTATATCACTTAAGATTGGTTGGTCTATGCAAGTGTTTTTAATTTCAGTAATTTTAGTTTCAATTGCAACTTCTGATTTGTCGACATGAATTGCTTTAATATGTCGTCTTAAACCACTAAATGTCTGAAATTTTGATATGCAGTTTCGAACTAAACAGACAATTTTGTCTTCCCCATTTTCCTCTACATTATGCACATCTTTTTTTAAATGTTTTATCATTTCTTTGATGGTGGACCGAGTCTCACCACATATATAACAAACTAAATTCATGTTTATCAAAAAAAAAATAAAATCCAAATAATATAATTAAAAATTATAATACAAAGTTGGTAAAAGAAAATTAATTAATTCTAAAATAAAAACAAACTATGTCGTTGAATTGTTAATCAAAGCATTACAGAGTCTCATGCACGTTGATATTTGCGAAAGCTTAATTAAATAAATGTAATGTTGGATATATCCCCACAAAATTCTAATATTTTCATCATATTCAATATTTAGAATATAATGAATTTTGAAGCAAATATCGATGGCGTTTTTTAGCTCACTTCCGGTACTTATTATTTTTCCATCGACGGCGACATAATAGTTGTCAATACTTTTAAAATTGCTGCCGGATGCTATTATGTAGGGCTGTTTATTTCTAACGGTAGTTTTTTCAAGAGATGTGTTTGGCTATGACAAAAAAGTTGTGTTAACTATTTATTTAATTAAAATGAAAATTTCAAAACAAACCTCATGCAAAACCACCAATTTTGCAAATGATTTTGCAACGCCGCATTTTGTTGTGCTTCCACGCCCCTTCACTGCTGGTGGGCATAATAGCAGTAAACAATATAATGCCTTTAAAGGTGCACATAAATCTGAATTTAAAAAAAAAACATAGCTAGTTAAGTTACAATTTTGAATTAGTTTAATATTTAAACTATTTTGTGAACTTTTGTAATAATAATTTTTAAAATAAACTAATAATTGGGTTTTAGCTAAATATTACAAGTTTTTATTATTTTTTTAATGAAATGTGCGACGTATCGGCAGTATATCCCAACATTCTCAAGTTATGCTGTAGTTATTGAATATGTTATTGAGAATTGCTTGCTCCGTATCAAGTAGTTCAGCGTCATCTACAGATAATGAGTAGCCGCTACCCCGTGCATGACAAAATTGTCTATGTGACGGTTTAAACTCATAAGTGAACTCGTTTTTTAAAATTTTGTTTTGTTTGGCCAATATATTCCTCACCACACGAATATTTTAATTTATACAATAAATTTAATTGTAACTCTAACTGTGTCTTCATACATTGAGATCAAACCACATAGAACTTATTTCCGAACTCTCTGCCAATCAAATCACTTCAAATTATATAAGCCCCCCTCCCCTTGTTTTTCCATATACGTCTAACTGGCGAGTTGAAAAATTCTTACTTTGAGCAAATGATTCCATAGAATTACACTAACAAAAAATGAAAGCAATGACAAAACAACAAAAAAAAAAATGAAAGTTCTAAGGCATTTTTCTGGATGTTATGAACGCACAGTTCATTGTTCACTAAGTTAGAAGAGAAAAATCCTTTAGAGTTACAACCAAATTTAGCGGTTATATAAAGTAAGATGTCCATTTGGTACTTAAAATATTGGCCAAACAAAGCAAAATTTAAAAAAGCGAGTTAACCAATCATTATTGATTCTTCTTATGAGTTTAAACCGTCCTATCATGGCCAATCAGTATCTAGAGATGACGCTAAATTATTTGATACGAACCAAAATCTCAATAAAAGTTACAAATTGATTTAGAAGTAGCACTATTTCAGGTAAGAGAAAGTTAGCTCTTAGAGGTTTTTTTTTCGAATATCGAAGATGTGTCACTATTCCAGAAAACCGACGATATATATATATATATACATATATATATATATATATATATATATATATATATATATATATATATATATATATATATATATATATATATATATATACATATATATATATATATATATATATATATATATATATATATTTATAT
The DNA here is from genome assembly GCA_963556165.1 of Tipula helvola. Taxonomy (NCBI): domain Eukaryota; kingdom Metazoa; phylum Arthropoda; class Insecta; order Diptera; family Tipulidae; genus Tipula; species Tipula helvola. The sequence goes on along the minus strand of OY744483.1, from coordinate 175,993,497 downwards.
AAACATATGTTATATGTATATATCACGTATTATATTACGTTACCTAAATTTTCAATTGAATAATTTTTGCTCTTCTTTGTTGACAAGATAATTTTGTTTTCGGTCGTCTCGTTCCAAAATTCTATGAATTTATTGGATGTACCTGGGTGAATTATTTCAAATTCGAAATTAATCTATAATTATTATATAAAATAGAAAAAAATATTTAGAGTAAACCAATACCAAACACAAAATATTAATAATAATCTTCTTACCAATTCGACTGACTTCAATAAAATCGGATAAATTTCCGGGATTTTATCTGGCTCTTTCTCCGCTAATGTCTTTCTGTGCTGGATGGTTACACTTAAGCTGCTTTTAATGTCATCAATTTCTGATTCGGTGCTCGCCGATTTTAAAAAATTTATATGGAATTCAAAGTCATTTGTAGTTTCATCTTTATTTGAAACTAAATCTTTCCTTTCCGGAAGAGTAAAAATGTTATTTTTTTTGTTAGAGATTTTGTTTAGGGTCTTCAAACGATTTCCCAGGAAACCTCCTCTTGTTTTTGGATCGTAAACAATTTCCTAAGAATAAAAATGCATTTAATTAATTTATTAACCACATAATATTTTCTATAATCTGAACAAGTTGAACAAAAATTTAAACCACCATCTACAACATTACAAATTATATATTAAATGCCTTGTTCTTAATATTACAATAACGTCAATATTAACCAAAAGACTTGAAGACGAAAACCTGGTTTTTGAAAATATGTGTTAAGGTAGTTAATAAATAATTTATAAAGTTGTTAATAACGGTAACAGTTTTTGTTCAGCAGTTTAGATCACGATACAATTATACAAGATATATCATTCCCGTGATTCAATTTGGTATAGCACTGCGCATTGCGCCACATGATAGTGAATACCAAGCAGTCTAAAAATAAAAATTAATTTATTCTATTGAATGAAGAATCATATTTACATTTAGGCAATCGACTACTACGATAACCAAAATGAATGCACAATGCCAAATCTTGTATATGTGATTTGTGAGTCTAGATTATACTCAAATTTAGGTACCTACTCAAAAAAATAATATAATAGGTGTGTAGTTTCAAATACTGTGAATAATCGCTCAAAAATCAAAAATGAACAGTCACCCAAAAAATTTGATCAACGATTGTTGGACGATTCTTAATTTTAGGCTTGGGCGATTGTTCATGCTGCAAATATGGGCGGTTATTCATTAACTCAAAATACTAAAAATGAAAAAAGGCCCAAAACTTTTGGGCGATTATTCGTTAAACATAATTACCCAAAAAATAATTGAACAATTGCCCAAACAAAGAAATCAAAATCGCCCAAAAACAAAATCAACCAAAAACCCAAAATAAATATTTACCAAAAATTCTTGTTAATCTTCGATACTTGCTAACCATTGGCTTTTGCGCAAGTATAAAATCTTGCATACATCAAATTTTTCAAAATTTACACAAGAACATGAAAATTTAAGTCAGCAGCCTCCGAACCTTTTTTCATTTTATTTTTTAGGAACAATTTTAGGACCTACGGGCTTTATTCTTTTATGATTTGGAAATGAAGCTTACTAATAAAAAACGATAAAAATAGCGGCCTAGAAATTGTTGGGCGATTGGCGATTCATTTTAGGGTTTAAGTGATTTTAGATTTCTTGTTTGGGCGAATCGGCATAATACACAATCCTCCAAAAAACGTGATATTTTTGGGCAGTTTTTCATTTTTAATATTTATGCGATTTGGTTTTGGCCGATTATTCGTAGCGCCGTAGTTTCAATAACTTACGTATTTTCCATCCGTTGTTTCGTCTCGCAGACACGGGAATATGCGGATAGTGGCTTTAGCCCAGAGTATTTTGTCATCCCGACTAATATGGGTATTGTTGAGCCGAATGTGGTCAGCAATGATATTTATAACTTTAATTCTATCCTTAGTTGTAAGAAAATTATGTTTTTTATAATTTTCTAGTAAACTTTTACCATTAATTTCAATAATTGTTTGATTTTGAATGTATTGTTCCAAATCCTGTAGAAAGAAGCCAAAACAATATTAATCTACAGAATATACATTTGTATAATATACTCGTATGTCATTGTCGTATGTAAAATGTATTCAGGGTGATTCAAAATTGGGTCCACAAAACCAGATGGCTTATATGTTCAAAATCATTAAGAAATTACGACTAGGAGGGAAATAAATAAATATACTCTATATAAATATGTGGTGAAAAATACGTCAAATCACAAATTTTTGGAAGTCGTGTTTAAATTTTTTATTTTTTATGTTTTCAATTGGTAGTACTAGTTAAAAAAAACATTTTGTAGAAACTGATTTTTTGTTGTTGTTGTTGTTGTTTAAAATACAGGGTGTCAAATTTTGAGAAAAATGATGAACATGATGTTGTGTTTATGGTTATAAAAGGAAAAATAAATATCCGATATTTATGATATAGGGCTCGTTTTAAAGGAAAGTTAATACGGATTAATAAAAATATATAAAAATGGTAAGTTCTTTAATTTCTTCATTTTCAAATTTCCCGCCAAAATTTTATTTTTGAATTTTCTCAATGATCGTCCAATTTTTTTTTTTTTTTTTTTTTTTAAATTTTACGTCCTTTAATTCTATTGAACATACTAAAAACTTGCGCTAGTAAAATTTTTCGTTTTCGTGCAAAATACGTTTAAGTATGACAATCTACAAATTTATTATATTTAAACGTATTTTACACGAAAACGAAACGAGATGCTGTCCTGATTTTTTAGTATGTCTAATAAAACTAAATGGGGAAAAAGATAATAAAAAAAAATAAAAATAAAAAAATAGTAATTTTGAGAAAATTGAAAAAAACTGTTTCGGCGGCCATTTTGAAAAAATAACAAATGAAAGATAGTACCATTTTTATAATTATTTTATAATCCCTATTCATTTATCTTTAAAATGAGCCCAATCTTATAATTTTCGAATAATTAATTTTCTTTCTAGAGCAATAAATACAATACCAAGTGCATTGAATTTTTAAATATTTGACACCCTGTACCTTAAAAACAACAACAACAACAAAAATCGTATTCTATAAATTGTTCGTTTTATTCAGTGCTTCACATCCAAAACATAAAAATTATAAAATTCAAACTTGACTTCCGGTCACATATAAAGATATGCAATTTGACGAATTTTTCTCCATAGTGAAAAATTCGTCAAATCAAATTTTTCTTGAAGTAATATTTTAATTTTTAGATTTTTATGTTTCGAATGTGTAGCACTAATTAAACAAAACATTTATGGAAAATAATTTTCTTGTTGTTGTTGTTTTTTAAGATACAGGGTGTCAAATATTTAAAAATTCAATGCACTTGGTATTGTATTTATTGCTATAAAAATAAAACTAATAATTCGAAAATTATAAGATTGGGCTCATTTTAAAGATAAATGAATAGGGATTATAAAATAATTATTAAAATGGTACTATCTTTCATTTGTTATTTTTTCAAAATGGCCGCCGAGACAGTTTTTTTCAATTTTCTCAAAATTACTATTTTTTTATTTTTATTTTTTTTTATTATCTTTTTCCCCATTTAGTTTTATTAGACATACTAAAAAATCAGGACAGCATCTCGTTTCGTTTTCGTGTAAAATACGTTTAAATATAATAAATTTGTAGATTGTCATACTTAAACGTATTTTGCACGAAAACGAAAAATTTTACTAGCGCAAGTTTTTAGTATGTTCAATAGAATTAAAGGACGTAAAATTTAAAAAAAAAAAAAAAAAAAAAAATTGGACGATCATTGAGAAAATTCAAAAATAAAATTTTGGCGGGAAATTTGAAAATGAAGAAATTAAAGAACTTACCATTTTTATATATTTTTATTAATCCGTATTAACTTTCCTTTAAAACGAGCCCTATATCATAAATATCGGATATTTATTTTTCCTTTTATAACCATAAACACAACATCATGTTCATCATTTTTCTCAAAATTTGACACCCTGTATTTTAAACAACAACAACAACAACAAAAAATCAGTTTCTACAAAATGTTTTTTTTAACTAGTACTACCAATTGAAAACATAAAAAATAAAAAATTTAAACACGACTTCCGGTCCCATATACCAAATTTGTGATTTGACGTATTTTTCATCATGTATTTATATAATTACAGGTTGATCTGTTAAACATGCCATCATACGTTTTCTTAGTATAAATCGCAAATACCTTAACAAGTTCTTTTCCTCTCAAATCGTGATTTAGATATTCGATTTTTTGCTGTAAAATAAGCTTTTTCGGATTTCAAACGTAACTGGAAAACGACTATTTCAACTTTAATGTAATAATCGTTCACTATAATAGACAATTATAACTTTTTTTGGCCATAAACAACGTTTGTTTAAACTAGAATTTTTCGCCTTTCTTAGTTAAAACATTGTTTGTGATCATAGAAAACCTTACTTAATAAAAACAAAATCGATTTCCAATTAATGAACGATTATCCTTAAATTTTGAATAGCAGTTTTCAAATTTTGATTGCAATTTGAAATAAGAACCTCATTTTTCAGCAAACTATTGGATTATCTGAACTCAGCTTGAAGCAATATTACCTTTTGTAATAAATGTTCTATTAAACTTTTCCGTTCCGGAAATTGGAAACGGCAATCTTCATAATTTTTTTCTGCGAGATTTGATGAACAGTCGCTTGATATTGTTGATAGTGACGATGGTGATTGAGGTATTGAGGATGAATCAAGATCCAATATATCCAAAGATGTGAATTTTAATATGAGTTTAAAGCCGAAGTTTCCTCGATCGTATGTTTTAATAAAATGATCGAAAATTTGTCTTGGAATAATTACATCACATGTGTCCATTAATAAAACTTCATTGTTTATAATATTATATTGTTGTTTCGCTAAATAAATACAATGTTGATATTTATTAATAACAAATGTGTAATAACGCATTCGTCCTTCAGTTTCTTATAGATATTAGCGTTTTGAATTTTACTTATAACTTAACAATAACTAATCCAAAATTACTCAATGAGCTACATATTTGAGAGTATATTTGGTTTAGTTATCGTTATCAGTAAAAATCAATATTCATAATTTATTCGCTAAAATCTCCATAATCTCAATTGATTATTGCATGGTGCAATGTATAAATTTTTGTTCGAATTGTGTTCAAATCTGAAGGTAGAGTATATTATTCTGAGGCACTAATATATACATGACGTTGCGCGACATAGTGAGCAGCTGCACTGGTAGAAGACACAATCCTAAATAAAAAAATATTCGGCAACTAATACTCTCTTTCCGTTGACGAATTAATTGAGGTTGAACTGTAAATTTTGTGCTTTGAAATAGTTTAGATTATTAAATACCGCTTAACCAAAACTACTTAAATAAGCGTTTATTATAACCATGCATAACTGAAAGAGACAACATAATATAATGTTAAAATGGTGAAAAAAATTTAAATTTTACCAAAATCATCTCAATTTTGTTTAAAAACTTTTATTAACCATATTTAAAAACGCGACTTAAAATGACGAAATCAAAAAGAAAATCTTACAAATATGTAAACTGGTTCGGTACCGAAGCGATCGACGACTTATTTTAAATAAAGAAGTAATTTATAAACGGCGTGAGTCGAAAAGGACGTAATTCAAAACAACAAAAATTGGGGATTGCCAGCACCAAAAACCAAAACTCCTGTACATAACCTAAAATTATTATTTTTTTAATTTACTTTACTCTGGCATAGAAATTTACAAATTAGTCGTATATTTTCCGAATAAGCAGAATTTTAAAATTTAGATTTCATGGGAAAATCTAAGATTTTTTAGTTTTCCTTATTGATTAAATAAGCTCGTGACGCCCATGAAATCTAAATTTTGAAATTGTGCTTGTTTGGAAAATAAACGACTAATTTATAAGTTTTATCACTAAAATTATGGTAAGTTTTTATTTTTTTTAAATATAAGGTTATGTAGTTGATTTTTTGTTTTCGATCATTATTTAGTTATGTTTAACCATTCGTATAAAAATATAATTGAATTGGGAATATTAACCGCTTATTTGAGTAATTTTGGTACAGTTTTAATAACTAGAAAATTTCAAACACTAAATTTACAAAAATTATTATAACATAGAGCCGCCGTGGTTTTCATAGTAAAATATAAATATTTCCGATCACAAAACACTTTCTTGAAACCACAAAATTAACAGAGTGTAAAAAAAAAATTAAAATCAAATTCGCAAGAATTTAAATAATTTTTAATCATAATTTTTTTGTCACTGACAGTTGCAAGAAATTTCCAGAAGATGACCAAGAAGTGGTTGAAAACGTTAGAAATTTTGTATTCAATAAATTGACAAAAAAATTTTGATCAAAAATTATTTAAATTCTTGCGAATTTGGTTTTAATTTTTTTTTTAAACTCTGTTAATTTTGTGGTTTCAAGAAGGTGTTGTGCGATCGGAAATATTTATACTAAATTTACAATATAATATCAATTATTTTTACAAAATAACACCTCAATTATTTAGAAAAGCTTTTATCTTCTATCACCACTTAGTCCATTACCACGCGCAACACGCTTCATAATCATATACATATACAAATACAGTATTCATATAGATACAATGGCCGACCTTTTACTCCAAATATGTTTTTATAAAACAAATATGCTTCATTTATTTATAATTATAACAAACCTGACGAAACTACATCATCGTACGTAGGGAAATGTTGATTCATTGGATATGAAATTTTTACCCAACTGGTACTGTTCATGGATGTAATTTTAAGCAGCTCTTCCGTATAAATTTCGCTTTCAGTAAGAAAATTATTTACATCCATTTCAGTTACAATTTTATATTTAAATTTACTTGCACGACAAATAGAATATAAACCCTAATAAATCTAAATACTATTTTTCCTATAAGAAAAATATACAACGTGAAAAAATATCCCGTTAAATTTTAGTGGTACATATTGTAATGCTAACTATATGAGATTTTCACATTCGTTAATTGTAATTTTGATATTAAACGAGAACGGTATAAGTTTCGATTCATGTTTAATTCTTTTAAATCTTAAATAATTAGCAAAACTTATAAAAATCAATTAACCACTATTTAGATTTTTTTTTTATTACACGTGGTTCGGCACTGTACTTACCCAATTTAATTACTCTTGAAAAAAGCACTTACTTTTATCGCTTACAAAATTAGATGTTAATAACCACTTTATTTTAATTGTATTTTAAAGACACAGGTTTAGTAAATGTAATGAAATAATTTTTATTTTATTTTTTTGTCACTTTGATTTTTACAGACACACGCTAACGCCACGAACCTTATGTATTGAAAGATAAAACCACAATGATTTGTGTATTGTGTTTTCGTTCGATCATCAACCATCGGCTACTTTTTCGGCACTTTATTTACGAAATAATATTAAAATTACTTCCGATTCCAAATATTATTTCTTTTCCGGAGGTAACAATATTTCTTAACACAACAAAGGAGTAAATTTTAGCTCTATTTAGTATATTTCATTTTATTATTTCCATTTAAGAGATAATATTAGCACCAAAAAATAAGTGTGAAATAGATCAAAAATACATATTTCGATATGACGCTTTGTAAATCAATTGAAATGCATTTTTTCATATCTTCTACTGCATTTATTATTTATAAAAGTATAAACGTAACAGAAATCATTTGGTTCGCAGCGATGCCTAAACTTGATCTTACTAAGGCCAACAAATTAAATTTACAGAACTAGCTATGCGGTATTTTATTAAAAAAGTGTTCATTTGATAAACTTTTGGTGATCAAAATGTAAGGTTCCACCATCTTAAATCTCAGGAAATGTTTTTGTTTTGAATCTTATAAGTCGTGTCGAGTCAACAATGTTAGGGCGTTGGCCAGCTGAACAGTTCGGTCTTCGTTTAATTAGTGTATAAATTCAACAGTTTGCCTAACAAATCATCGAATCAAAAATTATTAATTTCTGGAATTTTGGTTGGTTTTTCATTATGCAGGATGATTAAAACTCGTCTGCATATTATAAATCACTTAAATTAATTAACTTAACCATACTTGCATCTTTTGTAGAAAAACATTCGTTTTAGTTGATGTAAGTATAGTTATAGTTGATTAATTTAATTGTTGCTTGAATTTATCAATAAAAAACTCAGTTTTAGTTAGATGTTGCTAAATAATGTGCCGAGTAGTTTATATTCTTGTGTAGTATCATTACCGTTAATTTGACCGTTTAGATTTTTGAATTCAGTCAGTACAAAACAGTCAGTACAAAACAAAAACTATGTAGAATTGTCGCAATCTACATATACTAGTTAAAAAAAACATACAGACGTAGGGAACTTCTATAATGTCAAATTTATATTTTGAACAAAGAATTATAAATCTATACGTTTTAACGTTTATTTTTCGAATTTTCTCTAAAGCGAGAAAAATTTTGGCAAATACTGGTTCGATTTGTGGAAGGCACTGTACCGATAACAGTTTCTTGCAAATAATTTTTTTTATAAAATCATTATAAAAATGATTATGAAACTTCAGAATGAAGCGGCCAAATCCCTCTACGGGATGTAGCGCCAGCGAAAAATACATATCGATGTTCATTGTAAAATGATAATTATTGTTTATAGTAACTTGAGATTAAAAAAATAGGAAAAAGCTTAGAATTAATGTTATGTACATACTAAACCCCCAGCAGTGTTGTAGGTAAATTTTACTCTTTAAGGATTACTCTTATATTCTCTTTCAATAAAATTACAATCAAAGCACACTAGCACAGATAATTGAGTTAGCGCTTGCATTTAAGAAATGTATTTTTAATAAATAATATGTGATATGTTCTGGAATTAACTTCTCGAATAATTGAACGGAGTTATAACTACCATTAAAATGAAAATAATAAATTTTCCAAATTAAAAAAAAAAATATTGGAACAATATTTCGGAAGTAGATCGCTTCTAATAACAAACCGGTGTTGAATTTTAACTCCTGAGGGATTTAACTATACCTAACAATTTTTTGTAGTTAGTTGAATGCATTTTTTGGAGATATATTTTAACTACGAAGAACAATATTTCATTTTTAAATGGAGTTAATTTAAAATTAACTCCGGTTGATTTTAACTCACGGTTTGGGAAGAACGTCCCATTTTTTACTGTGTAAGACGAGAAATTACTGCCTGTCTTTAATAGATAATGATGTGATGTCTCTTGCCAGTATAGTAGCTTAAATGTTTAATTCATATTTAGGCCACTAGGTAGATTCAAATTTGGAATAACACATTATTTTTTGGTATGCAAAAGAGAGAATATATTACAGTAATGCTATTTCTAGTAAAGATTTTAATAAACAACTATTATTTAAAAGCAATAGTTTGACTCTTAATTTTCTAATCAAAGTTCGAATAAATTTAGTTTGCCAATTTTTTGATACTCAACAGTTTTTAGTAGATAATACGATTATTGCAGTTTTCAGTATTAAGTTAGTATACAATAAACTTATGTTTCGAGTCCAAATTTGGAAATGAGTCAGCTATAGTTGCACTATCAATATTTTAAATGATTCGAAGTAAAAGGAGTAAATTTTAAAACAATTGTTTTTGTTTTAGTATAAAGAACATTTATTTACAATAGCCGCATTTCTTGACGCATTAGTGGTCCGGATCAGATCAAAGTTTACATTGAAAACAACAACAAAAATTAAATTTTTGTTGTTGATTACACGGGTACTGAATTATTATTAAATCGGTCGGGTATTAAAAATTCACGAGATACCAAAAATTTATTTTATATTTTGCTTTGCTTACATTGACAGATTTTGTATTACTCTTATTCTCAGTACATTTTCCTTATATTAAATAGACTATAAAAATGAGAGAATAAGATACATATATGTTATAAAATGAGACAATCGATAATTTAAGTGATCTTCTTTAAAAGAGCTAAACATGTGGACTGTATATACATAATACAAATTATGTTTATCGTTTTCAAAATGAATATAAAAATTATTTAATTAACTTCAATCCATTTACAGAAATTAAATGAGAAAACCTTTAATTTTGACGTAACATGCCGCGCCCCTTGGAAACATTATACAGGGTGCGGAAAAAGTATGGAAAACCCTAAAAATCTCGCGGAGTTCAGTCCAAAAAAAATGAGCAAGGTTTATTCTTAGGTAATTTTCAACAAGATCAAGGTCATTTTTTGAAACTCCTATTTTTGACATCGGATTCGAAAAGAGCGAACAATTGTACGTCCGAATATGTATTTTCAATGACCTCCCAAGGTCACCTGAAGGAATATAATGCTTATGATTTGCTACGAACATTAAAAAAAATAAAAATTAAAAAAATTTATTCTTTATTTTTAAATTTTTATTTTTTTTTTAATTTTCATAGCAAACCATAAGCTTTACAATTAAAATATATTCCCTCAGGTGACTTTGGGAAATCATGGAAAATACATATTCTAACGTACAATTGATCGCTCTTTTCGAATCCGTTGTTAAAAACTGGGGTTTCCCTATAAAACAATGACCTTGACCTCAAAATGACCTTGAAGATGACGGTCAAGGTCCCAACCAACCTCACCATTAAATTCCTTGTTGAAAATTACCTAAGAATAAACCTTGCTCGATTTTTTTTTGACATACTCCGCGAGATTTCTAGGGGTTTCCTTACTTTTTCCTCGCTATGTAAATTCCTTCAGATGACCTTGGGAGGTCATGGAAAATACATACTCGGACGTAAAATTGATCGCTCTTTTCGATTCTGTCATCAAAAGTAGGGGTTCTAATTTAAAAAAATGACTTTGACCTCCAAATGACCTTGAAAATGAATGTCAAGGTCACAACCAAGGTCACCGTTAAATTCCTTGTTGAAAATTACCTAAGAATAAACCTTGCTAATTTTTTTTTGGACTGAACTCCGCGAGATTTTTAGGGGTTTCCATACTTTTTCCTCACCCTGTATATTGTTCCAACAGAATTTATTTTGCTGTGTCTTCCTTGAAAAGCGGGCATATTTTATGAATACTCCGTTTAAAAATTCCACATTTCGTCTTCACTGTAACGACTTTGACTAGTCCGTCATCACCGCGAGTGACGTCTGTGATCAATCCAAGAATCCATTTAGCGGGCAGCCCTAACTCAGGATGAACGAGAACGATTTGACCCACCTGCAGGATTCATACATCTGTTTTCCATTTTATTCGCTTCTGGAGAGATTGTAAATATTCGACAGACCATTTTTTCATTTAAACGCTTGTGTCATATGCTGAATCTGGTCCCATCGCTTAAGCCGATTTATGAGGCACCCAATGGTGTTGTAATTGGATTGCGTTGCAAATACAACCGAACGGCACTTCCGTTCAATTACCTCGACTTCAGATAAGTTCAATATGTATTGCTCATAGTCAAGAGATGTCCTCAAAAAAGTTGGTACATGCCACCAGTTATTGTCGAATGCTATATATACCCTTGAGAGGACAGCCACGTGAAACGAGATCGGAAATATTTTCCTGGCTATTCCCATGATACCAATTTATTCCATTTGTGAGCTCCTGTATCTCGGATACACGTGACGCAATAAATTCTTTCACCTGATATGCGGGTGTCCTAATCCATTCCAGGACTATAGTCGAGTCTGACCATAAGCATATTTTATCAAACTGGATGTCTAAAATATTACTGATTTTGTTGTAGAGTCGCGAAAGTAAAAGGAAAAGCGCTCCGCATAATTGAAGCCGAGGAATGGTCTGATGTTGTAGAGGTGCAACCCAACTCTTGGCACATAATAACCTTATTGTAAAAGTTCCATCGCGATTAATAGCTCGAATGTATGTAAATGAGGGCCCCATACGCGGCTTGACTAGCGTCTGCGAAATCATGAAGCTCTAGAGATTGCGGTTGTTTGGCGATGATACATCTATCAATGCTAACTGACTGAATTGAAAAAAAATCATCCAAAAATTCATGAAATTGATTTATCAAATCTGGCGACAGTGTTTGATCTCAGGAAATCTGTTGAAGCCAATGCTTTCGCAAAAAGATCTTAGCTCCGGAATGAGAATATAAGCCTATCATTCGATGGATCCCACTTAAGTCCCAAAGCCTGAATAATTGTTTTAGGGCTCAATTGATCCAGATCAGCTTCAATTTCTCTGTATGTCAACTTCCTTAATCTCATTCCTCCCTTCGATAACAGCTCGCATAACTGGTTCTTTACATTGATAAGACACTCGATGTTATTATCTCCTGTCATGACGTCATTGACATAAAAATCACGCAATGCTCTTCGTCCTAAGGGCAATTGGACACCTTCATCAATGCCGGTTTGCGTGAGAACGGCTGTTGCGAGATAGGCCGCCGGTTTAACACCATTTAGTAATGGTAGCGAGGTCATAATATGCAATTGGTTCATTTGGAGACTCTCTATACAAGATTCTCTGAAATCGTCGATGTTCAGAAGCAACTTCCACTTGCCTATACACTTGCAGAAAATCTCTTAAGACCATTACCTTTCCACCAAACGGTAAATCATTTTTCATTAAATTGCAAAATATTAAGCCCACAATTTCAAGTGCTATGCCTGAAGCCATTGGAGCTTCATCCCAAATTACGCAATCACGTTTTTTGCGAGTAAGTTGTGGAAATTTCACGGCATCCATATTGAGAGGCAATGAAAACGCAGAGTGCATGTCATTCCTTTGGGTAAAAGAGTTGCTGCTATTCCTGTCCATGCAACACATAATACATTTTTATTTTCTGCATCGATTCTTTGAATTAACGCTCGGTATAAAAATGTTTTTCCATTTCCACCAGGTCCATCTAAATAAAAACACTTTTGAGAAATTCGATTATGTAAGGATGAAAATATCATTGATGCTGCGACATTCTGATCATTGTTGAGTAATACCCACAGATTAGGTTCAGTTGTTGTTATAATAAGAGCAACATTTATGTTTTGATTTAAGATTTCTGTTGCATTAGAAAGTGGTAAAAGTAAGAATAAATCAAATCCTGCTTGCTCACACTGCTCTTTTAATTGAAATACGTAATGAGCCAAAGCTTCATTTTCAGTCATACCTTGATTAATAAAGTCTTCCAGTAGATTGTTCTTCAAATCATTAAAAAGTTGAATAGGATCTGATGGATTGCAATAACACAGTATAGTAACGAATAATGCTCGCAACGATTTTGGCAACATATGAGTGTTAGCTTCTGATAAGCAATTATGCCACTCAACGCTATCATTAATTAGACCTCGTGACTTAGCTGCTTCTTTAAACGTTGGGAATACACAATTATTAAAAGTTTTTAAAGTATCGAAAGATGTAGCCTCTGAGCCCTTCAGTTTAAGAAGTAGTAGCCGTAAATGGCACAACTCAACATTTTTTGGAGAAACTAAAATGATTCTACTGATAGCTTTCTCCCCAAAGTGTGAATTTGGTGAGCATTTTTTCCATTTATTGGTTTTATATACATAATGCATCGGAATATCCTGATACAATATGTTATGAGCGAAAAGGTCTGTAGAATTTAATTCAAAAAATACAGTTAAAGTTGTGACCCTATAACAGACTCTCTTCTTAAAGCATTTTCAATATTATCTTCAGTGAAAAATATTGATTGACCATCTTGTAAATGAACAGATAGTGTAACAACATTATGTCATTGGCCATGAATTGGAAGCTCCTGGATATGCCAAGTAGCTTCCTGCGAACTAATATATCGACAATTCAGGTATTGATTTATTTCATCATAATCTATAACATTGCTTGAATTGTTAGCAGAATCAACCGCAACTCCAATTGTTGCGCAGTCTTGACCCTTTGTTATGTATTTGTATATATACTTTATTGCATTGACTGTTGAGCAAAGTTCAACGTTTATATGAGCGTTTTATTTAAGACTCAGGAAAGGATTATAAGGAACAACAAACCGGTTATCAATTACAATGTTCGATCGTGATCTGTGTTGATTTTCTAAATTAGTAGGAGGACGTCGCCTATATTTTGGTTGTTCATTCTGATTTGGAATTTCAGCGCAAATTATGTTGTCAATGTCATCGGATGTTTTAAATTTATCCTCATTTTTAAGCGTGAATAAACAATGTGCGTGTGGTAATCCATGTACGAAACAACAGTTCCAAATATCTGATTTTTAACAATATCATCTAAAAATACTTTTAGCTTTAAATTAAAAACTCGTGTAACTATATCCGGGCGGTCGGAGGATTTTGAAAAGTTTTAAGTTCTTCTTTAATTTCTGTCCACGATGGATTACACGTGAATGTAATAAATAAATCAGGACGACCAAATTTGCGAACCATTGCCATATTATCTTGATATAATTTTGCCATAAACCGTGGCCCGCCAGTAAATGAAGAGGGCAGTATATACAAATTACCTTCACTAACATTTCTATTTTGAGCTAAGTTATTGACATAATCTAAAAGACCTTGATAAGATTCCACACGAAGAGATCGCTGATTGGTTCGTATAAAATTTAATCTATTAGCTTCAACTCTATAACGTAGCAATAAACTAAGTATTGCTGAAATAGTTTCCCACCATAATGCAAAAGATTAAAAACGTTGAAATGGACTGAAATTTTATGGGAATAAAATTGTAGTGCTGTAATTTTGTTTCGGATTGTAGTGGCATTTTCCGAAGAATGATTCACATTAGTTGTCCAGCCATATTGTCCATTAGGAAAAAAAGTGGAAATATCATTGGATCAAGGTTTTTGGATAATGGATTAATTTTTTTCATGGTTCTAGAGTCAGCTGGATGTACAGCAAAGTCGAGTGTAGCTGGTATATTACCATCACGACTTGAAACAAAAATCAATGCAACATCATCAGAATTCGTCGGAGAATTGTAAACAAGTTGATCATCGCGTAAATTTCGCGTAAAAATTAGTGATACGTTATGTATAGGACGACCATTTAGTGTAGCATCAGCTTCATTTTGATAAACATCTCTAAGTTTCTTGTAAGACATAGCATAAGGAGAATTTTGAAGAACGGTAGAAATGATTGAAATTATTTCACGATTGCAAGATGCATTAGCTGGATTATTCATACGAATATTAACAGCAGTATCCAAGTCATAGATAAATAACTCTGCGTAAGCAATTTCTCTACAGCGATCGTAGTAGTTTGTTGAATTTAAGGAGAGGTCAATAGGAATATTTTCAACTGATCGATGATACACTTCACCTGATATTTTAAAACAATAAACGCTTCCTGGCATGTCATGTATTTTAGCACCCATAGAAGAAAATGCATTGCCTTTATTGTATTGACGAATAAATTGTCGAAAATTCTTACTACCACGAAACTACCACGAACAGCGCACCTAAATAGTGATTGCCGTCTACGATTACTTTCAACAACTGCATTTCTGTTATCCATTCGACGCTGATTTAGTATTTCGCGATTATTTTTGCAACGTTCCATTGCACGCATGCGTAATTGTTCGCGATTATTTTCGCGATAACGTCTTTCATTTATCCTATACCTTTCACGATTTTATGACATGATAATTAAATTCTTTAAATTTTAAAAATAAAATTACGTAAACCCCCGCTTTACGATGGGCTCGCAATACGATTAAATCGCTTTACGATGAATCGACTCTACCAAAATCTAACTCACTTTACTATTAAAAATTCACTTTACGATTTACATTTTGCAAACAACGGGATATTATTAACAAATTTAATGTGATCTTGACTCGTCGATTAAGTTGTTTATGTCCTGGGGGTCTATTATGAAATTTTCGACATTGCAAATTTTCGACGTTGTTGAACAGTTCGACAACGTCGAAAACAGCTATTATGAATTATTCGACAACGTCGAAAGTAACCTCAAAGAAATGAATCTTTAAAATTTAAATATAAAATTAACACAAAAAATAAATAAAAATGTTGACTCACATTTTATTAGTTAATTTATTTTATTCAAACGTTTTTTAATTTATTTAATTCGATTTAATATACATTTGCGAGACCTCAATAGCAGTCGTATAATTTTCGTCTTTATCGAAAATAATGCGCGTCGCATATTTCATAATAGGCGAATTTGCGATCTTGTCGAAAAAAATGCGCGTCTAAAATTCTCATAATAGCTCATTTTCGACGTTGTCGAAAATAAAGCGCGCATCGAAAATTTCATAATAGCCCCCCTGTAACATGTGGTTTACTTTACGATAATTTCACAATACGATGAAGTTAGTGGAACGAATTACCATCGTAAAGCGGGGGTTCACTGTATATATCATTCACAAAATATATTTAATATGTATACATTTTAAAACAAATATTTTTTTAAGCCTGATATAAAATCACAATCCAAAATAATACGTCTATCCGCAAGCAAAGCATAAATTGAAATGAGAATAAAATTTGGAAGAAATTCAAAAAATATATACATACTTGCTGTATGAGATTGTGTGAATCATCAATCATGAATGTGCGTGCATGCATAAATTGTGTTTTGTTTCGTTTATTTTAGGCATCTCAACTCAAGCGAAGCGCTAGAGCGAGAGAGATGCCTTATATCCCTGCTATTGATGTCTGTTAACAAGTATTAAGTCGAAAAGTACTTATCCGATTTTCATGAAACAAAGGCCGACTTATAGACATTGATCAGATAAGAAAAAAATGGTATGGCTAAGATCTTTAGGTGGTCGGACTCCAAAGTTATAGACGCTTAAAGATTTCCTTTACAATACATTCGCGTAAAAAACAAACACAAAACAATGAAATTTCATAATAGAACCAAAAACGAACAAAAATGTTTATACATGTTCAAATTTTTTTTTTCCTTTCAATGAATTAAAATGATTTTGTTTGGATGTATATAAATTAGTGTATATAAACTAGTAAGTAAGGTATATAAAACTACTACACAGTATGTTGTAATGATCACACAAACAATGTTTGAACAATTAGTGTGAACTTTCATTGATAATTAAATGATTTTGTTTGAATGTATGTATGTATGTAAATAAAGTAGTGTATATAAACTAGTAAGTATGCAATGTATATAAACTATTTTTCTGTAAGTGTTAGTTATATTTTGTACTGTTTTTGATACAAACTACAATTTAACACTAGAACTACCGACCGGTTAAATGACCGGTTATACATTTATTAAATTCAATTTTTTTAATTATTATGTTAATATTTTTGTGGGAATCTGTGTAATGACTTTTAATATGACAACAAAGTAATTATGTTAAAATTCATCATAAACTTCCAAAAACATATAAACATAATAATTAAAAAAATTGAATTCAATAAATGTACAATTCGTCATTTTGACGGGTTGGTGCTTCTAGTGTTAAAATTGAAATATGTAAAGATTATACGGGGTTACGACAATAATACATACTTACAGAAATATGTAGTAAGTTTTATGTTGTGTTTATACCGCAAATACTACGGCTTGTATAAAAGCGTTTGTTTTTAATTACGATAGCTAAAATATCGTGTACATATAATGTATTTGCTAAAAAATAAAAAATTTCAATTTATCGTCTTAAATTAAAAATTATCAACGATAAATTGAAATTTTGTATTTAAACTGTTAAAATTTTAAATTCTGTTGTTAGTAAATGCACGATGTCATGGCTATCGTTAATTAAAAACAAACCCTTTTTATTATTTTAATCGAAAAATCGTTCTCGACGCTCCTTCTCAATGTGTACCGGCCTTAATGGTATATGTAGATACATATTATATAGATGGAATTGTTGAGATGCCGGTAATGCGATTACATCCTGTAATGGGTTTCCTACTTTTTTTTATACCTTTTTGCATGATAGAATTAATAGACCTTTTTCCTTAATTGTCAAACAGTGAATCAGCAGAAATATCTGTAGGTGTTGCATAATATTGGAATCTTGTTTTCAGTGTTTTAACTAAATAAATTAAATTTTACATTAAATTTAACTTTAGAAATGCTTTTGCGGAATTGTGAAGTTGTTTCCCGAAATATAATTCATTAATTATATTTCTACAACATTAATTTTTAGTTCGGACCACCTACGGATCGTCGATCTTACTTGTCAAATTTTTTTAAGGAAAAAGGTCAATATAGATAAACCAAAGCTCCTAGATATACAAGCCATCAGCATCGACCCTTTAAATTAAGAAGCTTAATTTAATGGGTATACATTTTTCGGTTTTTCATAAGAACCCATGTAAAATTGATCATTTTTGATTACAATTTTATGAATGAAAAATACTCGTAACAGAAAATATTTTTAGGTTTATATTTAAATCAAACCTTTTAGTATAACATATTTTAAAACTAATAATTTAAATTTAGTAATTTGTTAATTATAATTAAAAATAAAATTGTACAAATTTACTTTTTCTTTGTATGTATATGTAAAAATGTAATGTAAAAACAGTATAAAATTAATAAACACAAAATCAATGACATAAGATATTATGAAGTTAGCTACACAAGATTTTTTTCGTTTTCGAAAATTCGAATTTCGAATTTTGAAAATATTTTTAACAGTGCAATAATTATGTTAAATATTTATAATATTTTTAGTGTATTTCTTATGAAATTCATTCGCATGATCGTTGCTAAAACAGTATTTTGGAATGTTTTGCTGAAATTTCAATTTAAATATTTCAATTTTTGTATTACCGCCATCTGATTTCAAACACGGAAACTACACGTCCATTTTGTTTTTTTTAAATATATTTAATTAGTCGAGTTTATAAGTAGGTGGCACTACTGGCTTATTATAAAAAAAAACTTCAACGAATGGTATGACGTCATGACATAAAGATGTGTTTGTAAATAAGGGGATTTTATATATTAAGTTCGAATTTTAACCTGACGGCTTGTATATCTAGGAACGCTTTGTATATGTATAGTTGGAAAAAGCAAAAAGTGAAACCAAAATATACTAATAAAAAATGTGGGAGTGGTAAACAATAAAAATTTTATAGAGAAACAATTTTGCTATAAAAAATAAAAAACACGTTGGCTTTGTCTCTTATATGGGCACCAAATTATTTTTCTCTTTTCGATTTTTTTGACTGTCAGTCAATTTTTCCCATGGAATTGAGGCATAACGCACGTACTATATTTTCTGCATCGAAGAAAATACATTGCGTACCCTAATTATAAGTACAAATTACACGCATTTAAAATTTCTAGATTGAAAATTTGATGAAATATCTAGCTAAGAAGGAGGTCTTAACTTTTTTTCGTATGGGCATTTTACCAAGTTATGACGTGTCAAATACTTTTAATATTGAAAACAGTATTAAAGAACATACATCTTTAAACATTTACATATATTAAATTATTAACCCAATTTTCTTTTCTTCTTCACACAATGTAAACACGAAAATTACTTTGGATACTTAGCTATTAGAAAAACTGAAAAGTTGAAGTTTTGCGGGGCCCCCCAGAAGTCGGGGCCCCGGGCGCGCGCCCGGTGCGCCCGCCGTTAAATCCGCCAGTGCATATAAGAAAGGTTTTAAATATTTTTTTTTCATTAACAAAAATCGCATAATTTTGGCTCCTTTACACATTCACCGGTTAAGCGTCCTCATTCGGAAATATAAACGGCTTCGAAAGAATAGAGATTTAACATATGATGGAAGATTTATTGTCTCAGAAAGATCCAAATGCTTCTGTATATAATTTTCAGTAATGAGAAGACGCTCTTCTCCGTCTTTATCGTCATTCAAAAATTTAAACATTTTTTCTAGGCCTTCAATGCCAGCTAAAAAACTGTCTGTTGGTTTATATAAGCCTCCCTCACTAAGATGGTTAATCCAACTATGTGTATGTTTTATCTTTGTTAGACGAAGCCAGAACACCCATGTTCGAAATATCGTGCTTGAAACTCAATTTTTTAATCATTGCCCCTGCCATATGCTCTATCCCATCCGCTTCCAATTCTGTAAATTCGTGATTTAATATTTCTATGTCACCAAGGTCGCTAATTCCTAGCGTACGTAATGCAACATACGATATTGTTGGAGAATCTAACTCCACAATTTCGGCATCTAATTCATTCTGAATGGGTATTCCAGAATTGAATGTTGAATTTATAGCTGTGGTAGATTGAGCTTGACCGGAATTACATCGAAGAACCGAAGACAGATTAACAGTTCCATCCTCCATACAATTTTGCGAAGAAGACATTATTTCTTGATTTCGGCCTAGTAAGTATGACCTAAATCGGTATTTAAATTCGATTTGCTTTGGATGGTCGCGTAATCCTCCCGCTGCTCTGATGTGCCCAAAAAAATTCTCTAACACATCCTGATTTAGTCTATATGTCAGTAAAAAATCAACATTATTCCAGTTGGCTTTTAAGTGTTCGAATAGCCCTTTCACAGACGAGTTACTAACTAAAATTCCCTTTTGGAAAGGCAACATATTATTTTTGGATTAACTTTAGAAGGTGCGGAACATCCGCAAATACGAAAATTGTTTTATCTGAATCGACAGGATTTGAGAAAAAGTTCGTTGTATCTGAAATACCCAGCTCTTTCCACAACTTCTGGTTGGTAGGTCCTAAATCAGATACGATAGCCGCTACATGGAATTTAATCGCCTCTAAAGAGGAAATGATAGAAAATAAAATATTTTTTGTCATAGGGCAGTCAAACTGATAGAAGACTGGCTGCTTCCAGTCTTTAAATAGGCCCCTTATCATAACAACTTGGACAAAATTAGCTGGCTCTAAGGTAGTATCTAGTTTCTTGTCATATTCGTAAGCCTTAGAGATCTTCATTTCATCAAATGATAATACACATGTCTTATCCCTTTGATTTAGATCTGCCTGTTCTAATAATGAAAGTACGCTTATGCATACTCCTGGTCTAACATCTAAATTTGTTCCCCATCGCCGAAGTGTAGACACAGAAGGAAATGGAAACCCCCTCTTTCGTAAAAGCCGGTACAAGCGAGGCCCAGCACAGTGAAGTGAGATCGAAGTTGATATATCTTCTACCGAAAAATGAATGCGTTTGTTAGGGTTTTTTAATTTTTTGATTTGTCCAGGTGTGAAAATTTAAGAAATGCAGTATTCTAAATCTATTTTAGCTTCCTCGATCACTTGTATTTGTTGCAATAGTTTTTTGTTATCGCAATATTTTTTAAATAACATGTTTCAGTTTGCGTTCCACAATCTATATTGATAACAGGACTTTCGTCAATGACAAATCCATCGCAATATACACTGGCAACGGGACTTTCGTCAATCATAAGTGCATCTGAATCGGAAGAAACATCAGAGCTGGTGAGAGGTGTGGAATAGTAATGATATACCGATGGCGAATAGCCATCGACAATTTTAGGATACATCAGTAATTGTAAAGTTGGCAATACTCCATACTTTAAACGTCGCTTTTGACTAAACGTGTTCAAAATATAGTCATTATCTCTAAAATGGTCGGAGCATACTCTGGCATTGTCGACATTAAAATAATCTGTCCGCCCAGTCGCCATAATCCATTGATTACGTACTATAGTATCAACTGGAAAACGATAGTAGCTTTTGTCCGGTGTGTAGCTAGGCTTTTGTCTATCATTATGGTTATTACAACCAAATATCGCACATAACACCATGGTTGGTAAAGAGAACCGACTTCGTAATTAATTATCACTGTTATAAATAGAATAGTTGTTTTGTAAATACTTTTGATCCAATTATTCACCTTAATTTACACACATTGATTTTCACCTGTATATGCACACTTATACTTCACTCTTCAAAGGTTGAATTCAATTCTTCTTAATCTTTAAAAATGTTCCCCTTCAATATTCTAGTATTTCACAATAATTGCCCAGTAACTACAAAATTTTCTAAAATAAAAAAAAAATAAGTTCACTTCTTCAATTTGAATTACTGCGTTCGAAAATTAAGAAATTATTGAAATTAGTTGTGTTTGTGTATAACGGTAATATAATTTTCGCATATGAATTGTCAAAACCAACACAAATGTCTTTATACAAGCCATATTATTTCCGTGACGCACGCATATTATTAAATCCAAAACCTACTATTTTCGTTTAGTGTTAGTTAGCGTATTTACTTGAGACATTTACAACAACAATTGCACTAAATAATCCCTGAGAGGGATTAAATAATCCCAAATTTTGTTTGGGATTATTTAAATCTTATCCCATTTTTTAGTTTTCGTTCTTAGCGATAGAAGCCGCCAGATGTCATAATACATGTTAAATTTATATTTTATTTCGAAAGGTTGGCTTTTGAAAATTAAATCAAATTGGCTATTTTCTTGGGAACAAATAAAACCAAAATAATTCGAATTATATTTTTCGTCAACAAAATACGCTTAGTGATATTTTATACTGGTTTTGATACAAACTACAATTTAAAATCAAAGTATGTAAAGATTATACTGTATTATGACGCTAATACTTACAGAAATAGTAGGTTTTATTTTGTGTTTGTATGGCAATAATATGGCTTGTATAAGACATTTGTGTTGGTTTTGGAATTGTGCATACAATCCATTGTTTGGGTTCGTGCAAAAATGTACGAAAAATGCAATTTCATACACACAAAAATATTATTTTAGATGGTTATGTACAACAACAACAATTTAAAGGAAAACAAATAAAAATTAGTTTAAAAAATTATATGTATCTTACAGGAATGACAATTTTCTCTTTTTTAAATATACGCTACACAATATTTTCCCTACTTACATACGTCCGCATCGGCGTACATCAGAAATAATACTAAACAAGAAAAATGAAAAAATCTAAGGTCACCACAATTCGTATAGTAGCGACAATATATTTTCTAGTGAGTCTATCTAATAAAGGAAAATCGTTGTATCAGTGCCAGTTCGCGACAATATTCTGCTGAAAAATTTTCAGCAGGCAACCAATCAATGTAGTCTATTTCGTAAACAAATTTCCCCTTCCCAATAAAATATTTTTAAATCGCATGCAATCCTGCTGAAAATTTTTCCGCAGAATATTGTCGCGAACTCGACTTATGCCTTTTTGTATTCTCTTCTTTTTGTACTTTTCATTTTTTTTTTGTAGATAGATATTCTCAGTTCTCAGCAGCTCTTTATTTATTTTTATCGGAAATGAAATGACGATAGAGCATTTACACTTTCTTTCCATAATACTTTTAGTATTTAGTAGTACTGTTTGTTAATAGATTATTTTATAGAATTATGATAAGAGTATTTATACTGAGAGGAGAGTGGAAATACCCTATGGCTATGGCTACGCTTTTTCTTGGCTTGTGTATTGGTCGGCTTTGACTTTCGAGTCCGTCGAACTTATTTATTTTCGTAAAAAAATATTTTTTAAAACATTTTTTATAATTTATTAAAACATTTATTTGAAAA
This sequence comes from Tipula helvola, assembly GCA_963556165.1. Taxonomy (NCBI): domain Eukaryota; kingdom Metazoa; phylum Arthropoda; class Insecta; order Diptera; family Tipulidae; genus Tipula; species Tipula helvola. The sequence continues at coordinate 175,970,038 of OY744483.1, read as the reverse complement.
ATCGAGAATGCTTTAACCTGGGCTGGAGACCGCCATGACATTTGAAGCGCTGATGAATTGTGTTCCAAGCGGCTATATCATTGATGGATTTTGAAAATGTAATGAGTTTTAATGGCTGGGCTGCGGGTTGCGCATCCTGTAATTCTAAAGCTGCAAGTTTTTTAAATTTGTTGTTTATTAAATTACCTAATTTCACTAATCTGTTGTGAATGAGCTTCTTGCTCAAAATAGATTGTTTAAGTATGGTTTAACATAAAATTATTGTAAATAAATAAATTATCTATAATTTGATAATGGGATTTCTTTATTTGAAATTTTGTTAAATGGGATTTGGAATTATGATTTTGGGATTTTGTATTTGGGAATTGGATTTTGGGATTGCATACCCAATCCTTATTTTCTAACAAGAAGTCACGCTTAATAATTTTATATTTTCAGATCAAAAAAATTCATAAAAATAAATTATATTTTTTTGTACATATAAATTTTAAAAATACGTTTTTATATAAAACATTCAACTAATTTTATATTTTGGTTTGTTTTCTTCATATTTTATTTAGCCATTAGATCGGGTGACTATTATATGTTTGAAGAACTGGATGATAAAATCGACCTTGGTATTCTAGACGAAAAATCTGATGATGATCTTATAGATGAAGAGAGTGCAGGATGGCTGAAAACAAAATTAACTCTAGGAAAGGTATTTTTATTATTTTACCAATTATTAACCCAAATTTCTTATTAATTAATTATTTGATTTTATAAATTTTTTGCATTCATATTACACAAAAAAATCGTTCACAATAATTACTACGTGATATGCTACGACTGATTATGAAGGCGGAAGTTTTTTGTTTTTATTGTTTTAGTTCGCTTACAATATTGATTTTTAAGAAAGTATTCAGTCGTAGCTCCACAATACACAAAATATAGTTTTTTGGGCAAATGTATGGATACGTAAATAATTGGATATTTATACCACAATTGTTTTTTTTTCAAATCGAACTACTGTTAAAATTTTAAATATATCCATCATGCGCAATTCTTTTGCCTAATGTAGTACACAAGAAAAAAAAAATAAAATGCTGCCTATATTTGACAATTGTTTTGGAAGCCGACCTATTTGATAATGATCGGTGCTGCTAATTAAAAGCGTGTTTTAAGTGCCTCAAGTTAATTTTACCTGCTTCCCTATTTGAATCGGTCATTTCAGAAACCCCACATGTTACAATTTAGGCGGTTTTTAGTTAGCTCATATCGATTTATCGATCTCTGCTTACAACCTACATGTAACTAGTTTGAAATAGCAAATACACCGCCCCAAAATTGAATGTTCCCCTGCAAAAATCTCACAAGTGTTGTACATGTAGAATTTCTGAATGGATTCGATCCGCCATTGTGTTTTTACCATTGCGTTATTATTAAAGGTCATCTATAACCAGTTACGTCGTTTGTAAATTACGTCCTAGATTTGAGTTTCGCTATTTTTTGCTTTTAATTACCTCATACAAATTTATTGATTCTTTTGTTTTTATTTTTGCTTTCTCTTTATTCGCTTTTGACGTTGCATTTTCAAAAGAATAAATCAACGATGTAACTCACCTGTACGCGTTTGTCTATTGAGAGACATAGTACACGTTTTCTTCGTTTTATTTAAAATTTATCATTTTTGTTGTAAGCCAAAAGAAAGATAGTAGTAATGTCTTAAAGCAGCAATGGTGAAAGACTGAAGTGTTTTATTTTTATTTCTGAAACAGACCTTATGGAAATATATACAAAATTCATCTCATGCTCGACTAAGAATGAGCAGGACGCATGTTTACAAAGTTTAATTTCTGTACAACCCTTTAGGAGACAACGAAAAAAGTCTGAATCGTATACATAGATACACAGTTTCCTGTTCGAGTGGAAAAAAACAGGCGGTTATGGATCTACACGGAATTACGTCTGATCGCGTTCGTCGTTTGTGCAATTTATTGAGAGAAGAAAAAGTACCGCAGGATTTGAGAGGATGAGGACGATCAGGAAATTCCATACCTGGAGACATAGTCAAACGCTTTGAAGATCATATTCTGAATTTTCACTCCAAGGTGGTTCACTATAGTAATCGAATGTTCAAAGAAAAACATCAAGATGATAATGTTGATTATAAGTTCTATCTTAAAGTTTTTCAAGAAAAGTTTAAACTTTCATTTTGGAGACCTCAGGTTGGACAGGAAGGACCTGTTGCCAATGAGGCAAAACGTGTGGCTACTGCTGAACTAATAATACACAAGAGAAGAGCAAAACAATTTTATTCCAAGCTAGAACAGGTTAAGAAAGAAGGTGAAGAGAAAACTGAGGTTTTAGGAATTTGCATGGATTTCATGCAGAACTTGCACTTGCTAACTACATATACCGGTACAAGAGACTTTCTATTTGAGGCAGTTGATTATTAATGTATTTAATATACATGATCTAACCACTAGTCAAGCTAAAAAGGGCCCAAATGAAGTGTGCTCATTAATGATGAATTATATACAGGAACACGTACCATTAACTGTCAAGCACCTGCATATTTTTTTCTGATGGATGTGCAGGGCAAAATAAAAACAATACTGTTACACGGTTTCTCCTTGCTATGGTAGATGAGGGGAAATTTGCTACAATTAATCAATATTTTCCCATAACAGGTCACTCGTTCCTGACATGGGACCGAAATTTTAGCGTGGCAAAAAGAAAGCAACGTACTGTGGATCGACTATATCCGATGGAACAAATTGCTGAACTTATTGAAGCGTCATCAGTAAAAAAAAATTTTAAAGTCAAATTGGTTCAGACCAGTGATATTTTAAATTTTAAGGATTGGTACAGAAAAAAAAACATTCTATCAACAGAATCTCATGGAAGGCATATCACAAGAGATCAGAAGGAATCTTTTAACATATCCAATTATATGCATCTTAGATATCAAGAAGGTATCAGAGCCGTGTTCAAAGCGGTGCGGGTGGGGCCGTTGCACCGGGCCCCCAAATTCTTAGGGCCCCGAATTTTTCATTACTTATACAAGGGCATACAAAGGTTTTTCTGATGTCAATCAGAATACTTATACATACATGATCAACAAATTAAAATTTTACTACATCTATAACTGACTTTTTGTCTACAGATGATATATCTAATCAATTTCAAATGGAAAATAGCAGCTTGTTCTATGATAAAACCAAATTAGATGTAACAGATCCTGTAAGTTGGCCTGAAGAAATTAATGATAAAATTCGGACATTTTTGGTTGAGATTTTCACGGAGAGTCTTAAAGGAATCAGTATAAAAGAAATCATCATGGTAGATGTGATAAAGAACTGCTTGAATATTTTGCTTGTGTTGTCGATTGTTCTCCTCAATCGAAATTGATCTTACAACTGGCTTTTCCGGTTATGGTCATACAGGCACGCGATTATCCGAACACGAAGCTTCAAAGGAACACTTAGAGTCAGCTTATAAATGGTGCATTTTACAATTTAACCTTAAAAATCAAAAAGGAATTAATCATATCAGTGTAAATGTTTTTATAATAAAGAAAAACGGAAATGAAAATCTATTTTTAATTGAATTTTGAAAGCGATTTTATTTTTAAGCGAAAAAAATTTGGCCTTTAGATTGGATTTTGCATTCCCGGGAAATATTCATAACATTCCCGGGAAACGGGAATACTTTTAATTTCTTAAATTCCCGGAACTTGCAAGCCCTACTATGAACCAAACAATGGACATTTTTTGGGGATGCTTGAATTACTTTCTGATTTTGTTCCAGAATTAAAGGTATATTTACAAAAACAAATCATATTTATCATCATTGATCTGAAAAGTTTTGGAAAATATTGTGGAAGATATTAAAAAGGCGTAATATTTTGTTATAATGATTGGGACAACACCAGATTTTCGTAAGAACAAATATATCAAACCAAAATGCAATTGTCAAAGAAAGTTTTTTAAGTTTTGTTAATGTTCTGTCATCTACCGGAAAAACTTGGCAACGGTTTTAATTGACGAACTAGAACTGCTGGGCATAAACATTTCGAATTATCGGGCCCAGTCATATGACAATGCGACTATGCGAATCTAGAATTTTAGATGCAAAATAAAACGGCATTGTGTTAGGTGTAAAAATAAGTTTTAAGGTTTTTTTTATAACTTCAAAGCTTTATTCAGAGAAATTGGTACAATGTATTTTATTCAAAGTATTGTCTATCGTTAGCTACGACTTTTTCCCGTCTGTTAGGCAGCATATGGATTCCCCGTTGAAAAAATTCCTCATCTTTAGAGGCGATCCAATAATCGACCCAATTTTTGAATTCTTCGAAAGCAGTGAAGTGCTGCTTGGCCAGGCCATGAGTCATTGACCGGAACAAGTGGTGGTCGGAAGATCAATGTCTGGTGAATACAGCCGGTGGGGTAGGACATCCCATTGAAGCGCCTCCAAAGTTTCCTTGACGACTTTTGCAACATATGGCGAAGCGTTATCGTGTTGAAAGATCACTTTGTCATGTCTTTTGGCATATTGTGGGCGTTTGAGCTTCAATGCTCGGCTTAATTGTATCAACTGTTGTTGTTAACGTTCTCCAGTGATGGTTTCGTTGGGCTGGAGTAGCTCATAGTAGATCACTTCGAACTGAGCCCACCAGATGCACAGCATTAGCTTCTTGCCATGAATATTTGGTTTGGCCGATGAAGTTGATGCATGACTGGGCTTACCACACGATTTTCTTAGCTTTGGGTTGTCGTAGTGAATACACTTCTCGTCCTTCGTTACGATTCGATGCAAAAAACCCTTCTGATTTTGTCTTTGGAGCAGTTGTTCGCACGTGAAAAACGTCGTTCGACGTCTCTTGGCTTGAGTTCATACCGAATCGAATTTCGTAGTTTTTGCACCATACCCATGGCCTTGAGACGGTTTGCAATTGCTTGTTGAGTCACTCCTAAAGTTTCAGCGAGCTCATCTTGAGTTTGGCATGAATCTTGGTCCAATAACTCCTCCAACTCAGCGGCTTCAAACTTTACTGGCCTCTCTTCGCGTTCTTTGTCATTGGTGTCAAAATCGCCACTTTAAAACGCCGAAACCAGTACTCACATATTTTTATTTATAGAGCACGTTCCCCACATGCTTCACACAGTAATTGATGCCCATCAGCTGCACAAATTGTGGTTTGTTAGCACAAAGGTTGACATGGTTAGAACACAAAGGAAATATGTTGTGTGAATGATGACACTTTAACATGAATATAGTTACAGGATGGTCCGATGCGATTCAATACTATAGTTACGCCATCTTTTGTAAATCCCTCAAACCTTATTTGTACACCTAATATGTTCCGTGTGGGGGACATAACGTTAGTTTGGTGATCAGCGACAGCGTTAAGAGTTCAATTAAAACACAGAACTTTTTCATTACTATAAACAATCTTTACAAAATATTTGCTGCATCTGCAAAGTGTTTACAAATTCAAACAAAACATTTAAAAATAAGCCTCAAACCAACAAGCAATACTCGCTGGGAATATCGCTTTAAAAGTGTTAAAGCAGTAAAAAATCAAATTAAGAAGATTATTCTTGCTCTTGGCGAACTAAAAACTGTTCATCCCGACTGCAAAAGTGCTGCAGAATTCTTTAAAAAAGCAAATAATCCTTTCGAATTCATTTGTTTGCCATAGTCTGGCATCGATTGACATCGATCAACTGCATATTTTAGCCAGGTTCTTCAAAAAAAAAAAAAAGATATGGCGATTAATATAGCGATGCAACGCGTAAGTGCTGTAATGATTTCACTGATGAATTTAAAGAAAACTTTGATACAATTTTAAAAGAAGCTCGCGAAATTGCTGAAACGTAAAAGTTACTTGCCGAATTTAAGTAAAGCCTTCTAAATAAAACAATTACCTCGTCAAACACCATATTTTCGATAACCAACATGACCCTCCCTACCTACACAGAATTTGCAAAGTAAAAAGATTGGCAGATTATTGCTACTACACATAGGAGATTATTGCTACTACACACTACAGGATATTGGAGGCAATAATGAACCTGATATCACTAACTTTTCGGACCTAGCATCTCCTGACCTAGGATCCTCCCAAAGTTGATCTAAATTTGTCTATTATGACTAAGAATAAGAATGTTGTTGCTTTGGTAAACAATTTAAATTTGCTAAATTCACTAAATTTTTTTTACCAAAGCAATACACTTCATATTACGTAAATAAAAATATTACAGAATATTATTGCTAGAAAGAGAAGTTTAGTTGTCTGTATTAAATCAATAAGATTCTTTCGGCTTTTTATAGACACAATATATTAATAATAATGGCATTCACAACATTTTCGACTTGTCAATCAGAAAAATGAAGAGGCCAGTCATTTATAATATATCTACCAAAAAATAAATATTATTGCTGCGTTTATACCACTGCTAAACTAGTCGTACTACAAATGTCAGTTTCATAGCAATGATATTTAGCAATGCTATTTTATCTGGCTCATCTAGGTATATGTCGCGTTTATACCGTTGTCATAGTTGTCATTTCGGTTTATCATTACTAATTTAGCTGCGGTATAAACGCAGAAATTGACAATTAAAATATATTTGGTTTCTCTATGTAATAGTAAAAAATTATTATTTTTATTTATTGTACTATTAATTTGTGGGGCCCCAAATTTTATTCTGCACCGAACCACCAAAAGTTACAATACGGCTCTGGTCCGTACCAAAAGTGCAAAACAATGACGCGTCCCTAGAAAAGTCATCCTCAACAACAAAATGAACCTTAACAAAAGGTTGAACCAAACAACAAGCATCCGTACCTTTGGAATCAAAATAAAAACATTTTCAAACCTCAATTGTTTCACCCTAAGCAACACACTCCATTCCAATGTACCGAACAAAATTCAAAATACGGCACCAACTCATTTTATTGTCTCTCTCCCTCGCACCGAACTTCTCACATTTGACGTTTGTTTATTTCTCCTCTATAGCGTTTAGCTCCATGATATATATACCGGTTGATTTTTTTAACCTGATACACTCAAATATCTTGGAATATAAGCACTCTACGAAAAAAATGGTAGAGATCAACATTTAATTATTGCGCGGGGGTAATACATTAGTGTTAAAATTAGTAGCCCTCCCCTCCTTGTAGTGGGGCGGGGGGTAACTTTGAAACTAAGATAGGAACTCCTATTTTTTTATTGCAGATTCGGATTCTACGGCTAAAAATACGTAGGATTTGGCTGAAACATTTTTTCCATTCATGATAGATGGCGCTGTAATTGACGATATTCAATTTTTTTTATTTCTCCTACTGAGAATCTACGCAAACGTTTCTGCAATAAAAATACCATGGTTTCGTTGTAAATTCATGAAGTTAGTCTTAAACAATTTATTCATTTTGCAAATTTCGAATAATTGGGAAAAGGGTGCTTGATTTTCATGAGTCCCCATGCCTCATCATCTTTCAATTAAATTAAGTGCTCAAAATGATGGCCTTCGGCTTCGACTTCAATGCACTTATTAATCCGCATTTCAAATGACTGTACACAACTGAGGAGTGTGTCTGCTTGAATTGCAGCACAAGCATTTCTGATTCGCTCATTCATTTTCTAAAATATCTCGTTACATTTGACCATTCAAGTTGCCTTCAATAATGTGGGGGCCGATGAGTTTGGTGCCAATTATTCCATACCACACATTGACAGTCCAAGGACGCTGATGTTCAACTTGGCGAAGCCATTGCGGATTTTCAACACTCCAGTAATGCATGTTGTGGCGATTAACTGTTCCATGGTTTGTAAAAGACGACTCGTCGGAGAACAATACGTATTGAAAAAAATTTGAGGTTTGCTGTATTTGTTCACGTGCCCACTGACAAAAAGTTACCCGATTTTGGAAATCAACGCCATGAAGATCTTGGTGTAAAGACACATGATACGTATGATACTTATGACGTTTTAAAATTTTCCAAACACTGGTATGGGATAATCCGGAATCGCTAGCTATTTCTTGTGTACTAATATGAGGATTATGAGCTACTGCAGCCAATACATCAATTTCATTATTTTCTTCGGTGACTGTTGCTGGACGAGTCCTTTTTTTTCGGTTGAACACTTCCATCACTCATCAGTAATAAATTGTTTGACAGTACGCTGAAATGACGCACGTGACCGAATCCTATCCGGAAAACGCGAAGCGTAGAGAGTGACAGCATTATCAAGACTCCGGCCAGCTTCTCCATAAACCAGAATCATTTCAATTTTCTCTTGTACAGTTAGATACATCTTTCTGAAGTAGTACTGATAGCTTGACACAGGTATTGTTGTTTTCGAAATAATCTTCGGACTGAATCGGTATTTTTAAAACAAAATACAAACAATTTAATTAATTTGAAAGCATTTTTCAGTAAATGAAAATTTAAGAAATACAAATTGTTTAAGACGAACTGCGTGTATTTACGTTATTTTACAATGGTATTTTTATTGCAGACGTATTGCAGAATCGTTTCGTAGGTTCTCAGTAGGAGAAATAAAAAAAAATTTAATATCGTCAATTACAGCGCCATCTATCATGAATGGAAAAAATCCAAAATCAGCCAAATTCTACGTATTTTTAGCCGTAGAACCCGAATCTGCAATAAAAAATAGGGGTTGCTATCTTAGTTTCAAAGTTACTTCCCGCCCCACCTACAAGGAGGGGGGGGGGGGGGGTGGTTTTACTTTTAACATTAATGTATTACCCCCGTGGAATAATTAAATTTTGATCTCTACCATTTTTTTCGTAGAGTGCTTATTTTCCGAGATATTTGAGTGTATCAGGTTAAAAAAATCACCAAAAATCACACGTGAAATCACAAATTCACTATTTGGAGCCATAAGTCATGTTTTAATTTTATAATTTTTATGTTTTAAATGTATAGCCTTGATTATAAAAAGACATTATTTTTTTGAAAGCCTGATATTTTTACGAAACAAACATTTGCTTGAAATAGAAAACGCAATCTTAAAAACCGACAAACAGCATCATGAAGACATCAGAACTATTATAATTGATGAAATTAAAACTAAAAAACCTTTCACACTCAAATCTGAAACAACAACATCTAAAGTTTCTAATAACATTAAAAAGAAATTAATTGAAAATAACGCTTTAATTACAAAATCTGATAAAGGTAACACCATTGTCATCTTACACAAACAGCAATATGATAACAAAATAGAAGATTATATTTCAAAAAATAAAATCTTACAACTTAATAATGGGCTACACGAATTAAAAAAGGCTGAATTAAAAATGTACATCAAAACTGAATTAAAAATGGTGATTTTAGTATGAAGAATTGGAACCATTTTTAATTCATTTTGAATAAATAAAATCTGTATTAAAAATGTTGTTTTAGACAAAAAATCGAAAATTGAAAAAATGAATTAAAAATGGAACTTTAACAAAAAAAAGACAATTTTATTTCATTATTTTTTAATTCATTTTCAAAATGAATAAAAAAAGGCCCATTTTAAATTCATTTTTCAACACATTTTTAATTCATTTTCAAACTGAATAAAAAAAGGTCCATTTTAAATTCATTTTTCAACACATTTTTAATTCATTTTCAAACTGAACAAAAAAAGGCCCATTTTAAATTCAATTTTGAACACATTTTTAAATAATTTTCAAAATGTATTAAAAATGCTTAGGTTCAGTGTATTTGTAAAAATCAAAATTTTTTACTATATTCTAACAGTAATCCAAGTAATTTTCCCACAGTAAACCAAGTGATTTATAATAACAATTAATTTTGTTTTTTATTGCTAAATATTTTTTTCATTTTTCTTTTGTTTTATTCCATTTTTGAAAAATGTTAACCCTTTCAAACGCCATTTAAAATTGACTTTCTTCCAAAAATAAAATACGTAGCACAATTATGCACTGCTATGATATGGCATTGCTCATAAAACTGTAGTGTGAACATAAATACATAAGAGAACGATCGCACAAGAGAAATGAGACAAAAATTAAAAATTACGGTTGGCTGAAGCGATGAAAGTTGATAGTACAATATATTGTACAAGGCGTTTGAGAGGGTTAAAATAAATATTATTTGTCATGAAAACATTTTTAAGTACAGTACATGAATACAGGTTAATAAATTTTATTTTTATATATTTTCATTAATGAAACAATAATTACAAAAATTTAAATAAAATTAGCAGTAATATTTTATTTTGAATTTTAATATAAAATTTGTAAAATTTCAAAAAGTTACACAAACATTTTTTTTGGTATTTTCATTAATGAAAATAAAATAGTATAACTAATTAAAGGCTATATACTATTTTATTTTCATTAATAAAAATACAAAATTATAATGATAGTTACATATATTCAGCCCTATTATTATTGTCGATTCGATCGACACTCGACAATCATAATAGGGGTGAATATTTTATTTTCATTAATGAAAATACCAAAATAAATTTTTGTGTAACTTTTTGAAATTTTAATAATTTTAAATTAAAATTCATAAAATAAAATATTTCCAATTTTATTTAAATGTTTGTAATTATTGCTTTACTTTCAACTTCTTACTATACACTGTGTTAATTCGGTATCCATTTGATCGTTTAATATTTCATATTTTTCTACCCATTCAAAAAGACAATTTTCGCTGCTATCATTCAATAATTCGTGAAAATTTTCCTTATCTGATAATATATTATTATCACTATTGTTCTCATTATCAGAGAATACATTATCTATTGAATCTAATAACTATTAATAACATAGCTGTAATTGTTTTATCTTTTATTTTCTAAACACATTTTTAATTCATTTTTTCTTAATTCCTTTTCAAAATGAAATAAAAAATGCATATTTTATTTCATTTTTTAACGCATTTTTAATTCATTTTCAAACTGAATTAAAAAAGGCCCATTTTATTTCAGTTTCGACACATTTTTGATTCATTTTCAAAATGAATTAAGAAAGGCCCATTTTAAATTCATTTTTTAAACTTCATTTTTAAACACATTTTTAATTCATTTTCAAAATGAATAAAAAAAGGCCCATTTTTAATTCAGAAAAATACCATTTTTAATTCAGCCTTTTTTAATTCGTGTAGCCTTAATAATGATCCAACCAAAAGCTACCAAATTGCCATAAACCAAATCATAAACAAATCTACATCCATATTAAATAGACAACAAATACACATGAACAAAATGATAAAACCAATAGCACCAACCATAACAGGATTACCAAAACTCCACAAAGAAAATATTCCAATCCGACCTTTAATAAATTTCACAACATCTCCTTCGTACAAGATTGCTAAATTCCTAACAAATGGTTGACCGATAACATTAATTTGAAAGACAACGCATCAATAAAAAATAACCTAGAATTGGTAGACAAAATAATGTCAATCGAAATCCCACATGGAGCAAAACTCGCCAGTTTTGATGTCACCAACATGTACACCAATATACCAGTAGCTGAAACCATACAAATAACACAAAATCTATTAACACATAATGAAATCGATAGCACGCAAACAACGCATGCAATAAATGTATTAAAAACCATCACGGAGCAAAATTACTTCCAATACAATAACAAATTTTATATGCAGAAAGAGGGTTTACCAATGGGCAGCCCATTATCCGGCACGTTAGCTAATATATATTTAAATCATCTGGAAAGAACCTACATACTCAATGACAAGAATAAATATAGAAAAAACATTTTATATTGGCATCGATACGTCGATGACATTTTGATCCTATTTTTGGGCACAAAAAGACAACTGGACAACCTACATAAGTATATTAACAATTTACACCACAACATAAAATTCACATTAGAAGTAGAAATAGATAAAACACTCAACTTTCTGGATTTAACAATTAAAAACATTAATCACAAACATAATTTTACAATATTTCGAAAACCGACACAAACGGTTCAAACTATTCACAACACATCCAGTCACCCATCACAACAAAAATTAGCAGCGTATTACCATATGGTTAATAGGCTCAACAGCATACCTATGAATGAAGATGACTACATAGAAGAACTTCACACAATTTTACACATAGCGAAAGAAAATGGGTATAGTTCCAACACAATTCACCACATCAATTCAAAATTTAAAAACAGAATACAACAGCAACTTTTAACCACCATGTACACAAATGACATCGATAAATATACATCTCAATGGATTATAACAAAAACACAAATAACATTATCATAAAAACTTTTAGAAAATTTAATTATAACATCGCATACAAAACTTCACAAAAATTACGAAATAAGCTGTCATTAAAACAAAATCTAAAATATGACAGTGGCGTTTATAAGCTGACATGTGATAATTGTCCGATGTTCTATATCGGGCAAACCGGCCGTTCATTCACTCAAAGATTCAACGAACACATCAATGAAGTAAAGCAGTCGCACACAAATATACAATTTAAATCTAATTACGCGCATCACCTTGTCACGCAAAATCATACTTATACAAATATTGACACAAATTTAAAAACAATTCACACACTGAAAAAAGGCAGTATGATGGACCGACTAGAGGAGATCGAAATATATAAACACAGACATAATCCACACATCCTCAACGATAAGCTCAACACAAAAACCAATAAAATATATGATATGATTTTATACAGTAAAAACAACCAAATTTAACAATGACAAACGTATATAAATAGCATAATTCTCGTACCAAAATTGTAGTTGAATTATTGGAACTGAGGATGGAAGAAATATTCCGAAACTAGTCTTCCATGTTAATTGAATTATATTGTTACGTTTAAGAAAGAAATTTAACTTGACTTGGTTTTTTAAAATAAACATTTTTTTAATATATAAAAGAAGTTTTTATAATTTTTAAAATTTACAAAAGTTTTTGTTTGTGTATATTTAAAAATTTAATTTTAAAAAAGTGAAGCCAAAATAAATATTCGAATAGAATTAAACTATTACGGTTTATTTTTATCATAAAAAAAAAAAAAAAAAAAAACTGATATTTTTGCTTTAAAATGACACTATTTTTATGAAAATTGGTGTAGTACTTTTTTTTGTAATGAATTTTGAATGAAAACGCAACCAAAATTGATGATTAAGCAAAAAATATTAGGGGTGTTTAAAATTAAATTACAACAAAAAACTCAAGTAAAACAAAAATAATTTTATTGGTTAATAATAAGTATGGCAACCCCTTGCGTCTACAATGGTTCGCATTCGGTTCCCCATTGACCTTATTAAGGTTTTGACAAATACTTGGGGGATCGTACCCCATTTCTCCTCTAACGCAATCTTCAGGTCACTGATGTTAGATGGTACCGGATTTCTAGCTCAGACCCTCCGTCTTAGTTCGTCCCATAAATGCTCAATTGGATTCATGTCTGTACTGAGTGCTGGCCACCTCAACGTTTCGAGTCCGACCTCATCCAAGAACGGTCGAGTGGTTCGAGCTGTGTGACACCGGGCATTGTCATGCATCAATATGAAATCTTCCCCTATATATACCCTGCTTGCATAGGGTACTACATGATCCAAGAGAATGTCCTCGATATATCTTTCAGCGGTCAGACCTCCTTCACGGCCTCCACCAGGTACGATAACAAGATCTGTTTTTCCCTCAAACGATATGCCAGTCCACATCATACACGAACCGCCGCCGTATGAGACTGTTTCAACAAAACAGCACTGCGAAAATCGCTCTCCTGAACGCCGGTAGACCCGGTCTCTCATATCACTACCATGGAGACATATTCTGCACTCGTCAGTAAATAGAACGAACGTCCATTGCTCGATGCTCCAATTGATGTGTTCGCGAGCAAATTCGAGTCGCTGTTTGGGGTGGCGTGTTGTCAATTTTGGGCCTCTAGCGGGCCGTCTTGGAGTGAGGTTGGCTTCCTTTAAGCGTCTTCTTACTGTCCATTGACTAGCAGCTACATCTCGAACTTGTCTTAGCTCCTGCTGCACATCGACGCCCGTAAGATGGCGATTTCGCAGTGAAGTTAGGACGATAAATCGATCGTCCCTCTCTGATGTACACTGAAACCGGCTGGTTTATGCTCTTCGATTGAAGGTACCAGTTTCCTGAAACCTTCTGAATACTCTTGAGACAGCAAATTGGCTCATGTTAAGCTGACGAGCGACTTATTGTTGATTGCATCAACATTTGCATCTTGCAGTAAAGCAACAACTTGTACGGATTTTTCTGGAGTGGTATCCATGATTTTAAGGAAACAATGAATTAAACTGGTAGAGATTTGTTCAGGTCAACGTCTGACTCATAAGCGACGACAAATATCGGTCAACGTGGCATTATACAGGAGATTGCATCACGCCAATTGTTTTCACCGAAACATCGCATTTTGCTAAGACTGCTTTAATTTGAAAAGTACTGTATGGATTTTAATGATAAAGGTATCCTTGAAAAGATAAAATACTAGGCTGTCAAAAGAAGGTTGTTTTTCGAAAATCGATCTAGCCATTTAAAAAAAATATGCGTTTTGATGGTCTAGTCGATTCAGTTGCTCGGGAGTGTAGTACTTTTTCGAAAACTTTCTAAATCCGCACATGTACAGTTTTTTTTGTTGATTTTACTAGTTATGCTTACAGGTACACTGCCTAAAATGCACCTTAAAACATAAGTTTTAATCCCTATAATCTAAACGAATCATACGAAATATAATTCAATTGCACATATATTTGCAAAACAGTTGTTTCCAACTTTCTGAAAAAATAGACTAGTGTATTTGTACCCGACCCGACCCGATGTATTTAATTTGTACCCGACCCGACCCGTTGTACAAACGGCCCGACCCGGCCCGATCCCGATGTGTCATTTTACATTTTTACCCGAGCCCAAGCCCGATTGATTACCCGAACCCGGCCCGGCCCGAACTGAATTTTATTTCCATTTCCCACCCGTCTGCAATAAAATCACAGATAAGAATAGACAGATGTCGATCTTGTATGGGCCATATTTACATTCTAACTTTTAATACCGAATTCCAATCCAATCCATTTAGAGCAGGACGTATATATTATAAAATAAAATGTTGTTTGAAGTTGGTTTATGTTTGCTTTGATATAATCAAAATAGCCATACGTAAGAAAAGATAAAAAGAGACAGAAATGTACGTCCTGCTCTAAAAGGATTGGATTGGAACTTGGTATTGAAATTTAGAATGTAAATATGGCCCTTACAAGATCGACATCTGTCTATTCTTATCTGTGATAAAATTTTAAAAATAAAATTCTTTTAACAATTTTCGTTGCTTTTGCTACTAGTTTTGTAAAATCGTAACGAAAACACAAAAATTATAATTTTATCATTTATTATTATTTTTATTGAAACAAGTTACACGTTCATATTACACTTATATCTACATAAGAAATTGAAAAGTATGTACTTTACTTTTTTACATTGCTATATAAAAATAAAATTGTGTCGACGCTGTCGTTGCTTAAATTGGTTCGGCGTTCTTGCAATACCTGCCCAGCTACACTAAAATTTCTTTGAGAGCTGGCACTACTTGCGGGAATACATAAAACGTGTCTAGCCACTTTGAATAAATATTTGAATTTTCCTTCGTGGTTTTTAATATTGCCTTTCGGGTGTTAATTACAAATAAAATAATTTGTGTTGTGAAGCAATATACTAATTAGTACACTTTTACTGTGCTACAATTTGCTCATAATCAAGAAATTTAATAATGTAATAATAGTCGGGTTCCAGTCGACCACCTCAAGTACTTACAAGTACTTCGGTTTGTGTCTTTGCTTAAATTTAACTACTCGTAACTGCTCTTGCCAGAATGCAAGAGCAGTACGAGTAGTTAAATTTAAGCAAAGACACAAACCGAAGTACTTGTAAGTACTTGAGGTGGTCGACTGGAACACGACTAATGTGTAACACTTCTTGTATTTTAAAATAAAATATAAAACGATGAGTAAGATCATTACAATCGAACGATGGACATCTAAATAAACATTTGTTATATTTTTTAATTAAATAAAACACTGTGAACTATAAACAAATATTATAAGTTTAACTTAAATAAATTACTTAACTATTATTATTTATCACCTTTGTAATTGAATTAAATATTAATAAAATTAATAAAGTATTGTGTTTTATTAAACCTTACATAGTATTACCGCTCGGTACCACTACAGTGTTAAGTTTTGGATTTAATTCGTTTGATGTGTGAATGAATTTATTTCCTAAAAATCCAATTCGATTTACGTAAATCAAATTAAAAATTTTAAGAATTTACCAAAGCAAATACGGAAATAATTAGGCCCGAGTCCCGACCCAAGGGCTTGGCCCGGACCCGACCCGAACCCGAATATATTTCTTGATACCCGACGGGTAAGCCCGAGCACGTGCAGGTCTCTACTAGTGTAACATGTGGGGTTTCTGAAATGACCGATTCATTTGTTTTAATGGATTATTTACATAATAAACCATAGGTAAAGCCAGTTTCAGTAGAAACTATGTTTCATCAAAATTTTTTTTTAATAATTTAAAATCACTGATTTCATTACTAATTAATCAGATTAATTCGCAACAATATTTATTTAAGTAAAAAAGAGCGCAGTACTTAACACGTAGGTGATTAATTTTTATGTAGACTATATTTAAAAAAATATTTTTCATCTGGGGTCAAATAACAAAATGACTATAATTAAGATCTTCTAACATACTAACTTATTCTATTGTGTTATTTTTATTTTTTAAATTTTAT
The DNA here is from genome assembly GCA_963556165.1 of Tipula helvola. Classification (NCBI taxonomy): domain Eukaryota; kingdom Metazoa; phylum Arthropoda; class Insecta; order Diptera; family Tipulidae; genus Tipula; species Tipula helvola. The sequence goes on along the minus strand of OY744483.1, from coordinate 175,953,231 downwards.
ATTATTATAATTTTATTACTATTATAAATAATTTTTTCATTTATTTTTATCAACTACCTGTTTCTTAAAAAAAAAAACGAAATCCAAATAGTTGATAACCCTAAAAATTCAAGAAAAGAATGAAATGGACCGTAAACATGCTGATTTGAAACGGCATTCGTCCTATCAACCAACTTTAACTTTAGAAAAATCATTTGATACTCGAACGTCAATATCTGAGCCAATATTGCGTGATACTGTGAGTTTCAAATTTTCAAAATTACAAATTACAAAATTAAATTACGATATTAGTGTTTCATTTATAAAAATCATTTAGTTTAGAGAGTAGAATATCATAATAATGTTATAGACAAAGCGCTATCTTCTTTGTTTGTATTCATTCTTAATCATAAACTGTTTTCTTGTAGTTAGTTGTAAAATGTTTCTTCATTGTGCTTTGCTAAATTTTATTGAATATAATTTTTAAATCTCGCATGTTCTTATAGCTTATATGTCATTTAGTTGTAAGATCACCTTTAGCCGTTTTATGAACATATCGTCATGTGAGATCCCTCTTGACCTATACGCCATTTGTAAAATTGTTCAGAAATCGAATTTTAAACTTTTAGTAAAAATAAGGTTACCTTCTCAAGATAATTTTAAATTGTTCTTTATTTTTATAAAAAAAGCTATGGCATTAGTTTGCATGTTCTAGTGATAAAAATTCTACTATGTAGCCCTAAAACTGAAGCAAGCAAAATTTTTTGAAGCAAAAATGGCCTAAATCGATACAGATAGGACCATTCCCATAGTTACGTTAAACTTATTATTTTTTTTAAGTTACAATCATAATAAAGCACATGTCGTATAGGACCAACGAAGAAGGAAAACTATGCCAAATTTATTCACAAATTCAATTGTGCAAAATTTTATGTTTTATTTACAACCAATATAACTTTAATATTTAATAAAATATAAATATTTCGATCAATATTTAAATAATTTGATTTCCGCGAAATTTAAATTAATTAGGTCGTTGGTGCAGTATTTTTAAAATTATTCTGTAAAATTCCTAATCCTCTCGTAGCATGTTTGACACATGGATTTTGATAAAAAATTCTAGATACACGGTAATGCAATGTTGGCATCGCAATCTTGTATACAATTTATTTAAATTAAGTTTATTCTCGATTTAATTAAAAATTAATAAAAATTTTGCCAAATTCAAGTAGGGCTATTACAGGATTCTCTTCCGAAATTTATTTACGAATTTGTAAAAAAAATGTGGACAAAAAAAAAATATTGTTAATTTGTATATTTCCCGTTTGATTGGATATAGGACACTAAAGAACTCATAAAAAAATTACGTAAATGGCATTTAATTAGAAGAATTTAACACATAGGACCAAATAGAATTAAAACGACCAATAAACAACAAGGCTTTGTAGTGTATAGGACTATAGGAAAAAGAATATTTTCTGAGAGAGCATGGTCAAAAAGCCCAGAAACAATAGTTAACTCATTTTTGAAAAAATGGTCTATCGATCCAGATTGAACTCACATGACGATATGTGTATTCGAATAAAATATATTTTTTGTGCAATGAATAATAATAAATTATCCAGTATCTCGTATCCACGGTCTTATAACATAAAATTGATTATTATAAATTCACAACATTTTTGATATCAACACATTCATTTATTAAATTAAATTAAATTAATCTCAAGTCACTTGTAATTTGTATAGCAACCATCATCACCATCACCTGAACGCGCTAAACCTAGTGTGACAGGTAAATTTAAAAATGTTTTTTTTTTAATAATGAATATTTAATCAAATATTATTTAAGTAGACGATCAACAACCATCGACTAGTCGAGGTTTACCAATTTCTCCGGAGAAGAAGCAAAAACATTCAAAATCGACTATCGGATCACTGGAGGATGCTCCAATTGATAAAGAAGGAAGTAAATGATGGTAAACTATTTAAGTGATGACAGTAAAAAAATTAAGTGTCTGTCTTACATTTTTAGAGTCATTAGCAGGATTATTATTGATTGGGACATTTATCGAAAGTATAATTGTTACACTAACAGTAAAACTCAATCGAGTTTCAAGAAACTATCGATATATTTTGAAAATTTTAAGTAAGGAGAAGAAAATACTTAAATCAACTGAAGGTTTTGGGGTGGGACTAAGAATTAGTACTGCAGTAATTTTTGGACAAGCACCATCCAGGTATAATATTTTTGACAGTTTGTTTGTTTTAATTTATAGAGTTGTAATAAGATGTGATTATTAGTTGATATTTAGAATTAGATTTTTTGTATTGTAAATATTAAATTTATGTTTGATGTTTGTATATATTTTGAATAAACTATTAATTAGTGAGCAAACTGCAATTGAACAAGTAGACACGGCTGCAACGTCAACGAATAGTTCTGGCTCAATAACCTTAGAAGTTGTAGATTCGTTTAAAAATAAAGTTTATGTAATAATGACCATACATCAAGGGATTTAACTGATAAAGGGTAATATTTTAATTCTACATTTTACTTTTATATGTAATCTAATTTGTAAATACAAGTAATTGGTTTAATTTCAACTTATTAGCTAATTTCATTCTCATAACTTTCACTTATTTCAGATCCGAACAGCGGAAGGTTACATTACTCGAAAAAGAACAGTAAGTCTACTAATATTAAATTTATTGATAGCTATACATTATGTAGGTTCTAACATAATATATAATTATGAGTTGGAAGATTATCGGAACATAAAAAAAATTATTTTTATTTATTTTATTCTTTATTACACGTTTTACTTGTTCTATTCCAAAATCTTAACTAACTTACAATTCGTTTTATTTCTCATAATTTTTACTTAAATTACTAATTCAGCTTTTATAATTATTTTTCCTAAAATGCAAAATTGCGTCTTATGATAATTCTAATTACAGCACGTTGCTATTACATTTGTCTGAGTATCAGGTAGCTTAAAACCAGTGTTGTGCCGCGTAATCTACATGGCGTAATTACGCGATTGTCTACACGTGTAGACAATGTATGCAGACAATTCAAAAAATGACGTCGACAATGTAGACAATGTCGACAATGTAGACAATGCGGCGACAATACACAGAAACAAAATTTTTTGCTAACTTCATATTTAAGTGGAATTAATTCAATATGCACGTGCATAGTTAAAGTGGGATATTTGTAAATTTAATTCATTTGGCGCAGTCTTATCATTTTAAATGCCAGAATACTGGGCTTAAAAATTACAAAAATTTCATATTAAGTGTCTTGTGTTACTAAAAGTGTTTTAAAAATGTTAAAGTAAATTGTATGTATTTATCAATTGAAACGTAGTAAATTTATGATTTAATTTTATTTCAAAAACGTTTAGTGCCGCAAAGATTTATTTATAGTGAATTTAACATTAAATTTATGCAATGTTTAAGTACAGTATCCTGTTACTTAAATTGGTAAAACTGTACCAACTGAATCAAATATAGAAAACTCACACTTTAAATAACGTATTGGATTAAATAGATTCCACAATAATTACAATTTTAACAAATAAAAATAAAAATTACTCGGACACTATTTCCGTGTAACTTCATAAAGCAAATTTATGTTATAGTTCACTTCTGTGAGTACATCGTAGTTCGTACCATATTCGTCAATAGGTTTACTTAATTTTAAACGAAAAGACACTTTTGGTTTGTTTCTTTGGTTTGGCAAGTTTTCTGAAAAATTTGCTTCTAATTCTTTCTCGATATCTGTACACAATTCATCTTTAATCCTGAGGGAATAATACAGTCAAACATGTTTTTGTGCGGTCTTTTTTTTCTTAAAAAATATCGCATAGAAAATAATCGGGTAAAAAAAAATCGCATAAAAAAAGAAAAAAAATACCGCCCAAAAACAGGTTTGCCTGTAAACGTGTAACAATTTTGTCGATCGCTCGAAAGTTAGACGATTTCTTATTGGCGAATGCACATGTGCCCAGCCAGAAAATAATATTTCTTTAATTTGTGCTGATGATGCCGGAATTTTAAGGAATAGCTTTGCCATTTGTGATAAAATGGTCATGTTCCAAAAAACTATGGGTTTTTAATGTCTTTCTCATAGAGCATTTTGAAATATGTGCTTTGATATCTAAATTCATCCCATTCTTCGAGCCCCACTCCGCTTAATTTTTTAAAGAAATATTTCTAAATGATCCTTTGTAAGTTTGCCAATATCCATATGAGGATGCAAATAAAATGCTGCCAAGGCGCATATTCGTCCAAAGCCATTTCCTTCCGAATATTCAAATTCAATTCAAATTTTATTGGTAATTTAAGATCTTGCCACAAATTATCCGGGTCGGCAATTGAAAATGAAGACGATTGGCACAGTTTAATAATATTGCATATTGGTTCGATCATCTGTTAACTTTCCTTTACCCGTTCAATGAACTGATCGTCAAAAATGAGTTTAACAACGTCTTGTTTAACTTTTTTAATTGTAGACTCAGCTGCTACGATCTTCATCTGCTCCAAGTTCTTGATTAGAGAGCGGTAAGCATCTCTGTATGAGCACCATCGTGCTTGTATTCTTTGAGTACAGTATGTAGTCACCTTCTCTGTTATTGCTATATTCAATACGTTCTTTGCCAACAAGTTGGCGGTATGGCTATTGCAAGTACTATGCAATAAAACGTGGTTGGTAAGTTTTCCCATTTTGACCATAGTACCTATTTGCATTATCGGAAACAACCGTATATACTTTAGTGTTGTATAGCTGCTTAGCAATGTCCACCGATTGCAGCAAAATTTCGGCTAACCTTGCTCCTGTTTCGCTTTCACCTGTTAGGTTCCAAGCTTGTAAGAAGGCTTACTCGTCAATGGCATGATGCAGCATAGATATGTTGCTAGAACTATTTTTCTAACCATCTATTAATAGCACTGGCTCATCAGAAATACTGGCTTTAGCAAATGAAATGCATTTTGGATACGCATTGTTTAATAAAGTTGTTGATAGAGTGCTTTTCTTCCTGGAAATTTAGTAGCGTAAGCTGGTCTCAACTATTTAATTAATGACTTAATATGTTTCGATTCCACAAATCTTAAGGGCAGGTTTCATCCGAATACAAATTTGGCTAATTCCTCATTCAACTCCATCTCTTCTTTTGCACTTAATTTGTCAAATTTTTTTGCAACTACTGAATTTGCTTTATTGAATTTTTTTAAAGTTCTGTTCTGAATTTATGAGGTTATAAAATTGTACCCAGTCCAATTGTACCAACAATCTAAACAATTATTCTTAGCGTTTTTTCGTATCCCTGCGAAATTATAGCATATAGTTCTTCATTGATTTTTTAAACGTTTTGTAATTTTGCGAAATATTTAACAAGTGTTTTTAAAAAATTTTAAAAATGTGTGTATATACATAGTTCTTCGTTAAACCTAGAATGTTTTATTTTTGGTCTCCTTGCTCTAGGTTATCAATTCGGGCTATATGGTTAATTTAGGAACTTCAAATATAAGCGTAGTTCGCAGAAGTAATTAAATCTATACATAGAAAAAATAGAGAAGAAAAATTTGATTGTCTACGAATTTTCTATATTGTCTACACATTGTCTACATTGTCTACGTCAAAAACTATTGTCTACGCTATTGTCGACACTTAAATGTAGACAATCTTAAATTACGTGTAGACGCACAACACTGCTTAAAACTAAGAATTGCATATTACGATAATTCTAATTATGGAGCATTGAACTATGTTGGCATTGTGGATTATGATCACATAACTATATCGTGATTACATAACTCCTCCCAGGGGTGAAAAAAGGGCGTCCTCGTCTTTCGGGTTAATTCCAATTTCCGTTAGAAACTTCGATAATTGTTTGATTTCAGAAGAATCCGTCATATTCGTGGATGAATTTGTTGATTCTTTTACATTATTTTTCATTGAACACCTGTGCATACCATTGTAGACCATTAATACCAGTATAACAATGGTTGATAGCAATACGTATCTTGATAATGACCATATCCAGTTCCCAGTTTCCCAACTGCTTCCTGTTTTCTATATTCTCTTGAACGATTTCCTTGACATTAAGGCTTGATATTAATTCACGAGTAGCTTGGAGATTGTGGAGCGCGCCTTGAATTTCTGTTGCTTCACTTTTTATTTCGTACGATTGGAATTTCTTGTTGTTAAACGTTATTGTACAGTTCCAAAACGTAATTAAAAAATTCCCTGTTAACGATCGCGGTTGTTCGGCCCGCAGTCTGAAGATAATGTTTCGTTTTTTGCGTTGGTGATTATTAGCTTAGCTTCGGTGATGAATTGCATTTATGTCTCCAGTTCTAACGATACGTTACAATGACTTCTCGTTCCCATCACTAATGGTTTGATACAGTTATCTTCAAATTCCTGGATTTGTGAGTGTTTTTGTATGAAACTGTTGTAGTTTGTAGTTGTAAACAATTTTTGATTTGACCTAATGAGATGTTTTGGGAAGGTTTTGATGATTGTGTTGTTAACTGTTAATGGTATAACCATGATTGCCGTTGAGCTTTCTTCTTCCAGTTTTGGGATATGTAATATGTACAAGAGAGTTTCGTCGTTAATAGCTATTTTTGGGTTGACGTATTGAAGTGCTTCATCGGGTAAGGAGATATTTACACCTTGATTGGCCATTAAATCTTTTATCATTATGATTTCTTTTTATGATAGAATTTTATTACTTGGCAGTTGTGATTTTATCCTTATTATCGCCTCTTGGATATCTTCTAGAATACCATTAATTGTCTCGATGTTTATTATTGTTGCTATAACTTCAATTTCTGTAAGAATTACTTTATTTGCCATAGTGGTGTTTGTTAAAGCTTTATTTACGGTATCCGTAATTATTTGTATCCTTTGATTGATTCTTTCGTTAACTTGGAACTGTTGGTTGTTCTGGTTTATTAGTTCATCCATTGTACTATTGATAATACGCAGATCCTGTGCATCTGGGCTCCCAGCTAACCATTTCCAGGCTGTGCCCAGAGTGTCCCATCTCTTATGCCTAGTATTTCTGAATGGCTTAATTTGGTACAAATTATCATGCAATTTTTTTAATTTTTGTTCTAATATTTTATAAAGTTCTACTTTATCATTTATCTTACTTATAACAAATTTATTTATTGAATTTACTGTTTCTTCTAAATTACTTAATTTTATTGGATGTATTATTTTTATATTCCCTACTTGCAATTTACATTCATGTGTTTAGCAAAATTGGATCGTTATGCAAATTTTTAATTTCCAATTTTTGTGTTTTACAAAATGTGCTCATAATTATTAGGACTAATAGTTTTGAAAACAATATTTTTCTGAAAGTATAAAAATTTGAATTTATTGTTTTTTTTTTTTATATATTTCTACAAATTTAAATTATTTCTTTAATCTTTTGATTTTGTTATTATTTCTTTTAATATTTTTGTTTATTTTAAATGTTCTGGGAGTAACATCTTTAATTTCAGCTTTGACTCCTCTAGGTTGTGTTTTCGACCTAATGTTCGGTTTTACGTATACTAATTGATTTTCCGCTAAATTTGGCGGGATTTTCTTTATTAATGTTTTGTTTCTCCATATTTTTAATCGCTCCTTCTATATTTAGGTTTACACTCTTAAATATATCTTTGGCTTGTCTTTCAATTTCGTAGGGGTTTATTAAATTATTTTGATTAAATATAATCTCTTTAGGCGTGTAGCCAGTGGAAGAATGTATTGAGCCATTATAAAAAGCTACTGACAATTCGATAGCTGTTGGAATACTGGAATTCGGGAATTTATCTTTGTTTGTGTTGAAAATCTCAATCACTGTTGCATGAGTTTTTTCAACTTGTCCATTTGATTCGGACGAAGAGGTGTATTCCAATTTAACGTTTAGTTTATTTAAATATTCTTTGAATTGAATAGATTGAAATGTCGTCTCGTGGTCCGACATGATAGTATTGGGAATTCCGAATTGTGTGAAATACTTGGTTAGGGCGCTAGTTACATCCACCAAGTTTTTTGTATTTATTTGAATCATCTGCAGATGCTTCGAAAATGCGTCTACTATAGATAAAAAATTTGTTTTGCTAATATTAAAAATATCTATATGTACCCTTTCTAGGGGTTTCTTCGTAACCGGTCTAGGGGATATTTTTATGTTGTATGGTTTTCTATCATTATTATTATTATTATTATTAGTTGAGGGCCATGTGGGCGTTTAAGCCACCCCGCACTGCGACCTAAAAGACCTTTTGTGCATGGACCCTACTTAACGAGCCGTCCAGTCAATATTCAGGCTCTTAATGAACCTGACAATACTGCCGGCCGGTATATGATGCATACCATCCGGGCTCATTACTCTCCCTCCTAGATGTTGTAACCTTTTGTAGAAAATGGCTGGGCAATGGCACAGAACATGTTCCGCTGATTCCGCTTCCATGTCACAGAAGCGACATCTATCCGTCGAACTTAGGCCCATTTTCTTTAGGTGATACCTTAAGGGGATGTGACCTGTGAGGAAGCCGGTAAGCAGCCTCAACTCAGGTTTCCTAAGTACAAGACATTCCTTGGCCCTGGCCGACGAAGGTGAAATAAATTCCTTCGCCTGTCGCAAAGCTGGAATTCCGCGCCAGTAAGAGGACTTTTGCACATCCTCCCAGCGTTTAACTGCTGCCCTAAGGTGCCCCTTAGAGACGCCGCAGAAGAGCTCTGGTCCAATTAATGGAAAGGCAGATCCCTCGCGGGCGAGGACATCAGCTGCCTCGTTTCCCACAATTCCAGTGTGACCTGGCACCCAAACAAGTGTCACCTTATTTGAGCTTGCCAGCAACTTAATAACCTTCAGACAATCCCATACCAGCCTTGACTCAATGGTAAAAGACCTAAGAGCCTTTAAGGCCGATTGGCTGTCTGATACGATATAAACCTTTGCGTCGTTTAGGCCTTTAGATATGCCTATCCTAGCACAAAGTTCTATAGCATGCACTTCTGCTTGAAAGACGGTTGCATTGGTACCCAAGGACTTCGAGAGTGATACTCCACTCCCATGTATTCCTACCCCCGTCCCATCTTCCGTTTTTGATCCATCTGTAAACCAAACCAATGACCCTCGCTCAAAGGATGGTCCCCCTGTACTCCACTCCTCCCGGTCAGGTAATCTAACACAAAAGGGTTTGTGGAAATCCAGTTTGGCTGGCATACAATCGGAAGGCATTCCTATAGTGGGGTCTGTCTGAAACTCCTTAAGGATCTCCAGATGGCCCACCATATTGCCTGGTTTGATGTTACCCTCCGCCTGCATCTTAAGGGCCATAGTAGCAGCATCCTTTTTTACATGCAGATGCAATGGAGTTAGTCCTAGGAGTGTCTCCATTGCTGCGGTCGGACATGTTTTCATTGAGCCCGTAACCCCAATGCAGGCCATACGCTGATCCTTATTCAATAAAGTTTGCGCTGTCCTTTGTTGAGTTTTAGGCCACCACACTAGCGATGCGTAAGTGATCATAGGCCTAATAATTGTTAGAAATGACCAGTAGATCATTTTTGGTTGTAGTCCCCAAGTATGTCCATAGAGTCTCTGACAGGCCCAAAAAGCCTTTGTGGCTCTATTTTGAATTTTTTGTATATGTTGTTCCCAGTTCAGTTTATGATCCAGGATAACCCCTATATATTTAACCTCTTTGGAAAAGGCAACAATAGTACCGTTTAACGAGGGAGCTACAAGCGAGAGCTTTCTCCTCCTCGTAAAAGGGACAATGACAGTTTTGTTTGGATTGACACTAAGTCCTTCCTTGTCACACCACTGCCATATCAAGTTGATTGCATTTTGCATGAGATCAGAGATGATCTCATCAAACCTGCCTCTAATCACGATAGCCACGTCATCCGCATAGCCCTGGACATCAAACCCATGGCTATTCAGGAGGACCAGTAGTCTATCAATAACCAATGACCATAAAAGAGGAGACAGTACACCTCCTTGGGGACAGCCCTTTACGGCCTGATGGTTACTGACTCGCCACCTAATGTGGCTGTAATATCGCGATATTTCAGCATGGAGCGGATCCACCTAGTTGTAGACGGCGGAACCCCCTTCTCCATAGTTGCCCTCTCTATTGAACCATAGGAGGTATTGTCAAATGCCCCCTCAATGTCCACAAAGGCACACAGGGCAATTTCCTTAAAAGCCACCGCTCTTTCAATCTTCGTGACTAGACCACTAAGAGCCATCACAGTGGATTTGCTAGCTTGATAAGCAAACTGGTTCCGATGCAGTGGGTTATTTACAAGGATCTCATTTCTTATTTGATTATCCAGGATTTTTTCCATCGTCTTCAATAGAAACGATGTCAGGCTAATTGGCCGATAAGCCTTGGGCTGGGTGTCCAGACGACCCCCTCCCTTTGGTATAAAGACCACATTTACTTTCCTCCATAGTTTCGGAATATAGTTAAAAGCATAACTTGCCCGAAACAACTGGACCAAGCAGGGGAGTATTTCCTCAATACCTTTTTGAAGTAAAGCCGGAAAGATACCATCCCCTCCAGCAGATTTGAATGGTTTGAAAGAGCCAATAGCCCATCTCACCTTGCTGGGTGTGAACATTTTTCCAGAGAGGCTCCAGATCCTACTGTGGGGTGAATAGTCTACCTCACTTGAAGGGTCATGCGGGTCCTCCTGGGTACCTACCACTATTGAGTCCGGAAAGTGGGTACTTAATAGTAACTCCAGGGTTTCCTTCCGGTTTTCAGTGAACATCCCGTTTTGCTTCTGAAGAAGCCCCAAACCATTTGAGTGATCCCTACCAAGGACTTTCTGGAGACGAGCTGCAGAGGGTAATTCAATGATTCCCTCACAGAAGTTTCTCCAGGTAGCCCTTTTGGATCTTCTTAATTCCAGATTATATTCCGTTCAACCCATCCTATACTCGCCCCATTCCCCGGTGCGTTTAGCCTTATTGAATAACCTTCTAGATTTTTTCCTCAGCTTACTCAGCGCCCCGTTCCACCAAGGGACCAACTTAATGCACTCTCTTCGCTTAACTGGGCAGCTGTTTTCGTAAGCCGAGTGTATAGAATTATGCAGCTGGTTTGAACAGAATTCCAAGCCCTCTGGAGACTCTATGTTCCCCATTACCGAGGGCATTTCTGATTCGAGTGAAACTCTATAAGAGTCCCAATTGGTCAGTTTTGGAATTCTTATCTCCTGCCGCTGCATGGCCTCGGCCGCCAAATCGAATCTGATGTGCAAGTGATCCGATAAGGAGGCCTCTTCAGACACATGCCAATTTTTAACAAAATGACTAAAATGCGGACTAGCGAGGGTCAAATCTAGGACCTCCTGCCTAATCGCATTTATGAAAGTAGGTTTCCTTCCCCTATTGACAATATCTACATTATTAGTAATTATATACTCAAAATGGTACTCACCCCTATTATTGATGTTCGTGCTGCCCCACACCGTGTGGTGCGCATTTGCATCGCATCCTATTAGGTAAGCCAGCCCATTGCGCTGGCAATGAGCTATGAGCCGCCTAACTTCGAGAGGAGGTATCATTTCCGAGTCTCCAGGAAAGTAGGCGGAGGCCATTATAGCCTCCTGTTTCCCTCTTTCACCCAGAACCTCCACCATTACCGCCACTAAGTCCCTGGAGATGAACTCTGAAATGGGAATAAAATTAATTTGCGAGCTGGCCAAAATGGCCGCCCTTGGACTCTCAGTTCCGTTACAATAAATCAACTTACCCATTTGTTTTGGTATACCTTTAATTTGGTTACCTATTACCCATGGCTCCTGTCAGTTGGACAATCCCAAACTTAAAATTGATTTTGAAATCAATTTGTTTGAGCTTCTCAACCGAAGAGTGGTCCATGGAGAACGTGCAAAAAGCTGAAGTGCCTTTCGCCTCTCTCCTGACCACTCTCCAGTTGATCGCCTGCATGCCCTCGTTTTGGCTTCTGATAAAACCCAGAAGCTTATCCGTGGGCAATTCGGCACTATTTGGGAAGGTACCAAACACGATCCTAGCTCGAGGCAGGTTTCCCGCCTCAGCTAAAATCAGCTCTGCACCATCCCATGGCTTAATAGTGCCTATGGTCTCCCTGAGCCACTGTACAGTGGCCCGGTCGGCACAGGTCACTACCAGCCAACCAAGCCGAAGCTGACTGCCAAGGAACTTAGGTTTAAGCTCCTTGGCCTCCTGCTCCAGCACCTTATCCAAGATTCCCTCCTGGATAGCTTTAAGCTGCTCTCCAGTGAGGGCAACCTCAGGAAAGCCAGAGGGTAAGATCCCAATGATCTCCGATTCCGCAGCCTGCCTGAAGGTAACTCCAGACCGGACCGCAGAACCCGAGGCCACCAGGACATGTTCTTGCCCCCTGGCCTTTTTTTTGTGCCGGTGAAGTATCGTCATCCGAGCGGTCCCTCTTTGGCGGTTGGGCCCTCGTAGGAGCGCAAGTCTCCTTCCGTGGCCGCACTGCCAGAAGCCTTGTCTCACTACCGGGCGCTTTGCCCTCAGCCAGAAGCTTCCTGTACCGCTTTTTCGCAGCCCCACACATTTTCACATGAGGAGCCGCAGCAGGTTTGTTGATGTCAACCTGACCCTTCCGACACTCCCCGACGTCCGCACTTTCCCCTGTTTTCACAGAGGAGATCCCCCCACTTACGGGGGCCAGTTCCTCATCTCCTGAGGTTTCCATATCGGAATTGAGAAGTAAGTTCTCAAACTCCGAACGGATTTCCCCATCCGATGTGCCACCCATTGGGGATTCCACAGCGGAAATAGGACCTGAGCCCTCGAAAGCCACCGCAGAATCCTCGCTGGTCCGTGACGCTTTAGGAGCGTTACCATCCTTATCATTATTTTTATTTTTTTTAGGCGTTTTATTCCCACGAGTATTTGGGAAATGAAGGTCACCTGTGGGACACCCAGCTACCACAGGAAGGCTAAATAAAACTGGAGGGCGCCTGGTATTCAGAGTCCGCATATTTGGGACTGATTAACCTATCAGTCATTCATCCATCGGCATGTGCTGTTCCACCTTAGATTAGGGTTTTTTGATAAGTTTTTTTTTCTCCTTTAGCGCCGTACTTTGGCCTGAGTCAACTAGAACAACTGTAATAGACGACATCAGTTACCGACGATTGCCACGTGGAGGCAGTACGTACACTTGCGAATTGTGGCAAGGTTACCCCTACCACAATCGTACTCATCCCGCCAGCTGCCTGAAACATGACCAGAACAGCTCACGTGATGGGCACCCTACTGAAGATTACGGAGCTGATCTAGTCAGCTGATCCCCCCACCAGCAGGCGCCAAATCGTCATGGTTTTCTATCATACTTATGTATATGGCATATGTTACAAGAGTTTATATGACTTTTTATCTTGTTTGCCATATTTGGGAAGAAGTAGGAACGTCTAATTTGGCTTTCTACTTCTTTTATGCCTCTATGGGCTCGTTCGTGCTCCTTGACGATGATGGAATTTTGACGATGTTCATTCGTCACGTCTTCGATCATTTTTGTGGTGAAAACAAAATGACCGTTTCTTGAAAAATTCTCCCTGAATACTTCCTGGATTCTCTGGTACAGTGCCTCCGGTGCTAGGATGGCCGACTGTTTACCATTGTGAAATTCTTTTAAATAATTAAGAATATCTTCTTTCTCGAATACCTCTTTTGAAATAATAGTTCTGTTAAAATTTTGAAACATTTGCTCTGTGATTATGGTTTCTATCCTGGAAATTTTAAATATAATTTGGTTTATGTAATAGTTTACAGGACGTCCTGAGAAATGTATGAAATAATGGTCTGAGGTATCTGCCGAATGAACAGTTTCTACCTCACTCTCACTGTTGGACGGGTTTCCCTCCATACTTTCTGGTTCACGTAAAGTGTTTTCCATTCGTTCATTGAGATTGATCTCATTCGTCGTTGGTATGCGGCTGAGCGCGTCTGCTACAACGTTGGCTCTACCTTCTTTATATACGACATCATAGTCGTAATTTTCTAGTTCTAGCCGCCACCTCAACATTTTTGCATTCTTTTCAGAAGTTTTAATGAACGTTAGGGGTTTGTGGTCTGTGACCAAAGTAAACTTATTCCCGTAAAGGTAGGGTTGATATTTTTTAACAGCCCAAATGATGGCTAAGGACGATAATTTATGTAAAAATAAAAAAATAAATAATAATAATGACATAATATTTGTATTTCGTAATTAACAATATTAACCTTCACTAAGATATCTTAGTTATTCCATGATAATATGCAAAATATGATAAAAAGCCGAGAGTTATTGTGGTTGTGGGTGTGAGTGTGTGCGTGTGTATGGGTGGGTGTTAGAAAAACGAAAGTAATTAGTAATAATTGATACCTGTAACGGAACTAAATGCTCCTCTATAATACTTTTTTACAAAATAGATCAATAGCCGCTGTATACATTTATTATAATTGTTGGTAGAAATTATTTGGCGGACGTATAAAGTCGCATAGCATGAATTGATTTCATATGTACATATTAATACATGATGTGATACATGATTTTTACTTTTAGTAAAAAGATGTCTTGTTTATTATATCGTCGTCTTAATATTGGTGAATATAAAACAATACCACTATTTTTAAGAAATTATTAACAAATTGGAAAAAATAATTTGTATTTTTAAAAACTTGATACATTCACATTTCAATTAAAAAAAAAGTCCGTTAAAACTAACTAAATAGGAGATAAATAAAAAAATCTGATACGTTTCATTTTTAAAATATTAATTTTTATTTTTTATTAAATTACATTTTTGATTTTACTTAAAATTAACATAATTATTTATAATATTTAGTTTTTCGGAAAGTAGTTATAATAAAAAATAAAAAAAATGGTAATTCTATGTTATTTTTGCTTTTTTATAACCGTAAGGAATAGAGTCATTATTTTCCAGAAACCTACGTTTATCAGTATTTGGCCTGTATTTTTTAATTTCAGACATTGTGATCACATCATAGGTTTCGGTTCTTCGAATGTTATTAGAAATAATGGGTATATGAGCGTTATGTTCATCAAAAGTTAAAATCATTTTCTTCATGGATTCAAAGTTAATCAATTCAGATGTTTCATAATTCAAACAAATACCCTTAACCTTACATATGGTATGTATTTCGTTTTTGTTGGTACTAAATATTTTCAAAGCATAATTTTTAGGACCGCCCGATACAAATTCAGTGATATAACTTCCCTCGCCATATGATTGTAATTCATCTGTCATATCTCCAATAAACTCACCAGTAGGAGGTTCATATTCTCCATCTTTACTAACATATATTACAGAATCTGTATCATAGTACAATACTCTGTCTCCTAATTTTTCAAGATATGTATATAACTTTAACCGGGCCTGCGCAGTAGTATAAGCAGCTATACATACATTTACTGTCGCCAAAGAGTCAACAGCTTCTTCTTTGTACTCCCAATTAACAACAACCGTTTCTTCGTCAATAAAGAGTAAGTGTAGGACCACAATAGAAGGGTTAACGAATAAAGCATAAAGCTCTGCAGGTTTATTTATTATTGATGTTTTTGGTTGATTTTCTCTTTGCCCAAATTTGCCCCAAAAAGAGTTTAATATTAATTTAACCATAGAACGCAACCCGGGATTATTAATAATTTCAGAAAACTCCAGCTTAATTCCTTCTTTAAGCAAAAAAATTTCTATATATTCTACCTTTTTCTCATATGTAGTGCAGTTAGCTGGTCAATCGGAAGCTTGTTGCTTCATTTTCAAAAATTTATTCATCATTGCAGTGAATAATCCGCATGTACTAGTAAGATTATCGAACTGATCTACTTTATAACTCCAAACCTCAAAAGTTTCTAATATTATGTATCCCTTTTCCAGAGCTTTTAAAACCTCATCTAATACAAAAGTTCCAGTTAATGCTCTATCGTTATCAATATGATTGCATTCGCTCTGATTTTTCTATTTACTGCATGTAAAGCATAGGGTAAATATTAATTTATTATTCTGTTTGATTGGGAGAACAGGGTGATATAGATCTTGTGGTGGTAAAACTTTACATCTTATTAGGCCCTCTGTGTGTTCTAAATTCAATTTGGAACACTCTTCATTTCCAATGTGAACTTTAGGATATCCAACTGGAAACTTGCCAGACTTGCAGACCCAAGGGTAGAGCGAACATACATCAATATATTTGATTTTCTCTCCAGGCTTACATTTATAATAAGTTTTTGTGTTATCAGTTCGTCCTCAATAAAACGCATCTCGAGGGTTTAGTGGTGCATTGGCAAGCAAACAGTGAGATTTTAAATCTTCTATATCTTTGTTGTTTTTAATATATCTATGAAAATCACACTCCCACATTTCCACTACGTCATAACCAAAAGAACGTAAACGTTCTGTTTTCGATACCTGATTAGTAAGTGGGCAATATCCGTCAACCTTAACACCATGCAATAATGCTTCTTTTTGTTTTGCACTATGAATTATATTAATTCCCCGTTTTTTTTCTTCCCATAATAACCATTGGATAGCCAACCTTGATTGATTATCGGAATTTCTGTAGCCATTTTTGCGTATTATACCTATGGTGGAATCTTTGAGAAAGTTTCGTCGAAAAACTAAGTTACATGCAGAGGCAATCGTAACGGCTTCTGTAAATGGGCACACACTGCATTGATCTAACATAGTTTTTCTGAATTTAACGCAGGCTTCAGCCAAAATTCGTACATCGCTAATACAATAGTCAATAAGGTCGCGCTTTAAATTAAATTCGTTATGTTTATGTTCATTATACCATTTAATAAACGCTTCACGGTCTGCAACTTTCATTGTATCAGGACTATAATACTTTATATCAGGTGGTAGCTCACCGATGTAATTTACATTTTCAGATGTGTTAAAGAGATGTGGAAAATAACCTTTTTTGTAAACCTCTGGTAAATCGAATGCTTTAGGCAATTTCGAAAGGCCCATAGGAAAGTAGTTAAGACTATGTATCTATAAATTTAATGTTTTTTAACTGCATTAAAATGATTTTTGTGCCTCGCATTATCAGTTCAGGTTTTAAATCTGTTTTGTAAAGCAAATGTTTTAGCATAAATTGATGATCAAATGCTTGTCCATTGTGAGCTATAACAGTCACCTTCTTGAATTGTTTCCTATGATTTAGAATGAACTCAATAAACCTTTCAATCGTTTCAGTTTTAAGCACATGTTCTCTTAAGCCGCAACGTTCACAGAACCGTTGGTCTTTATGGATACATTGATCACATCTTTGCTGAAACACACATAAATTTGGTTCATGAAGCTTTATTTGCGTTACATTTCCTTCTACAATTTTTTTTTTTTTTTTTTTTTTTTATTTATTTATTTATCAATATATGACATTTTTGTTTTTTTGTTTTAATTATATAAATAAAAGTGACATTTGTTTAATGTTATCTTTGATGAATATATTCAATAAACTTAGAAAATTATCGTACTTCAATTCTCGTAATTCACCTAAAGTATAGAAATTATTTAATAAATTATACAGCTTAACTCCATTATACCCTAATGACCTTTGTGAAAAAGATTTACTGTACAGCGGTAATCGAAAATGAGTATTTCTCGTATTATAGCTGTGAACTTCTCTATTAGTACAAAGCATTGAATCTAAATAACTTGGAAGGTTTCCGTTTTCAAGGCGAAACAACAGTTTTAGAACATTAAAGTAAATCCTCTGATTTATGGACTTCCACCTCAACACTCCAAGCATTTCTTTTATATGGGTTCTACTTTCTGCCCTTAAAATAGCTCGCATAAATTTATTTTGTATCTTTTGAAGACGATATATTTGTGATTGGTTCATTATGAAAAATACTGATGAACAATAGTCAATATGCGGGGCGACAATTGATTCGTAGAATATAATTTTTGTCTCGAGTGGCAAATTGTCCTTAATTCTATTAAAAAGTCCCAATTTTTTATTCATTTTTTTAGCAATATAGTCCAAATGATCGTTGAAATTTAAATTTTCATCAATAACAACACCCAGGTATTTATACTGTTTCACACGTTCTATGATTTGATTATCTACTTTTATGTTTTGATCACATTCTATTTTGGTCCTTATTGACATTACCATGTACTTTGTTTTTGAAATATTAATTGATAGTTTGTGGAACATCAACCATTTCCTTAAATTCTCTAAATCTTCGTTTACTTTTTGTACAGCTTCTACAAGGGTTGGTGCTGAAGTTGTAATGAGCGTATCATCTGCAAACATGTTCACTTGACAATTTTTTATGACTTCGACTATGTCATTAATATACAGGATGAAAAGCAATGGTCCTAATATAGATCCCTGGGGTACTCCTAGATTGTTTGGTATCGGTTCAGAGACATAATTATCTATTTTTGTGTATTGCTGCCTTCCTTCGAGATAATTAGTGAACCACTCAAGTTCTCTCCCCTGCACTCCATAATTAGTTAACTTTTTAAGCAAAATTTTTCTATCGATTGTTTCAAAAGCGCGTTTGAAATCCAGGAAAACTGAAACCACTACTTTATTATCATTTATTTCTGACTTCCAATTATCTAGCATTAAGTTTAATGCTGTTTCGCATGAGTGCCGCTCCCGAAATCCAGATTGCTGGTCGACTAGTATATTATTTTTGTTAATGTGGTTGATTAAATGATTTTTAATTACCCGTTCCATTATAGCTTCATACGGTGGCAACATATTGATTGGGCGTAATTCTTCTGGTGTCGACGGTTTAATAGTTTTCGGAATTGGAATGACTGTTGATATCTTCCACGATTTAGGTACTTTAGCTTGATTTAAACTTTGATTAATTACCTCTGTGAAATTTGCAGAGAATATTTGATTTCTCATCGCATCCATCATGACAGTTCGATTTATACCATCTATTCCAGCATTTGAATTCATACTACTTATAATTTTGACTAAATCCTGATGAGTAATAACTTGAAAACAGAATTTTTGTAAGCATTTATCCACAACCGAAAAATTCCAATCTTTTACTTCCGGAATATTGTTGTGAATATCAATCACACTAGATACAAATGAATGATTTAGAGCTTCGGCTAATTCGTGCTTCTCACTTATAATTTTGTTGTTAAATTGAATGTTCCACTGTGATTGATTTTTAGTTTTATACATCGATTTTAGTGTTTTCCATAGCTCTTTTGGTTTATTTCTGTTTTCGATGAATTTGTTTTTTAAATACATATATCGATTTCTCCTTCCTCAGTGATTGTTTATACAAATTTCTAGATTTTTTGTAATTATCCCAGCTGTCCTTTGAATTGATAATTTTCATGAGTCCGTAATTTCGTAATTTATCATGCTTTAACGATTTTAAGTTTTGAGAGAACCATGGTATCTTATTCTTTATTTGAATTCTTGTCATATTCGTCAATTCATTCACACAAGTTTTTAACTTTAATATTAAATCTTCAGCTGTTTGGGTTATTTCTGCATATCCTTGAAATTCCAGTAATTTTTGATTTAACAAAATATTTAGTGATTCAGAAGTGTAGTTTTTCCATGACCTTTTTTCTACTGTTGTTTCTGCTGTCATTGTCGTTTTACTATTTATAATAACACTTATCATGTAATGATCGCTAATTTGGTCCTCTTTCACTATTTTATACCGAGTATTCTTTGCATTAGTAATTAATATATCTATTAAGCTCTTGCTGTTACATGTAACTCTAGTATGTTCATCTATAATCTGAACCAATCTATTATCTGCGATTAACTGTTTCAGTTTAACACTATAAAATTCGTTGGATTTAACGTCAATATTGCAATCACCGAAAATAAAATTCTTTTTGTTGTGGTTTATGACATTTTCTAACCATTCGTCGAAGTTATTTAAGAACACTGGATTTGTTGTTTGAAATGATCGATAAACTACTCCAAATATCCCAGTTGTATGGTATCCTTTTATAATATGAATTGCTAGAAACCAAGCACGGTCTTTCTCAATATTGGAAATTATTTTAAAATTTATGTTTGCGTGAATATACATAGCAACACCACCCGTATGTCGGCTATCCGAATCGCAACGAATAAAGTTGTAATTATTAATATGAAATTCTGCGTCGTACATTTCTGGAACTGTTCTGGTTTCACTAAGTAACACTATGGCTGGTTTAAAATCTAACATTATCTGTTGAAGCTCCAAAAAATTAGAAGGTAAACTTCGAATGTTTGTATATAATACGTCTTGTTTACTGAATTGCTATTGGTAGTTAATTTGGTTCTTAAGTGATTTTAGTTTGCGTTGATATATTGTGCAATTATTATCCCACGTAGCATGATTTGTATTGATCTTAAGATGAAGTTTATTATTCGCATCGGCACAATTACTGCATTTCATTTCTGCGCTCCTACAATCACTGAATCTGTGGTTTCCGCTACATTTCGGGCATGTTAGTTGGCTCGTGCACTTCATACCATGATGCGAATATCCATTACAGTTATAACACCTTGTTATCCCAATCGCCTCTACAACATGACACCTATCAAAATTGATGTTTAGTTTCTCGGCTGCTATAATCTTTTTAAAGTTATCGGCATCAACTTCAATGATTGTATCGATCTTCTGCGTATTCCTTCTGTTGTATGTTGTCACTACTTTAATTGTGCCCTCTGATAAAAAGGGGTTCTGTTGCTTCAAAGCTGAGATAATTTCTTCGCTTTCCAATTTTTCGGACATTCCTAGAATTTTAACTCTTGGATTTAGCTCCGTTGGTAGTTTAACTTCATAATCTGCTCCTAACTTATCTGAAGCAATTTGCTTTAATTTCTCCTTCGCTTCATTTGAATTACATTGTAGTATAATTCCTCCATTAGCGACATTACGGCATCCCATTACAGGTATACTTTTAGGGTCAATGAGATTCACTACATCTTCTCTCGTTTTTTTACTCTGTTGAGGTTTCTTTGGTTGATTTTTTCGTTAATAATTGTTTCTTGACGTGTTTCTAAATCATAGAAGATGAAAAGAATTTCTTTCGTAGGAGGTGTACGATTATCAGGTCTAATATAACATAAGTGTTCTTGAGGCATAATTTTAAGACACATTTTACAAAATATTTCGCCACATACATGTGTATTTTCTGTTTTATATGTTTTTAAACAGTCAGTACATCTTTTCAACTGACCGCAAACGTCTCCTTTATTTAGAGATCCAGAAGTTATATGTTTTTCATAACATGCTTTTCCTCTAAAAGATCGGTTGCAGTCTGCACATTTAATATTAACAATAAATTTATCACATGCCGGAGATTGCTGACAACATGGGCATGATGCACCACATCTATGTTTATTTTTACTGTTATATGGACAGTGACAATTTTCACAAAAATAGCTACAACAGAAAGCTGCTGTAAGAGAGGTTATTACATTATAATGACCCTTATAATATAACAGATTCAAATTATATTTTGCGCACTTATTTTCTCCCTCAAACACCGTATCTCGTCCTTTGCAGCCCCATTGATATACGGTTATTTTAAAATCATGTAGATAATTTTGGAATAAATAAAGTAATGAAATACCTGAACCTTCTTCAGGAATGATGATGCCTGATACTGCTAATAGATCCAAAGTGAGTTTAGTTTGTAGTTTTCCTGTGTCTTTCCTTATTTTCTTGTAATTTGGGTCTTTTTTAACAGCAGCAATCGAAACAACTAATTCTCGTGGTAGACATAAATTGTCCTTGTTGCTTATTGTTACAATTCCTTTCCGCATAGTACACTCTTCAAGGAATGTATTGTATTTGTTGCGCCGCTCTTTCCCCGAGCCTATCGGCAGGCGAACAGTGGTTACGCTTAGGCAAAAGGTATCCGTACTTAAACCTAAAATAACAAAATTAAAAATGAAAACGTTTAATCATTTAAGTAAAAATATTAAATTTTATAAAATATGTAAACAACAAAATTATAAATTATAGTGAATAAATTACCTTGAGAATTACTCTGAAAGACTTCGAACTATTGAGTGACAACGACTAGTCAATGCAAAGTATTAGCTTGTAATGAAGGAATATCCGCTTATGCTAGATATTTATAGTTTTTCGATTAAGATGTTATTATCCCCATCATAAACAAATATGTACTAAAATATCTATTATAAAAATACATTTCATATAAATTCAACGCACACTAATTAAAACAAAAAAAAGTATATGTATGTGTGTACAAAATCATTACAAAACGCTACCTAGCGTTCTTAAATATGTAATTTGATATGTATGTATATTGTATATGTCTATGGTGCAAATAAAACGTATTCATATTGTTTAACATGTCTAATCGTATTTTTTAAGATGGTTATCAGTATCACTGACCTTATTAGTATACTAAAGAAAACGTTTCGTGACTAAGCGTAGGCGAATTATCCGAACGCTATCGGTGACATTGGTTTATTTGTTAGGTGTATTTTATTTCATAAATACTCTCATTGCAGGATGAAAGCTGATTTATTCGATTGACTGTGATTTAAAAAGAAAAAATGTTATTGTTTGTGCACGATTTATGTATTACATGAAGATTTATATTACGTATAAAAGTTTATTAAAAATAAAAAATTTACTTCGAAAATAATTTTTCATAAACGGTTCATGCTTTCACTCGAGCCTTTGTCACAATTCAAGGTTACTATAAAATTAATTAATATAAATTTATTAATATGTAAAGTAAATTTACGTCGTTCAAAGCAAGCAAAAAAAATCATATTCAAATTTACGACATATTAACTGATACATTGTTGTTGTTACCATATATTTACAAAACAGAACAAGATCAAACACGTTTCATTCTCATAAAATAAAAAAAAGTATAAAATACAATGGTGAACCATACACATATGCGCATATTATGCATGTGTCAGTACTGGTGCTCTGAAAGTATGACATAATATCAAAAGTACGCAAACCAAAAAACGATCAAACGCGTAAAATCTAAACAAATTTAAAAATTAGAGTGCAAAAACAAAAATCAAAATTTGCATGCCACCATCAACGAACATGATTAATGAGATTTGTTTTACAAAGAACAGCAAAATGGATATTGATATAAGTAAGCTTTAGCGTTGACCGCTAATCGATGTATTATTGCAGTATAGCTTTAAATGTGATAACAACCGATCAAATCGGCTATTAATATCTGTAACAATGTTATATGTGACCTAATTAACGAATTTTTTAGGGTAATAAAAATAAAAACTGCAATCAAAACATTAAACACAAAAAACTTTAAAAAACATGCAAACTAGAAGGCATAAACAAAAAAATAAAATTCGCGCAAATTTTATTATATTAAAAATCTAAAAAAAAATCAAAAAAATTTGAAATTAGAAACAAAAATTAAAATTCTGCGAATTCCTTCTCATTTGTGGCATATTTTGACTCTGTCGTATTTAGAGTTCTCGATGCAAAAGCGATGGCTCTTTCGACTCCATCCTGGTTCTGCGATAAGACTGCACCCTGAGCAAAATCTGATGCGTCTGTCGTCAGTATGAAAGGTTTTGAGAAATCCGGGTAGGCTAATATCTGATCAGTTGAGATGATTTTTTTTAGGGTTTCAAAAGATTTTATGTAGTCCTGATCTGTTATGTTAATAGAGGTATCTTTTTTTAAATGTTTCGTCATATTTTTAGCTATTTTCGAGTAATCCTTAATGAATCTTCTATAATAGCCGGACAGCCCAAGGAACTGCTTTGTTTCTTTTGGCGTTCTAGGTAGTGGCCAACTTAATATTTTTTGGATTTTATCCGAATTTGGTTTCACTCCCTCTTGAGTAATAATATGTCCTAGAAATTCGGTTTCTTTAGTCTTTTAAATACTGTGTCAGTCATTGTCCATATGGTTCTTTAAATTTTGTTCTACTACGATAATATCATCTAAATACACATGCCAAATTTTGCCTATTAGACCATGTAGTACGTTGTTCATGGCCCTTTGAAATATGGCAGGGCCGTTTTTCAGGCCAAAAGGCATGCGGGTAAACTCAAAGTGTCCTTTGTCCGTTGAGAACGCGTTTTTTCTTGGTACTTTTCGTCCATCGGAATCTGATGGAATCCCGATTTTAGATCTAGTGTCGAAAAGTAAACGGATTTACCTAGGTTGTCAAGGATATCTTCGATTTGTGGAATTGGAAATTTGTCATTTCTAGTTTTTTCATTTAATTTTCGGTAGTCTATCACCACTCGTACTTTTTGCACACCTGACGCGTCCATTTTCTTTGGGACGACCCAAATAGGTGATGAGTACGGACTGTTAGAATTTCGTATGATACCGCTACCCAATAGTTCTTGGATCTGTTCTTCGACATCTTTTTTATAACAATGCGGGTACCGATACGTTTTCGTGTAGACTGGATTATCGTCTGTTGTTATGACTTTATGTTTGGTTATTGTTGTTGCCGACAACTTTTCGTCCTTTTTTAATAGGATAGTTTGGTTTTGGAAAAGGGTTTCTGTCAATACCGTTTTTTCCTTTTCACTCAAATGTTCCATTCTAACCAAATTCTCAATAGTTTTCCTATCAATAGGTTCGTTTTTTGAAATGGGGATCGGATTAATTGTTTCGAAATTATTTACTTTGAGTTTTAATTTTGGGTTTTTCTTTGGTGGTTCGGGATCCCCCGTAAGCACATTTATTGTGGTTTTAAAGTTTTCTGCTTTATATAAACCTGGTTGTACCATTATTTCTTCATTTAATTTTTCGAAGCTTGGTACTAGCCAATCACCGTTCTTGGTTGTGCTTAGTGTCATGATATGGTTATAAAAATTATCTTGAGGGTAGTATCTGTTAAATTTAAACACGTATTTGTTCAGGGATATTGTGTTAGATTTATAATCTAATTTAGCATTCAACTTTGCCATGGATTCGGAACCCAAACTTTAATTCGTAATACACCTGTGGCGGTATGTTATTCCTTAAGATATTAATTTTGATTTGTTTTTCAATTTTATGGGTTCCTAATAGGTTCTTTACAATTGTCTTTTTTACTATTGTTTTATAAGTAGGGTTTAATAGGGAAGAAATTTCCGGTTTGATAACGTTTTTATTCGCGCCGGTGTCTATTAGAAGTGTTATAGGGCGCTTAAGATGTTCATTATAACACTTTAGATACGGAAGAAAATTTAATCTGAAAATTTCCCGAGTCTTCCTCTTGAGTCTCTTCAAGGTGACTATTATCTAGGGTTTGTGACAGGTCTTCTTTGATTTCTTGAGCTACCTCGTGGTTGTTAATAAGATTTTTATTAAATGACCTACGTGATCTAATCGATTGATCCACTTCCATAGGGGTCGGTGCTTCTTTAACTGAATAAGTTTGTTTCCGATGGTCTATCGGAACGACTTCTTTCTCTCCTATTTGGTTGGTTCTGTACTGTGTAGAATACACCAGATTAGGTTTTTGGATGTTTTCTGTACTGTCTCTTTAAGCTGTGTACAGACATTGTATCGGTTTGTTTTGTCGCCCAGAGCTGGGATTTGTAATATGAAAGCTCTTGGCGATCACCTAATGCTTCTAGAAGAATCTCTTTAATATCTAAAAAGGAATGTGGGTTCCCAGCCAGACATAAAATGTCTTTCGCTTTCCCCTCAATTTTATTCGCTACTGCTTGGATATATAATCCGAATTGTTGGTCTGAAACCAACGGTTGGAACACTAGCAAGGTGTCCTCGGCTGTTTTCAGCCAGGCTGCTAGTTGTTTTCTATTACCGTCAAAATTCGGTATAGATTTGATTGGATCTGGGATCCTAAATAGGTCTACTGCTGACATGTTCCCCGAATTTTTGGGAACTTGTTCTGTTTTTTGTTCAGGTTCATTTTCTATCCTTTGGGATAGAAAGGTTAGTTTTTAATCGTGGTACACTTGCGCCTCGCTAACCTTCTTTAGCTGTTCCACGATCGCGTTTAGTTGTGTTTTCACGTCTTCCATGTTTATTTCGTTTATGTCAATATTTCGATTTTTAATATAAACCTCAATTGATTTTTCCTTAACCATAAACACGAGACACTTTAAGGATATTCGCCTCTATCTTGTAGTGAACGAATATGAGACAGGTTCACGTCTATCTTGTAGTGCGTCGGTTTGCCAAACAATAAAAAAAAATTAAATTGACCAAATATCTGTCTCTATCTTGTAATAGACAGATATGACTAATTCACGTCTATCTTATAGTGCGTGTGTTTGTCTTAATAGAACTTGGTTAATTTATTAAATAAGAAAAATTTCTTACCTTTTGCAATCGTTGCTCTGGTTCTGTGGAAGTTTGATAAAGCTGGCGGAATCCTTAATCCTCGTAGCAGTTATTCACAACTTTCAGCTTGAGACGTCTTGAGAAGAAAAAAAAAAGTTCACAATTCACCAAATTATAACACTATATAACCCGTAAAAGTTTTTAATTTTCTATTTTACTCTCGACCGATTCACTTTAAAATAAGTTTTTATTCGCTTATTTCTTTGCACTACACTTTACTTCACTTATTCACAAAACTACCTGGCTGCGCTAATTATGAGTTGGAAGATTATCGGAACATAAAAAAAATTATTTTTATTTATTTTATTCTTTATTACACGTTTTACTTGTTCTATTCCAAAATCTTAACTAACTTACAATTCGTTTTATTTCTCATAATTTTTACTTAAATTGCTAATTCAGCTTTTATAATTATTTTTCCTAAAATGCAAAATTGCGTCTTATGATAATTCTATCTAATTACAGCACGTTGCTATTACATTTGTCTGAGTATCAGGTAGCTTAAAACTAAGAATTGCATATTACGATAATTCTAATTATGGAGCATTGAACTATGTTGGCATTGTGGATTATGATCACATAACTATATCGTGATTACATAACTATATATTTTGGATTTGTTAAATTATGAAAACGTAAAAAAAATTTATTTCTTTTACTTTTAAATTTTATTTTACACATTTGAGTTATACACTAGTACTTAATACTAACAAGATCAACACTTAACTAACTAACTTAATTTTATTTTACCTATTTATAACTTCCTATAAAAGTGCTTACTTTATCTAATTGATAAAATTATAAAATAGAACAACACGTTGGTATCGGGTTTATTGGAATGTGTATAGACAGCGCGTGGTGGTGTAACATCCTGTCCGGATATGCATCAGATTTTTATGTTATTGCAATAATTATGTATCAGCATTACGAGTTCCCATAACTCCTCCCTGAGGTAGAGAAAGAACGTCCTCGTTCTTTGGTGTAATCCCTATTTTTGCCAAAAGATCTCGGTATTGAGAGTTCGTGTCTGGCTCTATGGATTTCCTAGTTGAACTTCCCAGATTGTTTATTTTTATTGTTGTTGTGTACCTTTGGATGCTGACATAGATTACTAATATTATTATTCCAATGGTCGATAATGATAACCCTCCCGATAATGACCATATCTATGTTTGATGGTTTATTTGCCTCAGGTAGACTTTGCTCAGTTGTTTCCTGTTTTCGATATTTTCCTGGACGATTTCGTCAACATTTAGTTCCTTTATTAATTGACGAGTGGCTTGGAGATTGTGGAGCGCACCCTGGATTTCTATCCTTTCACTTTTGATTTCGTATGATTTAAATTTTTTGTTCTTAAAAGTTTCTGTACAATTCCCGAATGTTCTTAAAAAATTTCCATCTAATGTTCGGTTATTAGGGCCGCAATCCGAAGAGAGCGTTTCGTTTTTTGCATTTGATATTACGAGTTTGTCTTCAGCGATAAATTGTAACGTCGTTTCCTTTTCTTTTGTCACATTACAGTGGCTTCTTGTCCCCATTACAAGTGGTAATATACAATCATTTTCAAATTCTTTGATCTCAGAATGTTTTTGCACAAAATTGTCATGCTTTGTTGTTGTGAACAATTTTTTGTTTGTTCGAATGAGCTATTGTGTTATTGAAGATTAGTGGTACTATCATAATTGCTGTCGATTTTTCTTCTTCTAATTTGGGTACTTGTATGATGTAGAGCAGGGTGTCTTCATTAACTGCTATTTTCGGTGTTATGTACTGATGTGCCTCATCTGGTAGTGAAATATTAACGCCTTGGTTTATCACCAGGTCTTTAATAAGGATGATTTCTTTTAAAGATAAGATTTTATTGCTGGATAATTCGGACTTAGTTCTAATTATTGCCTCCTGGATATCCTCCAATATGCCATTAACTGTATCTATATTAATTATGGTTGTGATTAGTTCAATTTCTGTGAGGGTTACTCTGTAACGCGAAATAGCGGCCGTTTCGGCCGAAATGTGTGGCCGAGTCATCGAAAATTGGGTCCAACGAATCGACCGCTGCAAACGTACCCGCGGTGGTCATATGAACGAAGTAGAGTTCCATTCATAAATGTTTTGATTGTACTTCAAACCGATAATAAAGTTTTTGAAATATCTCTAATGGTTTGCGATTAATTTAAAAAAAAAGTTGTCAAGTCCTTATTGGAAAATCCTTTATAAAGTAAAGAGAAGTGCTTGGATGGATTGTGAAGTTTTTACGGATTGATATAAAAACGAATTTATTCGAAATGTACAAAAATATTACGACGAAAAAAACAAAAATTGAGTGCTTTGCCTCCGCATCCTCGATAATGCACCATCTCATCCGGAAGCAGAAATATTAAATGCGGTTCACAAGAATTTATACAGGTTTGCGATGTGTGATTTTAGACCTGCATATGCATCGATATCCACTTCAAGAATATATTCGCAATTTACGAATTGCATTCTTATTTTTTTTAAGTTAACTCAAGCGTCACAAAATGGCGTCAACCTTGATGGTGAAAACGAGTGACCAATTGTTGTAAAAAAAAATGCAAACACTCGAAATAGTTTCTTTTCACTTATAACTTTATAATTTATTTTCATAAGTTGAATTATTTTAAAATTACAATATAATTAATTTATTTATTATTATCCACCACCGCACAAATTTATCAGGAACCGATCTATTAATTTTTATTTTTTTTAAGCGATTAAATTAGACGTTCACTATGAGAGTCAAAAATCAAGTCTGTAACAAATATTAATTTTTCTAATTTTCATCTTCTGTTTCATCTTCAGTATAGTTTTCTCTTTCCCGCGACGAAAGGAAATTATTTGGTGTTGACATACGAACAATCGTATGTCAAATTCGCTGTCCGTGTTGAACGCGAGATGGGAACAGAAATTATCAATTCGAGTTCGAATTGCCTTAACTAGTGCTTATGAGATGGAGCAAGAATCACAAAATATAATTTAATGTTCCACTATATTTTATGTCCATGTCATTTTTGCTAGATGGCGAATAAAAGTTTTTGTTGCGCAAAGATATTATCTTATGCGTAAATCCAAATGTGTATGTGGCGGCGAACGTAAATCAATTTATATAAATAAACAATTTATATATATAATTGAATGCGTGAGGCGCTACAAATTTCAATGTAATTTTTTTTGCCGCCAAGCGTAACAACACTCCTTCAACCAATGGACTAATGGAAGAAAGGCAATGAAAAAAGTGTGGTGGCGTTTAAAAAAAAATTGATTTAAAAGACTGCAGTCATATGATAGTAGATGCCTGGGATAGCTTTTCAAAAGATAGCTTTAAACTGGAGTGAAATAAATTGTTGAGCAATACAGGAACAAATGAGGAAAACGAAGAAGCCTGCAAAGAAACTTATCATACATGCGTAAATGAATTAAATTCCCCAAATTTTGTGATCTGTTTCGGAAAATTCCAGGATTTGTCGATTGTGATACAGAAGATGCACAAGTTCTCTAAAATGACAATAACGATGCTGGTTTTCAAATTTTCAACAATTGAAATTATAGCACGAAAACTAGTCGTGGTACGAGCAACAAGAAGATAGCTGCCCTACCCAACTTCTGCTTTTGAATCGATTACGAGATTCCCTTCAAAAAAGCCGAACTAATCTCTTTGAGAAAAAATTTATGGCTATAGCTGAATTTGTAATATGTACATTGTACATATGTATGTATATGTATATATAAATAAAAATGTGTACCCATTTCTTACAAAATATGTTGTCTTTTTACTTATATGTTTGATTATCCGAACAACCCACGGTCCCAATTAGTTCGGATAATCGACGCTCTACTGTATATGATAAAAAAAACGTAATCAAATTTTAATATTTAAGGTGAATTACTATTAAACATTTTTATATACAAATTTTCATAAAAATATAAATTTTGAAAATTTTCATTCATAAAAAGGTGAAATATTAAAATCAATTTCTATACCAACAACTTTTTAACATTCAGCCTTTCGACACAATCGACTTTTCGCCATTCGGCCTTTCGACCCTATTCCGACTAATTTAACTTAGAATTTTAGAGGCTAACGGCTTCGGAAACTCTCATGAGCTCCATCCTCTCATACAGCCCATATTTGAACTTCGAGGGACGTAGGAGCCGGGTTCAGCAAACATGTCACACTGCGTGCTGCACTTAGGAGTGGATTATATAGAATTTATTAATGACACCTACTAAAAAGCAAAATAATTGCACTATTTTGTTAAGCAAGATTTTGTAATTGCAAATAAATACGTGGAATTGAATATGGATCCACGATCAATTGTCCATACGATCAATTGTCCACACGATCAATTGATCCACGATCAATAGTTCATTTGATCAATTGTCCATATGATCAATTCTCCATACGATCAATTCTCCATTCGATCAATTGTCCATACGATCAATTGTATCCACAATAAATTATTCATACGATCAATTGTTCATACGATCAATTGTATCTACGATCAACTATTCACGTTCAATTGGAACACGATCAATTGTTACCGATGCGACAAATAAAATAAACCAAGCAAAAGGTATTCCAGTCCAAAAATTTGTGACTAAAACACCTTTTAAGAAGGTTATTCAGTCCAAATGCACAAAGGGCATTTCAGTCAAACTGCTTTCTGACCGAAACACCTTTTTTTCGATTGAAGTTCCTTTATAAACGAAGTTTTAGACATAATATTTGTATGCGAAATTTTATGACTGAAACTCACTTCGTTTTTTGACTGAATTATTTTTGACTATATTCCCCAAGAACAATTTTGTCTGGAATTCCTTTTTAATTGCTTGACTGAATCACCTTTTCAAAAGGAATTTCAGTCACAAATGCAAAAGGAATTTGTTGTTTCTTATCTGGTGTGTAGACGTTATTTTCGATGGATGATTAAAAATTCAATTCGATATTATTAGATTGCTTTATTATTATTTCCGGCTGATTTCGTCCGCGTCCATCTATTATACCCGTGACATAACAATTCCTTCATTAGATATACTATCGCTATCTCATCAGTTGATGCGGCAACCATCAACTGATCGAAACTTAAAACTAGTCGAAAATTGAATTCAATACATAATAATTCTCCCCTACGTATTTAAAACAATATGTTAACACATTCAACTTACTTACTACTGGAAAAACTATTAATTGTTTTATCTGAATTTAAATTTGAATTGAATTTGAAATTTTTAATTTGACTTTTAATTTTACTTTAATTTGAATTTTAATTTAATTTTAATTTTGATATTAATTCATTTTATAATAATTCTCCTCTAGTCTCGCAGATACGTTGGTGGTCTCCTTACCCGTTCTGGCCTATTTTCTACCGTCTCGGTCCCCTGGACTTGTTAACAATTCTTCGATGTTCTCCTCCAGTTCGTGGTCTGGTACTGGCTCATTCCCCTGAGTTTGTGGTTGCTCAGGTACTCGAATTTTCACCTGCAACGGATCGAATTCTTCTTCTTGTTGCTTGCTTGTTGTTACTTCTGGATTAATGGTTGATTCATCAAACGTGACGATTTTCTTTCTTACGTCCGATGCAATAAGTTGGTTTATGTGGCGTTTTAGAGATATGCCTTCATCTAATTTCACGATGTAATGAAGTTGGCCCAATTTCCGGGTGATTATCCCGAATTTCCACACAGACTTATTGTTTATAACAAATTTCGCTTGTACTCTCTGCCCCTCTTTAAGAGATCGTAGATGCATTTTCTTTTCTTGATGAGAAACATTTTCTTGTACTGTATCTGTCGATTTAAATACATTTCTGCCGGCGATTTCCCGTTTGCTAAGGGTGTGGCTCGGTATCGCAACAGAATTTTTAGTAATTTTTGATTCATTGGAATATTTTCGTTCGCCATGGTCTTTAGTCGATTCTTTAAAGTTTGAACGTTCCTTTCCGCCAATCCATTGGTTGCTGGATGTCCTGGTGCAATAAATTTCTGTCGAATACCGTTCCTACTGCAATATTTTTGAAACACTTCACTGGTAAATGTTGTGGCGTTGTCAGAAACCAATACGACTGGATATCCGTGATTTGCAAAAATTTCACTTAAAAGTTGAATAGTGTTATCTGAATTCGGCGCTTCACGTAACCCCTTGATTTCTGCCCATCGAGATTTTGCGTCTATTACAACCAAAAAATAGAATCCTTGGAACGGCCCTGCGTAGTCAATATGGATACGTTCCCAATTGTTTGATGGTATGGAGTATCCCAATAGTGCGTCGGAACTTTTGTGGGATTCTTCTTGATCTTTGCACATTCTTCACATGATCTAACTACTCTTTCGATATCTTTATCTATTTCTTTCCATATGCAGTATCGTCGCGCTAGCTGTTTCATCTTAACAATGCCTAGATGCGTGGAATGTAACTCCTTTAAAACTTCCGGCTGGAGAACTTTTGGTATTATCACTCGATTATTTTTGAATAAAATCCCCGCGTTTACTACATATTCACTATCTTTATCGGTTGATTGTAATTCTCCCTTTATTTTTGATAAGTATTCATCCTTTTCTGTTTCATTAATTATTTTATCCGGAGTTAGATTTTCAGTAGATATTTCGAATACTGATGCTGCTAAGACTTGATGAACCTCTTCATTGATTTCCATGTCGGAGGAAATATGTTCTTGGTGTACTGGTGCTCTTGATAAGCAGTCGACGTTTTAATTGTCGATGCCCTTTTTAAATGAGACATTATAGTCGAAACCCGCCAAGAATGATGCGTAGCGTAGTAATCTAGCGGAAGTCATTTTTGGTAATTTTGACTTTTGGTGGAAAATCCTTGTTAACGGTTGTTATCCGTGATTAATGTAAATCGTCTCCCATATAGGTAATCGAAAAAATGATCTACTCCAAAAACTATTGCCAGAGCCTCACGATCCAGCTGTGAATAGTTCTGCTCCGCGCTCGAGAGCGAACGTGAGACAAAAGCAATCGGGCGTTCTCCCCCGTCGGTTGTGTGTGACAACACCGCCGCGATTCCAGTAGGACTTGCGTCCGTTGCTAATGTTACCGGTAAATCTATGTTGAATGGTACAAGTATTCGATCACTCGAAATTTCCTTTTTTAATTTCATGAACGTTGCTTGACACTCCTTTGACCATACAAATTTTTCATTTTTTTGTAATAATTTTCGAATCCGGTAAGTAACAGTAGAGACGTCAGGCAAGAATCTTGAATAATAGGTTATCATCCCTAAAAATTGTGTAACTTCTTTTACATTTCTTGGATGTGACATTTCGATGATTGCCTTTACTTTTGAAGGGGACTTTGAAATTTTTCCGTCTTCCACGACGTGTCCCAGATATTCGATTTTTCGTTGATAATACGAGCACTTGTTTTTATTTAAATGTAAATCATATTTACTTAGTCTGGTTAAACATGCCCTTAGATTTTCCTGACACTCTTCTTTTGTTTTCCCGTGCACGAGTAGGTCATCGAAATATGCAATCGTCTTGTTTAGCCCTTGAAGCACTTGATCGATTATCCGATTAAATTCTGCTGGTGCTGTTTTTATACCGAAACTTAACCTGTTCATTCGGTAAGTTACTCTGTCTGTCGCTATTGTTTGAATAATACTGCTCTCCTCGTCAGTTTTTAAATGAAGATATGCTTTATATAGATCCAATCGACAAAAATATTTTGAACCTTGTAAGTTATTCAATATGTCCTCGATCTTTTTGATTGGATAATTGACGTTTATTATTTGATCATTTACCCCAACTTTGTAATCGACACAAATCCTAACGGTTCCATCTCCTTTCGGAATCACTACCAAAGGTGATCCCCAATCGCTTGTAGTTGATTTTGATATGATACCCTCTTGTTTTAAATTGTCCAGCTCCTTTTCTACTTGTTCTCGTAGAGCGTATGGAACATCCCTGCCGGGTGTGAAGCTGGGTTTCGCACCTTCACGAAGTTGTAACTTGATACTAAAATTTGGTACACAGCCAACCTTCTGGGTAAAAATGTTTGGAAAATATACTTCAATGTCTTCTTCATCATTTATTAATCGGATTTGCATGCATTTCCCGATTTATTTTTGAAATTTCTTGATCAATGTCTTCCAATTTGATTTTTAGATGTTTGATCCATGTTCTCCCTAATAATGGGTCGAACCCGTCTGGAATGACGTACATGTCTTTATTAGATCCATTTCCTTTATATTCGACTTTTACATTGACTATACCCAATGGTAAGAACACATTTGCTGTGTATGACCTGAATGCGATATTGGTTGGTTTTAGCTGCTTTTTGATTCCTAGACTTCTATATTGACTCTTAGGAATAAGTGTGAATCCAGCACCGGTGTCGACTTCAAATTTTTACACTAGTGTAAAACTTCTTTGTGTCCTGGCCCATTTCTGGTGTGGGCTGGTCATAAATATCGATAATTTTGTTTACTCCCATATCATCATAATTGTTTAACATATTTGTTGTGACAGCATTTGTTGAATTTGATCGATTCCTTTTACTTGAGAGAGATTTAATGCATTCTTTTGCAAGATGTCCTGTCTTACGGCATATTGAACACTCCATTTTTGCTCGTTCGATTCGACAGTCCTTTGATTTATGATTATTCCGACCGCATCGTAAACATACATTGTCGATCCCAAGTTTCTTGTAGTCGATCCATCCTTTTGATTTTGATCGCGTTTGATCATGATTTCCCCTTGGTGTTGACTGACTTTTACTTTGATTTCTTGTGGAAAAACTGTCCTTCCGTGATTGATGATTGATTATTTTGTTAATGTCACTTGCAGCTGTTGTAATTTCTGGTCTTTTTGAAAGTTCTTGACAATTCAATTTTGATGCTTCCATTGCTATTGCTTTCGTGACAATTTCGCTAAAATCAGTTTGCTCTAATTGAAGGATATTTTCCTTTATACCGTTATCCTTTTTACCTCGAACAAATTGAGCTCGAAGAAATAAGTCTGCTGCTGATGTACTGTTTCCACATTGGCACTTTACTTTAAAATCGCATTCCGTAATGTTACGGCGTAAAGTTGCTACGTAATCTGCTATTTTTTCTTTCTCTTGTTGATACGTTGATAAAAAATAATGTTGACTCACTTCTCTAATTCAGAGATTAATTGCTCATATTCTACTTCTCCCGGCACTTTCGGTGCTACTAAAGCTGCTAAAGTATTATAATTTGATGCGCCTATTGAACTTAATAGCATCTGTGCACTTTTTATTTTATCTTGGTCCAGTTGTTTCATTTTAATATAATTTTCGAAACGTTGACGGTAATACTTGAAGCTTTCCTTCTTAGCATCAAAATTTTCGAACGCCGGAATATGTGAAATGGTCACATTCGATGATTGACTACCGTTACGTCCTTCTCCCGATATCATTGATTCGATTAAAAATTTTTGATTTTTATTCATCGCGTCTATAAATTGTTGCAATTGTTCCGGATCCATTTTTGCACTTGAACTATTTTAACTACCCTTGCACTTAAATCAATTTATTTATTTTTGCAGTTAAATTTTTTTTTATTTTTTTATTTTTTTTTTGCACGTGCACATAACCTTTGAATGCTTATTTTTTTCTTGCACAGCTTCGAAGAAAAAAAAAAATCAATAATTTATAATTTAATTCACCTCGTCGCCAATCTGTTGTGTTTCTTATCTGGTGTGTAGACGTTATTTTCGATGGATGATTAAAAATTGAATTCGATATTATTAGATTGCTTTATTATTATTTCCGGCTGATTTCGTCCGCATCCATCTATTATACCCGTGACATAACAATTCCTTCATAAGATATACTATCGCTATCTCATCAGTTGATGCGGCAACCATCAACTGATCGAAACATAAAACTAGTCGAAAATTGAATTCAAAGAGGGATTTTCCCAAAATCGATTTTAGTTCATTTGTCCTCACGCTTGGGCAGCGCTGACTACACTTTTTTTTTTTTTTACATGCAAAAATTACTAAAATCATGTTTACAAATACAAGTTTCCTATCTAAATTAGTGGATGTCCCCGTACTTTTTTTTATGATTAATAAAGATGAGTATGTTGCGATTATTAATAAATATCAAATTTTAAAATTAATTTAGTCGAAATTAATAATTTAATGAGACATTCAAACACATGTTTGACCATATAAAACTACATACGAAATTTTTTAGCCGCCAGTCAGCAAGCGTTGGAATTCTATTTGGGAAAATCCCTAATACATAATAGAATTTCAGTCAAAAAAGTTTGACTTGAATGCCTTTTTAGTTTTTTTGATTGAACTTCCTTCTGAAAAGGCATTTCAGTCTAAAATTGTTTTGACTGATGTAACGTTGACGGCTTTGGGTTCCTCACACCCGGAGTTGCACACTGGGTTGGGATAGCATCCAACCGGAAAATAGGGTGGGTTACGTATACCCACAGGTGTGTTAGCCATCTTTACAAAAATAAATTGTATATTTTCAAACTAACGTGTGCTCAAAAAAAAAAAACACCACCACCCAAAAAAAAACTGCTGGTAAGAGGGAGGGGCAGGACATGTTACATACACTGACTTCGCTTGACACCACTTACCTGTTCATCTCTTTAATATTTCTCAACCCTACCACATTTTATTGGTTATACTTGCAGTTAATTTATACATAACGCACACATGACGTTACGACAACACACAAAAAAAATAGACCACAAGACAAAAAAAAAATAATCAAAATCACAACAAAAAAACCAACATGATTAATATGTATAGATATATATAATAAAAAAAATGTGTCGGTACCTCACCCTCAAAAATGGTTTGTTGACTCGTGGGCCCTTACACTGTGGATGTCCGATGAACGCCTGTCCTTTCCTCTTTCTTATTTAAATAAATACACCGTGGATATTATATTTTTTTTTTCTTATAACTGGTTTTTATTACGCAACGCATGTATAACTTTAAAACATTTTTTTTTTGTTACACTATTAGCAGGAAAATTTCCCACCGTATTTCTTTAATTCACGTAGGTTAAACCTTTTTTTTTTTTTTTTTTTTAAAACATTCACCCCTATTATGATTGTCGAGTCGATCGACAATCGACACGACTCTCTGTTGCCTTTTCGTTTTTCATATTGTTAATATCAAATGAAAAAATGAGACCGCAACACAGAGTCGTATCGATTGTTGATCGACTCGACAATCATAATAGGGGTGATTATTCTCTACTTTATTATCGTGAACCTTTTTTTTAACAATATTTCTTAACTACACTTAGGTTTCTTAAAAAAAAAACTTTAAAAACATTTTGGTTCACTTTAGTATCATGAAACTTTTTAAACCGAATTTTCTTCAGTACATTTAGGTCTTTTCCTCTTATATTCACTCTTCGTTTTTTTTTTTCTTTTTATTACAAAAAAAAAATCAAAACAATCTTATTCTAACATGACCGTTCGGTCCAACAATCTCCACTTCAATCCT
Organism: Tipula helvola; assembly: GCA_963556165.1. Lineage (NCBI taxonomy): Eukaryota > Metazoa > Arthropoda > Insecta > Diptera > Tipulidae > Tipula > Tipula helvola. Next base: position 175,915,426 of record OY744483.1, on the reverse strand, counting down.
TTCCTTACATGTTGAATTTTTTTTCAATTTTATTTCAAAAACTAATCTCGACCATCCGGTCCAAAAATCAAAACCTCAATCCTTTTTTCTACTCATTTCATCTATCTCTACCCACTTCTTCAACAAGTTGCTAACGTGGGAAATGTCCACTCATCAAAATTCACAAAAATTGCATTTTCGCACGCTGCAACTGTTGGAAGGTGTGGGTTGAAAAATCTTATTACAATATAATTTCCCTTATCTTTTAATGGTTATATTTTTCTTTTTTTTTTTCTCGCTGGCTCAAATTATTTTATTTTCTTATCTAATATTTTTAAATGAAACCATTTCTGTTGCGGTGAGAATACAACTTTCACAAAATATGCCATGGGAAATTTTACGAAAAAGCGAATATTACAGCAATAGTATTTAGATTGCCATGCAAAATACAAACAACAACACGTTATTATAGCGGTAGTTTTACAATTTTCACTATGGCAACGCGATAGTTTTACAATTTTCACCATAGCAACAAGAAAATCCTAAACAATTATCTCTAATTTGTAATTGTATTTCAATTTTTCTTATTATGATTGAATTTTTTATACACACATCAAAGGAAAAGCCGTGCAAACAAAAGCTTGTTAAATAATTTGCATACAACATGACACAAATGGATGAATTGTGATTCAATCGCTGACGGGAAAGTTGTATTCTCTTACTAAATACAACACGTGCTGCAATTAATGATCTATAATTTTTTACTCGTTAAAACCGACGCAGATAATTCAACTCGTGCTGCGCACTCGTTGAATTTTCAGCGCGGTTTTAACTCGTAAAAAATTATCGATAATAATTGAGCACTAGTTGTATTACGAATGATCATATTTTATTATGTTATTTTTTCTTACTAACAATTTTTATTTTATTATCTAATATTTTTGTATGCAATTGGAAAAAAGATGTTGTTTTTTAAAATGCAATACACTCATGGTGCACAACACGAAAAAAATTTTGATGAAAAGATAAGAGAGATAGACTCTAACTATAAACATCCTAAAAAAGAATCAGCCGCCGTATTACCGAATCGTTACAGAGCAGGTTTGAGTTCGTTGATCCACAACTCGACGAATTCAAAGCTGAAAAATTAAAGAAAACTAATTTTTCTTTGGCGAATTACGGGAATACGCGCAGCTAATTCTTCTGATCCCTGACCATGTTTACCTCTGCCTTACTAGAACGCGATTTTACCTTCAACCCGTATAATGCCAACTATCTAAACTCTTAACTAATGTAAAAAAAAATTATTACGTTTTTAAATCCACGTCCACGACCATATAGACGATTTCACACTCACCACAATGCAATACCGAACTGGATTGCCTAATCCGAAAAAATGTCGTGTGAAATGTGCCAATATAATACCGAAGTTGATTATCAAATATACTTTATAATTCGGTATTTTGCAATCCACTGCGGTACTGAACTTCCGGGTGAAAAGAATGACAGATATTGATCTCAAACTGAATAGATGATTTTGAATTTTTTTGTTAATTACTTAATATTTTTTTTAGTTGAATTTGATAAATTTACCGGAAATTATTAATTTTTTTATTTAATTAAATTCATGTTTTAGCAGTATGTAATTTTTTTATCTTGTTTGCAAATACGTTTTTGGCAAACAATATGTAACATTCGAAACGAACTAGTTACGCTTAAGGCAAATTAGCAATCTTCGATGTCCGGGAAGTACTTACTAATTTTCTTACTAAAATGTTTAGCAGAACATTTCGCAAAAACTTCACGTTGCGGTTGGACAACGAGAAAATTTTAATAATAAATTTACAAAACAAATTTTATTGTAGATGTATTAGTGAACTACCTGTGTAAAACGAAAACTATTATGTCTGGAGTTATTCAAGAGATTTTACGTGTCGCAATACATAAAATGTCATAAGCTGAAGCTACCCGAGCATCAAATACACCTCCCTTATTTTTGCGGATCGTCAGAGGCGTACAACTTCGTTTGATGTCATATCGTTCCCAATCAAAATTGTATCAATTGAAAATTCGGCGGTATTAATCCTAGAGATTTTGCCAATTGGCCACATACATCGTGAAGTAACTAGAAGCTATCCCAATATTAAAAATCACATCCCTTATTTTTGCGGATCGTCAGAGGCGTACAACTTCGTTTGATGTCATATCGTTCCCAATCAAAATTGTATCAATTGAAAATTCAGCGGTATTAATCCTAGAGATTTTGCCAATTGGCCACATACATCGTGAAGTAACTAGAAGCTATCCCAATATTAAAAATCACCTCCCTTATTTTTACGGATCGTCAGAGGCGTACAATTTCGTTTGGTGTCATATCGTTCCCAATCAAAATTGTATCAATTGAAAATTCGGCGTAGTTGTACGCCTCTGACGATCCGCAAAAATAAGGGAGGTGGTTTTCAATATTGGAATAGCTTCTAGTTACTTCATGATGTATGTGGCCAATTGGCAAAATCTCTAGGATTAATACCGCCGAATTTTTCGTTGATACAATTTTGATTGGGAACGATATGACATCAAACGAAGTTGTACGCCTCTAACGATCCGCAAAAATAAGGGATGTGATTTTTAATATTGGGATAGCCTATAGTTACTTCATGATGTATGTGGCCAATTGGCAAAATCTCTAGGATTAATACCGCCGAATTTTTCGTTGATACAATTTTGATTGGGAACGATATGACATTAAACGAAGTTGTACGCCTCTGACGATCCGCAAAAATAAGAGATGTGATTTTTAATATTGGGATAGCCTATAGTTACTTCATGATGTATGTGGCCAATTGGCAAAATCTCTAGGATTAATACCGCCGAATTTTTCGTTGATACAATTTTGATTGGGAACGATATGACATCAAACGAAGTTGTAAGCCCCTGACGATCCGCAAAAATAAGGGAGGTGGTTTTTAATATTAGGATAGCTTCTAGTTACTTCATGATGTATGTGGCCAATTGGCAAAATCTCTAGGATTAATACCGCCGAATTTTTCGTTGATACAATTTTGATTTGGAACGATATGACATCAAACGAAGTTGTACGCCTCTGACGATCCGCAAAAATAAGGGATGTGATTTTTAATATTGGGATAGCCTATAGTTACTTCATGATGTATGTGGCCAATTGGCAAAATCTCTAGGATTAATACCGCCGAATTTCAATTGATACAATTTTGATTTGGAACGATATGACATCAAACGAAGTTGTACGCCTCTGACGATCCGCAAAAATAAGGGAGGTGGTTTTTAATATTGGGATAGCCTATAGTTACTTCATGATGTATGTGGCCAATTGGCAAAATCTCTAGGATTAATACCGCCGAATTTTTCGTTGATACAATTTTGATTGGGAACGATATGACATCAAACGAAGTTGTACGCCCCTGACGATCCGCAAAAATAAGGGAGGTGGTTTTTAATATTAGGATAGCTTCTAGTTACTTCATGATGTATGTGGCCAATTGGCAAAATCTCTAGGATTAATACCGCCGAATTTTTCGTTGATACAATTTTGATTGGGAACGATATGACATCAAACGAAATTGTACGCCCCTGACGATCCGCAAAAATAAGGGAGGTGGTTTTTAATATTAGGATAGCTTCTAGTTACTTCATGATGTATGTGGCCAATTGGCAAAATCTCTAGGATTAATACCGCCGAATTTTTCGTTGATACAATTTTGATTGGGAACGATATGACATCAAACGAAGTTGTACGCCCCTGACGATCCGTAAAAATAAGGGAGGTGGTTTTTAATATTAGGATAGCTTCTAGTTACTTCATGATGTATGTGGCCAATTGGCAAAATCTCTAGGATTAATACCGCTGAATTTTCAGTTGATACAATTTTGATTGGGAACGATATGACATCAAACGAAGTTGTAAGCCCCTGACGATCCGTAAAAATAAGGGAGGTGGTTTTTAATATTAGGATAGCTTCTAGTTACTTCATGATGTATGTGGCCAATTGGCAAAATCTCTAGGATTAATACCGCCGAATTTTTCGTTGATACAATTTTGATTTGGAACGATATGACATCAAACGAAGTTGTACGCCTCTGACGATCCGCAAAAATAAGGGATGTGATTTTTAATATTGGGATAGCCTATAGTTACTTCATGATGTATGTGGCCAATTGGCAAAATCTCTAGGATTAATACCGCCGAATTTCAATTGATACAATTTTGATTTGGAACGATATGACATCAAACGAAGTTGTACGCCTCTGACGATCCGCAAAAATAAGGGAGGTGGTTTTTAATATTGGGATAGCCTATAGTTACTTCATGATGTATGTGGCCAATTGGCAAAATCTCTAGGATTAATACCGCCGAATTTTTCGTTGATACAATTTTGATTGGGAACGATATGACATCAAACGAAGTTGTACGCCCCTGACGATCCGCAAAAATAAGGGAGGTGGTTTTTAATATTAGGATAGCTTCTAGTTACTTCATGATGTATGTGGCCAATTGGCAAAATCTCTAGGATTAATACCGCCGAATTTTTCGTTGATACAATTTTGATTGGGAACGATATGACATCAAACGAAGTTGTACGCCCCTGACGATCCGCAAAAATAAGGGAGGTGGTTTTTAATATTAGGATAGCTTCTAGTTACTTCATGATGTATGTGGCCAATTGGCAAAATCTCTAGGATTAATACCGCTGAATTTTCAGTTGATACAATTTTGATTGGGAACGATATGACATCAAACGAAGTTGTAAGCCCCTGACGATCCGTAAAAATAAGGGAGGTGGTTTTTAATATTAGGATAGCTTCTAGTTACTTCATGATGTATGTGGCCAATTGGCAAAATCTCCAGGATTAATACCGCCGAATTTTTCGTTGATACAATTTTGATTGGGAACGATATGACATCAAACGAAGTTGTACGCCTCTGACGATCCGCAAAAATAAGGGAGGTGATTTTTAATATTGGGATAGCCTATAGTTACTTCATGATGTATGTGGCCAATTGGCAAAATCTCTAGGATTAATACCGCCGAATTTTTCGTTGATACAATTTTGATTGGGAACGATATGACATCAAACGAAGTTGTACGCCTCTGACGATCCCCAAAAATAAGGGATGTGATTTTTAATATTGGGATAGCCTATAGTTACTTCATGATGTATGTGGCCAATTGGCAAAATCTCTAGGAATTATACCGCCGAATCTTTTATTAATCTAAATTGTAAGCCCCTAACGATCGGCAAAATAATGAAGCGTTTTTTAATATTGGAACAGCTTTTATTTACTTTATTATTCATTTGGATAATTGGCAAATCCTCTAGGGTCAGATCCACAGTACTTTTTTTTAACCAATTGTGTTTTAGAGCGATATGGTACATATCGATATTTGGCAAAATCTCTAGGAGCACAGAATATTTTTGTTTAACCTATAGATATTTGTTAGCAGTGAATTATGCCTAATAATTTTCTTTGTGTTTTAATTGCTCTTAATAAATACATAAACCTTCTGCTTGTATGTAATTTCACTTCTATGTTTGTTAATTCATTTATTATCTGTATTTATGTATTTACTTTGTAGATGTATTCTTATTTGCTATAGTTGTGCACAAAAGAAATATTAACCATTTGATAGTAGATCGGCGTAACAATTTGCCAAACAATCAAATCAGTTTGCTATTTATTGATTAAATTATTATAAATTTTTGTTGAGCTACAAAACTTTTTAACCTTAATAAACTTTTTAAATGAATAAACATTTATATAGTTCATTTTCCGTTTAACGCAGGAGTTGATTTTTACTAATACATAGACAGTTTAAAATTTTAGTAAACATTTTTAAAAAAACTTCACTTTCGTAATCTTCGATGCGTGTGAAAGGACATATGAAAGTGACTTAAGTACTGCTAGCTCCCTGGTGGGGCCGTACGAGATCTGAACTCCCCGACGTCAATCCCCTCCACGTGCAGTGGTGGTGATTACGTCGCTACCGAGTTCAATCGAGTAATTACCAAATTCTGAAACCACCACCAGATGGGAGGAAAATAAGGAAAAAAAAAAAAAAAATTCCTGTGATTCACCAATGATATCCAAATTTGTAAGCTAGGGAGTGAAACGAGGCTGCTCACAATATCTAATCTAACCACTACAAGTAACAAGTTCGATAAGTGATTCAATATCCATTTTATTACGTAACATAATTGAATCCTTATTTAAACTTTACTTGGAAACGGTTGTCTTAAAACTTTTTTTTTTTTAAATAAACCCTCTTTTCTCTTGTTTAGAAAGTTGAGAAGAAACAAATTGTCTTAAGTTAGTTATAGCCTTAATAGTTGACATCCATAATATAGAGCCAATCGAGAAGGGATAATAGTAGTCAATCAATAATTCACATCTCTGCCAAATTTAGAGAATTATTTAGTTGCACCATGATTCAATTCGTTTTTCTAGATCATTTTACTCCTCTATAAAACTATCATTATCAATTTCCTGTTTATCTGTACAATAAAATAAAAATTGGTCCAGCTTGAAATAGCCACTATTTAGTTTGATTGCAAGTGGGAATTAGAATCCGGTCGAGAATAGCAGTGTTCGAACTTTTGTTAGGTTTTAAGTGTCATTGTTTGAATTTGGTTAAGAAATAATTTTAGTATTGGTGTATTCAATATGAAAGTGTCTAGGATAGAAAAGCTTTTTCTTTAACCAGACTGAGATAAATAAACAATAGTACATTGTGTCATTAGGACTAAAAATGATACTTTGTTTGACGAGCAATTATATTTGCATGCGAGGCGAAGCGCAGCATAGCCGAGCAAAAGCAAAGATTGCGAGTCAAACAAAGTCACCTTCAATCCGAATAACACATACCATTATTTTCCCAACGGAGAGTTCATGTCGTGTAGGTTGTTTATTACTAATTATACGAGTAAGTACAAATTATGTAATTAAAACTTCAAAATTGAAACTAATTTTGTTGAAATATTTTGTGAAACTAAGGAGGTCATGACTTTCAAACTTGTAACTAATTTTATTGAAATATTGTAGTTTGTGAAACTAAGGAGATCGTGACTTTTGTTTGGTTTGACTATTATACGCGTCAAACTGCAAAGCTATTATTACAATATTTTCTTTCTTGCGAACAAAATGTTTGAATCAGAAGATTTATCCAATCTATCACCGGATGTGGTTCAAACAGCAAAAGAAATTGTGTTAAACCTGTCCTAATTTCCAAAATAAAAAAAAAATACTTATTTCATATTCATTAACATATTATTGGGTCTTTACTATAATATTTTTCTCCTAGTGTTAAAAGTATCTACTTTTACACCAAGGATTAAAAGTGTAGCTTAGCAACACACACATTTTTAAAATAGTAAGAAAAAAGGCCAACTTTAATACCCAAAAACAATATTAAAACCAGAGGCTTGTAAGTCTGTAAGTCTTAGTTTCGACCGCAATTCCCGTTGCCACTTCAATAACCGGAAATATTTTTTTGTATGGTTGTGTGGGTATTTCGTTTGGATAGGTATTTCTACTTTTTGACGTTTGATACAATTTGAAAGTGGTTGTAAATGAATGACAAGGTTAAGGTTGAGTAGAATTGCTGACTGAAAAATGCTTGAGATTCGCACGAAGAAAGAGAGTTGTGTCAGTGCGAGTTCGCGACAATATTCTGCTGAAAAATTTTCAGCAGGATTGCATGCGATTTAAAAATATTTTATTCGGAAGGGGAAATTTGTTTACATAATAGACTACATTGATTGGTTGCCTGCTGAAAAATTTTCAGCAGAATATTGTCGCGAACTCGCACTGAAGGACGTGATTTCCGATTATATTCTGAATTTATTAATTTAAAATTCATTAGAATACTTTAAAAATATCTATAATTAATATTTTATTTATAACTTTGAGCCGCCATTTTGGCATATATGCATTTGGCATCATCAGCCGCCATGTTGCATTTTTGTAATATTTTCGATCTAGCCATTTGGGTATTCACCACAAATTTTGGCGCACAGCTCGCCAAAATGCGATTTAAATATCACGAATCACATTTTATCTGTTACAGATGGTCATGCTCAATCCTAAAATTCCTTAAACCTGTTCAAAATGGACAAATAATATTCTACATGTCGTATAATTAAAACATTCAACAAACGTCAAAATAAAAATGTGTTTACAATATAGGGTGGTTCAATAATTTCGCAGGGGAAATTTTGTATTTTAGTACTAATGTAAAAAAAAGAACAACCAAAAAAACATCTATGCATTCGAACTTTTTGGTTGTTATTTTGAATGTTTTTTTTTTTTTTTTTTTAATTTTATTTGGGTGGGTTACAAGTTTTGTGTCGATACACATTTTTTTGTATATGTATACTATCCGGGTGAGAAGCGTTGCAAAAATAACAACGAACTTTGCTGTCGAAACGTCCACTAAGCCGTTGGGATAAAAAAAATAATAATTGAATTGGTAATGGAATTTCAAAAAAAAAACCGGAAAACAAATACGAGATAGAGTTTTGATTTTGTTTTTCTGATCGTACATAATGAAAATTCAATTTATATAAAATAAAGGATGCATTGAATGACTTTTTTTTTTTTTCCCCCTGTACTTAAGAACATTTAATTTAATTTAAAATGAAGATTATAAAATTTATTCATTTAATTTAACAAATTGAGAATTTAAAAATTTGTCTCCTGTGTTTTCATTTTAATTATGAATCTCTATTCTTAATTTCTTTATTTAACATTATGAAAAGCACCGTTAATTTTCTTTTACAATAAATTTATAAATTTTAATTTTTATTTAAAATGAAGAATTAAAAAAAAAAAATTCTTATGCTTTCCTTATATTTTGGTTCTCTAAATTCTTAATTTCTTTAATTAATTAAGAAAAGCACAGTTATTTTTCTTTTTTTTTTTTTTTAATATTTTTGTAAATTTATTTTAAAATTTCTAACCCCCTTGTTAGCGAACCAACAAATAGTTATTATCTATTTATTTTTTTGGTACTAAATGTAAAGCCCAGCAAAAAAATTAATATTCTTTCCCACAGACATCTAACAAAAGAATTTCCTGGGGAGCTATCTAATTTTAATTATATATTTTAACATTTTCTTATAGTTCTAACTAAGTATAAACTTTTACTATTCTACTTAAACAATCGGAATAACTAATTCATTACTTTTCTTTTCATCTGAAATTTTGATCTTCATTCTAATTATCTGAACATTTAATTAATTTGATTTGGACATTTAATTAATTTTGTTGTATAAATGGATACTGTCTGTCATATCCTCTATTGGATTTAGAATTAAATTTGGAGTATTATTAAAATATGTATTATTAAAATTTATCCATAACTAGTTTTAAAAAAGAAATGTTTTATTACCAGAGCAAACTCCAAATTAAATTGTACCATGAACATTTTTTTGTTTTTCTGCTTAATTAATGTTCCAATTGTTTATATTTTTTAATTTTTTTATTTTATATTTTCATATATTTATCGAATATTAAATATACTTTATATAGTATAGGATAAACTATTATAAACTTAAATTTCTACAGTTATAGTATAATATTTATATTCTTAATAAACTAAAAAAAATTCTATATAAAAGGTGTAAAAACTAAAAAAACAACAGAAAAAAATTGTTTAAATACCGTCAGTGGTATTACTCTAATTGACTTAAAACATAAAACAAAATTATAACCAGATAATGAGATGAACAGATAGATGAAGTCAAGCGGTATTTTCAGTAAACTCGGATTATTATTTATTTCCTTACTACTACTAGCCTTCGCATTTCCACGAGGTTACTAATTAATTCAGTGTATCACAAAAAAAAAACAAAATAAAACTTGTTAAAATGGGTCAATAATCTACTAAGGTATATTAAATCTTGGTATTATAATTTCAATGAAAGTAGTCGAATTAACGGTTTGAATTTTTTTTTTGAATTTATAAGAATTACTTTTTGGGATTGGGAGTTGTGGTTTTCTTTCAGCTGAACGAGACATTCGAAATCATCGAAGTTTCAATCGCGCAGATGAAAGTGGATAAGGGAAACTGGGTTTTCTTTTATTTGAACGAGACATTCGAAATCATCGAAGTTTCAATCGCTCAACGTAAAAGTCGGAAAGGGGGATTTTGGTTTTCTTTCAGCTGAACGAGACATTCGAAATCATCGAAGTTTCAATCGCTCAGCTGGAAGTGGATAGGGAAACTGGGTTTTCTTTTATTTGAACGAGACATTCGAAATCATCGAAGTTTCAATCGCTCAACATAAAAGTCGGAAAGGGGAATTTTGGTTTTTTTTCAGCTGAACGAGACATTCGAAATCATCGAAGTTTCAATCGCTCAGCTGGAAGTGGATAGGGAAAATTTGGGTTTTCTTTTATTTGAACGAGACATTCGAAATCATCGAAGTTTCAATCGCTCAAAATAAAAGTCGGAATGGGAAACGGATGCTACCTTTTGATGCTGGTCGTGACATTCGAAATCATCGAATCCATCAAACGATCCAGCGATAGCTTTTGCGCCTACTGGCACTGTGCGGTAGATAATTTACAGGTAATGCCGATTTAGTATCCTGATTTAAATACTAACAAAAATAATTACTGAACAAACAAAATCCAACACCGATATGTGTGGAATTAAATGCCTGAAGGGCGAACAAAAACTACATTTTATTAAACCCGTTTAGGGTCCCTGTTTCGGCGCCATTTGTAACGTTGACGGCTTTGGGTTCCTCACACCCGGAGTTGCACACTGGGTTGGGATAGCATCCAACCGGAAAATAGGGTGGGTTACGTATACCCACAGGTGTGTTAGCCATCTTTACAAAAATAAATTGTATATTTTCAAACTAACGTGCTCAAAAAAAAAAACACCACCACCCAAAAAAAAACTGCTGGTAAGAGGGAGGGGCAGGACATTTTACATACACTGACTTCGCTTGACACCACTTACCTGTTCATCTCTTTAATATTTCTCAACCCTACCACATTTTATTGGTTATACTTGCAGTTAATTTATACATAACGCACACATGACGTTACGACAACACACAAAAAAAATAGACCACAAGACAAAAAAAAAATAATCAAAATCACAACAAAAAAACCAACATGATTAATATGTATAGATATATATAATAAAAAAAATGTGTCGGTACCTCACCCTCAAAAATGGTTTGTTGACTCGTGGGCCCTTACACTGTGGATGTCCGATGAACGCCTGTCGTTTCCTCTTTCTTATTTAAATAAATACACCGTGGATATTATATTTTTTTTTTTTTATAACTGGTTTTTATTACGCAACGTACATATGTATAACTTTAAAACATTTTTTTTTTTGTTACACTATTAGCAGGAAAATTTCCCACCGTATTTCTTTAATTCACGTAGGTTAAACCTTTTTTTTTTTTTTTTTTTAAAACATTATTCTCTACTTTATTATCGTGAACCTTTTTTTTAACAATATTTCTTAACTACACTTAGGTTTCTTAAAAAAAAAACTTTAAAAACATTTTGGTTCACTTTAGTATCATGAAACTTTTAGCAATATTTCTTTACCTCACTTACGTTAAAACATTATTCGTTACTATTTTAACGTGAACCTTTCTTTTACAATATTTCTTAACTACACTTAGGTTTAAACAAAAAAAACAAAAACTTTAAAAAACATTTTGGTTCACTTTAGTATCATGAAACTTTTTAAACCGAATTTTCTTCAGTACATTTAGGTCTTTCTCTCATATATTCACTCTTCGTGTTTTTTTTTTCTTTTTATTACAAAAAAAAAAATCAAAACAATCTTATTCTAACATGACCGTTCGGTCCAACAATCTCCACTTCAATCCTTTCCTTACATGTTGAATTTTTTTTCAATTTTATTTCAAAAACTAATCTCGACCATCCGGTCCAAAAATCAAAACCTCAATCCTTTTTTCTACTCATTTCATCTATCTCTACCCACTTCTTCAACAAGTTGCTAACATGGGAAATGTCCACTCATCAAAATTCACAAAAATTGCATTTTCGCACGCTGCAACTGTTGGAAGGTGTGGGTTGAGAAATCTTATTACAATATAATTTCCCTTATCTTTTAATGGTTATACTTTTCTTTTTTTTTTTTTTTCTCGCTGGCTCAAATTATTTTATTTTCTTATCTAATATTTTTAAATGAAACCATTTCTATTGCGGTGATCATATTTTATTATGTTATTTTTTCTTACTAACAATTTTTATTTTATTATCTAATATTTTTGTACGCAATTGGAAAAAAGATGTTGTTTTTTAAAATGCAATACACTCATGGTGCACAACACGAAAAAAATTTTGATGAAAAGATAAGAGAGATAGACTCTAACTATAAACATCCTAAAAAAGAATCAGCCGCCGTATTACCGAATCGTTGCACTGAGTTGCCTTTTAATTTTTGACTGAAATTCCTTTCTGTTTTTGACTCAAATTCCCGGAGCCGGAAATTTGATTCTCTACAAAAACTCGTATAACGTGTTACTACTAAAAATGCATAGTTTTCCAGTTATAGTTAAAAAAATATAAGGTGTCCAAATTTACTCAAATTGTGGATTTATAATTGTTCGGGTACCATCCAAATCCAACATATGAAACAATAAAATACCTTTAAAGAATTAGTTCCTTTTACTCCTGTGTTTTTCGACATAGACAATAGCCTATCTATTGTCATTTAGTTCTACCGCCAATAAATAAGTAAATAGTTACGTGATGGTATAGAGTTATGTACGAAAATTACACTATATGTAGCTTTTTTTATTTTTGTTTTGGTTTCGATTGTTAATATCTTCAACATTGCCTGTATATGTGTAAACGGCCGTTTTACATCAAAAAAAAAACACTCTATTTAAGGGAAATCGACTTTCAAAAAAAAATTTCCCATACAAAAAGTAAAAATTTATATGAAAATATCTCGTTTTTTTCGTTTTTCTCGTCTCGCATTTAATAACTTTTTAAATAAGGCATAAAATGATTTTCCGAGGATGCCACAATAAACTATGATATTTAATTATTATATTGGCCAAAAAAAAATTTAATTTTTATCAAGATTTGGACTATTTACAATCAATTTTGTTTACCTAGTTTTTTAAATTTGGAATTGTAAAACAACGAGACAGCTACAAAAAAAAATAAAAATAAAACAAAACAAAAAACTATCATATGAAACAATTTTTTTTCTTTATTTTCATCAGTCTGCTACGGCAAACGATAGTGATAGGGCGGAGTTATATATATTTACATTCGAGGAGGGGAAGTATTTTAAATAAAAAATTACAAACAATCTAAAATAAAAATATGCATTTCTCATATTGTAATCGTACAAACAGCAAAGTACTAGAAACAAAACGTACTCGCTGTTTGTTTTACATATTTACATTTTCCCTCCTCGAATGTTAATACATATGTATATATAACTCCGTCCTATCACTATCGTTTGCCGTGCGTAGCAGACTGATGAAAATAAAGAAAAAAAATTGTTTCATAGTTTTTTGTTTTGTTTTATTTTTATTTTTTTTTGTAGCTGTCTCGTTGTTTTACAATTCCAAATTTAAAATACTAGGTAAACAAAATTGATTGTAAATAGTCCAAATCTTGATAAAAATTAAATTTTTTTTTGGCCAATATAATAATTAAATATCATAGTTTAGTGTGGCATCCTCGGAAAATCATTTTATGCCTTACTTAAAAAGTTATTAAATGCGAGACGAGAAAAACGAAAAAAAACGAGATATTTTCATATAAATTTTTACTTTTTGTATGGGAACATTTTTTTTGAAAGTCGATTACTCATACTTTAACAACATTTCTCTAATTCGGCCTGTAAAATGTAGTGGTATTGTCTTCAAGCATTAATAATATTTTTCGTATCATTGCAATATATGTATTGTACATTGAAGCATCAGTAAATTGCGCTTGAAGGTGTTATTTCAATTTTTAATTTTTAAACTGCAATCATACTGTGAGCGACAGACCGTAAAATATTTGATTTCAAGGTTATTTTTTGTAAAGCGTATTGTTTTAGTATTTGTATATTAAAAATCAAACAATTTTCATTCCTTTCAAGCAGCATTGTTCAGTGTAAGCCAATGCCGTCTTGAATATACAGGCCTATGACCATGATTCAATAAAACAAAAGGTTAGCTCGAAATATGTAAACAAATGGCCATCTTTTTTTTTTTGACGTCACTCAATTCTCAATACGTATATAAATTACAACAACAAATAAAAAAACGAAAAGTAAAAACGAATTGCATGACGTCACAAACACGTGTTTTGAAAAATCGAGCTAACCTGGGATTTATAGAATCATGGCCTATGACTACAATCAGTGACGACACACTAAGTCTCCGCCGCTACGTGGCAGTGTAGTAAAGTAAAGATTTTTTGTTTGTTTTGTGTATTGTTTTGTTTCATCTTTCATGTTAAAAATTCATTTTTCGTCCCCTTCTTTAATCTCTCTCTGCGGAAGGAAACAAAAATTTTTTTTTTTTATTTGGAGAACGATTTATGCTCGTTTTCGTTTCTTTTTATTAAGTTGTGTAAAGCCACTGTTTGCTTATCTATTTCTTGTAGTTGATTGTTTACTGCTATCCAGTCCCTTTTGATGATATTCGTTGTTGATTCCATTAATGAAATTTGTTCTTTTAGCAATTTATGAATGTGCTGTTGATCATTTTTTAATGAAGTGATTTCGTTATCATACCGTTGTGCGTCGTCTTGGTCGAGAATTCCAAATAGTTGATTTGTGAGAGTACCAACTACGTTCACTAAACCTCGCTTCGTCCGAACATTATTGTAAGTGGGTTGGAGTATTTTATTGTTGAGGTTTATATTGGAAAGTTGTTGTTTCATTTGTGATATTGCGGGCTTGCAAAGTTGTCTTAGTTGCAACCATCCCTTATCCTCGCTACAGGTTTGAGTCATCCTATCAACAGCGGCTTTGTATACTTCAGCCTCTAAGAACATTGCCGATAAATTAAAGTAAGATATTATAGTCCATTGTTGGTGGGAGAGCTGAGCTATCCCAATGTTTTCAAAATATATTCCCATTGTAGAATTTAGAGTTGTAATATCAAAAGTAGTCTCCTTTAAAGTTGCTGAGCATATGCCGAGTACACTTATTAATGGAATCATAGTTAATAACATCAATTTGGATTGGTAACAAGGTCTAATTGTCCTTTTTTTCTTTTTTGGTTGAGGAATGGTTTTTACTTTTTCTGCAGCTATTTTTACCACATCGTCTATTTGCCCTCGCAACCATTTCCTTGGTGGATTTTTCCCTTCATGTGTTTCTGTTGACTTACGTTTCCTCGTGGTGATGGTGTTGCGAAACGTGGTTGACAATACGGTGATGGCCTCGGTATCCAATTCTGTACCTTGTTCTTGTATGGTGTTTTCAATTGGGAGAGGTGCTAATTTTGTCACTGGCCTTTTTATAAGGGCCCTTCCGGGGCCGCGGAGTGTAGCTACACGAACGATTCCGTCTTGTCCCGGGTGAGTTTGTACAACCCGTCCAGTAATCCATCTGGATGGTGGAACATTGTTGTCTCGAATTAAAACAAGTTGTCCAATCTTCAGATCTGGTGTCTTCGTGGTCCATTTTGCTCGTTGTTGTAGTTGATGCAAATATTCTTGGGACCATTTTTTCCAAAAGTCCTCTTTCATTTTTTGGACCAATTTCCATCGAGTCAATGAGTTCATGTTGTTGTCTGAAACTCTGACTTCAGGCTGGGTTATGATAGCATCTCCAATTAAAAAGTGACCTGGAGTTAAAACGGTCGGATCACTTGGATCATTGGTCATTGGTGAAATTGGCCTTGAATTAAGGCAAGCCTCTATTTGACAAGTTAATGTTGTTAATTCTTCGAACGTCAAAGTTGCTTCGCCTATCACTCTTTTTAAATGATAGTTTACTGATTTTACTTCGGCCTCCCATAATCCCCCAAAATGCGGTGCTCCCGGTGGAATAAAATGCCATTTAGTACCATGTTCCGTAGTAGAATTTACAATGTTTGAAGCTATTTGTTCTACTATCTCTTTTTTTTGTAATTCCATTGTTTTACTAGCACCAACAAAATTAGTACCATGTCGCAAAAAATATCGGAACATATTCCTCGACGAGACACAAAACGTTTGTATGCCGCCATGAACGCTTCGGCTGTTAAATCACTGACCACCTCAATGTGAACAGCTTGCCATACAAACAAAAATTGCTAGGTAGCCTTTATACGATTTGTTGCCTCTACCTTTCGATACTCTTACGTTGAAAGGTCCAGCGTAGTCAACTCCTGACTTTAAAAATAGCCGAGCAGGAGCTATTCTTGCTTCTGGTAAATTACTCATTAGTTGATGCTTAATATTTTTACTGAATCGGTGACATCTCAGACATTTTGATATTTGTTGTCTGACAACATTTCGACCATTTATGATCCAAAATTTTGTTCGGATGTGTGCTAAAGTTAACTGAGTACCGCCATGCATCGTTGATTTGTGGCCTTCTTGGATGATCAGGTTAACAATTGGATGTGATTGTGGAAGAATCAAGGGATGTTTTTCATCATATGACCAGGCGGTTGAGTTTTGTAATCGTCCACCAACTCTTAGCAGTCCATCTTTTAAAAATGGTGAGAGTGATAGTAACTTACTTTTGTTGTCGATTGGTTTGTTGTTCCTTAAATTATGAATTTCATTCCTATATTGGGTTAGTTGAGCCCTTCCAACTAACTGATGGAGAGTTTCTTGCATTTCTTGAGGTGATATAATGCTACTTATTTCGTATTTCATTAGTTTTAACTTGTTGATAAATCGTCTACAATATGATATTATTCGTTGAATCTTCTTTAAACTTGAATGTTTTATGTAAAGATGATCAAATGGGTTTTCGTCGTCCTTTATTTCCGTTGTTTTAGCTAGTGCTACTAACCTTTTCTCTGGAATATTTTCAAATTTTTCAGAAGAATTATGAACTGGCCAATTTGTTGGAGTGTTTGTTAACCAACTTGGACCATTCCACCATATTTGGTGTTTTTCGAGACAGTCAGCTTCTATGCCTCTTGAAGCACAATCAGCTGGATTTTCAGACGACTTAACATGGTTCTATGTTGTTGGGCTGGTTAGACTGTGGATCTCTGTTACTCTATTTGCAACAAATATTTTAAATCGATGTGGTTCTGCTTTGATCCAAGCGAGCACTATCATTGAGTCAGTCCATGCGTAAGTTGTTATTTTGGAAATTCGAAGACTTTTAGTTACTTTTGCCATCAACCTCGCAAGTAACAACGCTCCACACAATTCTAGCCTAGGAATTGTTAGTTTTGATTTTATTGGTGCGACCTTTGTTTTTGATATTAGTAAATAAGGTCGAGGTGCATTATTTATATTATCTCTTTGGTAACAATATATAACTGCTGCATATGCATGTTCAGATGCATCGCAAAATCCATGCAGTTCTATGGGCGAATTGTTGGAAGTGTTCACCCACCTCGGTATTTTTATTTGTTCGAGCGCAGGCAATGAATTTTTATAACTGTTCCATCTCATTGAGATGTCTTGAGGTAATGGTGCATCCCAAGACAATCGTGTTAGCCAAAGTTGTTGGAGTAATATTTTTGCTACTATAATGGTTGGTGACAACCATCCCAAAGGATCAAATAATTGTGATACCTCGGATAATAATTTTCTTTTGGTGGCGATTTCAGTTTTCTTCTCTTTTATATTTATTTTGAATCCGAAGGTATCAGTGTCAGGGTTCCAAGATATGCCCAGAGTTTTTATTGTGTCATCTAGTTTGATATCCATTGTACCGATTGCCCGTGATTCGAGTGGTATCTGTTGTAATAGATCTGGCTTGTTACTAGCCCATTTCCGTAGTTGAAATCCTCCTTTACTTAGCATTGTAATGATTTGACGTTGCTGTGTGTGT
Source organism: Tipula helvola (assembly GCA_963556165.1). Lineage (NCBI taxonomy): Eukaryota > Metazoa > Arthropoda > Insecta > Diptera > Tipulidae > Tipula > Tipula helvola. Next base: position 175,897,448 of record OY744483.1, on the reverse strand, counting down.
GCTTCTTCTACAGAATCACTGCCGCTTAGTAAATCATCCACATAGAAATCGTGTGAAGTTATATCGGCTGCTATGGGAAACTCCTTCATCATTGGCCAACTGTTGTAACGTGCGGATGGCCAGGTATGGGGCACTAGCTGTTCCAAAGGATACAGTTGTTAATTGATATTCACGAATTGAATCTTTCTCGTTTGATCTCCATAGTATCTGTTGATACCTTTGGTCATCTTTATGTATTCGTATTTGGCGATACATTTTCTCGATGTCTGCTGTGTAGACCACCCTATGTTTCCTCCATCTTAACAGGATCGAAATCAATTCCTCCTGTAGTGTTGGCCCAACCATTTGTTGATCGTTGAGGCTCTTATTATTTCTGGTTTTAGCTGAGGCATCGAAAACAACACGTAGCTTTGTCGTTGTGCTGCTTTCTTTTACTACTGCATGATGTGGTATGAAGTATTCTTCTGATGGACTCATTTCAATTTCACAGAGTCGCATGTGACCTAGTTCAATGTATTCGTTAATGTATTTTTTGTAGTCATTGGCATATGTTGGTGATGCTGCGAATTTCTTCTCCAACTGCAGGAATCTGGCTAATGCTCTTGTTTTTGAAGCCCCAATGGTGGATTATGATTAAATGGGATTCGAACTGTATATCTCCCATCAGCGTCACGGTGATAATTTGCCTCATAATGTTCCTGGCAATTTTGTTCTTCTTCTGTTAATAGCCTGTCTTGTTGTACTTCTTCTATTTCCCAGAATGATTTTAACCTGTTGTCAAGTTCCGTTTTTGTTATCATGCACTGAACCCTTGGTGGCTCATTATAGTTTATTGGTCCACATATTATCCGTCCTAGTTCTGTTTTTTGTGCCACTGGTTCTCCTGCTTCGCCTTTTACCACATCATTCATTACTATCGCTGGGTAGTAATCTGTGCCCAATAATATATCGATCTTATTAGGCCTATTGTACTCTGGATCTGCCCATAACAAATTACTAATATGTGGCCATTTTCAGGCATTAAAACTGTATTCTGGTAGATCTCCCACTAGTTGATTTACTATTAGCGCACTTATTTGTGTTTTGAATTTCGACGGGAATCTCGGCTCAATATTGAATGTCATCCGTTGTTCTGCTACTACGGCTGTCACTCCTCCTACTCCTTTAAATTCTACATGCGTTTTCTTGCTCTGTATATTTAATTTTTTAGCTGCCTCATGAGTTATGAATGATGTTTGAGAACCTGAATCAATCAGCACTCTAAGTAGTTGTGGGTGACCTCCGTTGCTTGGAACTTTAACTAATGCTGTGCTCAGTATTACCTGAGCTGCTGTTGTTGTGCTGTCTATCATGTGTGTTTCCACAACTGGTATGCCACGTTTTGGGTTTTGTCCAGGTGGATTTTTCTTCTTTGGTGTGGAGAAGAGTATGGCGTCTTTCTTTGCATACCACACATTTCCCTTCTGTCAAGCATATTTTTGAAAGATTATGTTTTCCTAAACATATCCGACATAGATTATTCATGTTGCATATTTTGCTGCGATCTATTGTTGACATCTCCAAAAATGATTTGCATGCTTCAATCGTATGTGATCCCTTACAATTGACGCATCTGTTTGTTGTTGCTGCTAGCGTTGTCAGGGCTTTTTGTGGTTGTAATCGGCCGGTTGGTAAGGGTTGTCGATTCGGTTTACTTCCTAGTGCTTCTAGTGATTGGAATCTTTTTTCCAAAAACAACAAAAAGTGATTCAAATTTTTAATCTTTTTGGGTCGTCTAAAGTTGTCTCATAGGCTCTGATGGATTCGTTGTCTAATTTCTTCTGAAGTATGTGTATTATCAGGGCATCATATTTGTCTTCACCATTCAAGATATTATTGATGTTGTGAATGGCTTCACTTCTTGTTGTGTCATGCATTGTTCTGATTCCTGCCGCGGTTTCTGTCATCATATTTGGTTGATTAATTAGTTGGTTAAAATATGCTGCTGCCAGAATTCTTTCGTTGTTGTAGCGATTATTTAATATATTCCATGCCACCTGATAATTTTCTGCGGTTGATTCAAGATGGCTTATTATTTTAGCGGCTGGACCTCCTAAATGACTTTTTAAGTAGTTGATCCTGTGGGTATCCGTAAGCACTTGGTTTGTATGCACGAGTTTCTTGAATGTATCCGCGAAATCTTTCCATCTCATGATTTCTCCATAGAAATGTGGAATTTCAATATTTGGTAGTCGGATATCTATTGAATTGTGTTTTGATTGTTGATCATTCTCAATCTCCATTGTAATTTCAATCACAATGTCATCATGCGCCTGCCTCATATTATCGAAGTAATTCTCCATGAAATATTTTGCATTGATTTCATCTTCTTCTGAAACTTCTATGTTTATTTTATCGTCGAGGTCCATGATTTGTTCCATCATCCTCTCCATATGTTTCAAAACAAGTTTTAGTGCTTGTTTTGATTTTTTTGTGCTAATGCCTCTTTAGCTGTGTTTATCTCTCTATATAGAGCCCTCATCTTTATATTTTGTAGCTTCATCATCTGGTCGAACTCTTTCCTGTTGGCTGTCACGGAAGTTGGAATGTTATTAGATGAGCGTTGTCTTTCTTTTGGTGTTGGTTTACTGCTGTCATCTGTACTTAACATTGTTAAGGATGTACTTTGCGAGTGTTCCGCTGATGTTGTTGGTGTCGGTGTTAGTGGTGGCCCGTGGTTTAATCGTTTTCGCATATCATCGATTAGGAGGTCGTAAATCTCCGCTACTTTTTTTTCTGAGTCGAAGTAGGAATGATTATGCTCTAACGGTGGCTGTGTACAATGCTTTTAAAGCAGCTATTTTTGTTTCCAGATATGTCTTCGTTTTCCGAGCATTTCCATCTTTATTGTAGTTTGTGTGCATCTGGATTATCTTGCCGCCTACTTCTTCTTGTTTGCCTAAGGTCGACATTGTTCCGCCGTTTGTTGGTAGTGTATTGCTGGGTATGTCGCTGTTGTTTGATGGCTTGAACTTGTAGGTGCTGCTTGGTTGTTAACTCTGTAGATTGCCTGTTGTTTGTTGGCTTGCTATAGATGCTGGTTGCTTGATGACTCGAATTTGCAGATCGTAAATTTCCAGTTGGTTGTTGGTGTTTTTGATGCCGGTTGTTGTTTGGCGATGTACTTCTCAATTGGTGCCAGTTGTTTTAGTGGCTTCGAAGGACCATGTGTAAATCTCAGACTTTATTTCTTAAGTTGTAAATTTAAGATAGTCTTGATTTACTTAAAGTTTTGTATTGTGAATAAAAGACGTTGTTGGTTTTTTATTCTTTTATTAATTTTGTATCGCTTACCGTTGGTCAGGGCGATGTTTTATTGAGTCAATTAATTTTTGAACTGAATTAAATCAGACAAATGTTTGATTTATATACAAAATGGTCATACATTAATTATACTAATAACAACTAATATCGACTAAAATTGCTGATTTTAATATTACAATTTGTATGTTAAAAAATTATATATTTGGTGTCAATGAACTGACTAAAAATATAAAAACGTTATATTAAGGAAAAATGCATAATATACATTTTTCCATTGTAGTTAAATTTCATTAATCAATAATAATAACAAGAATGACTATTTATACGATTGAGGCCATGCTTGCGCAGCATGGTGAGTTGGTATGTTCACGTGACTGAACAATTATGCTGCACTAAAAAAACTAAATCAATATTAAATTGTTTTTGGACAAAACAAAAACAAAAAAATATCTTTTCTTTATTATACTGCCGCGTAGCGGGGAGACTTAATGTGTTTCAATTTGTAAAAATTGCTTTTAGTCATAGCATAGACATAGACAATCATACTAGATTTCTCATTTTTGCTTTACTCTAGCTAAAAAAATACGGAAAAAAAAAACTTCTGATAATTCTGAAGGTATCACTGTATTGGTGATATTGCGTTGCGTATACATATTATAGCCAAAGTCAAATATTGCTAGTATGTTGTAGTAATGAAATTTATAAAAACAAACGAACATACAAAAAAATAGAAAAATAACAAAAACAAACACGAAGCAGCTCGAAGATTTTTTTTTTTTGATTTTTTTTTTGTTTTGTAATTTTATTTAGAGTTAATGCAAATTTGAATTTAGAGCTGAAAGCAAAAGCGAAAATGTATAATTTTCAGTTTTATGATGGACACTGCTTTGAATTTCCTTATATCAATTTGTTGTAGAGCTTAATGTGTTTTAGAACTCGCCTTGTAGCATGTCAAAAAAATCAATGAATGTTGATACAAACTGGATCGAAATTTTACATTTCGAGATAACCTGCGTTATATTTACATAACACATAAGGATATGGATAGACCAGCCACCATAAATTTCATTCGTTTGCCGGACAATGGTTGGCGTGGGGCTCATTTTTCAGGAATCTGGAAAGGGGCAACCAACGAGTTAGTGACAAATTTAAGTAAGAATGCAATACAAACAAAATGGGTGTTACTGATCAGTGATTCTTTAAGAACTTTGAGATGTAAATAATTTGGCATTCTCTCCTAGGATACGTCTCTTCGGTGCTAACCATTTTTTTACTATAGGCGCTTTCACACGCACCATAATTCAAAACCGAACTGGATTATAGGTATAATCCGAAAAATGATCGTGGGAAATGTGCAAATCTAATACCGAAGTGGATGGATTATGAAATACACTTTATAATTCGGTAGTTTGTAATCCACTGCGGTACTGAATTACCGTGGTCAAAGAATGACAGATATTAATCTCAAAACTGAATAGATGTTGTTTAATTGAATTTTATGAAAATTTTTTTTTTTGTTTTGTTTAATTAAATTCATATTTTAGAAAAATGTAATTGATTTTTATCTTGTTTACAAAATAATAAATGTTTGACAACCAATTTGTAACATTCGAGATGAAACTAGTTCAGGCAAATTAGCAATCTTCGATGCGTGTGAAGACATGAAAGCGAATTATTAAATCCACTTCGGTAGTGGATTTTTGCATGTGAAAGCGACTTATGTGTTTTGAAGATGTTGCACATTGCCTAATAAGTGAGGACGGGATGCCGCTGCCTTCAAAACTATCTCAGGCTTTTTTGCACACATAAGTAGGTGCTATACGTGTCCAATTTCTTCCTTTCAATAAGACATTTGTTTCATTTTCGCCTTCCAACCATTTATCACGAGCAAACCATAATGCATATACACATATTTTTACAAAATTCTGAGTTCAGAGAACCAAGCAATATGTTTTCTCGATTACAACAGATACTTTGTACTTAAACTTCATAAATAAAGTCTAAAATTTCTAAACGTTTTTCATAACACTGGTTCTGCATAGCAAATTTATTCTTTTTTTATTCCGTAATCCTTACAAACACGCAGGAATTGGGGATGGATTGGAATAAGGAAATACCAAAAGCGGAATCGTGAGGCAGTTTTCATAAATTCTATTTTTAATTTTGAGTTTAAAGTTCTGTATAAGTTATTATGTGCCACCAGCAAGCCGCGTCGTCCAGCTCGTCTGACAAACGATTACTCCGCTTGAAGAAACAAAGGAATAAGTTTGGAACTTATTGGTATCCTAACTTTCTTTGCAAAGGTGTAACTTACAGTAATTCACAAATTTGTAAATGGTATGGTGCAGCCTTTAGTCTCAAAGTATTCCCAAATAAAATAATAAAAAGGATTTAAACCCGGAGAATACGGTGGTCATTGTATAATATAACGTCGATAAAATCCGGAAATTTGGCTTTCCCACGGCAGTAAATCCAGCCCAAACCATAACAGATTTAGGATTTTGGCTTCTTGCAACAATTCGAGCTTCTCCGAGAGGTCTTTCTGACCAAATACGATTATTTTGACGATTGTACCATTGTTCAATTGGAACATCTTCTGCAAAAATAATTTTTGTGGATTTTTTGCCCCCAAACCGCTTCAGTAATACTTTGCATCTTTCAAAACGTGCGAGCTTCATATTGTCCGTAAGAAGATGGGCTTTTTGAAGCTTATACGGACAGTTGTTAAGGATTTCTTTGGCTATTTGTCAAACGGTTTCGCGGTTTACTTGAAAATTCTTGGTTAGATGGCGCATCTTGAATTGTGGATTTCAGCGAATCCGACATTTAATGATGTTGGGGAGATGTAGAGTGGGATGAACTCTTCCTATATGGTCCTTAGAACAACCTAACTTCCCAAAGATTACAATTATTTTGTTTGCTTAATTTCCAGCTTCGTGCAGTTCGATTATTATTACTGTAGGGTAGGGCTATGTGGGCGTTGAAGCCACCTCGCACTGCGACCTAAAGATCTTTTGAGATTGGAGTCTGCTTAGGGTGCAGTTCGATAAAGTGAGCCGACTTCTTTAGATATGATAACTCAAAAAATAAAAGACCTTATTTTAGAGTATAAATATGTTACGGTCAAAATGATAAAGTGGTAGTTATATGTATACCGGGTGTTTCTTTTAAACTGAGACGATCAAATATCTCGAAAAATAGCCACTCTACGGAAAAAATGTCCATAATCAAAATTTAATCATACCGCGGGGGAAATACATTAGTGCAAAAAAATAGTCCCCCACCGACCGCTTTGTAGGTGGGGCGGAGGTAACTTTTAAACTAAGATAGGAAGCCATATTTTTTATTGCAGATACGGATTCTACGACTAAAAGTACGTATGATTTGAATGAAATATTTTGTTCGGTTAATGATAGATGGCGTTGTAATCGATGAAATTCAATTTTTTCAATTTCTTCTTCTTAGAACACACGCATTCGATTCTGCAATACGTTTGAAATAAAAAACATCACGTTTTCATTGGAAATACTCGAAATTCGTCATCAAAACAATTTATTAATGTAAATGGCAGGTGAATAAAATAATTTTAGCTTAAAATAAGTGTTCAAAATGACGGCCTGCGACTTCAATGCACTTATTAATACGCATATCCAATGATTGTACACAACTGAGAAGTGTGTTGATGAAAATGATATGCGGATTTATTCATTATTTTACAAATATTTGATTTATTCATTATTTTTAAAATGTTACAAATATTTGTCTGTTGAAATCGATTATTTTAAATATCCAGTATGTACCCCAGCTATCAGAGTCATCAACTCGCTCTCAAAGTCTCAATTCATACGAAATCTAAAAGTAAACAAATAAATTTATAAAACTATTTCAATATACTTACCAAGAAACTTAAATTTAAAAGGTGACCATGATGAAGCCTGAAAGGATAAGAAATACAGTGAAATCTCGGTATAACAAACCCTGTTTATAAAAAACCTCCGCTTATTACAACCTTTTTCACTAGTCCGTTGATTTTGAATAGAGAAATATATGGCAAATGCTTGGGATATAACGAACCTCGGTTATAACACTATAGCAAACCGTTTCCTTAATTCTTCATACTATTTCAGTGCAAAAATATTCGGATATAACAAACGGTATGAATCGATGTTCATCCAAGGAAATAATTGATTCTATGTATGTATTGTAAAAGTAAACACTAATCTATTCTCTCCATTCTCTTTTTATTTTACTACACATAATTATGTATGTATTCAACGCTTCTACACTAAATTCACTTGCAATGATATGATATACAGCATATCGATGGCTACAATGCAATTCCGTGTAACTATGTCTTATAAAATTTTACAGGAGTCGGAAGAAACTTTTTTAAAAAATACAATTTCAAGAAGTTACACGATTATGCATTACAAAATTGATTTTTTTAGACGATTCTTAGGTTTGAGGTGATTATTGAAACCAATAAACCATAGACAAAAATCGAAATGAAAAATCGGATCGAATGCGTGAAAAAACGATCTAGGTGAATTTTACATTGTAGCCGTCGATATGTTTTTGTTGTTTAGTTATGTATTTTACCGCTGTTCAGTTATTTTTGTGTGTATGCATTTCTTGTAAATAAATTTTAGTTTTAGTTCAAATTGTGTAAAGGTAAGTCAATAAAATTTACATTTGATGATTTATTTATCCGCTGTTCTATTTAGATGTCGAGTAAATTACAAAGAACAGCTATTTCCCTCGAGGATAAACTAGCCATATTAAAAATGGTTAGCGAGAAAAATATGACCTACGATCAAATTGGGACACGGTTCAAAATTTCCAAATCAACAATTGCAGGAATTGTTCGCAATCGAGAAAAATACCAACAAGCAGAGTATGAATGTGTTAAACGGAAGAAAATGCGTGGTGGAGATTATCCAGAAATTGAAAAAGCCATTATAATTTGGCTGATAGCGGTACTCTATTTAAAGAGAAAGCTCAACAGTTTGCAGAAAAACTTAAAATTTCTGATTTCCGCGCCAGTGATGGATGGTTGGATCGCTCTAAAAAAAGAAACTCCATAACTTTTCGTGATATAGTAGGTGAAAGTGCATCTGTTTCTCCAGAAATTTACACTGACTGGGTTAAAAATAAATTGCCGCGAACATTAGAGAAGTATGAACATCGAGATGTGTTTAATTTGGACGAGACATCGCTATTTTTTAAATTAATGCCAAATAAAACTTTGTCATTTAAAAATGAACCGTGTGTTGGTGGTAAATAAGCAAAGAAAGAGTGACTGTCCTATTAGGAGCTAATTCCGATGGTTCTGAAAAATTACCTGTCCTTGTAATTGGGAAATCCGCAAAACCTCCAGTTTTTAAAAACGTTAAAACGCTCCCATTAATATATTCATCAAATAAGAAGGCGTGGATGATTGCATCGGAATGGGAAAAATACGTCAAGTCTATGGAAGCAAAATTCAAAAAAGAAAATAGGCATGTAGTTTTCATTATTGATAATGCACCACCACATTTAGCGATCGAAAATCTACAAAACATTGAGATCGTGTATTTACCACCAAATACAACTCTTTATCTCAACCTCTCGATCAAGGAATTATTAAAAATTTTAAATTATTTTATCGTGAACTGGTGGTCAAAGAAATTATCAACCGACTAGATCAAAATTCACAGTTAACGGCCGGGAATATTAATATAAATTTACTGGATGCGATTCATTTTGTGAAAAAGGCGTGGGATCGAGTAAAACCTGAGACAATTAAAAATTGTTTTAATAAAGCTGGGTTTTACTTGGCCGCAGAATCAGACCAATTTTCTTCTGTGTTAAATGTTGATGGCGATGGAAACGCAATTCACGCACTTTGGTCAAATCCAACAATTGTTAATCTCACAAACAACGTCGATATTGATGATTTTTTAAATGTGGATAGCCAAACCAGAATATGTGATGAGTTAACTGATGATGATATTGTAGATATGGTACACCCTAACACAACAGTTCTCACGGATTCCGACTCTGAAGTTGAACTTTCGGATAATTCCGAGGTGGTAGTTTCACAGACGGAAGTTCAAAATGCGTTAAAAACTATACGAATGTTTTTAAGTGCGCACGATAACATGGATGATGAAATACATAGACTACATTCTATCGAGAATTCTATTGATGCCCTACTCTATGGCAATTTAAAACAGACAATGCTTACTTCATATTTAAAAAAAAATTAGAATGTTGAATTCATTTTCATATCAAATTTTTATGAATTGTCGTACAGATCTTACTTTTTATGTTTTTATCAGTTTTGCATTTATTTACATCATATAGAATTTATAGTTATCTAGTTACATATATGTAAACGTAGGTGTAAGTTACACCTTCATTCAAAATGAATTACGTTGTTTTTATATGTAAATGTCTTACATAATTTTTATTTTTTTATAATTTTAAGCATAATAAAATGAATTTGATATATCTATGTAATTTAGTTACATAAAAAAATTGCCAAAATAGTTTTTATACGGAATTTATCAAATTAAATTAATTTCCCTAAGAACTCCGCTTATAACAAATTTGGTTTGTTATAGCCGAAGTTACGTTTATAACAAACATATGCTTATAGCAAACTATTCTGACGGTCCGTTGGTGGTTTGTTATACCGAGATTTCACTGTAGTTAACACTATATAAGAAATTGTTCTAAATAGTTTTATTATATAATTTAAATTACTTACTTGTAACATTGTATAATTTGTTTTCACGATGAACTGTCAAATTGTTAAATCTGTTACTTTTGATGTTACAAAATTGTAATAGATTTATTATTCGAACATCGATTAGTTCTCTCCATCGAATATAAAATTATAGTGGCGTATTTGTAAAGAAAAGTGAAACACCGAAAATGACAGATTTGACAATAAAAAATAAAACTTTTGTAAAATAAGAATTGTGCCTCTCTTCTCTTATCAACCGGCGACACAAGAGGTTATAAATTAAAACGTACAAAATAAAATTAATAAAAGGAAAATTATATTTGTGGTACATTTGGTATTTAAGTTTAGTCATTAACCGCGTACAGTTCCTAACCGATCACATCTTTATATACAAAGTGTGTTTGGTTGAATTTCAGCAAACGCATTTCTGATTCGCTCAATCATGTTCTCACGTGTTGTTGGTTCTTGTTTGTAAACTTTGTCTTTGAGATAGCCCCACAAAAATAAATCTGGCGAAGTAAGATCTGGTGATCTGGCGGGCCAATTTATCGGACCAGCTCTACCGACCCAGCGACCATTGAAATCACGATCAAGTACCTCACGTGCTACCAACGAATAGTGTTTAGGACAACCATCATGTTGAAACCACATGTTCCGTCTCAATTCTAAGTTCAAATTTTCAAGTAATATTGGCAGTTCATTTTCCAAAAAGTTTCGGTACATTTGACCATTCAAGTTGCCTTCAATAATGTGGGGGCCGATGAGTTGGTTGCAAATTATTCCACACCACACGTTGACAGTGCAAGGGCGCTGATGTTCAACTTGGCGAAGCCAGTGTAGATTTTCAACACTCCAATAATGCATGTTGTGTCGATTAACCGTTCCATGGTTTGTAAAAGACGATTCGTCAGAGAACATTACGCAACGAAAAAAAATGGGGTTTTGTTGTATTTGTTTACGTGCCCATTGACAAAAAGTTACCCGATTTTGGAAATCAGCGCCATGAAGATCTTGGTGTAAAGACACATGATATGGATGATACTTGTGCCGTTTTAAAATTCTCCAAACACTGGTGAGGGACAATCCGGAATCGCGAACTATTTCTCGTGTACTAACATGAGGATTATGAGTCGCTGCAGCCAATACAGCAATTTCATTATTTTCTCCAGTGACTGTTGCTCTACGGGTCCTCTTTTTCGGTTGAACATTTCCATCAGCAATAAATTGTTTGATACACGGAAAGAAAAAACTACTTGCCTGGGTCTCAAATCATGCAAATTCAACACCAATTTGGCACTAAGAATATTATTCGTTAAATTATGATTTGTATCCTCAATTTTGACTTCAAACTATAAGCGCAAATTCACATTTAATATTGCACGATTTGTTATTTTAGTTCTTGATTGTCTTTTTGTACGTTGCTAATTTAAGAACTTAATTCATATATTGCTAATTCATTCTTCTTATAATGAAATCTATCTAGTCATAGTATTCATTAATATTCTTGCGTTAAAAAATTAATTCTTAATGAATCATACAATCAGTTTAATTAAAGGACAGTATTGGCAAATTAAGAACTCGTTTTTCTTAATCTAAGAACTCGGTAATAAATTTGAGCCTTTAAAATGTAAAATTAAAGAAAGGTAATCACAAATAAAGAACATGATCTTCTTGAATTAGGAATAATGTATTGATATTAAACGTCATTTTGCTTTAACTATGACTGAAACTTACTTTGTTCGTGAAGTCAAATGCATAAATAAAATAATCGAGTTTTCTTAAATTGAGCTTTAATATTCTCAATTTATCTCTATCTTTCTCAATATATATATATATATATTATATATATTTATATATATACATATATATATATATATATATATATATATATATATATATATATATATATATATATATATATATATATATATATATATATATATATATAATAATATATATATATATATACGCATATATATATATATATATAAATATAAATATAAATATATATATATATATATATATATATATATATATATATATATATATATATATATATATATATATATATATATATATATATATATATATATATATATATGCAGTCCTACATTAAAAAATAAAACAATACCTAAGTTTTAAGTTTTTATTTATTCACCCATGTTAAAACATATAATTTATAAATGCCTTATTTTAAAATAATCTTTTAAATTAATTTTATATAATTGAAATGGCTTATATTTAAATTCTGTTATGCTTTTTATAATGAAAGGAAATTCCTCAGAGTCGACAATTTTTTGGAAACAGTTAAAGTGGCCATCCCATAAAATTTTGCTTTTTTCTAACACCAAAAAAAAATCATCATTAGTAAATTTTAGATTGTCTTGTATTTTGTACAAATGTAAGTCCTTAAATAAGTAAAAGCCAATTTTATAGTCAGTTCCTTTGTAATTAAGTTTTTCAGTAATAATCAAATTCTTCAAATCATCTTCAGAGAATATTCTTTTTAATTCTCCAAAATATATTTGATCAGCAGGATACTTTCTACTCTTACTACTAATTGTAAGAGCTATGTTTTCTGAAGATAATCTATTCTTTAAAATTAAATATGAAAATTTAATAGCGTTTTTCTTTGCAATTGAATACGACAAATTTCTTCTGCTACTAGTAGAGTTCGTATACAGTTTCATTTCTCTATTTTTAGACTCAAATCGCATGCAGAATAAGTATCTTAAAGGACCAGAGTTCAGTATAATTTGTGGATAATGTGTTATAAGATGATGTTTTGGTTTAAGATTTTCCTTAAACACTTGTATGTAAAGAGAATGATGACTTTGTATTAATTGTGACATTTTTTCAATGTCAGTGGCAGTAAAAGACGGCCGAAGCATAAAGTCGATTAAATTTTCCAAAAGACATACGTATTTCCATACGCGGTCACCTCGTTCAACCAACTCGCCAGCAAAACATGTAAAGAAATGTAACATTGTGTAACTCTCCCTCGCAGAAAGATGCAATTTTTTCTTCTTTAAGTGATCTAATTTTATTGCCTCACATCTGTTACGATACTCTATTTCACCATAGCCAAAATGAAGCATTTTATAGTTAAATGTTTCTAAATCAAACGTTTTGTTGACATTTATGAAATAATCCAGAGTGTTCAGTAAACCAAATTTAATTATGCCTTCAAAAGCATCGTGCATAATATCTACAGAATAATTAAGCATCACATGGAAAGATGGTATTCTATTAAAAATAGAGTCACCTAAAATTCCTGTACTTTTGTAATTGTTTTGAGTTAAATGATCATTATACAAACAAACATTTCTCATTAGATTTACCTGTTCTAATGTTGAGTTATGAGTTTGCGTTTTTGGCATTATGCAAAATCTGCAAAAAAAATTGTGACTAAAACTTCTCGCAAACAGAAATAGGTCGTTTATAGCTTTGTTGTCACCTACTACTAAGCCTAATGCGAAATACACAAGTTCGGGCCCATTTTCAGTTTCTAAGACGATTCCGTTTGTTTCTAAACGAATAATGATGTCAATCAGTTTATAAAGATATTTATTCGGACCTAGTTTTTTCAAAAATTTAGCGTTTATGAACATTGCCGTAAAGATATATTCTAGCTTAGAAATTTTATGAGTGGGAAGTGTAGGAAAATTGTAATAAAACACAGAAATAGCTTGCGTACCTGGGTGACTTCCAATGGCATCATTCACCTCAAAATCGTCGTAGTAAAGGAAATATGGAATTACTGTTTTCCCCTTAAACTTGGATTTCCTAGATTTCCACACGTCACCTTGCACAAAATTTTCACTAATTTCACTTTCTGAGCTTTCTAATTCATTAGTATATTTCAGTGTGTCAGAAAGCATACGTGGTAATTCAAAAAATTGCTTAATTTGATTTTCTATAGGTAAAATAGTTGCGGTAAATTTTTGTTCGTCCAGCGAAGGAATGCCTTTCGTCATAACTTCTCCTATTTTATTTTCAACCAAGAATTTGATTGGTGAATTGTAAACATGGTTTCTTTTAAGTGTTTGTAAAAGTTTATATTCCGTACTGATTTGAACAAACGGCCTACCACAACATTCCAATAATTCAGAATTTTCTTGTTTCTTCTTAGGATTCACTTCTTGAACTATGATATCTTTGACAGAATTGTAAACAGAGCAAATATTTTCCGAAAATCCATTAATAACAAGTTCAATTTGTTGGTTAGTTAAATTGCTGTGGCTATTTAATTTGGTTATAAATAAAAGTGCTTTATCATACAAATTTGCTTTTAATGCTTTTACAGAAGAACTGAAACTACTAGTGGGTAATAGATTTGGTAATAGTAAAGATGCCCTTTGGCTTTCTTTTACAAGCTCAGTATACGATGTTTCAGCACGCGTTGTTTCTTTTAATATTTCTTTATATTGTAAATTAAAAACATTGTTATGTGATAATAAATGCCGCTTTAAGCTTTTGAGATGTGAGAAACTCTGAGAACATGAGGTTTGTGAGCATTTATAACTACCGTTTGGTTTCAGAAAATGAACACATTTGTAATGCATAATTAAACTGTCGACTGTATTGAAAAGGCTCGCACATACAAAGCAAACATACATTTTATATGTATGTATAATTAATTTTATATAAAAATGAAATATAAATTAAATAATATAACTAAAAATAATTAATGAATTTCAAATTTGAACTATCAAAGTTAAAGTTTAAAATAATATAAGACAATAATATACTTTCATATTCATATAAAATTTTTTTTTAAATTAATTAGGTACACGTTTTCCAGTATCGCAAGTGTGTAAAAAATATAGCAGAAAAATAAATTGTGGAAAATTTAAAATAAATTTTATATCTTAACCTAATGATAATTATAATATAAAATCTTATATCTAATGTAATGATGATAATAACGTAGATAAAGTGGTGGAACTAGATTCAACGTTAATTTCGAAGAAGTATTGTTGGATAAATTCCCAAATAAGTTTACACTGAATTTGGTATTTTAATTCAAAGACGTAATGTAATTTAAACGATGTGGTTATAGCTTTAGTTAAATTACTAAATTTGTAAAAAATATTATCATATATGGTGTAATATATTGGATTGGCTTCGTTGTCATTCACAATGAAAACGGTTGGCTGAAACGTAATTCCATTTTCTAAATACGTTTCGTTAATACCTGCGATATCTTGTTGAATATCACTAAATGATTTAACAATTTTAATAAATGCCTCCTGACCATCTAAAATGCTAAACTTCCAAATTTTTTTCGTAGTCTTATTTTTGGTTGAGCCAGTTGGGACCAATAAGGTTTGTAGTAATTTAAATATTGAAATATCAAGATGAGGATCTAAAATATTTTAGAATATTAACTCTAATATGTAAATAAAATTTAAATAAATGTTTCTTTACTTTTCGGATTATTACGGTACTGGTCAACCAACTCGTTTAGAACATCTAAATTTGGTTTATCCTTAATTCTTTGTTGAAAAATTATAATAATTTTTGATTTAAATTCGTCCCATTTCGATAATAGTAGATGTCCTTTATTAGGAAACATATACTCAAAATCAATGTCCACCTGTAAAGAAACTTAATTAATAAATATTATTTGTATTTCAATAATGTCGGTTAGCTTACAAGCTGTCCCCCTTTTGAATCTGAATACCTCGGCCAGGCCTTTAATATTGCCCCAATGTTACGCCCAGCTTGCTGGATTTGTTCTTGACGTAAAACGCACGTCTCTTTCCAACGAACAATTATTTCTTCCCATTCATCCGAATAAACCTGTAACCAAACCTGGTTTGGATCTTCAGTGTTTAGGCTAACTAATGAGTCATCAGCGGATTTCTTGGGAACTTCGAATTTTCGTTTGATACCAGGTGTCTTCTCACGGGGAAATAAGTTTAATTTTCGCAATCTGCTTGCCCTGTTTTTGTAGGCATTATATAACCGGCCTGCATTATGAATGCCATTTGCTGAAAAATATGTTTCCTAACCAAAATAGATTTAAAATTAGATATGAGTAAGACATTTTTGTATAGGTAAGAAAGTATTTATATATAAATATTGTACATTACTTTTCTTTCGTGCTGAAACGTTGAGCAAATACTTTCAGTGATTCTTTCAAAATCCGGTCGATGCATGAATTCTTTGCCATCTACGTAGCGTTGGACAATGTCGTTTATAAGTTTATTTCGCATCAAAAGTGGCAACAAGTTATTGTTATTAATATACCCATTCCAAACAGCTTTGCCAGAATGCGATTTAAGATATTCGTCTAAATTCTGGGATAATTAAATTAAGTAACATTTTAAAATTACAAAAAAAAAAAAAAAGGAAACTACAAATTTTTCATACTTACAAATGATTGCTGTATATGCTCTGAAAAATAGTAGGGTGGTATTGGTGATGACGATGTGGAGCAGGTTGATGATGACTCGATTGAGATTGATGACAGCGCTGCAGCTGATAATGTTGGCTTTGTTTTGTATTCCAATGCAAATTTGGTGAGCCAGTCTTTGATGTCACTAATATCGGAAAACCCCGGATCTATATTCTGAAAAAATTAGTTAAAGCTAATAAACAGAAGAAGCTTCAGGACCTAGCTTTTTCTACAAACCTGTGAACGTCGCCAATTTTTCAAATTTTCCCTGAATTGGACTTTATATCCAAGGTTTGATGACGGAGGAATAGGAAACAGATATTTGAGATCAGTTTCTGTTAGAATCTTGAATGAATTTATATCTAAACACATATCTGTAAAAAAACACTCATAAAGTCAATTTTCAGTATAATAAAGAAAAATTAAAAGTGTTACTTAAAAGGTAACAAAAAATAACAATGAACAAGGAACTAATAATTTAGTTGGTAGATATCAAAATGTTCGTCATGAGAAACTATGCCCGAATTCCCGCATCCACCTTAATTGATTGTTAGGACGACGTCGTCCCGTAACTGTGAATGTAGGTCAAAAATTGTACAAGAGATTTTCTCACGACGAACCATTTGGCATCAAATAAGAAATTTCGAAAAAATGTCAGATACGTTAATTCACTGCTAGGTCGACGATATGCCGAAACGGGATCAATTTAGCCAAATCTTCACATAAAACAAAAACTTAAGGGGGACTCTCTCTTTAAAATTGCATTTACTAAATTTAAAGTGTACACCAAACAAAACTCACTAATGGACTTACGTATGAACGATACGAAATTGCAGTAGCAATTAAAAGCGCCTTGAAAAATTTGTTTTTATACTCATTGCTCATAAAGCGAAAATGGAGTGAAAATTCGAGAACAATTTAAAATGCTCTTAATTGCACCTATTGCGATTTAGTACCGTTCCTACAATTGGAAATAACAATTATTTATACTTATGCATGTTGAAATTACATCACCCATATTCCAGCTATGTAATAGATTGAACATTTGGTGTTGGTTATCGGTGTATATAATATTTTCATCCATTTTTTTTTGCACAGTGTCACTTTTATAAATTTTTAGAAATGTTCACTTACACGGTTTTAGGTTTAATTAATTCAAAAATTATTGCATTTATTTATTTTCTTATTAATAGTGATTAAATAATACAATTGTAGAGTTCACTTGTACACCTCTTAAAAATTATTTAACCTTAAATTTATAAATATTCATTACAAAATCACTTGTAATGTTGTATCACTAAAAATCAAAAAACAACTGAAACTGAAACGCATGTCTAAATAATGATACAACGCAGGCGCAAAGTTTCTACGGTGCAATGGTAACGGGATAAAACGATCAAATGTTATGACCAAAATGCTCAAATCGAACGAATTGGAAATTAAAATATTTTACATTGATATTTTAGAAATTCAAAAAGCCATGTCAGATGTCAAGAACTAAAGGTTTAATTAAACTTTGATAATTCTCCGGTAGTCCGGTAATCTACTTTACCGTTATAGTAGACGACTCAATTTCGTTTGGGTAAAACAACGTGGACGTATCAAAGAAAAGTGGTTATGGTCTTCACGATATTTCAAATAAAACCAGAAATACTCTGTGATTTGAAAGTAAATTGATTCAACACTTTTTCTTATCAAAAGCTTAATTGTATTGTTTAAATGAAGAACACGTCATTTTTTTCCAGTTTACAAAATTGCGATATTTTTTAATTGGGATTATTGCTCTCAAATATGGCAAATGTATTCCCGTTTTGAGAATCTATCCCGCACGAAACAATCAAAAAAGTTATAAATAAATATTGCATCTAAGCAAAAGATGATTATGAATTGAATTCTCATATTGAGAATATTCAATTCTTGGCTTCTGTACATAGGGCATAAAGTAGTAATTTAAGTCGTGATTCTAATCAAAAACGGTTTTCCAACTTTGAGAATTAAATTCTCACTTACAGGAAAAAAATATTTACGTAATTTAACTACTTCGGCCGCAAATCGATCTTTTAAAATGAAAAATAAGAATTTAATGATTATACTAATCTCTCAGTTCTAAATATTTGATGTTCTTAAATCAGGAACTCGTAATTATCGAATATAGAACAATATTTCTTTCCGTGTAGTTCGGTCAAATGAATCACGTGAACGAATCCTATCCGGAAAACGTTGAGCGTAAATAGCAACAGCATTTTCAAGATTTCTGCCAGCTTCTCCAGAAACCAGAACCATTTCAATTTTCTCTGGCACAGTTAAACGGTCCATTCTAAAGTATTTTATCGTTTATTTTGCAATTACGAAAAACATGAAGATAAGAAATAACACAAACGTTAAATGTGATTTACAAAACTGAATAAATTGTTTTGATGACGAATTTCGAGTATTTCCAATGAAAACGTGATGGTTTTTATTTCAAACGTATTGCAGAATCGAATGCGTGTGTTCTAAGAAGAAGAAATTGAAAAAATTGAATTTCGTCGATTACAACGCCATCTATCATGAACCGAACAAAATATTTCATTCAAATCATACGTACTTTTAGTCGTAGAATCCGTATCTGCAATAAAAAATATGGCTTCCTATCTTAGTTTAAAAGTTACCTCCGCCCCACCTACAAAGCGGTCGGTGGGGGACTATTTTTTGCACTAATGTATTTCCCCCGACGCGGTATGATTAAATTTTGATTATGGACATTTTTTCCGTAGAGTGGCTATTTTTCGAGATATTTGATCGTCTCAGTTTAAAAAAAACACCCGGTATAATTACCGTTCATTACCTTCACCAAAATATTTGAGTTATATGGGGCATTTGCTTTTAAATGTCACATGTTTTTGTCCCCAATCATTTTTTAATAAATTCGATTTTTTTCGAAATATTACAGATAATTTTTAAAGAGTATATAAGTTTACTTAACACACAAACTCTTGATCACAATATTCACAATACAGAAATTTACGAAAATGTATTTTTTTTAAATTATTTTGGACTTTTATCATCATGAACGATACTTTACTTATCGCATGAACGTTACTTTATTTATTTTAGATAAATTGTGAAATTCAAAAACATAAATGTAATTTATCGACGTTTATTCACATTGATGACTACTTCCAAATGGTATATTAATCTTTGGCTGGCAATAAACCGGCACACAAAAAATTAATATTTGAGATACAAAAACATAATAAAACGGCACAAATTAATGAGCAACAAACAAAAATTTTTTGGCATCACAATAATAATTTGGCAACATTTATAATTTTTTGGCACTATTGGAAGGGTGTGTACCCTAAAAATTATTTTTTGGCATCGAAATAAACATTTTGGGCGACAAAAATAATTAACTGGCAACAAATTTATAAATAAAAAAATTAAATTAGTTTTAAAATATTCTGGAAAATGGAGATCCCTAATTTAACTTAGGAGCCAGGATAAGCAAACATGTCGCACTGCGTGCCGCACGTAGGAGCGGATTATATAGAATCTATTAATGACACTGCAATATTTTATATCGATCAAATATTAAATAATTTGTATCGATTAAATTTAATTTTTTGTCTCGATTTTTTTTTTTACTACTAAAAATAATTTTTTTCTGTTCCAAAATATTATATTTGTTGCCAATTTATTAATTTTGATGTCAATGTTTGTCGCCACAGTATTTAATAATGTCCTTCAAAAATATTTGTTTGTTTTTTCATATGTGGTACCAAAATATTATTTGTGATGCCAATTTATTATTTTTGATGCTAATGTTTGTCGCCAAAATTTTTTTCTTGTATGCCCGTTTAAATTGTCCTTTAATCTTTTGTATTTTCAAATTAATAATTTGAAAAATAACGTAATAACGCATTTTTAAGTAATTTTCATGACAAAAAAAATTAAAAATAGCACAAAATATTAATAAAAAAAATGCAAAACACAAATTGCTCACGCCCAGATTTAAAAGAAAACGAAATATGATGCAAAAATTATATTTTAATTTTTTTTTTAATTCGTTTTTTATTGTACTTCAGAAAGCATGCAACTTGAAAACATTGAAATGTGAGATTTAAATGCAAATGCCCCATATGTAATAACCGTTGATTATATATACACAATAATCGCAGTAATTAATATACAGTATGTCATTACAAATAGTATGTTGTCTATAAAAAGCCGAAAACAATTTATATTAAATCAGACAATTTAACAATCGTAAATATTAGTGCGGGCATTATACGCACACAAATGAGATTTCTGCTTGGGATTTTGAGTTCGAGTTAGTGAATATAATTCGCTAACTCTATACGCTCTAGTTAAATACTTAATGTATTTTTCGAGAGTTGAATTTTTGTAGTTCGGTCGTAGCTACCTGATGAGTAGACCTTACTTTTCTGTACGAAACCGAATTACCAACACAAAATCTCAAAGAGATTTCTCATTTTTGAGAGTTGATACACTTTGTATTGACTCTGCGGGAAAGAAAAGGGGGGAGGGGATGAATATTTTCTACTTTTGCTGGTAGATATATTAGGAGTGTGACTCCATTATTTTTCTGATTTGCCAAATCGAAAATAATGAGTATGTCATTACAAATAGTATGTTGTCTATAAAAAGCCGAAAACAATTTATAGTAATTAATATAATAACCAGATTTATCACTTTAACCGTGTACCTACAAAAAAAACAAAAAATTTCAAAAATCGTTCTAGCTGAGAAAAAAAAAATTATAAACAGTCTCCGTATTTTATTGTCACCTTATTGTCCCTATATGTACTTCGACTTTAATAACAATTATGATCACATTAGTTTGATAGCTTTAGGTAGTAAAGTACCTCTGGGTAGCCAAGAAAAAATAATTGTTTCTGACATCGACAATCCCTTCGTCGCTATACTGAAGCCATTCCGCCACGTCAAGGCTGTAATCTTGGATGGTTTACAAAATTTTTATTTTTTGCGAATAATAAAATGTAAAAAAAAAATAAAGATTGAAATTATAAACCAAATCCTCCGTGTTAATTACTCTACAAAAAATAAAAATTCTGTCACTCGATGATAACGATTGAACGTAAATGTGTAGATATTTAATCGATTAGAATATCTAGCCTAGAGTGTTTATTTCTGTTATTGCCTGCATTGAATGCATTCGTTTGTGATAACCATCGACAATTTTTGCGTAACAATACTAAAATAAAAAAATCAATTAGCACTATTCTGTGATCGAAACATTGATTATTTGGAGCAAAAAATGTTTTATTTGTTAAAATACACTGTTGTTTAATTTTATGTTTAATATCTCGTGAATATGGTTCCTTGGTAAAAAAAGTACTGAAAATGATGAATGCACTCTTACATACATTAAAAAATTCCTCATTTGGCATTTTCAAACTTCCAAAATCAGTATCATCGTTAAAATTTTTAAAAAACGTTAGCCAATCGGATGGTGCTGAAATTTTTGCGTCTTGTTTAGTCAGCTGTTTTAAACAACTGGAACAGTTCTTTATTAAATATGATGGCTCTTCGTTGGAAATCGGAGCTGAAATTTTGTGGTGGATCACGTATCCACAAAAATATATAACTGCGTTGTCGCTTAGAGGTGCACAAGCAATTATAGTATCTTCAGATTCGTATTGGATATCTTCGGGATCGTCGTCGAATTGTTCTTCGGAGAGAGCAAAATCTGAGGTGCTGCTAAATGAATCAACTTCGTCTAATTCTTGTATGGTATTGGAATCGGATAGAACGGCCTTCCAATCAATTAGCATGTTATTAAGGGTGGCTTTACAATTAGCGTATTTCGAACTATATATTAATTTCACCGACATAATTCGTTTTAGAATCTCCCGAAATTCTTTAACTGATGGTTTACGTTTTTTATATCGCACAATGGAAAATAAATTTTCCAAAGCATCCTGGTTAAAATTGTTTGTACAAATATATTTCCAAGCATTTAAATCGTTAAATAAATCATTGGCATATACCTTTGATCGTTTGAATTAAACCATTGATACAAATACAACTAATGTGTATTTGCCGGCTGTACGTTAAGAATTTCAAACTTCTTAGATATAACATGTATTGTTCCAATTTATCATTGTCCGTATTTCGCAGTGCTCCAGTCTTTGATGTTGTGCTATATAAAGTTCTGCTGTTTAGCATGTCAAAAATTTCATTTATTTTACTTAAAAAGTCGGCTGTATCATTTGCCATTTTTGACGTATCTGGCGTAAATAATTTTAATTGTTCCATGGTACGTATGCCAGCAGCAGCACTGGAGCTAAATATCTGCACCGCGTATGCAACTTTCATTTTTTGGAAATTATTAGGCTGAATGTGCATTGGTGTGAGTTTGGGAACCAACCTAATAAATGAACTGGAATCTATTTTGTATAGTTGTCTAATGACGTTCCAAGAAACTATTTTGCTTGAATCACCTTCGCCTATTTGCAAGTCATAATTTATAAAATTATTACGGACAGATTTTATTAAATGCGGAACATCGTAAATACAAATAATTTTATGATTTTGTAACATGTAATATGGTTGATCCGTAGTAACGCCCAAAGATTTGTAAAGTGATTGATTCGTTTTTCCCTGGTCACATACTAAACCTTTAATAAACATTAGCTCATTTAATATTGTTTTAGTTCTTGTACTGGGATTGTTGTAGCGGCAACAGCGAATCCTATAACTTGCTTCCAATTGTCCCTTGTAGATCGTAGCATAAATGTACAAACTACTTTACCAAATTTTTCGTTGGTGCAGCCTTCTCCATAATCTACAAAACCCTCGATATAATCTTGTTTACTGTTGTACTCAATTTTTTTTGCAATATGCATTTCATCAAAACACAACATAACTTGCTTAGATTCAATTGAAAAATGTTCAATTCTGGATTTTATTTGCAAAAACAAATTGTCATTTTTCGAGCCAGGAACAATTTCTTGCAGGGGAAACCATCTGTAGATTGATGCAAGTGATGGTAGTTTAAAATTTAAATTGTCTCGTAAGAATAAATAAGCTGCTGCTGATTTAAAGAAAAGGGCTAATGCCAAATCTTTTTCATTATCCGTATATTTTGTTTTATTATTAATAATCATTTTAGCAAACGTTTTGGAATGTTGATGTGCTAACGATTTATCAATTTGTTGGGAAACAGTTTGCTTTTTAAATTTAAGTAAATTTAATTGTGTGGTACACCTTTGATTGCTGATTTTCACTAGTTTGATTTTTAATTGCTTATTGACTTTGTTTAGGCGTTGATTTTCTTTAGTTAACAAGTCATTCTGCAATTTAAATCTTTCCATTTCGCTCCTGTAGAATGAACAATTTTGCTCGCTGGTGAGCCATAATTGGTAATCAGTTTTGTTCGGAGAAGATGGTTCTGAATGGGACATACAATTTTCAATTTGATTTTCATCAGGCATTTCTTCATCGCTTGAATCACAATTCCCCAAATTTAATGTAGGTACTGCCCCGGAATATAACTTTTTTTTACCTTTGTAAACATTTTCAAAGTGTTTGTCGCATATCAAAGGATTTTTAAGGGATACAATTATACTCGATGAATTATAGCAAGCGGCTACCCATTTGTTAAATGATTCGCTATGTCTCGGTGGAAATTTAAAAAATTGTTTACCATTGTCTGAAAGACAGTTTTTTAAACAACATCGTCGTGACATCCTTTAAAAAAATTCAATTAAAAACTAAAGGAATACACTGGGAAAGATTCGTCGTTACGTTGAGTGCGAATTTTATATTTAATAATAAAAAAATAAGTCAAAGTTCAAGAAATAGGTAAAATATAATGCAATATCTACGACTAAAATAAAATATAAAAAAAAATTATATAGAATATACTATATAATGAAACGATTTTTTGAAAAATAGTTTCGTAATCAAAAATCACAAATAAGCCAATATACGCTTTTACAAAGTTAGTTGTTCATCGAACGAATCGAGCAAAACTAAATTTTAATTTGAATTAAGGTGCTATTCCACTTGACTGAATTGACTGATAGTAAAATTAAAGGAAGATACAAATATATATTTGCTAGATGGGCGAATGAAACAAAAACCCTTCTCAGTCAAGAAATATTTGTGTCTGTAGTAGTGTGACTGCAATAAAAAGTATCAAATTGAGAACATTTTATAGCAGTCACACTAACACACATGCATAAAATTAGTATATGATGAGAAATATTTCCCGCACACTAATAATTTTATGGTTAATATATTTTTCAAAGTTTCTCCTTAAAATTTTGCTATAAAAAAGTAAAAATAAAAAAAACCCATGACGTTTTTTTGGTAGGCATTTTTTTAATTTTTACGGAAAATATACTAAAAAATATAATTCTGATGTGACTATTAATAATATTTAATTTTTTAGATAATTTTGAGGTACAAAATTAACTGAATTAATAGGAATATTTAATTTTTTTTATAATTATTGGTTATGTTTTTGTGTGCTGTCAAAATTTCTCCTCAAAATTTTGCTATAAAATAAAAAAAATTACAAAAATGTTGCCTTTGTCTATTACATAAAGTTTCGAACTATTTTTCTCTTTCCTTCTTTTTTTACTATCAGTCAATTCAGTCAAGTGGAATAGCTCCTTAACAGCAACGTTAGCTATTCAAAAACAAAATAAAATTTCACAGAAAATAAAAAAAAAACAAAAAAATTATACGTATACGAATACGAAATACGACTATACGAGGAAATGAGGGATAACAATTTTTTTTTTGTGTGCGTACTGCGTATACACATTGAAGACTATTTAGTAGTTTAGTTTTTTTACTGTAGATAGCATATTAGCAAGTAAAAAAAAAAAAAAATGCGATAGTTAAGGAAGAGAAATCTATTATAATTTTCTATGGTCATAGGCTTGTATATCTAGTAAGCATTGGTTCAACCAACGCTATTTCTACAATACTATTCTATTCTACAATGTTATTTAATTGAATGTTGTTTTGGTATTTCACGATCGGCATGTTAGTTCCTAAAAATAATTTACTGGGTGCATCGCTAGCTATGCAAAACAATAAATAATTCATTCTTTTTAGTTCTTCTTGTTTCCTTACTTTATGATTGAAGCAAAGAGATATTTTACGCGCAAACCCTGTGTAGTAGTGATGAGCGTATATCAATTTCTCGCTACATACCTTAGCTATTATTATAAAGAATAAAACAAAAAATTTCATACGCCAAATACGCCAATATTATTCAAAATCAAGGATAATTTTTAAATTTTATTTTATTGTATTTTTAGTGAAGACAGAATGGGCGGCGCATCTGAGGATTTTTTAAAAAAAGAACATTCAGTCATTGTTGAGTTAATTGCTGCCATTTGGTTTGCAATCTTGTCTCACACCGATTATTTATGTTACTTCATGGTGCTTTTAAATCAGGTAAAGATGTTGCCAATAACGAGAGTAAAAGTGTGCGGAAATATCATATAAACATCAAATTTTTATAATCATCTTCGATAGGTTCAATCTGCAAGTATATTATCGTTGCCGCTACCACTTATGATATTATTCTGGGGTACCCTTACCGTACCTAGGCCGTCAAAGACATTTTGGATTACAATTATTGCGTATACCCAGACAGTAGTGCTACTGAAATGTGCTTCACAGTTTGAAATGCTTTGGTGGAATAAAATAAAAATTCCAGAAAATCAACCACTGGCACCTGCCCGCATATTTGGAATTGAAAAGAAAAAGAGCTATGCAAATTATGATTTGGCACTTTTACTGGTTGTATTCTTTCATCGATTTATGCTCAAGTGTGTGGGTCTGTGGAAAACAGAATTGCGAGACGAAGTTCTACAAGATGGTATTTACAACGTAATAAATAAAATCGATCGAGATGATGATGAAGAAGATGATAATGGACTGGTTGTAGAATTAGACAATAATAAGTAAGTAGTATCCCATTCTTGCCTAAATTATTCATTTCATTCCATAACTATTTTATTCAAAAGTTCTGAAGATATTATTCGAACATTAGTTACTAAAGGAATGACTGTGCAGCGAGCAATTACAAATAATACAGAATTTCAAAGAATAATAAGAAAAGAAAGACACGAGATCACGCTACAGGAATTAATATTTGTTTTAAATTTAGAGCTCCAAGGTGTTGTAGTATCTGGTTCTTTTACACAAATATTAGTTAATGGGTAATTTTTTAATAATATTCTTATATAAAAGTTCTATTATAAATGCCTGGCATAAATCAAATCAATTACAAATCGGCATCACATTGGAATGCCCAAAAACTTATCGATTAATTATTTTTATTAGAAACGAAACTCTTAAATATTTTTTTATTATTTTTTGAATGCTGCTCAATAGAACTGTAGTAAACATTGTGAAAAGTAATAACCAGGAAATTCATTTGGCCAAAGTGAATTCACGTGAAGACGTAAATTTTGTAAATGAAAAAGGGGACGGTGACAAGGTGGAAGTATCAAATTTGATTGAGGAGACCAGTAACTATTTTCCGGGGATTGTAAAATTAGCGTAAGCACAGATTTAACATCATTATGTATTTGAAAAATATTATCGTACAATATAAATAACTAATTTCATTTTAGATCGAAGAAGTATGCATCTTCCATAGGCCACTTTTTTGAAACTTTGTTGGGACCAGCGTCTCGGGCTACTCGTGATGTTTACGTTTATTTGATTTTATGTGATTTCATAAATTTTTTAGTTTTAGTATTTGGTTTTACGTCATTTGGCTCATCACAAGGCGACGAGGGGGTTATTGGTTATTTGAAAGAAAACCAAATTCCAATCGCATTTTTGGTTATGTTAATTATTCAATTTATTCTGATTATTATCGATCGTGCGTTATATCTTCGCAAATATTTGCTTGGAAAAATTATTTTTCAATATATTTTAATTGCCACTATTCATGTTTGGATGTTTTTTGTGTTGCCGGCTGTTACCGGTAGAAGTTTCAATATGAAATTAGCGCCTGTTATTTGGTATTTAATTAAATGCGTTTATCTACTATTTTCTGCATACCAAATTAGATGTGGATATCCAAAACGTATTCTTGGTAATTTCTTAACAAAAGCTTATGGCATTATAAATATGATATCACATAAAGTGTAAGTAATTTTTAAAAATACTAGTACATAAATTTTGCTAACTAAACTTTACAATTAATTTTAGTTTTCTCCTGATACCATTCTTATTTGAATTGAGAACACTTATGGATTGGATTTGGACAGATACTACGATGACATTATTTGATTGGTTAAAAATGGAAGACATTTTTGTTTCCGTATATACATTAAAATGTACACGACGGATGGAAACAGATTTTCCAAAACCTCGGGGCTTAAAGACCGCATTACTTATAAAATATATGATGGGTGGCGGTTTTTTATTTGTGTTAGTTGTAATTATCTGGTTTCCAATAGCATTCTTTGCTTTTGGCAACACAGTCGGTGAAGCAAATCCACCATATGAAGTAACAGTGAAATTAAGGATAGGGCCATATGAACCCGTATATACAATGACAGCTCAAGAACATAACATTATGCAATTTACTGAGTCTGGTTTCCATCAACTGACGAAACATTTTTCACGAGATGGGGTGGCTTTAACGTTTTTATCAACTTATGAACCGGAAGATTTAACAGCAATTATTTTATCAGCAAATTCAACGTCTCTTTGGAATATATCACCGCCTGATGTAGAACGTTTACGCGATGACGTCGTCGCTAGTAAGATATGACATTTGAGCACATTAGGTTGTGTTTATTTAGTTATTAATTTTTTTTTTTTTGTATTACCTAATTGCAGACAAAACTTTGACTGTGCGATTCGAGTATTCGGTATATCGAAACATGCATTCTCAAAAAGATCAACCCGACCTTGTATCGGATCAACATACATATGAACTCGAAATAGGAGATTCGAGAAGAAAAATTTTAAAAGATATACTTGACGGAAATAACAAGAATAAAGCATTGATAATACCAAATTTATTCCCAAAATTTTTGAAAGTTAAAAATCAGGGGGTTTTGATGCCAACTGCCAGGTTGCTTGGTCCTGATAACTATGAAAATGATGACAATGCTTTTGGAAGCTTAACTCTTAGCTTGTTTTATACTGGTAAACTTAATTTTGAAAATAAAATATGGTGGGAAGTTAAAGAATCGTGTAACGATTCGATACAATTAAGTTTACCTTACGATGATTGTGCTGAATCTACTGTTATATATCTGTTCAACGATAAAATATTTCCATCTCAATTATCAATTTTAGCAGCTAGTGGAATTATTGGATTATATGTGTCCCTAGTCATAGTTATTGCGCGAGTGGTTCGCAGTTTCTTCTCATTAATGTACATTAAAATTATGTTTGAAGAGCTTCCATATGTAGACCGCGTTTTACAGCTTTGTCTCGATATATATCTTGTGAGGGAAGCCCTTGAGTTTGAACTTGAGGAGGATTTGTTTGCAAAACTAATATTCCTCTATCGGTCGCCAGAAACGATGATAAAATGGACAAGACCCAAGGAGGAAGAAGGTGGCAGGGATGACGGTAATGATGGACCGTCAAACAGAACGCCGATTAAGAAAAGTCGCCACAGTCCGATAGCGTAAGCCAATAGAGGAAGAACAAAAATAGGATATCAATATTTTTATTAAACAGATTATCATTAATAGATAATTTAAAATATCACATCAAGGGATCTTTGATACCTTTTTCATTAAAGCAAGCCACGCTAGAGTACATATGAAGAATGTTTTTGTAAAAAAGATAGAAAATCACTTCATATATTGTAATTTTTTGTATCATCTTATTAATCTCACTTAAATAATTCTTTATCAATTATATTATTTTGCTTATTCGATTATTATTGTAAAATCTATCTTTAAAATTATATTAAGTTTAACGAATCATAAGTAAGTTTTTAAACTTTTGACATTATTTTTCTAAGAAACAAATAAGGCGCTTTTGTTTCTAAATTTATCTTAAATATGTATTAAAAAAAACTGCTATACTAAAATTTCAAAAAATGTAAGCTTTCTCACACAGTTACCTACCCTATATCAACAGGAAAAAAAATCCTTTTTCGACAATAAGATAATTTAACAAATAACTACAATTTACAATTAATTTGCTTTTTAAATAAACATTTGGATCAATTGAAATCGAACTCATTAAAATTAGCATTAAATTGCCTACACATAATTGGAATAGAGGCATTATGCGCATAATTGGACTTAAAAGTATGGGTGTGAAGTTTTTCCCATTTTTTTTCCCAGATATACATACGTATACAAATCCTATTGGAATAAACAAAATTCTATTGGATTCTCATTGAATTTCGCATGTGTTGGTGCTTATTGTACACTGTTAAGAATTCAAAATGTTTCTTCATATGTATTATTATTAAATTAAATTTCGATTAAAATCCATGTACTAAACGGACATAATTTTAATTCAAACTTATATAAGAAAATTTGAAAAATGTGAACCACAAAGCTAATTTATTTTGAAATATCATTATTCAGTTCATAAATGAATACCTACATAACGTAACATAATGTTAATTTGTGCTGTAACCGTGTATTATTTTAGAATAAAATAATAAAATAAACACATTTAGCGTTTTTTTAAAACAAAACAATTTTTAGTATAGCTTAGACCGAACATTAAATTAGTTTAATTAAATTTATTAAATTAATTTTGCTTTGTTAGTACCTATCGAGCTATTTCGATCAAATATAAGTGTACTAAATTTAAAACCAAAGTTCCGAACCATTAAATAAACGTCAAATTGTTTTAGTACAAATTATAAATTTGTTCCAATAAGAATTCTATTTCCAATACAAATATTACAATAGAAAAAAATAAATTACACCATACAAAAAATGTTAGCAAAGAATTAGTTTATAAAATACTTTTCTGTGAATAAACGTTAAAATGTTGCGAATTTGTTCAGGTATTCCGTGTAATATCAGAAACTCTGTTCAAATTTGTCGCCAAAATGCCGTTATTGGCCCTTAATCAAATTCGGCAATTTGAACTTTAAAATTCGTAGCACATTTATTTCTCTGGTTAGGGAATACCTTCTTAGCTCTATGGATCATCAAGTTGTGATACTTCACGAAATAGCTGATAAAATTCCCCATCCATAGAGCTAAGAAGGTATTCCCTAACCAGAGAAATAAATGTGCTACGAATTTTAAACTTCAAATTGCGGTTTAGCAGGAATTTGATTAAGGGCCATTAATGGCCATTGCCAGAGATTTGGACTCAAGTTGTGATACTTCACGAAATAGCTGATAAAATTGCCCATCCATAGAGCTAAGAAGGTTTTCCCTAACCAGAGAAATAAATGTGCTACGAATTTTAAAGTTCAAATTGCGGTTTAGCAGCAATTTGATTAAGGGCCATTAATGGCCATTGCCAAAGATTTGGACTCAAGTTGTGATACTTCACGAAATAGCTGATAAAATTCCCCATCCATAGAGCTAAGAAGGTATTCCTTAACCAGAGAAATAAATGTGCTACGAATTTTAAAGTTCAAATTGCGGTTTAGAAGGAATTTGATTAAGGGCCATTAATGGCCATTGCCAGAGATTTGGACTCAAGTTGTGATACTTCACGAAATAGCTGATAAAATTCCCCATCCATAGAGCTAAGAAGGTTTTCCCTAACCAGAGAAATAAATGTGCTACGAATTTTAAAGTTCAAATTGCGGTTTAGCAGGAATTTGATTAAGGGCCATTAATGGCCATTGCCAGAGATTTGGACTCAAGTTGTGATACTTCACGAAATAGCTGATAAAATTCCCCATCCATAGAGCTAAGAAGGTTTTCCCTAACCAGAGAAATAAATGTGCTACGAATTTTAAAGTTCAAATTGCGGTTTAGCAGGAATTTGATTAAGGGCCATTAATGGCCATTGCCAGAGATTTGGACTCAAGTTGTGATACTTCACGAAATAGCTGATAAAATTCCCCATCCATAGAGCTAAGAAGGTATTCCCTAACCAGAGAAATAAATGTGCTACGAATTTTAAAGTTCAAATTGCGGTTTAGCAGGAATTTGATTAAGGGCCATTAATGGCCATTGCCAGAGATTTGGACTCAAGTTGTGATACTTCACGAAATAGCTGATAAGATTTCCCATCCATAGAGCTAAGAAGGTATTCCCTAACCAGAAAAATAAACGTGCTACGAATTTTAAAGTTCAAATTGCGGTTTAGCAGGAATTTGATTAAGGGCCATTAATGGCCATTGCCAGAGATTTGGACTCAAGTTGTGATACTTCACGAAATAGCTGATAAAATTCCCCATCCATAGAGCTAAGAAGGTATTCCTTAACCAGAGAAATAAATGTGCTACGAATTTTAAAGTTCAAATTGCGGTTTAGCAGGAATTTGATTAAGGGCCATTAATGGCCATTGCCAGAGATTTGGACTCAAGTTGTAATACTTCACGAAATAGCTGATAAAATTCCCCATCCATAGAGCTAAGAAGGTTTTCCCTAACCAGAGAAATAAATGTGCTACGAATTTTAAAGTTGAAATTGCGGTTTAGCAGGAATTTGATTAAGGGCCATTAATGGCCATTGCCAGAGATTTGGACTCAAGTTGTGATACTTCACGAAATAGCTGATAAAATTTCCCATCCATAGAGCTAAGAAGGTATTCCCTAACCAGAAAAATAAACGTGCTACGAATTTTAAAGTTCAAATTGCGGTTTTGCAGGAATTTGATTAAGGGCCATTAATGGCCATTGCCAGAGATTTGGACTATAAATAACTGAAATTAGAATTAATATGTAATAAATTTTTTAACTTATTCATCATTTTTATAAATACCTTAGGAGAAAAGAAATAATTAATAATTTAATAGAAATAGTAAAGTATTAAAAGAAATATTAAATTATTTATTATAATATAAATATATTATATAAATATATACACAGTTATTTTAGTTGTGATACTTCACGAAATAGCTGATAAAATTGCCCATCCATAGAGCTAAGAAGGTATTCCCTAACCAGAAAAATAAACGTGCTACGAATTTTAAAGTTCAAATTGCGGTTTTGCAGGAATTTGATTAAGGGCCATTAATGGCCATTGCCAGAGATTTGGACTCAAGTTGTGATACTTCACGAAATAGCTGATAAAATTCCCCATCCATAGAGCTAAGAAGGTTTTCCCTAACCAGAGAAATAAATGTGCTACGAATTTTAAAGTTGAAATTGCGGTTTAGCAGGAATTTGATTAAGGGCCATTAATGGCCATTGCCAGAGATTTGGACTCAAGTTGTGATACTTCACGAAATAGCTGATAAAATTTCCCATCCATAGAGCTAAGAAGGTATTCCCTAACCAGAAAAATAAACGTGCTACGAATTTTAAAGTTCAAATTGCGGTTTTGCAGGAATTTGATTAAGGGCCATTAATGGCCATTGCCAGAGATTTGGACTCAAGTTGTGATACTTCACGAAATAGCTGATAAAATTCCCCATCCATAGAGCTAAGAAGGTATTCCCTAACCAGAGAAATAAATGTGCTACGAATTTTAAAGTTGAAATTGCGGTTTAGCAGGAATTTGATTAAGGGCCATTAATGGCCATTGCCAGAGATTTGGACTCAAGTTGTAATACTTCACGAAATAGCTGATAAAATTCCCCATCCATAGAGCTAAGAAGGTTTTCCCTAACCAGAGAAATAAATGTGCTACGAATTTTAAAGTTCAAATTGCGGTTTAGCAGGAATTTGATTAAGGGCCATTAATGGCCATTGCCAGAGATTTGGACTCAAGTTGTGATACTTCACGAAATAGCTGATAAAATTCCCCATCCATAGAGCTAAGAAGGTATTCCCTAACCAGAGAAATAAATGTGCTACGAATTTTAAAGTTCAAATTGTGGTTTATCAGGAATTTGATTAAGGGCCATTAATGGCCATTGCCAGAGATTTGGACTCAAGTTGTGATACTTCACGAAATAGCTGATAAAATTCCCCATCCATAGAGCTAAGAAGGTTTTCCCTAACCAGAGAAATAAATGTGCTACGAATTTTAAAGTTCAAATTGCGGTTTAGCAGGAATTTGATTAAGGGCCATTAATGGCCATTGCCAGAGATTTGGACTCAAGTTGTGATACTTCACGAAATAGCTGATAAAATTCTCCATCCATAGAGCTAAGAAGGTATTCCCTAACCAGAGAAATAAATGTGCTACGAATTTTAAACTTCAAATTGCGGTTTAGCAGGAATTTGATTAAGGGCCATTAATGGCCATTGCCAGAGATTTGGACTCAAGTTGTGATACTTCACGAAATAGCTGATAAAATTCCCCATCCATAGAGCTAAGAAGGTATTCCTTAACCAGAGAAATAAATGTGCTACGAATTTTAAAGTTCAAATTGCGGTTTAGCAGCAATTTGATTAAGGGCCATTAATGGCCATTGCCAGAGATTTGGACTCAAGTTGTGATACTTCACGAAATAGCTGATAAAATTTCCCATCCAAAAAGCTAAGAAGGTATTCCCTAACCAGAAAAATAAATGTGCTACGAATTTTAAACTTCAAATTGCGGTTTAGCAGGAATTTGATTAAGGGCCATTAATGGCCATTGCCAGAGATTTGGACTCAAGTTGTGATACTTCACGAAATAGCTGATAAAATTTCCCATCCAAAAAGCTAAGAAGGTATTCCCTAACCAGAAAAATAAACGTGCTACGAATTTTAAAGTTCAAATTGCGGTTTTGCAGGAATTTGATTAAGGGCCATTAATGGCCATTGCCAGAGATTTGGACTCAAGTTGTGATCACGAAATAGCTGATAAAATTCCCCATCCATAGAGCTAAGAAGGTATTCCTTAACCAGAGAAATAAATGTGCTACGAATTTTAAAGTTCAAATTGCGGTTTAGCAGCAATTTGATTAAGGGCCATTAATGGCCATTGCCAGAGATTTGGACTCAAGTTGTGATACTTCACGAAATAGCTGATAAAATTTCCCATCCAAAAAGCTAAGAAGGTATTCCCTAACCAGAAAAATAAACGTGCTACGAATTTTAAAGTTCAAATTGCGGTTTAGCAGCAATTTGATTAAGGGCCATTAATGGCCATTGCCAGAGATTTGGACTATAAATAACTGAAATTAGAATTAATATGTAATAAATTTTTTAACTTATTCATCATTTTTATAAATACCTTAGGAGAAAAGAAATAATTAATAATTTAATAGAAATAGTAAAGTATTAAAAGAAATATTAAATTATTTATTATAATATAAATATATTATATAAATATATACACAGTTATTTTAGTTGTGATACTTCACGAAATAGCTGATAAAATTGCCCATCCATAGAGCTAAGAAGGTATTCCCTAACCAGAAAAATAAACGTGCTACGAATTTTAAAGTTGAAATTGCGGTTTAGCAGGAATTTGATTAAGGGCCATTAATGGCCATTGCCAGAGATTTGGACTCAAGTTGTAATACTTCACGAAATAGCTGATAAAATTGCCCATCCATAGAGCTAAGAAGGTATTCCCTAACCAGAGAAATAAATGTGCTACGAATTTTAAACTTCAAATTGCGGTTTAGCAGGAATTTGATTAAGGGCCATTAATGGCCATTGCCAGAGATTTGGACTCAAGTTGTGATACTTCACGAAATAGCTAATAAAATTCCCCATCCATAGAGCTAAGAAGGTTTTCCCTAACCAGAGAAATAAATGTGCTACGAATTTTAAAGTTGAAATTGCGGTTTAGCAGGAATTTGATTAAGGGCCATTAATGGCCATTGCCAGAGATTTGGACTCAAGTTGTGATACTTCACGAAATAGCTGATAAAATTTCCCATCCATAGAGCTAAGAAGGTATTCCCTAACCAGAGAAATAAATGTGCTACGAATTTTAAAGTTGAAATTGCGGTTTAGCAGGAATTTGATTAAGGGCCATTAATGGCCATTGCCAGAGATTTGGACTCAAGTTGTAATACTTCACGAAATAGCTGATAAAATTCCCCATCCATAGAGCTAAGAAGGTTTTCCCTAACCAGAGAAATAAATGTGCTACGAATTTTAAAGTTCAAATTGCGGTTTAGCAGGAATTTGATTAAGGGCCATTAATGGCCATTGCCAGAGATTTGGACTCAAGTTGTGATACTTCACGAAATAGCTGATAAAATTCCCCATCCATAGAGCTAAGAAGGTATTCCCTAACCAGAAAAATAAACGTGCTACGAATTTTAAAGTTCAAATTGCGGTTTTGCAGGAATTTGATTAAGGGCCATTAATGGCCATTGCCAGAGATTTGGACTCAAGTTGTGATACTTCACGAAATAGCTGATAAAATTCCCCATCCATAGAGCTAAGAAGGTATTCCCTAACCAGAGAAATAAATGTGCTACGAATTTTAAAGTTCAAATTGCGGTTTAGCAGGAATTTGATTAAGGGCCATTAATGGCCATTGCCAGAGATTTGGACTCAAGTTGTGATACTTCACGAAATAGCTGATAAAATTCTCCATCCATAGAGCTAAGAAGGTATTCCCTAACCAGAGAAATAAATGTGCTACGAATTTTAAAGTTCAAATTGCGGTTTAGCAGGAATTTGATTAAGGGCCATTAATGGCCATTGCCAGAGATTTGGACTCAAGTTGTGATACTTCACGAAATAGCTGATAAAATTCCCCATCCATAGAGCTAAGAAGGTATTCCCTAACCAGAGAAATAAATGTGCTACGAATTTTAAAGTTCAAATTGTGGTTTATCAGGAATTTGATTAAGGGCCATTAATGGCCATTGCCAGAGATTTGGACTCAAGTTGTGATACTTCACGAAATAGCTGATAAAATTCCCCATCCATAGAGCTAAGAAGGTTTTCCCTAACCAGAGAAATAAATGTGCTACGAATTTTAAAGTTCAAATTGCGGTTTAGCAGGAATTTGATTAAGGGCCATTAATGGCCATTGCCAGAGATTTGGACTCAAGTTGTGATACTTCACGAAATAGCTGATAAAATTCTCCATCCATAGAGCTAAGAAGGTATTCCCTAACCAGAGAAATAAATGTGCTACGAATTTTAAAGTTCAAATTGCGGTTTAGCAGGAATTTGATTAAGGGCCATTAATGGCCATTGCCAGAGATTTGGACTCAAGTTGTGATACTTCACGAAATAGCTGATAAAATTCCCCATCCATAGAGCTAAGAAGGTATTCCTTAACCAGAGAAATAAATGTGCTACGAATTTTAAAGTTCAAATTGCGGTTTAGCAGCAATTTGATTAAGGGCCATTAATGGCCATTGCCAGAGATTTGGACTATAAATAACTGAAATTAGAATTAATATGTAATAAATTTTTTAACTTATTCATCATTTTTATAAATACCTTAGGAGAAAAGAAATAATTAATAATTTAATAGAAATTGTAAAGTATTAAAAGAAATATTAAATTATTTATTATAATATAAATATATTATATAAATATATACACAGTTATTTTAGTTGTGATACTTCACGAAATAGCTGATAAAATTGCCCATCCATAGAGCTAAGAAGGTATTCCCTAACCAGAAAAATAAACGTGCTACGAATTTTAAAGTTCAAATTGCGGTTTTGCAGGAATTTGATTAAGGGCCATTAATGGCCATTGCCAGAGATTTGGACTCAAGTTGTGATACTTCACGAAATAGCTGATAAAATTCCCCATCCATAGAGCTAAGAAGGTTTTCCCTAACCAGAGAAATAAATGTGCTACGAATTTTAAAGTTGAAATTGCGGTTTAGCAGGAATTTGATTAAGGGCCATTAATGGCCATTGCCAGAGATTTGGACTCAAGTTGTGATACTTCACGAAATAGCTGATAAAATTCCCCATCCATAGAGCTAAGAAGGTTTTCCCTAACCAGAGAAATAAATGTGCTACGAATTTTAAAGTTCAAATTGCGGTTTAGCAGGAATTTGATTAAGGGCCATTAATGGCCATTGCCAGAGATTTGGACTCAAGTTGTGATACTTCACGAAATAGCTGATAAAATTCTCCATCCATAGAGCTAAGAAGGTATTCCTTAACCAGAGAAATAAATCTGCTATACGAATTTTAAACTTCAAATTGCGGTTTCGCTATCCCCCGAAATAAATTTCTTTTATATTTTAATCTTCTAATCACAATTTTAGCAGTAATACTAAAGGATCATTTATTTAGTTAATTAATTATCTGACTAAATTTTTTGCACGACGACCCTAAATAATATTATTCCCTTCCAGAAATAATTTTTATTCGAATGATCTTTTGTATTTTGTAATAAAATTACATTTTTAGTACTAAATTTTTCAATAGGAATCCAGATTTTTTCCAATTTGAATTCAATTTAACAGTGTGAAACTAATACATATAAAAAATGGGATTTTTGGGAAAAACTTCACACCCATCTTAAAAGTCGTTAAATAAATAAAATGTTTGACCCGAACTGGTTTACAGGGCACATGAATATCAATATTGGCAAGAAATTCAGTGAAATCAACTGCACCATTTAAAACATCAACGATGAACATAGAAGCCGCAACCTTACGCCTGTCGATCAATGATTCCAACTTTACAACTTTACAGCGTTCGGAATAAGATGGTAAGTTCTTTTTATTCTGCCACATTGGAAGTTTAGGATCGAACCGCCACTTCATTTTGTGCAGCAAGTACAAGTAGAGTAATCCCAAAAATCGATGCATCCTCCAGATTAGACCGTACAAGAGAACAGTTGAAACTTTTAATGGAAAGTGGATTACGAAAATCGTTGGTGGCACGAGGAACGAAGCCCAGCAAACTATTAGAATTGGCTATAATTAAGGTAATATGATCCTAGAAATTCAACTAATGGTCCAATATGACTCCCAAATCCTTAAATGTCGTCACCCTTTCGAGCGGATGATTATTAACGTGATAAGGATGAGTAATCATCTCTCCTCTCCTGAAGAAACTCATAACCTTATTTTTCTAGGTGGTTTGGCGTCCTTCGGGGGGGGGGGGGGGTCCAAAGTTGGTAGACTAATCTACCAGCTCCGTCACCTTCCAGTAGCGGCAGTCACTGGTAACTGGAGCCATTAGGCAGAATGTGGCCTTTTGGGACAAGCTAAAGGAGAAAATCTTGCCAAAAAACCCTAATCTACGATGGAACAGCATATGCCGAACGATGAATGGCTGATAAGTTAATCAGTCCATATAAATATATGCGGACTCTGGATACCAGGCACCCTCCAGTTTTATTTAGCCTTCCTGTGATAATGCTAGGTGACCTACAGGCGACTTTCTATTCCCAGCAACTCGAAAGAGTAAAATCAATATTATAGCACGGGTAGGAATATACGGGAGTGGGACTGCTCTTTCGAAGTCTTTGAGTCCTAATGAGTTGAGTCCTCGCTTTTTCAGTAGAAGTAATTGATATATTATACATCTAGGAGCGATAGCAATGAGCCCACATAGTATGTATCACGTACCTCAAAGTTCACACCCGCTACATTTGAACAGATGCAATTTCATTGATGAATATGATAAACACTCCAAGGTGAGAACCCTGAGTGAACATCAATGGATTTAGATGTAATACCATTTATTCTAACCAATTGCTTTCGTTCATGCAGGTACGAGCCAATCCAATCCAAATATAATTTGCATACGCCAAATCTGTCTAATTTTCCAAGAAGAATGTCTAACTGCGGTGTATCAAATGCATTCGAAAAATCAGTAAAAATGACATCTAACTGACTTCGAGACGCAAAAGCATCAAAAACTTACAATGTCAAGCTTAACAGATTTATAGTGGTAGAACGTTGACGGATGAACCCATGTTGTTGAATTGCTAACAAATATTTGACATTAAAATACAAATAATTAGTTATAATCAGTTCAAATAATTTAGGTTGGATGATAGTATGAATATTGCCCGATAATTTTTGATGTCATAATGTTTACCAGATTTGAAGATTGGGATATTGATTGGCTTCTTCCATCTCGCAGGAAAACTGCCATTCTTCAGAGAAGCACTGAAAACCAAAGATAAAGGCAATAATAATGACTTATTGAGATCCTTAAGAATACTTGTGGGCATACATATTATCAAAATTACATCCATATTTTATTTGGGATATACCATCAATTACATCAGTCTCAGAAATAAACGGTAATCCTATTAGATTATAATGATATTCTCCCGACTGAGATGTAGAGGCGGGACAAACTCATCATCATGGTGTTTCTTGTAGACAGCTTGGAAAAAATCCGCAAATACTTAGTTCACATATACTGTTGACATTGTTAGTAGTGTAGCATCATTCAGAGACATCATCTGAGGATACCCGGAACATTTTCGTTTAGCATCAACGAATGTCCAAAACAACTTAGGATTCAATGTCAGATTATCTTCAAGATTTGAAATATAGCTTTTGTAAGCGATCCTATGCTGATTGTCGAAATCTTGAAGTAACTGCCGAAATGAATTAATATAAAGTATATTTTTATCACCATTTAACTTAGCAAGCTTTTGAGCTCTATTATTCCTATTTCTTAAATTGATCAAGTTATTATTAAACCACGGTG
The DNA here is from genome assembly GCA_963556165.1 of Tipula helvola. Lineage (NCBI taxonomy): Eukaryota > Metazoa > Arthropoda > Insecta > Diptera > Tipulidae > Tipula > Tipula helvola. Next base: position 175,857,396 of record OY744483.1, on the reverse strand, counting down.
GATGATTATTTATCCGATTATAATTTTTAACGGGTGTGAAGTTTGTCCTAAAATTAAACATTTGTCCTAAAACATGATTTTTCTGTGAATGTATTAGTGAGAATAATAAATCTCTCGTTATTAAGAATTTTTAGATAAAAAAATTATTTTACCTACCATGCAATTTGAATTTGCAAGAAAGCCACTAAATAAACTCAAGTTTTAATTTAAATTGTCCAAAGAAAAAATTTAGCAAAATCAAAGTTCATTCGAAATTTGATATATAAAAATTACAGATTGAGCCCACAAGATGGTAACTAAGTGCACACATATTTTACAGACTGTCGGAGGTCCCCTCTATCCAAAAAACATGACAAAGACTTCACTACGGATGGAGGCAATCTCCACAATTTAAAAATAATAACAACATTCAAAAATCTAGAAGAACTGACTTAGTTTAAATTTTTCATTTTGGCCCAAAGATCGTATACAAATGAACATTTTTATTAGAAGTGAGTGACTTCCCCTATCTAAAAAATATTACTTCTTTAAAAATCTAGAAGATAGATGACTTAGGACAGATGTTGTTGCGTCCCTATATGTAAGTAAACCGAAACCTGACGCTGAAATCGTCGGGAAACAAGGGGATGTCTCATACGCCGATATTCTCTGCAAAGTGAAGTACGACTCGAACCTGAAAGAGCTAGGTGAGAATGTTGGCCGCATTAGAAGAACCCGAAGTAGCGAAATGCTGCTTGAGTTCAATAGAGACTCCAACAAGAAGAGCGGTGACTTGCTGGAGCTGGTGAAGACTACGTTAGGAGAAGAGGCCAATGTTAGAGCCCTATCGCAGGAAATCACCCTAGAATGCAGAGATTGGATGAAATTACAACGGAAGGGAACATCCGTCAGGCGCTTGAAGTCTTCGGAGTAAAAAACCGGAATGAATTCGCCATCAAGAATTTGAGGAAAGGATATGGGGGCACGCAGCTAGAAATAATTAGTTTGCCTGCAGAAGCAGCAAACAAACTACTAGAAGCCGGGAAAGTAAAGATTGGCTGGGTAGTTTGTAAAGTTAGAGAGCTGATCCAACCCAAACAATGCTATAGGTGTCTAGAGTTTGGCCATGTAGCAAGATATTGTAACAACTGCAATAGATCGAAATTCTGCAGAAGATGCGACGAAATCGGGCACATAGCCAAGACCGGCCAGGAGGAACCAAAGTGCATGCTCTGCACTGGTACTCAAGGGTACATCGCAGGAAGTAGTAGATGTCCACTATACAGGAGAGAAATAAACTCAGCCCGCAGATGAAAATGATACAGAGAAATCTTAATTACTTTGAGGCAGCTCTTGATCTTCTTAGGCAACTTGCCATAGAAACAGAAGCAAATGTAGTGTTACTGTCGGAACCATTCAAAATACCCACAAATAATGTATTGATAGTGGACGGTACAGGAAAGGTGGCAATATGGGTTTGCGGAGAATATCCTTTCCAAGAAGGTAAGGTGCGGCAAGTGGACGGATGTGCATTGGCAAAGATCAATAATATATATTTCTTTAGTTGAGGGGATATTCCCTTTTTCACAGAGGGAACACCAGCACCTTCCGTAAGAATGGTCACCAATCTGTGATTGATATTACCTTTACAAAAGGTCAACTAATAAGGGAAATCAAGTGACATGCCAGTGAACGATACACCCATAGTGATCACCAAGCTGTGTGTTTTGAAGTAGGAACTCAGGCTGGTTGCTCAATGCTTTGGACGAACAACTCTAACTGGAATTTCTCAGAGGCATCAGTATATCAGCAAGTACAGCCGAAGATAAAGTTAACCATGTGACCAGACAACTTTACATGTCATGTGACGCGTCTATGCCAAAAAGGACATCAAATAACAAAAGGAAACCAGCCTACTGGTAGAGTGAGGATATTAAAGAACTAAGGGCTAGATGCCACAAGGCCAGAAGAAAAAGTCAAAGATCTGCAAGATGTCAAGAATATGAGAAGCTAAACCGAGAGTAGATAAGGCTGAGAAAGCTGCTCCGTGATGAAACAAAGAGAAGCGAGAGAGACTGTTTCAAATAGCTGTGTAACGTGGCAGACGCTAGTCCGTGGAGCAGCGCCTTTAGAGTGGTCATGTCCAGGATAAAAGGCAAAAGAACCCCTCAAGAAAGATGTCCAGAGATGTTGCAAAAGATCGTCAAGGCGCTTTTCCCGCTGCACCTTCCAAAACCTGGTAATCGCGAGGAAAATCATACAAAGAAACATATGAAGGAAATACCCGAAGTAACGGTAGAAGAGACGTTGGGCGCGTGCAGTAAAGTGGGTGTAAACAAGGCCCCTGGTCCGGACTTGGTACCCAATAAAGCGTTCAAAGTAGCTATACGAAGTAACCCTTACCTCTTCGTTTATATAGCGCAATTTTGCTTAGAAGCAGGAGTGTTTCCTAGGATATGGAAGAGGCAGAGATTGGTACTCTTGCCAAAAGCAGGAAAACCATCAGGTGAACCATCCTCATACCGCCCGATCTGCCTGCTAGATACATGGGGGAAATTACGGGAGTGCATTATTCAGAATAGGTTGCTTCCGATTACAGAAGGCGATGGCGGTCTCTCATTTTAACAATTCGGATTTCGCAAGGCACGATCCACATTGGATGCCGTTAATGCAATGGTATCTAAGGCCAAAGAAGTCTTACAGAGAAAAAGATGGAAAGGAGGAACTAAACAGTACTGTGCGGTGGTCACACTTGACGTTAAAAATGCTTTTAACACGGCTAACTGGGTCCACATTATGAATGCCCTACGAAGGTTGAACGTTCCGGCCTACCTCTTGAGGATCCTGGATAGCTACTTTGAGGATCGAGTGTTAGAGTACGACACTGAGGATGGTCCAAGGGCATATAACGTAACAGCTGGAGTCCAACAAGGTTCTGTATTGGGACAAATCTTGTAGAATGTTGTGTACGACAGTGTCCTAAAGCTGCGCATCCCAGATGGAGCAGAAGTTAATGGCTTTGCCGATGCCATCGCGATAGTGGTGTCTGCAAAGCACCTGTATGAAATCGAGATGGTCGCTAACGAGGAGATTGCAATAGTAAAGGGCTGGCTGGAATTCGTTGGCCTGAAACTAGCGGAGCACAAAGCAGAAACAGTGGTCGTTTAAGGTTGGAAACCACGTTATAAAGTCCAAAGAAGCGGTAAGATATTTGGGGATTATTTTTATTGCTTGATGACAGACTAAACTTTAAGAGTCACATAGATTATACGTGCGGGAAAGCATCGAGTGTGTATTCGGCGCTATCCAATATGCTACCAAATGTTGGTTGCCCAAGAAGCAGTAGACGTCTTCTTCTATTTAGAGTGGTAAGCTCAAATCTGGTCAGGGGCATTGGATGTAAAATGCAATAGGAGACGGCTGACTCAAGTCCATAGGCTAAGGACAGATCCAAAGGACAGAGAGAGCCAAATCCGTGCAAAGCAGGCTGGAACGTTGGAATAATGCGGTGAAAGGACGTTGAACACACAGGATGATTCCGAACATTAAACCCAATATATGTATGTCAACTTGCGTACGATCTTTGGGCCAGACTGAGAAATTTTTTAATATTTAATTTTACGCGAACTTACATATAGGGCAGTTAGCAACCCGACTGTCCTAAGTTACTTACCTTCTAGATTTTTGAAAGTTGTAATTTATTTTAGAAATGGGGATAGCATACTACCTTTAATGAAGTCGTTATTATTGTTTTTTGATAGAGAGGACCTCCGAATTTCTGTAAAACATGTGCCCATTTAGTTAATGAACATTAATTTTGTTAAATTGTTTCTTTGGACAATTTAAATTTAAACTTAATCTAGTTAGATGTTTTTTGTAAATTTCAATTAAACACAAATATTTTTTTTACGTCCAAATTCATAATAACGAGAGATTTATTATTCTTACTAATACATGCTCAGGAAACTCAATTTTTAGGAAAAACTTCACACGTTTGTGCAGTCGCGTGAAGTTTGTCCTAAATTTTTGTTTTGTAATTTTAGGACAAGTTTAGGACAGTCTTTATCATCATCAGGACGGATTATCATCATCGGTGCGCCATATTATACCAGGGGTATTGAAATCTCCTAAAACGCAAACTATGTAATTCATATTATAATCCGCAATAAAATGGTGAATGTTATCATAGGGTAAATTATAAATCTCGGTAGCACTATGAATATAATTATTTAACAATCAATGACAACTTCAAGGGAACAAATTCAATGTGATAATATGTCCGAAATATTACTTCACAGTTAAAAATTGAGTTATGTACAGCCATCAGCACACCACCACCACCACCAGATTTAGCACTAAGTAGTTAGAGTTACATCTGGTACCATCTGTGTACTACATAATTATCCGTAAAAAATTCGAAACTTAAAACTCCTGAATGAAACCAAGTCTCACATAACAAGTATATAGGAAAACAGACGACGATAAAAATTTAGAAAATACCGATGATTTAAGTGGAGGCATTTGCAAAATGGAATTTAAGTGGAGGCATTTGCATTTTGGGTCTTTTGAATCCCTTCGATGCCTTCCACAGTAAGTAATCAGAATTTTATTCATCAGTTAGACTAACTAGATACCTATGTTAAGCGTCTTCTTATTTTGTAAAATGGTGGTGCTTGCCAACGCAGCACAGTGAATTATTTCATTGAGTTGTTCCAATTCGTCTTCCAACTGTTGAAAATTTCTTATCGGAACGTGGAGATTCCATTAATTCATGAAAGAGAGCACAGTTTGTTTTTTGAATTTGTTGTGCACTTTCCCTTTAGATTACCGTTTCACTGACTGTTATGATAACCGGTGAGTGATCCGATACTAGAGAATTTCTGTTTTCAATGTGAATGCAGTTCTGAGATATACCTCTTATACTACATAAAAGTCTATTAGGTCTGGTATTCTTAGTAAAATTCACATTTTGATGTCTGCCCTGCTTGAAAACAATTCTTTACCATTAGACGTCGTAAGTCTAGATCCCCAATAGGTGGTTTTCGCATTAAAGTCACCTCCAATAATAAATTCTCGTCCTCCATCTCGAGATTTAACAAACACGCCCGAAATGCAAAAGACTCTTCAAAACAGCAAGGAAAACACGAGCCGCTGTAGACTGGGACTCCTATAAGGAAGTCCTCAAAATTTACAAATATCAACTAAGAAGTGCCAAGAACAGATCTTGGAGACTATACTGTAGCAAAATTCAGGAGTCTTCGGAGATGTCCAGGCTACACAAAGTACTATCGAGTGGCCCCTCCATCCCAAGTTGTCTTCAAATACCGGACCACATGGACCACAAATAGGGCGGACTCGTTAGAACTTCTACTGGAGACTCACATTCCTGGCTGTTCCGAATCTGCACCTACTTCATCAGTAGGTTATAGGGTAATTAGCCTTGTAGACCAGTGGGCTATAAACAGTTTTATACCATATAAGTCGCCTGGACCTGATGGTATTATCCCTGTGGATATTCAACAAACGAGGATATTTTCAAAGGCAGGCTAGAACTATGTCACATTCCTAGTAAATGGACGGAAGTGAAGGTTGTATTCATACCTAAGGCGCTAAAACGCTCACACTGCAATCCTAAAGACCTTAGACCGATTAGCTTGTCTTTCTTCCTTTTTAAAACACTGGAAAGACAAATAGAAGCTCATATTAGAGGTACGATTGTGCCGGAAAAGCTATCTAAATCTCAACATGCCTATTGCAACGGGAAATCTGTAGAGAGCGCTCTTCACTCTTTTATATACTTTATTGAAAAATCTTTCGAGTATGGAGACTATGCAATGGTAACCATTTTGGACATTGAGCGAGCATTTAATAATGTGCTTCCAGGCGGTATAACTCGAGCACTTTCGAATCTGAGCCCCGCTGGGAGGATTGAAAGAGGAGGATTGAATGTGAGGAGGATTGAGGAGGATTGAATGTGAACCCACGCAAGACTACATTGGTTCTCTTCTCTAGGAAATATAAACTTCCTCATATTGATCTTCCCATTTTAAATGGTTTCATCTTGACTTTTATAGATGAAGCGAAGTTTCTGGGTCTCGTTTTGGACAGCAAATTAAATTGGAAACCTAACAATATTGAAAGGGCAAAGCAAGCTACGGTAGCGCTATACTCTTGCAAAAATGCCGTTGGAAAAGGTTGTGGGCTTTATACCGCAGTAGTCAGACCCATTCTATTGTATGGGGTAACAGTCTGGTGGCCTGCTCTGGACAAAACTATCAACCAAAAGCTGTTGACGAAAGTCCAGAGAACAACATCTCTGTGTCCAAGGAACTAATATCCCTGGGAAGACAAGAAATAGGATGGGTCGTAGGGATAATGACAGGTCACTGCCTTTTTGGGGAGCATGCGAGAAGGCTGGGGATACAGACGAATGACTTTTATAGAAGTTGCATGGACGAAGAGGAGGAGGAGACTTTGGAACACTTCCTATGCTCATGTCCGGCGCTATCATACAGAAGGCATAAGTATTTGGGTGTGTACGGTATGGACAGCCTTTCGGAACTCGCGAACTGTGGAGTGCGAGATTTATTACGCTATATAAATAGCTCTGGTTGGTTTCAACGGGAGTAATGGGGAGATGGGATCCTGTGGTATCACAACGGGCCATTGCTGGCCTAAGTGTGCGATAGCAGCCACTTCAACCTAACCTAACCTAACCTAACATCTCTGTGGATCAGTGGTGCACTGAGGAGCACATCCACTCAGTTACTGGAGACTCTGCTATTTTTAACTCCTCTAGATATCTTAGGAAAACAATTGGCAACTTGTACTGCCATACGACTGAAATCCACCTTAATGTGGACCTGCAAAGATACAGGGCACTATCTTTCGACACAAAATTCCGGACTAGGATCCCATCTAGATAGGATTGGAAGATGGATACAGTTTTGGAACCTGGAGTTATAAACTTCTTCACTGATTGTTCAAAACGGGATGTGAAAGCGGGCGGGGGTGTTCTGCGAGCATTACTACTCTAGCATTTTTCAAGCTGAAGTAACTGCGATAAAGGAAGTCGTGGCCTGGCAGAGGTATAATGTAATATCGATTCGTGATATTCGCATATTTACGGACATTCAGTTTGCCATTAAAGCGCTTCAATCATACCTCCTCACGTCGAAAGTAGTCCAGAACTGTCTCTTATCTCTTAACGAGATGACAGATCAGTTATAACATCCAAATTATATGGGTAGCAGTGCATTTCATTAGTACATGGAATATAAAAGCTGATTAACTGGCTCGACGTGGTACAACGAATCACATTCCTAAAAGTAGAAAGGAGCACCTCATGCGTAATAACTCGGCAGGTCTGGCCGAAGTTGGATTTGGCGAGATCCAAGCAACCGATCTCACTGCAGCGGAATCAGATCAGTGTAGTTGTTGGAGTGATTACGGGCACTGTCTCATAGGCAGGCATGCGAGTAGACTTGGTTTCTTCTCACATGACTACTCCCAGTTGCGACGACGAAGAGGAGGAAGAGACAGTACTTCATCTTTTTTGCACCTCTGCCCTCGTCTGGCACGGAACATACTAAAGTTTCTAGGGGCACCCCTCTTCAATGACCTGATGGACCTCAGCAGAATGGTCGTCAGGAGTATTCAGCATTTCGTCAAAAGCTAAAAATGGTTTCAATGAGTTTGAGGAAAAACAATAAATTGTGGTATGGCTTCGGCCCTACTTGTGTCTTGCCCGGTCTTAGTGGACCACCACCTAAACCTAACCTAACCTACTTGGTCGTCTAGCCGTTTTGTAATAGCTTAGATGCTGTTCATAATGTTTTCCATAATTCGGTTATTATCAAAGCCCATATATTTGGTTGAACCCGAGCCTTTCACAACCTGAGCAAATGTTCTTCTTTGCTCTGCGTTGCTTGCGATTGATTTCGTGTGTTATCTCTTAATTTTTGTAGTTGTAGAGCAACCTCACAGCCTCGATAATTGGCCGGATTTCAACCCTTACAATTTATAGATTTAGCTGGTACATCTAACATCTCTCCCTATTGTAGATGTCTGGGTAATATGTTTACCTGAGCATTTTTCACATCTCGGATCCCGGCTGCAATATCTTTGGGTGTGATTAAATCCCTGATATTTCTTGCTTTGGGGTATACATGTATTGGTTCTCCTCATTGGTTCAATTTTTACCTTCATGTGAAGAATTGCTTTTATACCAAAAAGCATAAAAAGAGGGAGTCTCCTTTTTCTGAAAGTTTCGTTTCCTTCCTGGTTTTGTGTTCTCTCTTTTTTAACAATATTCACAGCATCTAGTATTTTAATGCCTCTATTTTGTAAGTCTTCCTTTATTTCTTTGCTTGAGCATGTGTGATGCAAACCTCTTGCCATAACTTTTGCCAGGTCGAGCCTGTTTGCCCTCATAGGTAAACCACTGATACTCTTCAGCATTCAGCTTCATAGATAAAGTTCTATAGGAATCTGAGTCCAGAGTACTAATATTTCAAACGTCATTGTTTAGCGCTGTTACTTTATACTCTTTATCAGTAATCGATTTCATCAGTGACTGAATTTTTGAGTAACTGGAAACGCCCACAATATTTATTGGTGGGGATGGTTTTTCTTTCAGTTGCACAAGTTTTGGTGCAATGTTCTTGGAAGATTTACTACCTTTTGGTTGATTTACCTCGGGTTGGACAACTTTCGGTTCGGCACTTGCAGTTCCACTACCATTTAATGGTTCAACCTCAGGTGACGATTCAGCTTATCAATAATATCAACAATACTTACATTGCACAAGTTACAAAAGCATTTTGACATATTACGACCTCTGGCTCATAGCTATTGTGGCACCTCCAGTGGCGCTAGAAAGGCGAATAGCGTCGAAACGGTAAGCTTCACCATAAGCTTCCAACAACATGCGTTGTCTTTCAACAGCATTTTTTTTCAAATGGAAGCAAAAAAGGGAAGCTTCACTCCAGCAAATTGTGTTTCATTGACACAAAATTGGATATATTCAACGCTTAAAAAATTGACGTCTTTGACACTTCGGCAAAATATTACACATAGAATGAAGTTAGCGACTGAGTTTTAGGTGATAAGCAAAATAGATAAAAACAAAAATTTATTTGGATAATAAAGAATGATGAATAGAAGTAGAAATAAGGAAGCAGCAGAAAACAAATAATTAAACAGCGAAATAGAGTTCAATTTTGTTTTTGAATCATGAGATAAAACTCTATCGAAATCGAATCGAAAGTGATATTACAACATCCCTCCCCAGATCTCCCAACTTGTTGACTTTGTAAATTTGCCATGAAATTTTCGATAAATCGGTTACATTCAGATAACAACATGTTTACCTTGCTCAACAAATTGCCTGTACAAATTGGTGGACCCCAAATTAAACACAATATATGGAAATATCAGGAGTACAAATTGAAAATGCGGGATTTTTTTCTATTTTTGAACGTTTATTCTGAAAAAATGGTAACAAATGAATTATTCAAAGTATTGTCCATCGCTAGCCACAACTTTTTCCCATCTTTCTGGCAATTTACGGATACCGTCGCGAAAAAATTCGGCCGGCTTGGCTGCTATCCAGTCATCGACCCATTTTTGGGCTTCTTCGTAAGAATGGAAGCGCTGGTCAGCTAGGCCATGTGTCATCGATCGGAAAAGGTGGTAATCGGAAGGAGCAATGTCTGGGCTATACGGCGGGTGGGGTAAGACTTCCCATTTCAGCGTTTGTAGGTATGTTTTGACCGGCGCTGCAACATGTGGCCGAGCGTTGTCATGTTGCAAAATTACTTTGTCGTGTCTTTGCTCGTATTGTGGCCGTTTTTCTTTGAGTGCGCGGCTCAAACGCATCAATTGAGTTCGGTATAGTGCTCCTGTGATGGTTTCGTTCGATTTCCATAGCTCATAATACACCACACCCAGCTGGTCCCACCAAATACAGAGCATGAGCTTGGCGCCGTGAATATTTGGTTTGGCCGTCGATGATGATGCATGGCCGGGGTAACCATATGATTTTTTGCGCTTCGGGTTATCGTAACGGATCCACTTTTCATCACCAGTGACAATGCGATGCAAAAAACCCTTCCGTTTTTGCCGTTCGAGCAGCAGTTCGCATGCAAAAAAACGGCGCTCGACGTCTCTCGGCTTCAGCTCATACGGCACCCAATGTCCTTGCTTTTGGATCATTCCGAGGGCTTTTATACGATGGGAAATGGCTTGTTGTGTCACTCCCAATGAATCTGCGAGCTCTTGTTGAGTTTGACACGAGTCTTCATTGAGTATTGCCTCCAATTCAGCATTCTCAAACTTTTTCACTTGGCCCGGCCGCTCTTTGTCCTCAACGTCAAAATCACCACTTCTAAACCGCACAAACCATCTCTCGCACGTTGAAACCGATGGAACATGACTCGGATAAGTCTCGGAGACCAATCGATGTGCTTCAGCAGCACTTTTCTTCAAATTAAAGAAGTAAATTAAAACTTCCCGCAAATGCTGTTTTGTTGGCACGAAACTCGACATATTGAGAGCTCAAAAAAACTATGAATTTGACACTGCGACAAATTGACACATACTGAAAATTAAAGCTATAAGACGTAGCTTTGACATGAACATAGTCACAGTACTGCCTGATGCGTATAGCGTTAGTAACGCCATCTGTTATCAATCCCGCATTTTCAATTTGTACCCCTGATACATTTGCAGCATTTTATCGGAGAATAAAAAAAAAAATATTCCGGCCTATAAATATAAATACCAACTATATAATCAACCTATACAAACATACATAATTTGATTATAATATTTTGTTAATTGTAAAAAAAAAATTAATTTATAGTGAACTAGCATCTGAATCACAGTCATCGTAGCACTATGAATTTTACAGGCGTTTCTAAAATATTCGCCATCATTTTATGTTTCGGTAAGCTTCTAAATAAAACCCTTTTGATTTTTTCGTAATATTTATGTATATCTATTCTGTTTTTCAGGTGCTCTACATAAAACCGGTGCAATAAAATGTTACGAGTGCAGGTCCGAATTAAACAGCGAATGCAAGGAAATTGAACATATATGTGATTCAAATGTTAACGCATGTTTTAGTGCCACGTTAAAGAATGTTAATGGGTTTTTTATTGGGAGAGGTTGTGGAACTTTTAAGGAGGCTGTTTTAAATAAAGCCTCGTTCTTTTTCTATACATTATTTGTTAATGTAACACATGAACATGTTGATTGCTATACCAATTTGTGTAATTCAGCAGATAGTAACCGACTTTTTATTTTTGGAATAGTTGTAACTTGTGTAGTTGTAACGATTTTATTGTTTGCAGGAGTAGTCTGGATTGTTAGAAGATGACAAAATAATACTAGTAAATGTTAAAAAGTAAAAAAGTGATTCATTTGAATATAGTAAATTATTGTAATTACACAAATAAATAAAAAAAAATCTCGTTGATGTTAGTTCAAAAACAACTTGAGTAAATTGCAAAATTTATAACGTAAAATATTTTAGTTTCAGAGTTTGTTTTTTGAAAAAATGTTAACAATTTCACAAAATTTGTTTGTAATGGAATGCGTTTTTTATGTTAATTAATAAATTTAATTTTAACTAAATTCAATTACAATTTTTCAATAAATTACAATATTTCCTGGAGTTGGCTCTTCGCCGATATCTTAAACTTTTAGATATGTCTCTGACTAAAGCATGATGTTGTTCTAATTTCAACTGGTACTTTTTGATATACCGCTGGGTTGTATCTGCTACTGTTTCGATGCGTAGATCCCGTTGATATGGCTGATGCAGTTGTAACATGTCTGAAATCAGGATACTATCTAGATGTTGTTTTTAATACGGAAATATTGCACCTTTAGTTTACATTGCATTAGCCCATTGGGTTCCACGGGTGTGAAGTTTGTCCTAAGAAATGAATTTCCTGTGAATGTCTTAGTGAGAATAATAAATCTCTTGTTATTAAGAATTTTTAGGTAAAAAAATTGTTTTACTTACTATGTAATTTGAATTTGCAAAAAAGCAACTAAATAAACTCAAGTTTTAATTTAAATTGTCTAAAGAAAGAATTTAGCAAAATAAAAGTTCATTCGAAATTTGATATATAAAAATTACAGATTGAGCCCACAAGATGGTAACTAAGTGCACACATATTTTACAGACTGTCGGAGGTCCCCTCTATCCAAAAAACATGACAAAGACTTCACTACGGATGGAGGGCAATCTCCACAATTTAAAAATAATAATAACATTCAAAAATCTAGAAAACTGACTTAGGACAAACGTGATTCGTTCCAATATGTAAGTTTGCATTAAGTTGATTATTAACAAATTTTTCATTTTGGCCCAAAGATCGTACACAAGTGGACATTTTCATTAGAAGTGGGTGACTTCCCCTATCTAAAAAATATTACTTCTTTAAAAATCTAGAAGATAAGTGACTTAGGACAGACGAGATGCGTCCCTATTCGCGATTTGCAACAAAGTAGCTGACATCTGGTGAAAACAATATGAACAAAATTTAACCATAGAACAAAGGGGATCCGAACTGTCAAACATTTGAATTTGACAATACTCGTCCCCTTTACTTACATAGAAACCAACGCTAACTACATTTGATGAAAATCGCCAATATGCATGTTCTCATAAAGTTGAATATTTAAAAATGTTTAATTCTGGCCTAAACATCGTACCCAAGTGGACATATATTTTTAAGGGTAGTGGGTCACCCCTATTTCTAAAAAATATTACAACTTGCCAAAATCTAGAAGATAGATGACTTAGGGTAGATGTCGTTGCGTCCCTATATGTAAGCAAACCGAGAGCTGACGCTAAAATCGTCGGGAAACAAGGGGATGTTTCAAACGCCGATATCCTACGCAAAGTGAAGTGCGACCTGAACCTGAAAAAGCTAGGTGAGAATGTTGGCCGCATTAGAAGAACCCGAAGTAGCGAAATGCTGCTGGAGTTCAATAGAGACTTCAACAAGAAGAGCGGTGATTTGCGGGAGCATATGAAGACTACGTTAGGAGAACAGGCCAATGTTAGAGCCCTATCGCAGGAAATCACCCTAGAATGCAGAGACTTGAATGAAATTACAACGGAAGAGTAAATCCGTCAGGCGCTTGAAGTCTTCGGAGTAAAAAACCGGAATGAATTCGCCATCGAGAATTTAAGGAAAGTATATGGGAGCACGCAGCTAGCGATAATTAGTTTACCTGCAGAAGCAGCAAACAAACTACTAGAAGCTGGGAAAGTAAAGATTGGCTGGGTAGTTTGTAAAGTAATTACAAATTTGTATTTGTTTTTTTAAATTAATTCTATTATTCCTAAATTTTAATTGTTACATGTAACAAAAGCGAAACCACTACATGCCTCAACCGCGGGACCCAAAAATAATTGGAAAATAAAATAACCATAAATACTAAGAAGATGAAAAGGAAACAATATTTTTGGAAGAACATTACCTAAATGCAGGAACGTACTTTTTGGAGCTATACATTTGGAGCATACAACATGTAAACTAGTTAATGGCGTTAGCCGCTTTTGGTGTACATTTTATCGTAATGAGCTCATGCTCAATATAGAGTGTGCACCTATACCAAATTTGTATGTGAATAAATAAATAAATAAACAATAACTTTAAATATATTCAGTCATATAAAGTAAGAGCGCTGATCCAACCCAAACAATGCTATAGGTGTCTAGAGTTTGGCCATATAGCAAGAGATTGTAACAACTGCGATAGATCGAAACTTTGCAGAAGATGCGGTGAAACCGGGCGCATAGCCAAGACCTGCAAGGATAAACCAAAATGCATGTTGTGCACTGGTGATCAAGGGCACATCGCAGGAAGTAGTAGATGCCCATTATACAGGAGGGAAATAAACTTAGCCTGCAGATGAAAGTGATACAGATAAATCTTAATTACTTTGAGGCAGCTCTTGATCTTGTTGGACAAGTTGCCATAGAAACAGAAGCAGATGTAGTCTTAGTGTTGGAACCATTCAAAATACCCACAAATAATGTATGGATAGCGGACGGTACAGGAAAGGCGGCAATATGGGTTTGCGGAGAATATCCTTTCCAAGAAGGTAAGGTGCGGCAAGTGGACGGATGTGCATTGGTAAAGATCAATAATATATATTTCTTTAGCTGCTATGCCCCTCCAAGTCCACAACTGTCAGAGTGCGAAGAAATGCTCGCAAAAATTGTGGCGGAGGCAAGAGGGCACCATCTATTCGTTATTGCTGGGAATTTCAATGCTTGGGTGGAGGAGTGAGGTAGCAAATATACCAACACTAGAGGCAGTACACTGTTAGAGGCATTTTTCCAACTGAACGTCATTCTAGCCAACAGAGGGAACACCAGCACCTTCCGTAAGAATAGTCGCCAATCTGTGATATGATATTACCTTTACAAGTAGTCAACTAACGAGGGAAATCAAGTGGCATGTCACACACAGAAAAAATTTTAGGAAAATGAAATCAAGAAAATCGCCTTTGTGGAAGATTAGAAATATTTTTCTTAAATTAAAAGTATTTGTTTGTTCGTAACCGTGTCAGATACTATTAAAACTAGATAAATTTCAACTCGAAACGAAATTTTTAATTTTCTGTTTTGTTAGGTTTAATTTAATACTAATTATCATAAATTAAACAAATCCGTTTTTTAAATTAAAACACCAATCTTAGCGGTGTAAATGAAATAAAAAAAATTTTTGTTTTAGAATATTCATTTAAAATAAAAACACATATCTTACATTAATACCAATCGCTTCAAATTTTTCCTGTTATATCATGTTTTATTTCCCAATTTCTCTTTCACTCAATAACAGTTCATTTCAGAACATAGGCAAATTTCAAGTGAACTGGTTGCTATCAAAAAATTTCAAAAAATATATACGAATTAAAATTGTAGTTATATAATCTAATTCGGAATCCCAGACTTACTCAAGAACTAGACAGCTTACAGCATCGCAGAGATGTTGCAGAACTCTGCGTCTTCTACAGATGCTTACATGGTAAATGTTCTGCAGAACTATCGGAGAAAATACCACCATTCGTTACAACAACAAGAGTAACAAGAGGAACAACCAATGCACATAGGTTTACGGTGAAGCTCCCGAAACCTCGAACTGAAGAAATCAAGCGCGAATTTATATACCGAACATCAAAAAAGTGGAATTCGCTAATACATTTCAAATTTCCGAAGGAATATAAAATGAATAAATTTAAGGTAGCTATTAATCTTTACTTGCAGGATCGCGCATTGGGTGCAGAAGCTCTGACAGTTACAAGGAGCTAGGACCGTTAATAAGTCCGCTCTGCACCCAATTAAAAAAATTTATAAAAAAAAAAAAAAAAAAAATAAAAAAAGTGATAATGCTAAGCACATATTAGCATATAAAAAGTTTAATTACATATTTATTACTCTGTAAACATTTATTTTTTGTTGAGTGAATCTTGATTCAGTGCATAATATTCATGTGTTAAAAATTTTTAAGGTTAGGTTTTAGATCTTAATTTATATTTGTTACAACGTTTAACAAAGCAATGCAATTGTGTTGTGAAAGGACAATGTAATAGTGTGACAAATAATTTAATATCGTATAGTTTGTTGAAATTATAATTTTTATTATAACAGTGAATTAAGGTAAATCATTACCGCTTTGTGAAATATTTAGTTTTGGCTTCACGTTTAGGTTGATTAACACTTTAATGGCCGCTCACACAATATGTGTGTGATATAGCCGGAACAACTGTTAATGGCCGATCACACAACATGTGTGCGATGCTACCACCAACGGTTATTGGCCGGTAACATACTCTTAACTTAATTTTTTTGTTTTTGAAAAATGGACTTACACCACATTTAAAATCAAATGTTCATATAATATAATTTTTAACGTGCGCTGGCGTTAAAGTGTTATTATGAAGAAAAACCATTTTGTTTTTGTAATACAAAGGGCTCAATTATTCATACCAATCGAAGCTTGAAGCTGCAATGAAATTTTTTGCAATTCGTTTGTGACTTATCCCAATTTACCCGAAATTTTATACATACACTCTCAATATTACGCGCATATTTTTTGGTGGATACATAAAATAGTCTCTTTTGTAACATCACAAAACTAGGTGTTTTTATTGTCCTAATAACATAATGGACAGTTTGAATGAACCTAATGACATTATTGGATTAATAATAGATATTCCTGATTCTAATTTGTGCAACGAACATTTAATTGGCAATATAGATTGTATTGAAAATGAAAATAGTCACGATGAACTGACAATTCTAATAAATGGATGGAACTTAACTAATCCAGAATATATATATAAAGTTTTAAAAGGTAAGAAAACAAATAATAGTAAATAATAGATTACACCTAGTGTTTGCATTACCGGTAAACCGGTTTACCGGTTTGCCGGTAAATTGCTCAGAAAGGCTATTCAGAAATACCGGTAAATTAATCTTTTTTCACCGGTAATTCGGTAAAATTAAAATATTTTAAATTTAGTAGTTATTTAAGATAAATTAATAAATTAACCAAAAAATATGTTCACAACGTAATAATAACTACGTCTCTGGAACAAATGTAAAATATCCATGTGTACGCCAATGTTGTAAATATTTACACAGGCATTGATTTATGACTCAATTCCATGGGAAAAATTGACTAACAGTAAAAAAAATCGAAGAGAGAAACTTAATCTGATACTCCATATAAGAGACAAAGGCAACGCTTTTTTTTGTTTTGTATTTTATAGCAAAACAATTTGGCTATAAAATAAGAAAACACGTTGGCTTTGTCTCTTATATGGAGTATCAGATTATTTTTCTCTTTTCGATTTTTTGACTGTCAGTCAATTTTTCCCATGGAATACAGGCATTACCCAAATTCTAACCATTCGTCAGACTAGTGACGAATCGTAGCGTGCTTTTTCAGCGGCTGGTATAATCTGAAAGAAATTCAGATCAAATTTAAATGACGACAGCATGGATACAATTTGTTTTTTTAGAACCTATATTAATAGCTAAAAGGAGATCTAGGCACTTAAGAAAACTGAAAAAGTTGGATTTTATATTTTATTTTTATTAAATTAATGTTAATGAATGAATTGCTAGAAATGAATTAAAAGTATGTAAATATGTACATATATTTTGGAATAAATTATTATTGATTGCTTTATCCACTACTTAGTTTCCGCTGTTTTTCATCTGTTATATTAGAAATAAAATTAGATTTAGATTTACCGGTAAAAACCCGGTTAACCGGGATTTTAAGAAACGTTTACCGAATTACCGGTAATACCAAAATCCGGTAATTTTGCAAACTATAATTACACCTAATTAAATTTTTTATTGATGTAGACGCAGGTTTAGGCACCAAACAATTAAAAATCATTCAAAACCATCATGTGGACATTTTAATACCAAATAGCAGGCTTTTAGATCGCATAGAGTTTGACGATGCTATTCAAATTTGGAAGGTAAATAATTTTACGAAACCGGTGCACTCCGTTGGATCTGAAGACACACTATCAATTAATTCGAACGTGACGAAAAATAGCAATACCTCGTCCTCTTCGGCAGAAAATTTGGAAGTAAGTATAATTTATAATAATTAAAAAAATGCATGTCATGTATCATGCTTTGTTAGTTTTAGAACCAAAAATCAAATACTGATTTTTTCAGTTAAAACTGAAAATATTGTTTAAACTATTTAACGATAGTTATGCATGACAGCGGAGGTTCGTAAAACCTGATCTGTTTATTGAAAATTATTATAAATTATTTATGTATAAATAATATATAATATAAACGTATTTTCTGTTTTACAAACTTATTTACCTATATAAAGCCATACATTTCTAATAATTTTTTACAACCAACATTTTATTTAGAAGTTAGAAAATATTTTATTAAAAAGTAAATACGGACAAATTTTATTGGACTTAAGAGATCAGAATTTAAAAAAATTAACTGAGAATCAACAGAAAATGGTTTGTGACGCGATTATAGATCAATATACAGATTCTGGTAAAAGGTTGTCTCATCCAGAGATGGAATTTTATGCTAATGAAATTCAAAGGCTTTTTACTAATGAAGTAGTAGTAAGTTCAAAAATATTACATTTAAATTTTAATAATTTTTCAACTAATTTACTTTAATACAATAAACGTATATCTAGCACGGAATATACATATGTGTAATGGTACTTTCAATAAACTTTCAATTTTCAATCATTTAATTAATTTGTTGAAAACTTTAAATGAAAACACAAAAATTTATGAAACCGGCAATTTTTTATTTTAATAACACATCATATTCTATCTACACCACAGGAAACCTATTACCAAAAGAAAACATCAGGAAATCCCAAGGGTAAATTATTTAACAGACAACGCAATACACTGACGAAAATAAAAAGGCAAACATCGAATGAAATAATCCCATATAAAAAAAAAGTTAAACCGAACGAAACTGTGGGGGCGCCAGATTTTACAGAAGAAAAGGAAATTCAAATTTTTCTGAAGAGGCACACTGAACCATGGGACAAAATTGAAGGTTGCTGGCAAAAAACAATAAAATATAGAATAACAAACTTATCTAGTTTGGCAGAAATATTTTTGGATTGGCCTCTTTTGAAAGATGCCAGAGCTACATCATTGGTATAGTTACTGAAAAACTAATTTTAAAGAGTATAAATAATTAGATTGCATCCTCCTTGGATTTATTTCAGTACGACATTGATTTTGAATTTCTACATCCAACGAAAAAAAATAGTTTATTTAAACAATGGGAACATTTTGCAATCACATGCATTCCAAAAATGTTACGATGCGTTAAAGACATAGAAACAAAGGAATCACTATTGCAAATAGAGGATTCAACTAACGAAGGTAAACAAAAATTCATTGAAATGCTGAAGTAATTTTGCTCATTTTTAAAACGTTTTCATTTTAGATAATCGAAGCTTAACAATTTTACATAGCCTACATGCATTGGCCAAACCATCTGCCCGTATTTCCTATCGCAACACTATTTGGAGACCGAGCATTAAAGACTCTCAAGTTGGACAAATTCAAATTATTGATACATTGAATAATTTAGAAAACATTATCCAAGAACGTATGGATAAATACCTTTCACATGGTTTGCAAATGCAACCATTTGTTTATGGTATAAAATCTTTAAACTCCACAACATTTTATGTTTACGTCGATAATTGCACATCTTATAAATGTGAAAATTTAATAAACGCAGTAGATCTGTGCTTTAAGGTTTATAATACATTAAATTTAAAATACAGTAGAGATTGTGAACAAGTATGGGAATTTATTCAGAAATATTTTTATGGCATTGAGTCTATTTTTGATCAATATCCACAGTCTTCGGACTTAAAAGCTTTCTTTGAATAATGTATAATTGTTGTTTTTGTCACAGTAGTTTTTCTACTGTAAATTTTTTATCTGAACATTTGAAATGCCAACACAAATATCTTCTGAATAAATCCTATAGTTGCAAGCAAGGTCAGTGTTTACAATCATTTTCAAAATTAACCAAATTTAAACGTCATTTAAATAATTTGCATAAAGAAAATAATAATATTGTAAATAGTGTAAGCTTAAATATCTGCACACCGCTCTCTAATAACTCCAATTTAATTTCAACAAGTAATGAGAATATCAGTAATTGTTTTCAAAAATTAGAATCCGGTAGCAGTCAATCAATTTATACTAAATCACAAGATACTAATTTTAGAACGGAAATTTATAATACAATGTTATCTGCAAATATTGAACTCCATTATAAAGATAATTTTAACCGTAAAGATATTCTATTTATTCAAAATTTAATTTCAAGAACGGTACAAACATCAATAATAGGGATTAGGGACGAATTAAAATATAATGTTGAATTCACAGAACAGTTGGTAAACCTTGAGAAAGAATATAAAGATGTTCAAAATTTATTCAAAACGGAACATAGATTTTTGAAACATGTGATAAGTAAAGATTTATTTAGTTTTCCAAAAATATTTACAATTAATAACCAAATTAGTGAAATAACGATCCACAGAATGTCAGTATTAGATGAGGAAAAAATTTCTGGTATTATAATGCCGCTTAAATTCCAACTTCGAAAATATTTTGAGAGTCCTGGTATGCTAAAACAAACAATAGCGCATATGGACTATCTTAAAACAGAACCAAATAATTTGATAAATATTATCAATGGGTCGATGTGGAAATATAATAATGTTTCGAATGAGCTGATAATGCCAATTCTTTTATATATAGATGACTTTGGGATTAATAATCCTTTAGGACCACACGCTCAGTCTATGTGTGCATTATATTATTCAATTCCGGTAATTCCAATGCATTGTTTGTCCAAACTTGATCACATATTTCTTGCAGCAATTTTCAAATCAAATGACCTTAATTTTTTTGGTGCTGATAAATGTGTGTACCCGTTAGTAAAGGAATTTAACTTATTGAGTGAAGATGGAATTATTGTTAATTATGAAAACAGTGAATTAAACATAAAATTTAGGATTCCTGTCATTTTGGGCGATAACCTAGGTTTGAATGGCATTTTAGGGTTGATTAAGTCTTTCAATAGTGGGTTTTATTGCAGAAGTTGTTTGAGATCTAGTGATCAAATGAAAACTGATCTGAATGAATATCCTTCATTTGTTAGAAATTTAGAAGATTATAACAGAAAAATTTCTCTTTTAAGTAAAAAAAATTTAGTTAAAACTGCCGGCATAAAAGAAGTATCCATTCTTAATCAAATCAAAGATTTTCACGTTACTTCAAATTACACCTTTGATATTATGCATGATATATTCGAAGGTGTGTGCCATTACGACTTAAGCCAAATATTATTGCATTTTATTAATCAGAAATTTTTCACTATAGAGTTGTTGAATTATCGAAAGCAACATTTTTATTACGGAAGCTCAGAAAACGCCAATAAAGGAGTGCCTATTGAAATAGATCATTTAAAAAAGAAACGACTGAAATTAACAGCTCGAGAAATGCAAACTTTTGTATTTTATTTGCCATTGATGATTGGGGACAAAATTCCTGTCAATGATCCTGTTTGGGCTTTTCTTTGTATACTATTAGATTTAATTGACACTGTCCTTTTACCTTACTTTAACAACACTTTGTTGATTCAACTTGAAAATTTAATCGCTAATCATAACTACCAATACCAACAACTATTTGGTGACCATTTAAAGCCCAAGTTTCATTTCATGGTTCATTATGTTAGTGCAATCAAAAAATTTGGTCCTTTAAAACCTCTATCTTGCATGAGGTTTGAAGCGAAGCATCAACAATTAAAAATGTATGCAAATGCAATGAAATCGAGAAAAAATATTTCATTGAGCTTAGCGATGAAAATGTCTTTAAAATTTATGAAACCTGTATTTAGCAATTCATTTTTATGTTCAGATGAGTTAAATGGCATCAAGTGTAGCAACGTTTTCAATTTAAAAAATACCCACTATTTTTCATATATCAAATTAAACCAACTAAATGGAGATCTAGATTTATCAAATGCAACTTGTTGCACTTATGTGGGCAAAAAATACGAGATTGGATTTTTTTTTAATAAAATTACCCGCCACTCTGATGTAAAACTTTATGAAATTATTGATATTATTTTAGAAAAAGAGCAATTATTTTTTGCAGTATACAATTACAAAATATTGTATAAAGCTCACTTAAGAAGTCATGAAATATTAGCAAAAATAAATGAAGTTTATATTTACAAATCTGAATATTTTCAAAGCCCACCAATTCATTCTCAGATACTAGATAATAAGAAATATTTTAGACCTAAAAATTATTTTCATGCAGAATTTTAATGATATTATTATTATTATTATATTATTTAATATGTATTTATAAATTTGAA
The DNA here is from genome assembly GCA_963556165.1 of Tipula helvola. NCBI lineage: Eukaryota > Metazoa > Arthropoda > Insecta > Diptera > Tipulidae > Tipula > Tipula helvola. The sequence continues at coordinate 175,835,447 of OY744483.1, read as the reverse complement.
TTTATTAATTTTTTAAATTATTTTATTATACGTATATGAAAATTTATTACGTAAATCTATTTAATTTTTTTTTTTAATTTAACGAAACAGTTAAAAATCAATTAATTAACATCATAATTATTTATAATGTGGGTTATATTAAATAACCATATTATATGCATATGCATTACTTTATTAAATTAGTTTTAGTTATAAGTATTGAAATAATAAAAAAATAAAACAATAAAATATATTATATTCTAGTAAAAAGAATAGTCGTTTTATTCTAAAAGGATTTGTTTCACAAGATTTTAAAATCTGCAGCTTTATTTAGAAATTAATTTAATCTTTAAATTAGATGATTATGTTTGATTCGAGTCTTTCGCTTTATGTTTATTTCGCTTCATAGTAAAATCCTCGTTTGAATATAAAACGAAGGAAGTTTCATTACCTAACAAAACAAAACGCCTTAATTTAAAAATAAATACTAATTTTAAGACAATTTGCTTCGTCTGAAAGGAAAACGATTACATTCTATAATTTAAGCGATGAAATACTTAAATGAAGACTAATCGACTAATTTTAAGAAAGGCATCGTTTGGGGTCAAAATCATACCGATTTTTTTTGTTATAAAGCGAAAAATTTTAAATTTTTCTCTGTGTGCAGTGAACGATACACCCACAGTGATCACCAAGCTGTGTTTTTTTAAGTAGGATCTCAGAGCAGGGAAAAACTCAATCCAATGACCTAGAAAAGAAGAGGCTGGTTGTCCAATGCTTTGGACGAAGAACTCTTACTGGAATTGCTCAGAGGCATCAGTATACCAGCAAGTACAGCCGAAGATAAAGTTAACCATGTGGTCAGACAACTTTACATGGCATGTGACGCGACTATGCCAAAAAGGACATCAAATAACTAAAGGAAACCAGCCTACTGGTGGAGTGAGGATATTAAGGAACTAAGGGCTAGATGTCACAAGGCCTAAAGAAAAAATCAAAGATCTGCAAGATGCCAAGAATATGAGATGCTAAACCGAGAGTACATAAGGCTGAGGAAGCTGCTCCGCAGTGAAATAAAGAGAAGCGAGAGAGAGAGTGTTTCAAACAGCTGTGTAACGTGGCAGATGCTAGTCCGTGGAGCAGCGTCTTTAGAGTGGTCATGTTCAGGATAAAAGGCCAAAGAACTCCTCAAGAAAGATGTCCAGAGATGTTGCAAAAGATCGTCAAGGCGCTTTTCCCGCAGCACCTTCCAAAACCTGGAAATCGCGAGGAAAATCATACAAAGAAACATGTGGAGGAAATACCCGAAGTAACGGTAGAAGAGACGTTGGGCGCGTGCAATAAAGTATATGTAAACAAGGCCCCTGGTCCGAACTTGGTACCCAACAAAGCGTTCAAAGTAGATATACGAAGTAACCCTAACCTCTTCGTTTATATAGCGCAGTCTTGCTTAGAAGAAGGAGTGTTTCCTAGGATATGGAAGAGGCAGAGATTGGTACTCTTGCCAAAAGCAGGAAAACTATCAGGTGAATCATCCTCATACAGCCCGATCTGCCTGTTGGATACATGGCGGAAATTACGGGAGTGCATTATTCGCACCCGCCCTGGTGGCACAGTGGTTAGCATGCTTTCTTTAAGCTCCGGAGGTCCCGGGTTCGATTCCCGGCGAGTGATCAAAAAATTACGGCTGGTAAATGTAGGATCAATGAATAATTAGTCCCTCTATGGGATGTAGCGCCAGCGAAAAAAAATGGCGATGGCGGTCTTTTATCTCAACAATTCGGATTTCGCAAGGCACGATCCAGCATACTTTATTGTTTATTTTTTTGTATTTATACATATATTATAATCATTAATCACAAACAAAATAATTTCATTAAATTGAGTTAATAGAAAGGTTTAATTGATAAATTCAACCAAAATAACAAAATTAAAAAAAACAAACTTTCAACTTTGCATTATGTTATTGCCATGTATTTTTCAGCAACATCTTTTCGCATTTCAAAAAAAAAAACAACATTAATCAATCAAGACCAAACTAAACTCATGGTCTTATCTCACCAAAATCCAAAACTTAACTCCATCTAAAATCAAAAATCAAAACGCTGACCGCTCCGCTCGATTACCATAAAAGCATTATCATCATCATTCCATTTTTCCCTCTTTCCTCTCGTTCATTTCCTCACCACATACAAGACTGGAAGTAACACAATCATTGCGATATGTGAACAGGGTATAGTAACACCAATCTCTGGTGTTCCTTTGTTTACCGCGGGAACGACTCACCCAAAGTCGTTACAATCGTGGGGCTGTTCCACACCCTGAGATGAATCTCATTAAGCCGGGCAACACAAAAAAAAAAATGACCAATAAACAATAAAAATTCATGCAAGGGAAAAAAAAATAAAAAATTCTGTTTACGTTTTAATATCCTTTATATGATAAGTACCCATTATTTTACCATTCATATCTTCCACTTCTAGAGCTGTACTTCCAATTTTTTTTTCTAACTCTTCCGAGGACAAATTTTGGTGCTAGTTTTGCAGAAAAATATTTTGCAGCATCGCTCTGGGCAAAATTACGACAATAAACTATCTCACGAGGTTTGAAATGACGCACACGAGATCGGAGGTTATACCGCTTTTCATTATTTTGATGCGATTGATTGATATGTAATAAAACTTGTTCTTGCGCCAATGATAAGCGATCAGCGGTCGAATAGTTATAGAACAATCTTCTAAACATTTTAGTTCTCTTAATAGTTGGTATTCGGATCCATTCATAACCATGTGTTGACCAAACACCAAATAATGAGCAGAATAACCGGTAGATGAATGTTTTGAATTGCGTATTGCCGCAGCAATTTCTTGTATATGATGGTCCCATTCACGATGGTTTGTACCTATGTAAGCCCGAACCGCCGACAAGATGGTGCGATTGGCCCTTTCGCTAGCGTTGCTTTGTGGTGAATATTTAGGCGTGGTGATATGTTTTACTCCAAATCTTGTAAGTAAATGCTGAAACGTTTTAGATAAAAACTGTGGTCCATTATCCGTTAAAATAGTCTCAGGTGTACTAAATAAACGAAATATGTTATTCTCTAAAGTTGTACAAACTGAAGCAGCATTAGCACTTCGCATAGGGTATAACAATACGAATCGAGAATATGAATCCAATACGATAAATAGATAGGAATTTCCAGACTTGGTTCTAGGATATGGTCCCAAAAAATCCATATATAAATGTTGCCATGGTCTGTAAGTAACATTGTGATATGTAATCTTTTATCGTTCGAAACATTTTTTTCCAGTAAAAATATCTTTGTAATTTATCCAACGTTTTCTCAACGCCTAAATGTGCAGAACTCGGAGGATCATGTGCTTGTTTAATTAAGTCGAATATTAATGGTGTTGGTATATATAATTTCCAAACTGGTACATCACTATGCGAATTATCGATTCCAAATTGGTTGGTGAAATAAATTTTATTCGCCACAACTTGCAGATTACAATGATAATTACTTTTGGAAGTAATTGAATTACGTAGTTCCTGATATTCAGGATCTTCAAAATGTATCGAATTTAGGTCCAATTGGAATTCGGATTTATTAATGTTAAGCGCCTCTAGACAAGGTTCAAAAGCTCGAGAAAGTGTATCAGGTACTATGTTCTTAGATCCTTTGACATGTTGAACTTCAAACGTAAATGGTTGCAATTTTAAACTCCATCGTGCAAGTCTTCCGTGGAGATCCCTCTGTTTCATCAACCATTGTAGACTGGCGTGATCCGTTATTAATGTAAACACATACCCTTCGATATAACACCTAAATTTCTTAATACTTTGTATGGCCGCGAAACATTCCAGCTCAGGTTCGGAATAATTCTTCTGAGCATCATTTAATTTTTGAGAAAAATAAGCAATTAGTTTTTCAACCCCATGCTCATCGTGCTGGAACAAGACACCGCCAATTCCACTACTACACGCATCACATTGAACATAAAATCGCGCATTGAAATAGCTGTTGATAAAGCATTTTTCAAATTTAAAAAAACTCTTACTTGTTTCCTCGGACCAAACCCATTTTATATTTTTTTTCAAGAAATCGGTTAACGGAGCTGATATTATAGAAAAATTCTTGATGGAACGTCTATACCATCCGCACATTCCCATAAATCGTCTTATTTGTTTTCGGGTGCGTGGAATTGGAAAATTCGTTATTGCCTGGACCTTCTCAGGATCAGTACGTAAGCAGCCGTCCCCAAATATCCCAAATATTTGACCTGTTTCAACAAAAAATGGCTCTTCTCGACGTTTATGGTTAGATTAACATCCGATAGCAATGCCGCGACCTGTGCAAGCAAATCAAAATGCTCGTCCAAATTTGCAGAGGTGATTAACAAGTCGTCCAAATATGTATGTAACACTCGGTCGTGCAAAGTATGTGGGATAACATTCTGCAATAGACGGGATAGAGTCTGAGGTGTATTGCACAAGCCAAACGGCATGACCTTAAACTGGAACAGATGTTGTCCAGGCACAGTAAACGCCGTTTTGTCACGAGAATCAGGGTAGTAACGGTATCTGCCAGAAGGCATCTTTCAGGTCGAGACTGGTTATATACCGCGTATGATCTAATCGACTTATAAGACTCTCAAAGTCTCAATTAATGGCAAAGGAAACGCTTCCTTTTGAGTGACACTGTTGAGAAGTCGAGCATCTAAGCAAAGCCGTATCTGACCGTTTTTCTTGGGAACTGGTGCTATCGGTGAGCTCCACCCGCTGGTAGATTCCTCAATGACATCTAATTTTAGCATCCGCTCTATCTCTTCATTAATCTGTTTTTGTTTAATCGGCGATACCGGATAAAATCTCTGCTTTATGGGTTTATCTTCTGTGAGTTTAATCTGATGTTGAACCAAAATGTGTTCTACCAAGACCAAGTTTCGTACACGATGGAAATTTTTCAATAATTTGCCGTAATTTTTCCTGATCATTTGGAGATAGTAAATGCTGTTCGTACATATTGGTATTATTCTGATTTTCAGGAACGATTTCACATATATTTTGGAAAGATGGACTAGAATTAAAAGAATGATCATGCTGACTATACATTTGGAAGGGTGTAATTTGAATACCGAATTTGTTCCAGAAATCCATTCCGAGATATAATGGCTGCTGTAATGTAGGAACAATGAATAAACGAATTAGATGTGACTGGTGATTGAAAGTGACTTTTACAAGGATAAATACAAAAACCCGCTGGGACTCACCACTAGCGGTAGAGACAGTAGTTGGCAAATGATGTATCTTAATTTTTGGGTCATGCAAAAACAATTCCGAACCCGCCCCCAAAATACTAACACTTGCTCCACTATCCAATAATCCACGACACAATCGACCGTTTATTAAAATATCGGCATATGGTCGTCCATCTGATGGATCGTTTGTAATAACTGATGCCAAAATGTTAGAGCGAAGATTTTTAATGTTGCTCCAATATTGACGGGTGCGTTCCCTTCGTTTCCATGAAATACTGGTTTTGCGGATCTTATCTAATTTAATTGGATTTGAAACAATTTTGGATTTTAATAATATATTACTGGAAGGTTTAGTGAGATCATCCGTTTGCGTACCTGCTGATTTAGTTATTATGGGACAATTACTGGTGGCATTTTGATTTGAAAATTATAAACTATTTGTGAGACTTGAAAAACTATTTGAATTTGGTGGAAATAATGAAAAATTGGGTCTATTGAGATAAGAAAACCCGAAAGAATTGGTGGAATGAAATGAATCTTCCGAGTCTATGGATTCGACTTTCCATTGTTGCCATTCTGTTGATGAAGTTCCGAATTGGAATGACAAGATTTGTTCGGAGTCTGGGCAATTGTTATATTTCAAATTCCCAGAGTGCATCTGGTCCCGGTGAGCGTTTCCCGAACATTTTGGACAATCGGAGACTGTAACTCCCTTATAACCACACTTATAACAAAAACGACGACGTCGTAAGGGACAATTGTGAAACGAATTACCAAGATCATCAAAATTAAAACAAATTACTAAAGAGTTAGGATTAATACCCTTAGAGGTTGATGGACGAGAAAAATTCAACTGTGCGACGTTTTGCTTATTATAATCCATTGACTGTGACACATCTGCAGGAACTGATTCGTGATATCCTTGAACCGGACTGGATACATTTTCCAAACTCTGGTTTTCCATTTGAAGTTCATGAATTGATTTTCGCGCTGTGATGCTGAAATCCGGACTAACCCCTAAACGTGCCCATGTTGTTTCCCAGGCAGTAGCACTCTTAATTAAATCTTGCACATTTTCGAATGTCCGATCGGTTAAATTCAACTGCAAAGCCGGCTGCATATTTAATCTCAGCACATCGATGAGATCTTCTTCAGTATACCTACATCTTTTTACATTGTAATGTTAACCTCCAAACATCGTTATAAAAGTTTAAAAATGATTCCTTGTTGTGTTGTTTGCGGGATTCAACTAACCGACGTAGTTCAAATTCTGTTCTTCGGTCTTTAAATTGGTCAATTAAATCTTTTCGGAACATACTCCACGTAGAATTGGGATTGGATCGTCGATAAGTCCAATAGTATTGTAATGCATTTCCTTTTAGCACAAAACAGATTTCTGTAAACAACAACTCTTCTGATAAATTTAATGCATGTGCTAATGTTTCAAGTTGGAACATAAATAATTCAATCGGAACTGAATTTGGAGAACCATCATATGATATCCCAGTTCGAGCCAAAGTTCGAGTATCAGACATATATTTTCTTAATTGATTTGGTTGCGGAGGAATAGCTGAACATGTAGTTACTACTTCAGGTACAGATTCGACCTCAGCTGCTGTACCTGAAGGTGTCTCGTTGACAATATTTGGTTTGACCAAAATATTTTGGTGTTCTACGTTATTAGCGCCTGGTACCTCTTGATTAACGCTGAGTCCAGATTGTACTTGCGGATTGATATTCACAATAGGTGTACTATTAACATCATCATAATGTTTTAATTTAGAAATCGCGGAATAAATAAAAACGGGAGGAACATCACCATCATCGGATTCCGAAAGCTCTCCTGGAACTCCCAATTGCATCTCCTTTAGTTCGTTTAATGTCTGATCTAAATTGGTTTCATCCTGCATAACAGACTGAATCTTCAATAATAATTCAATAATAATCCGCTCGATTACCATAAAAACATTATCATCATCATTCCATTTTCCCCTCTTTCCTCTCGTTCATTTCCTCACCACATACAAGACTGGAAGTAACACAATCATTGCGATATGTGAACAGGGTAGTAACACCAATCTCTGGTGTTCCTTTGTTTACCGCGGGAATGACTCAACCAAAGTCGTTACAGTTAGACTAACTAGATACCTGTTGATTGATTCATTTGTAACTTCTTTTAGAAGGGACTTGAGACTGTTACATAAATTGTTAAACAATTTTTTGTTCTCCGGTGTTCGATTAATTTGCCCAATTTTTCGAGCCCGACGTTTTTCTCTTACCAACTCTCTAACTTCCATTGGGTAGGATATGTTAAGCGTCTTCTTATTTTGTAAAATGGCGGTGCTTGCCAACGCAGCACAGTGAATTATTTCATTGAGTTGTTCCAATTCGTCTTCCAACTGTCGAAAATTTCTTATCGGAACGTGGAAATTCCATTAATTCATGAAAGAGAGCACAGTTTGTTTTTTGAATTTGTTGTGCACTTTCCCTTTAGATTACCGATTCACTGACTGTCATGATAACCGGTGAGTGATTCGATACTAGAGAATTGCTGTTTTCAATGTGAATGCAGTTCTGAGATATAACTCTTATACTACATAAAAGTCTATTAGGTCTGGTATCTTAGCTTCGTCACTGGGCCAGTATGTTGGGGAGCCACCGGAGTAAAATTCAAATTTTGATGTCTGCCCTGCTTGAAAACAATTCTTTACCATTAGACACCGTAAGTCTAGATCCCCAATAGGTGGTTTTCGCATTAAAGTCACCTCCAATAATAAAATCTCGTCCTAGCGATTTAAATAGTTTAATGTAGTCCTCCCTTTTCAAGTTATGCCGGGGACGATAGTATATTGCAGAGACAGTAAGCTGTTTGTGTTTAATGTGAATCATTAGTACGAAAATTTAACAACATGGCTTTCGAATATATGTCGATTTTTTCTGTATTTAAAAATATATCTATTTCTGGAATATACTGCATAATCCCATTTGCATTCCAGATTGCTATTCTGAAAGTTGTGTTCTTACTTAACATTTTGTTTCGGATTGCGTTGTGGCAGTTGCATTTTATTCAGTTAATCAAATATAATGTTGTTTAGATTAATTTGGTCATGGCTTAGTGGACCAGCTGTCTAGCGCTTTTAATGAAGTGATACTTTGCTCTAGTCCTCTTAGTAGGCCTAGGGATACATCGCGGCCATCCTTGTGGTCCAAGGAGACTCAACAAACACGTCAGAAATGCCAAAGACTCTTAAAAACAGTAAGGAAAAGACGAGCCGGTGTAGACTGGGACTCCTATAAGGAAGTCCTCAAAATTTACAAATATCAACTAAGACGAGCCAAGAACAGACCTTGGAGACTATAATGTGGCAAAATTCAGGAGTCTTCGGAGATGTCCAGGCTACACAAAGTACTATCGACTGGTCCCTCCATCCCAAATTTTCTTCAAAGACCGGATGGAACATGGACCACAAATAGTGCGGACTCGTTAGAACTTCTACTGGAGACTCACATTCCTGGCTGTTCCGAATCTGCACCTACTTTATCAGTAGGTGATAGGGTAATTAGCCTTGTAGGCCAGTGGACTATAAACAGTTTTAAACCATATAAGTCGCCAGGACCTGATGGTATTATCCCTGCGGATATTCAACAAACGAGGATATTTTCAAAGGCAGGCTAGAACTAAGTCACATTCTTAGTAAATGGACGGAAGTGAAGGTTGTATTCATACCTAAGGCGCGAAAACGCTCACACTGCAATCCCAAAGACCTTAGACCGATTAGCTTGTCTACCTTCCTTTTTAAAATACTGGAAAGACAAATAGAAGCTCATATTAGAGGTACGATTGTGCCGGAAAAGCTATCTAAATCTCAACATGCCTATTGCAACGGGAAATCTGTAGAGAGCGCTCTTCACTCTTTTATATACTTTATTGAAAAATCTTTCGAGTATGGAGACTATGCAATGGTAACCATTTTGGACATTGAGCGAGCATTTAATAATGTGCTTCCAGGCGGTATAACTCGAGCACTTTCGAATCTGAGCCCCCTGCTTTGGAACTTGGTCATAAATGACCCATAGCTGAGACTGGAGGATAGTGGCCTCAAGGTGGTTATCTATGCGGATGATGTTGCTATTGGTGTCCGTGGCAAATATGCCGGTACACTTAGTGAGCTTATGCAAAATGCCCTGGGCATTCTTTCATTATGGGCCAATGGTTGAGGATTGAATGTGAACCCACGCAAGACTACATTGGTTCTCTTCTCTAGGAAATATAAATTTCCTCATATTGATCTTCCCATTTTAAATGGTTTCATCTTGACTTTTATAGATGAAGCGAAGTTTCTGGGTCTCGTTTTGGACAGCAAATTAAATTGGAAACCTAATAATATTGAAAGGGCAAAACAAGCTACGGTAGCGCTATACTCTTGCAAAAATGCCGTTGGAAAAGGTTGAGGGCTGGAGCCCCGCATGGTACACTGGCTTTATACCGCAGTAGTCAGACCCATTCTCTTGTATGGGGTAACAGTCTGGTGGTCTGCACTGGACAAAACTATCAACCAAAAGCTGTTGACGAAAGCCCAGAGAACAACATCTCTGTGGATCAATGGTGCACTTAGGAGCACATCCACTCAGGCACTGGAGACTCTGCTACTTTTAACTCCTCTAGATATCTTAGGAAAACAGTTGGAAGATTGTACTGCCAAACGACTGAAATCCACCTTAATGTGGACCTGCAAAGATACAGGGCACTATCTTTCGACACAAAATTCCGGACTAAGATCCCATCTAGATAGGATTGGAGGATGGATACAGTTTTGGAACCTGGAGTTATAAACTTCTTCACTGATTGTTCAAAACGGGATGTGAAAGCGGGCGGGGGTGTTCTGCGAGGAACTTATGCAAAACCTCTCCTTGTGTCTCTCCGACTACTCTAGCATTTTTCAAGCTGAAGTAGTGGACAAGTTAAGGTATAATGTAATATCGATTCGTGATATTCGCATATTTACGGACATTCAGTTTGCTATTAAAGCGCTTCAATCATACCTTCTCACGTCCAAAGTAGTCCAGAACTGTCTCTCATCTCTTAACGAGATGACAGATCAGTTCAACATCCAAATTATATGAGTAGCAGGGCATTTCATCAGTACAGGGAATATAAAAGCTGATGTATTGGCTCGACGTGGTACAACGAATCACATTCCTAAACGTAGAAAGGATATTGAAATGCCTCTTTCGTTATGTAAACTGCTGCTTCTGGAGGAAGCTAGAAAGTTGACGAACGGTAGATGGCCAAGTAGCACCTCATGCGTAAAAACTCGGCAGGTCTGGCCGAAGTTGGATTTGGTGAGATCCAAGCAACCGATCTCACTTCAGCGGAATCAGATCAGTGTAGTTGTTGGAGTGATTACGGGCACTGTCTCATAGGCAGGCATGCGAGTAGACTTGGTTTCTTATCACTAGACTACTGTCGTAGTTGCGAGGACGAAGAGGAGGAAGAGACAGTACTTCATCTTTTTTGCACCTGCCGCCGTCTGGAACGGAATATACTAAAGTTTCTAGGGGCACCCCTCTTCAATGACTTGACAGACCTCAGCAGGATAGACGTCAGGAGTATTCAGCATTTCGTCAAAGCTCAAAATGGTTTCAATGAGTTTGAGGAAAAACAATAAATTGTGGTATGGCTACGGATATTCTTGTGTCTACTTTGATCATCTAACCGCTTTGTAATAGCTTCGATGCTATTCATAATGTTTTCCATAATTCGGTTATTTTCAAAGCCGATATATTTGGTTGAACCCGAGCCTTTCACAACCTGAGCAAATGTTCTTCTTTGCTCTGCGTTGCTTGCGATTGATTTCGTGTGTTATTTCTTAATTTTTGTAGTTGTTTAGCAACCTCACAGCCTCGATAATTGGCCGGATGTCAACCCTTACAATTTATAGATTTAGCTAGTGCATCTAACATCTCTCCCTATTGTAGATGTCTGGGTAATATGTTTACCTGAGCATTTTTCACATCTCGGATCCCGGCTGCAATATCTTTGGGTGTGATTAAATTCCTGACATTTCTTGCATGCGGGTATATGTACAATATATTGGTTCTCCTCATTGGATCAATTTTTACCTTCATGTGAAGAATTGCTTTTATACCAAAAATGTTTTGAACATTATCTTTGTTATCAAATACCAGCAAAAAAAGAGGGAGTCCCCATTTACTGAAAGTTTGGTTTCCTTCCTGGTTTTGTGTTCTCTCTTTTTAAGAATATTCACAGCATCTAGTATTTTAATGCCTCCATTTTGTAAGTCTTCCTTTATTTCTTTGCTTGAGCAAGTGTGATGCAAACCTCTTGCCATAACTTTTGCCAGGTCGAGCCTGTTTGCCCTCATAGGTAAACCACTGATACTCTTCAGCATTCAGCTTCATAGATAAACTTCTATAGGAATCTGAGTCCAGAGTATTAATATTTCAAACGTCATTGTTTAGCGCTGTTACCTTATACTCTTTATCAGTAACCGATGTCATCAGTGACTGAATTTTTGAGTAACTGGTTACGCCCACAATATTTATTGGTGGGGATGGTTTTTCTTTCAGTTGCACCAGTTTTGGTGCAATGTTCTTGGTAGATTTACTACCTTTTGGTTGATTTACCTCGGGTTGGACAACTTTCGGTTCGGCACATGCAGTTCCACTACCATTTAATAGTTCAACCTCAGGTGACGATTCAGCTTATCAATAATATCAACAATACTTACATTGCACAGGTTACCAAAGCATTTTGACATATTACGACCTATGGCTCATAGCTATTGTGGCACCTCCAGTGGCGCTAGAAAGGCGAATAGCGTCGAAACGGTAAGCTTCACCATAAGCTTCCAACAACATGCGTTGTCTTTCTACAGCATTTTTTTTTTCAAATGGAAGCAAGAAAGGGAAGCTTCCCTCCCGCAAATTGTGTTTCATTGACACAAAATTGGATATATTCAACGCTTAAAAAATTGACGTCTTTGACACTTCGGCAAAATATTACACATAGAATGAAGTTAGCGACTGAGTTTTAGGTGATAAGCAAAATAGATAAAAACAAAAATTTATTTGGATAATAAAGAATGATGAATAGAAGTAGAAATAAGGAAGCAGCAGAAAACAAATAATTAAACAGCGAAATAGAGTTCAATTTTGTTTTTGAATCATGAGATAAAACTCTATCGAAATCGAATCGAAAGTGATATTACAACATCCCTCCCCAGATCTCCCAACTTGTTGACTTTGTAAATTTACCATGAAATTTTCGATAAATCGGTTACATTCAGATAACAACATGTTTACTTTGCTCAACAAATTGCCTGTACAAATTGGTGGACCCCAAATTAAACACAATATATGGAAATACATTTGCAGCATTTTATCGGAGAATAACAAGAAAAAATATTCCGGCCTATAAATATAAATACCAACTATATAATCAACCTATACAAACATACATAAGTTGATTATAATATTTTGTTAATTGTAAAAAAAAAATTAATTTATAGTGAACTAGCATCTGAATCACAGTCATCGTAGCACTATGAATTTTACAGGCGTTTCTAAAATATTCGCCATCATTTTATGTTTCGGTAAGCTTCTAAATAAAACCCTTTTGATTTTTTCGTAATATTTATGTATATCTATTCTGTTTTTCAGGTGCTCTACATAAAACCGGTGCAATAAAATGTTACGAGTGCAGGTCCGAATTAAACAGCGAATGCAAGGAAATTGAACATATATGTGATTCAAATGTTAACGCATGTTTTAGTGCCACGTTAAAGACTGTTAAGGGGTTTTTAATTGGGAGAGGTTGTGGAACTTTTAATGATGCTGTTTTAAATAAAGCCTCGTTTGCTTTATATACATTATTTGTTGATGTAAAACATGAACATGTTGATTGCCATACCAATTTGTGTAATTCAGCAGATAGTAACCGATTTTTTATTTTTGGAATAGTTGTAACTTGTGTAGTTGTAACGATTTTATTGTTTGTAGGAGTAGTCTGGATTGTTAGAAGACGACAAAATAATACTAGTAAATGTTAAAATGTAAAAAAGTGATTCATTTAAATAAAATAATAAATTATTGTGATTACACAAATAAATAAAAAAAAAATTGTGTGTGTACTTATGTACCCGCGTTAGAAGTTATATTCTTTGGTGATAATTAAAAGTTTAGAGTATGATTATAGATACGGTTGGTAAAGTCTAAATTCAATCAAATAATTTAAATTTCAAAAAATTAATATTTATTTTCTCATACAGACGATTAAATAAATTTTATTTTATTATCTAAGACTACAATAATTATCATTTAATAGTTAAAAAATTGATATACATAAACATCTAATAAATATTTCTATAAAATATACATATTTTATATTAATATTGATCAATTATTAATTTAAAAAAATAGAAACAAATACATTTGATTCCTAAATTACCTCTACCGCCATAGCTTTCTCCGGTCTTAATTGAACTGGAACCTCTATTACGAGTGGCTTATGATAACTAAAATAAGATGTGGAGAGTTTTGTTCTGACGGCGTCAAGGTATCGCGTAAATACAGCACAATACTGGTGCCATATCGTGTTGTTGAAATCTTAGGATCATTACTGATAGTTAAATTTACATGTTTTTGGAGAAAGTCAATACCAGCATCTTCTCGTGAAAAATTGATGTTGAAGTCTCCACTTAGAACCATTGGTAACTTATCTTCTGCTCTGCCAAGAAATTCTCCTCCGGCTGTTGTGTATGGCCATACTAACCATTTCAAAAAATAAATAGTATCGTCCATTATTTGATTTGGAGTTATGTAAATTATACTATTAAAACAATTTTTTGACGTCTTCCATTTTGCAATCCGCAATACAAAACTAACCAACTAATGACACTGCGGCTCTTGTAAATTCAGACTGTCTCACAGTCATATCGATATTTGGAGGAATATTGTTGGTAGTGTCGTTTGCATCCCAGCAAATTTTTGGTTGTTAGTAACACGTTGTTGTGTGTATGGGAGGATTTTGTTGTGGTTATGGAGGATTTTATTGATTACTTCTGTTATTCTTGTTGACGTTTGATTCTGTGGTACTTCAACTTTATACCAAGAATTTGATTGTTTGATATTTAACAGCTTGTTTATAAGTTTCTGTCTACACTATTTTCATTAATTACAGACGTACGGGTATCCTGATCATCTAATGTTGATGACTAACTCGGTATGTCAGTAGATTAATAATTTGGTAGCTTATTTCTGATAAAATGGTAATTACCTAACAGATTTACAGTATTGATTCAGTTTATTTTATGTAATGCTTATGCCCGTGAATGTTTAAAATAAGTAATGTCTCGTTAATGTGGTCATCAGCTTACCGCGGGTGGGGGCCGATTCTGTATAGTCAATTTCAGTGATATGTGGTGTTCCTACAGTGAGAAGGCACGAATTGTACCTATGTTAATAATAAGTAAGGATACTACATAGGACAGGTGAGACATGGGGCATACTCGTGATTTTCTCACGTTTTGGAATCCCCCCTTCGCTTTGCCGTGCGAAGGTTTCTGCTCAAGTGTCGTATAGCCTTATGATCAATTAGTATTAGTAGGATGTTGGGTGTATTATACTTACAAATATCTCTGATGGAATTTTTTGTATCGGTCTTATCGATCTCTTCGAATTGCGACTTATTGGTTGATATTATTCTCTGTAGTAATGATGTTTTCAAAAAGGTTGGTTACAGTTATGAAAATATTTTTTATTTAGTTAATTACGAAAGGTTACACTGTTATTTAATTTTTACACGACTTATGCGACTTAATGTTCAAAAAATTACTATATTTGATCGACTGGGCGATCGACAGAATGATCGATGGACTGATCTTTTTTAACTATGATCGATGTACTGATAAATTATGAATTTTACAATTTGGTTTATATACAAAATTTTGTTAATATTTTACAACAATAATTTTAGCAGTTTCCTGTTTTTCTTGATTTTATTTTTTTTTGTGCGATTGCAAATTCGTAATTTTCATCAAATTCATTTTTTTTTTTGATTTTGTAAATCGATAATTTGACATCATTTTGTTAATTTTTGTGAAATTCGCAATTTCACATTTTCTTATAAAAAAAATCAATTTTTTATTTGATTGTCATATGGGGCAATGTTCTCTGATTTGTTATGCATGGTACGCGTGTACTTATTTTACGCCTTAATTTATGTTAGTAAATAACATATTGGGTTTTTTAGTACATCTCTCTTATTTGCCTAAATTCGCTTAAAATGCATAAATACATATAACAGTTTTTTGTTTATTTAGTTTTGTGCGAATATATATACATATATATTTTCTTTATTATTTTGTAATTGAATACCGTTGGAATGCGGATTCATAACATTGACCTATATTTATAGAATATGTAAAGTCATGTATTAGCATTGTTTTAAGAAAATATTTATGTGAATTTATTAAAAAAAATATGTTGGAATATGTTGTGTGTTTACGTAATGATTAGATGTACATAGATGGTTGCACAACAACGTCTTGTGCTTGTCTTAGAGTAAGAAAAAAATATGAAATTACAAATGTTAAAAAGAGACAAATGTCATTGGCAACATGTCTTGTGGTTGTTATGCGAGTGTTGCTCACAAAATGTACCTGACGCGACAAGCAACGTCCCTAGCGATTGAATTTTGAAATAATCGTAACATGTCTTTAGGTTGTCTGGTGGTTGTTACTTACAACATGTACGTGACGTCGCTCGCAATGCGTCTAGTGTTTGAATGTCTAAATAAACTTAACATGTCGTTAGGATGTCTTGTATTAGTCTTGGGCGAAGAATAATGCGAAAATTTAAATTTGAATTTCGGTCTAGTTACTTTATTTTTTGTTTTGTTTTTTGTGTTTAGTAAAACATATAATTTGCTGGGTAGTGGTTTATAAAATAGACGTTTTGGTTGTGTGTGTATTGAGTTTTGCATTGTAATTTTTTTAAAGCAATTTTATTTACAATAATTTTTATTTTAAGTTAAATTTGTAAACTTTAATTTATTATTTTATGTAAGTATTACATTATAAGATTATTTTTTATTGCTGTTTGTAGATACATATTGATATAGTATAGTTTTATTTTCATTAGTCTATAAGGTTCTTTGTCAAATTTAAGTTCCATAAGATGGAGTTTTCTAAAGCCAAACGCTACAGATTGGTTTCTCAAATGGCAGAAGATAGTTTAAATTCTGAATTCAATTATGATTTAAGTAATAGGGAAAATGTGTTTCAAGATACTGATGTTGATTCCGAGCATTTCGGAACTGATTGTACTGCCTCTATTTTAGAGGAAAGCTTTTCGTTCAACGATGCTTTATTTTCAGATTCATCTGATAATGAATCAATTCCCGAATGCGAAAATTTAGGGTCATCAAATAAAATCAATGTTCTTAAGGCAAAATTAATTAAGTGGATAATTTTACACAACATATCCGTAAATCCGGTTACAGATTTACTAAAAATTTTAAAAGAATTCGGAATTAACCTTCCCAGATCGAAAGGCGCATTATTTCGCAGTACCAGTAATTACCAAAATATGTTTGTACCTCGTGAGGTTCCTCCTGGCGAATATATACATTTTGGAATTGAAAAATGTATAAACCGGTACAATTTAGATTTCTTAGCTAATTTGCAAGAAATTGTTTGTGATTTTAATGTCGACGGGCTACCTTTATATAAAAGTTCACGAAAAACTTTGTGGCCTATTCTTGGTTCGTTCGTTAATTCACGTGAACGCCAACCGTTTATTGTTGGAGCTTGGGTAGGAGATGGTCATCCAATATCAGTAGATATTTATTTGAAAGATTTTGTTGACGAAATTGTAAAATTGAAAAATGGGGGTATTTTAATTAACAAAAACTCTGTTAGAAAAGCCTTTATTTTGCGGGCTATTATTTGTGACGCCCCAGCAAAATCTTTTTGCAAATCTGTTTTGAATCACAACGCGTTGAAAGGGTGTCATGAATGTGACCAAACAGGCTTAAGAGTTTCAAATACTACGGTTTATAATGTAGTTTCAGGTAATATGAGAACCGACCATTCTTTCTTATTTCGATTAGATCCCAGACATCATCATAAAGAGGAATTAAATATTTTAGAAAAAGGTGGAATTAATATGGTTACTCAATTTCCGCTAGACGTAATGCATTTAGTTGATTTGGGAATATCAAAAAAAATGTTGATTCTGTTGTTAGAAAAAATAAAACCAGATTCTAAAAAAATCATGTCGGACTTATACGCATCGTATTCTAAATATATTCCTATGGAATTTTCTCGTAAACCACGAAATTTCAATGAAATTCCTAGATGGAAAGCGATTGAATTTAGATTTTTTATTTTATACGGATTTCTGCCACTTCTAAAAGGATTCGTTGATTCTAACATTTTTTATCATTTTTTACTTTTAATGGTTAGCCTTCGGCTTTTATCAGATAAGATAAGTTTCCAAGAAAATATAAGTAACGCACAAATACTTTTGAATGAGTTTGTAGAGGTTTATCCCCAAATTTATGGGTTGAAACATGTGAACTACAACGTGCACAGTATTCTACATTTGCCTAGCTGCGTAAGGTTGTACGGTACAATAGATGCATTTTCAGGGTATATTTATGAAAACTTTTTACAAGAAATTAAAAAGACCATTAAAAAACCGCAAAATATTTTAAAACAATTGTATAATAGGATAAAAGAACGCGAATGTTTAAACCAAATAGTTTTAGAAAATAAATTTCAAAATATTGAACTGTTTGAAGATTGTAACCGATATAAAACTTATCAATACGATTCATTTACATTCAAGGCTAATTTTAGAGACAGCTTTTGTTCAATTCGCGATGAGACTAATGATATACCATTTTTTATTGAGCAGATCGATACAGAAAATAATTCTCTGATCGTACGAGGAAAAAGGTTTTATAACTATTCAGCATATTTTGAAGAACCGGTAAACTCTAAAGTAGACCTCGGTATAATTGTTGTAAATGAGCTAGCCGAATACACTGAAACATTTTCGGTATCAAAAATTGTATCAAAGTACTGTCGATTGCCACTAAATATTTCCATAAACCAATTTATTTTGATACCCATGCTTCATGAAAAGAAATTCACTTTCTTTGGATAATGAATATTCTATATTCTCAAAGCTTGTTCTTTCAAAATATTTTACAGCAATAAAAAATAAATCATTATATTGTAATACATAGGTACTTAATATTAATTATTAAAATATGAAAACAGCAATAACTTTACGTTACTGTTTCAGACAAAACCATAACACGTGCAATTAACAAACTACAAAATTTGGCTAAATGTATATAGTTTTACATAAATTAAAATATTTAGTTTATAAATATAATCATAAAATAATTTATAGTTTACTCTTTTTGTGTTAATTTAAAATAGTTTTTAATAATATCAAAAAATATTTAAAATGAATTCATTGGACGAAAACGGTACAAATTTAAAAATCATTTAATTTAAAAAATTTCAAGTTTCTTAAGTGTATTATTTTTTAAATAGATCATGCGATAATAAATATAAATTTAAACAAAAATAGAAAAAAAGTTGATATTGGGTAACTACTCAAAATTTAAAAAAAATTAAAATTCAAAAGGTACACTGTGCACAGGCCTTGGTTCACAAAACACCAAAAAACAGCTGTTCGCAAAATACTTTTATGGCAGAAGGTTAATGAAATATAATAAATAAACTCTTATTCATAAAGGTTATAGTATTTTCTTTTTATTTAGATTCCGAAATTATTGAAATGTTCTTGAAACCAGCATCACCTCCTATGATTGTTGAAGACAGCCCCAGCACAATGCAACTGTTGTCACAAATGGGGTACGATACGCAACAACGCTTATCAGCAAGACCATCAGCCCAAATAAGAATGGTTCCTGGCCGAGTGGAACGCCTTTACCGTAATTTTTTATCGTTTATTTGCAGCGCCTAATTATTCAATTTACTTTAATTTCTTACTAGCGCAAACATCAACAACGTCAACTGGGAACAAAAATTCAGGTATATGAAGCTAAACTTTCAGCTGTTTGTAGCAATATATTTCTATTTTTCTTTTTATGTACATATGTATCTACATACTTCTTAGGGCTGACACACAAGGAATTGAATGATTTATTGACAACCGAAGAAGAAAACAATTCTCCACAGAAAAAATCTACACAAAAAACAAGTCCAAACTTTATAGGTAAAAATGTTACAGAAACTTAATATATTCATACGTTTTATTTCAAATCTTTTAAAAAAAATGTGTAGATGTAAATGTTAAATCCTTATTTTGTTTATTAATGTAAAAAACACTGTTATAATAGGTATATCTAAATTGTTTCTGTAATTTTTTATTCAAAACCCAACGTTTCAGCAGGACATTCCGATATTATCATATACAAAAACAAAACAAACTTGATACCCTCTTGAAAATGGAGAAATGTCTCTTTGAAACGTTTACTATTCAATAAAAAATAAAACAAATCTGTATAGCTGTATACACGCCAAAAACAACATTTTATTAGAAGTGGTTGTTTATTTAATAATCTTACATTATTTCAAAGAATTAAAAATTAATGTGTTAAATTTTGTTTTCTCTTCTCTAGTTACTCCAGAATTACGATATATCAGCCGACAATTGTCGTCTTTAAAATTAGATATAACACAAATATTAAAATATATCAAACCATCAAGTAGATTCGAAATAGATTTACCAATGTCATCAAATGAAGATCTTGAAAAAATAGCATCTAAACTGACAGACGGGGATTTTTGTTTAAATTTGGTAGATAATATTTAACTGTTATTTATAATTGGTTTGTGTGTCATTAATGTACTTACTTTCAGACAAAACATTTATCTCCGTATCTGCCAATAGAGGGAAAGCACCACTCAACTGGGTTGACTAAAATAATGACAGATAAACTTTTATCTAATTATAATTGGGATGGAACCAATTTAAAGCTTCCTTTGAAAGGAATGAAATTGTTCAATACAATTCTATTTGGTAATATTTAAATTTCATTAATAATCGTTGTAATACCTATGCATAATAATAATAATATATTTTTATTTAATATTAGATGCCTGGAAAGTAAAATTCACCACTTTTGGAGAGTATGAAAGGAATACTAAAAAGCAAATTTTCGACGCACACAACCGCGAAAATAGAAGAAAAAGTCGATCCCGAATTTCATTAGATTAGAACTTAAAATTAAATATTTTTATATACTAATTAGTCTTATGTTTATTGTATTTGATGGATAAAATGAATTTATTTTATATTACTGAAATGTTCCTACATAATAACAATACACATATGTATTTAAAAACATATTAAACAATACATATTAATAAATAACAATATATTTAAAATTAATAAAATTAAACACAAATGAGCTTTTATGTAATAACCACGCCTGGACATGTAACTATAGACGGCGAATAAACGTACATATTACTAAAGACAACGAACAGGCTTGTTATCAGGGACATCTTAACAGCATATTATTAAAAACAACGAACAGACTCGATATCAGAGACACCCTAACAACAAGTTACCAAAGACAACGAACAGACTTGTTATCAGAGACATCCTAATAACAAGTTACCAAAGACAACGAACAGACTTGTTATCAAGGACATCCAAACAACAAGTTACCAAAGACAACGAACAGACTTGTTATCAGAGACATCCTAATAACAAGTTACCAAAGACAACGAACAGACTTGTTATCAGAGACATCCTAATAACAAGTTACCAAAGACAACGAACAGACTTGTTATCAGAGACATCCTAACAACAAGTTACCAAAGACAACGTACAGACTTGTTACCGAAGACCACTATAAAACACGTTATCAAAGACGATCTTTAAACAAGTTTTGCGTAACGAGGAGTTTCACCATACATGTAGTTGTCTTTTACGTGTCTTCGGTTGGTTGTCAAGACAAGTTGCTAGGTCGTCTGGTGGTTGTCTTGCAAGACACGTTTGCTGGGATGTTGATATATGGCAACGCCTCCAGCTCGAACGTTTGATCGCTTATACTGAATTATACAATTGAAATTAGGGATATTGACTTTGACTCTTCATTGGGTAATCAAGTTTCATTTAAAAGTAAAAAATTCGATTGTTGGATAATGGAATCAGTGAGATCAATGTAGTGAGCACAAAGAATTTGACAATTAAAACTATCTACTATAAATTCTTTTCTGTGGCGAATAAAATCGAACATATCTCTGCTGAAAGTCTGTAAGCGATTAAGCGAAAGTTTACGAAATTCATCTTGAAGACTACCCAGCAAATTTTTTGTCTTTGGTAACAAGTCTTTTGCTTGTATGGGATAAAGAAAATAATATGAAATAACACTAGTTAAAAAGAGACAAATTTCTTAGGCAACATGTCTTGCAGTTGTCTTCAGTATGTTACTAGAGACACACACGTTATGTAATTTAGAGCGCTCCTATGGGTGGGAATTAGAAGGAATGGTAACAACTTAACAAGTCTTCTGGATGCAACGCACAAAAAGCATAATATTTCGCCATTTTTTGTTATTTTTATTATTATTTTTGTGCGGATGGTGATGTGTTCAATTTTTTTTGTAGGTTAAATAAATATTATTTAATTTAAATATAAAAAATATTTTTCTTATAAAATATTTTAAATTCAATACAATATTTATTTGTGAAAAAAATAAAACAAAAAGTGTTAACAAACCCAGCAAACGTGTCTTAAGTAACACTGCATGGGACGAAGAGTCTTCAAAGACATGTCTTGTGGTCGTTATTGGTAACATGTATACAAGATGTCTTGGGTAACATATCTCAAGGTCTTCATAGGTAACATGTCTGGTGGTCGTTATTGGTAACATGTCTGGATGTTGACTTTTGTATTATGTTTGGTGGTCGTATTAAGCTATTTTCATACCAAGCTTTTCATACAAAATGCATTTATAAAATAATAAGTTGTCGAAAACATTTTTTTCATATTTAATCAGAGAAATTTTAAACTTCGTAATTATTCGTGTGGGCATGATACACACACACAAATGAGATTTCTGCTTGAGTTTTTCGGTTTTGAGTTAGTGAATATAATTCGCTAAGTCAATACACTCTGGTTATATACTTAATGTATTTAGCGAGAGCTGCATTTTTGTAGTTTGGTCGTAGAATTAGCGACACAAAAATCTCAAAGAGGTTCTCATTTTTGAGAGTCGATACATTTTGTATTGACTCTGGGGTAAAAAAAAGGGGGAGGGGAATAATATTTTCTACTTTTGCTGGGTAGATATATTACGAGTGTGACTGCTTCAAACATGTTACCTAAGACGGACGTCATACATCTTGCTAAAGACAAACCCGCAACATGTTATCAATGAAGAACGCAAGACATGTTGCCCAATACGACCACTAAACATGTTACAAAAGTCAACATCCAGACATGTTACTAATAACAACCACCAGACATGTTACCAATAACGACCACCAGACATGTTACCAATAACGACCACCAGACATGTTACCTATGAAGACCTTGAGATATGTTACCCAAGACACCTTGTATACATATTACCAATAACGACCACAAGACATGTCTTTGAAGACTCTTCGTCCCAAATACATGGAGTTGTCTTTTGACTGACTTGGGTTTGTTACCATAACAAGTCTTGAGTTTGTCTTGCATGTGTTACTTAAGACACGTTTGCTGGGTAGTTATAGCTGTGGACACTCTTCGACCATGATAGAAAGTTTTGTCATTGTTGTAATATATAAACCTAGTCTTCAATAGTCACCCACGTCAAAGCAACATACACTATTGGCAATTTATGTTTTTTGTCATAAACGATTTCAGGTTATGTGCTTCCCTGAGATTTTTGAATCGTAGTTGCATAAGCATAAACTAAAGGTAGATGCGATCGCTCAACATTTATCGTTTTGTTGTTATTAAGTGGAATAACTGCTGATCTTCTTCCTATCGGAACAGCAGTGTCACTAATTTGATTAGCAGCTACATGTCGACAACTTTTTTTTCCTTATTTTTGCCAATCTTTGAAGAGTCTAGAAAATCAAGTCATACAACGTTCACTTCCTCCTTTATCATTACGATCAATATGACTTTTGTATATCTAAAAATGGAAACTTTCAGATTGTTTGATTTGTATTCACTGATCACTTATATGTTGTCAATAATTGTTATGTTTAGATTCCTGTTGGAATCGTACGTTTTTTTAATTTCTTTAATATGGCGGTTGTCAAAAGTTTGATTTTGAAAACTTTTTACCCGAATTTATTTTCAATTTTGTTGTATATTATATAATTTTCCGGGTTGGCTACAAAATCTTGCTTTCAAAATCTCGGTTTTTATAAATTCTGGAAAATGGGAATTTTAATTTTAAAATAAAATTAAATAAAAACCGCGATTAAAATCGAAATTTTTTTTAAACCGAGATTTTGAAACGCTCCGTAATTTTACAAATTATATATTTTATTTTATTTTTCCACCCACCATTTTTATTTATTTTGATTTTATTGCACTGTTATTTTATTTTTACTGCTCCCACTTATATTGGGTAAGTATTGTAATCGCGAAAAAATCTTGTTCCTGATTTTCACATTTCTCGACGAATTAGGTTATCAGGATCCCGAAACATCGATCAGAAAATTGTCGTGTCCGTCCTTTCAGTCGCACATTTTTATTATTTTTGTTTTGCCTCCCATTCTCACAAATGTTGCTAATTTTGGTCGAAATGTTGTACAAAGATACATTTTAGTAATAAGCAGTTTGTGTTAATTTTTAGATCCATTCTACACTCCCGAGCAACTGAATCGACTAGACCATCAAAACGCATATTTTTTTAAAATGGCTGGATCGATTTTCGACAAAAAACCTTCTTTTGACAGCCTAGTATTTTATCTTTTCAAGAATGCCTTTATCATTAAAATCCATACAGTACTTTTCAAATTAAAGCAGTCTTAGCAAAATGCGATGTTTCGGTGAAAACAATTGGCTTGATGCAATCTCCTGTATAATGCCACGTTGACCGATATTTGTCGTCACTTATGAGTCAAACGTTGACCTGAACAAATCTCTACCAGTTTAATTCATTGTTTCCTTAAAATCATGGATACCACTCCAGAAAATCCGCACAAGTTGTTGCTTTATTGCAAGAAGAACGCAATCAACAATAAGTCGCTCGTCAGCTTAACATGACCCAATCTGCTGTCTCAAGAGTATTCAGAAGGTTTCAGGAAACTGGTACCTTCAATCAAAGACCACAAACCAGCCGGTTTCGGTGTACATCAGAGAGGGACGATCAATTTATCGTCCTAACTTCACTGCGAAATCGCCATCTCACGGGCGTCGATGTGCAGCAGGAGCTAAGACAAGTTCGAGATGTAGCTGTTAGTCAATGGACAGTAAGAAGACGCTTAAAGGAAGCCAACCCCACTCCAAGACGGCCCGCTAGAGGCCCAAAATTGACAACACGCCACCGCAAACAGCGACTCGAATTTGCTCGCGAACACATCAATTGGAACATCGAGCAATGGACGTCCGTTCTATTTACTGACGAGTGCAGAATATGTCTCCATTGTAGTGATATGAGAGACCGGGTCTACCGGCGTCCAGGAGAGTGCTGTTTTGCTGAAACAGTCCCATACGGCAGCGGTTCGTGTATGGTGTGGGCTGGCATATCATTTGAGGGAAAACAGATCTTGTTTTCGTACCTGGTGGAGGCCGTGAAGGAGGTTTGACCGCTGAACGATATATCGAGCGCATTCTCTTGGATCATGTAGTACCCTATGCATGATATATATAGGGGAACATTTTATTTTGATGCATGACAATGCCCGGTGTCTCACAGCTCGAACCACTCGACAGTTCTTGAATGAGGTCGGACTCGAGACGATGAGGTGGCCAGCACTCAGTCCAGACATGAATCCAATTGAGCATTTATGGGACGAACTAAGACGGAGGGTCCGAGCTAGAAATCCGGTACCATCTAACATCAGTGACCTGAAGATTGCGTTAGAGGAGGAGTGGGGTGCGATCCCCCAAGTATTTGTCAAAACCTTAATAAGGTCAATGGGGAACCGCATGCGAACCGTTGTAGACACAAGGGGGCTATACATATTATTAACCAATAAAATTGTTTTTGTTTTGCTTGAGTTTTTTGTTGTAATTTAATTTTAAACACTCCCAATATTTTTTGCTTAATCATCAATTTTGGTTGCGTTTTCATGCAACATTCATTACAAAAAAAAGTACTAAACCAATTTTCATAAAAATAGTGTCATTTTAAAGCAAAAATATCAGGCTTTCAGTGTCTTCAATGTCTTATGAAAATCAGTTTGACCGTTCTAACAAAAATCGCCGTTATGTGACCGCTTAAGGTTTTAGTCGAGTCAGTTGCTCGAGAGTGTAGTATAGAATAAAGGGGGTTGCAGTGAAAGAGAAAACTGCCAAACTGATTTTCTCAAAAATCAGACCGACGATTTTTTTGTTATGTTGATGATAAATTTGACAATTCATCATCTGCTTGTTCACAAAATTTGAAGTCGATTGAAGCATTGCGTGGGGTCATTTTACCAAAAAGGAGTAATATAAATTTGTTTATCTGTTTACCGAGGTAATGCCAAACTTTCCGAAGAAATATTTTTCTACAGTTAATACACCTTGCAAATTTCAACAATTTTCCCCAGGTGTCTTTAAGATAAAATGAATAGATTATCGTGTAATATGGAATTTAAATTTCTAAATTTACCTAAAATACTTTGTGGGTCGCAAATAATATCGTCAACATTTAAAAATAATTATATCAAGTGAGCTTTTAAATATAGCAACAATATTCCTGTTTCTATGACATTGACATTTCTCTATTTTTTTCTTAACTTTTTATAGACCACCTTAAAATATTAATTTCTCATCTCAATCCAAAAACTTATTTTTATTTTTTTGGCCAAATTTTCGATCTTTTAGATCATCTTCTCCGGGCCTTTTTTTATTTTTACACTAAAACCTTTTTTAGAAAAACATATATTACATATACCTTACAACAATTAAAAATTATTAATACATACATTATTTATCGTGTAAAAAAACAAAATAAAAATAAAAAATTCAACACAAGGATATTTTTTACATCAAAAAATTTTTTTTCTGTGTAATTACTTGATGACGGAATTCAACAGCTTTGTTATTGAAAAACCGAAAAAATCTACCAACTCTCTTCCAGCCCGACAAAGTATGTTAATTAAAAAAAATAAAATACTGGTCGAAAGGAAAAAATCTGCACCATTCATTTATGCAAATTAAAAAAATTGAACCCCTTTCAGTTTTCCATAAAAATATACCAAAGTTACGCCATTTTAACAAGCCGATATCTTAAAAAAAAGAGGTTTTTTCGATCCTCTTCTGGGTGATAAATAGGTAGATTTTCGATTATTTCGGGCGCCAAAAACACGCAAAAGCTCAGATTTTTAAATAGCTTTACATATTTACAAATGAAACAATACGTAATAAAAAACTCCACCTCAATACAAAATGTTAAAATAATTAACATTTTAAGAAAGACTTGAATCGACTAGCCGATGGAACAGACATGGTCAATTTTTTTGGTCGATCAAATTTAAAAAAATCCTAGTCAGCAGAACAATAAATATACATTACATTTATGAAAATTACAGAAATAGAACCCCTTCCAAATTTCTGTAAAAAATTCCCAAAGTTACGTGCCATTAATTCGACGATATCGTAAAGAATAAACATTTTTTTGATTCACCTTTGGACTACTATAAGCTTAATTTTGTCCATAAAAAAATTGAACCATCTTTAGATCATCGATTATTTATATGCATTTATTTTAAACAATAAAAATATAGTAAATTCGTGTAAAACGCAAAGACTCACGACGATACACAATGCTGAAACAGTGATGCACGTGCAGTGGCGCCAAAATATTTAAGTGCTGGTACCGATATAATTAATGTTTTAGGATCGCAAATTTAGAAAAAAATACTGGCCGGCAGAACAACAAATATACCTTTCATTTATG
This sequence comes from Tipula helvola, assembly GCA_963556165.1. NCBI lineage: Eukaryota > Metazoa > Arthropoda > Insecta > Diptera > Tipulidae > Tipula > Tipula helvola. Next base: position 175,808,078 of record OY744483.1, on the reverse strand, counting down.
CAAATTACAGAAATTGAACCGCTCCCAGATTTTTGTGAAAAATTTCCAAAGTTACGTTATATTGATTCGACGATATCTTGAAGAATAAACATTTTTTCGATTCAACTTTGGACTGTAATAAGCTTAACCTTGTTTAAAAAAATTGAATCATAAGCGGTCGTAGCTTACTGGATGAAAGCTTAGTCTGGACGATAAACTTAGGTACAACTGTTCAAGTAAAACGCGGGTTTGAATTCCGGTGGATGCAAAAATTCGGATAACTTTTTCTGGGTCTTTTCCTCTGGAGTTGGTTTCCGGGTCCTGGGGCTGGTGAAGGTTTTCCCTCGTTGAAGAGGTTTTTTAAACCACAGCGTGCCCGTCGACCTTGCTCCGGTTCAGCTTGGGTGAATGTAGGACTAGAGGGAGATGTGGGGATCGGGCAAAAATGATGGATTTTGGATAGATACCCTCCATATATTATATGTAGCTACACCCAGAGAAAAGTTTGGATATGATATTCACATAAGGAATATTCCATACAAAAATTATGTTCCATTTTCAACAGTTCCTGGCTTAGGAATAATAATACGTTATTATGGAATTGTGCGAGCACAACCAAACTTCCAATTAATTTTTGAGTGGACTGTATTAAATTTCACCAGATTTTATTTCAAAGAATAAATTCAAACACAAATTGAATTTGTACATATATTGATAACAACAACTTTATTTAATTTAAGAATTTTTAATTTATTTTCACAATTATCACATTTTATTATACATAAAATAATTTATTTTAATGGCGACGGCTTGGTTGTGTTGCACATAAGAAGTTTTTCACGATTTGACATTTTGTTTATTTTACGTGTCCCTTTTGTACATGACATCGTTTTTTTATCATTATATTGTTCTCTTTCGTTTAAATATATTTATCTCTTTCATATAAAATTGAGCTACGATTCTAAAGTAATCTAGTACAAATATTAGTGATAGTTGCAGCACAACATATTTTGTTTACATAATACATATGTCAAAATAACAAAATATTAACACAACCAAGGTAATTATAATTATATTTTGTTTTTAAATTACTAAATAATTATATTTTCTTACAGAATTACGAAACAATTATGACTATAAATGGTGTACATAATTTACAGACAGATAAGTACGAATTATTTATTTACAATTAAAATACTGATACATTTTCCCTCATTTCAGATACATCACATTATTTCAGCGAATTACAGCTTGCCGATTCGGAATGGATAAATGGACAGCCAAATGAATGAATCTTTTCTTTTTTGGATTGTGAAACCAGTGAATTATTTTTATTAGTGTATTAAATAGTGTATCAATTGATTTAATAAATAAGTTGAAATTGAATGACGTTGCATTTTTATTTTTGACAGGGTGTTTCTACGATTTTTTGTTGCTATCGAACAGGAATGATGCATGCAATTTTCAAGAAACATGGCTTATTCCTTTTATTAATCTTTATTATACCTAATAATGCATGAATAGCGCAATATTGAGAATTAATTTATACATACGATATGGATCAATTTTGTTACAATAAGGTATAGGTAGAGTAAAGTATAGTTCAATTTATTCTTTAAATTTGAAGATTGTATTATTAGTTAAGTATAACTCAGGAATTGGTAAGAGTGAATTATGCAAATTTTGTGTACAACTAATATTCATCATGTTTAGTTAAGAATAAGTTATGAAGAACTAACAGATTATTCATACGTTGGAAGGGAATGAATTATATATTAAAATGCATATTTAACTTAATTTTAAGTATAATTTATTAAATTTGTTTCCATTAATTATGCAAGCAGCAGTCATTCCATATTCTTAAAATATAATAAATTTGGTGCATTATTAATTCTCAATAAATGTAAATATATTTAATTCAATTCATAAATTTGATATAATATTATTTAAAAACTAAAATTTAATTAAAATAACAATAATAAACTTAATAAATAATATGAGAATAATAATTTTATTATCACAAATCCTTAAGGTAAATGAACTCTACATTATGTACATATTTACAAATAACTAAAAAGTTCTTGGTAAAAAATATTTACTCCCATTACTCAATACATGTAATTCAAAGGGTTTTTTGGTTAGAAGCGTATCAATATTTTTTAAAAAATGTTCACCTGTTGTCTTTCCTGTTTTGTAAATTTTTAAATTTAAATCGAAACACAGTACTTCAGTTTCTAATAGAATCAATAACAATTTATTTTCAGACAATAACATATCCTGTATTAAATATAACTTTGATGATTCATATAAAAACCATTTTGTAAAAATTCTACATATACTATGTTTATGCGTACTTATAAGTTTCGGTAACAAAAATTCCATATCCCATTCCTTTAAAAGTTGGGCAAGTGGACAATCTATTGGTATACAAATAAATTCGTCAAGGTTTTGTATATCATTGTCTTCGATATCGCTATTCTCTGGCTCCATCTATAATTGAAATTAATAAAAAATTAAGTTTTAACCAATTTATTTCAATTGATGTTTAAATGACTTGCGTGATTTTTCTTATGCAAAAGTAAACAAGTGTATGGTAGGTAACCTAATTATCTACACACTACCTCAAACGACAAAACTAACTAAATTAAAGTAGGATTGCTTAATTAATATACTACAGATTAATATCTAATAAAGTTTTCCCCAAATACATGTGTAAATTATTGAAATACAATTGGAACCCACTTACCGTAAAATGGTACTGATCCTTTCGGTTCCAATGTGATTCCTATAGAAAATGTAACGTGTATCTCAATTACGAGGTATTAAAAGTTATTTTGTTTATAAACTAATGTTACTAACGACGCTAAACATACACAAACCAACTTCCGAAAGTACATAGAGTTACTGTCTGATGTATTTATACATAGTATATTAGTCATTGCGATGAACAAAACTGATAGAGTGATAGTTTCAATTATGTTTTTAGTATCTAAAACCGAGAAATATTGTTTTTATTTTAAATTTAGCTTTTTTTAATTAATTCATTTATAAATTATATTTCATTACACAGAAATTTCATTAATAAATTTATAACTTTAGTGGGAACAAAATTTAATTAAGATATTATTAATTAATTTCAATTTTGTTATTAAAACAAAAAAATGTCAAAAACACGAATTAAAGTAGAAGAACGAACTGAATGTGAAACTTGAGTTAATACTGCTAATCTTACGTTAGATTTCACTCCGCACTCGTAATTCATACCATAATATTATATTCCCAACCGCTTGGATGAAGCAATTATTAATAAAAAAATTCAAACTTTATATTAAAAATTGATTTCAAAATATGTATTGCATTATAATTTATTTAGTCTATACCTTGATTATCATGGATACTAAAAAAATCACAATTCAAGTTTTATTATAATATTTATTTCGATTAACAGGTGTGGATTTATTAATGAAATTTATAGAAAATAAAACGTTATTCATAATTGAATTAAATGAATAAAACGAAATAATTTAACACATAAACGAAACTATCGGTTTTGCTCATTACAATTAAAATGCATCGGAGAGTAAAGAATTTTACATTACTTTTTACAAACAAAATAAAAAGCAAATTAAAAACTGTAACACAATAAAAAAACAATTACGCACTATTACTAAACTATTACCCCATTTTTTCCAAATAGGATCAACGTGCAAAACTCCCGTTAGGTATACAATAAATGAAAATTTTAATCGCCTTGTGAATTATGAAATTATGTACATATGTATTAAACTTGCTAGTAAAATCTAAATTTAAATTTATTTCGTGGTGTGAACAAAAGCTATTAAAATTATTAATTGATTTATCTGAATATTTACCTAATATAATTATCCAATAGCCAATTTTTTTTTTTTTAATTTTCACTATTAGGTACCCAAATCAAATTATTTTACCACTAATAAATGTATTTCTAATAACTTGTTTTAATAAACACTTAATTTTAAATCAATTCACTAAATTGAACTTTTAAATTAACTTTTAATTTTATATTTGCGATATATTTATGATATTTCACCACTTTTTCCTCTCGCGTTTTTTGATGTAATGACGCTACAACAAAGAATCAAGATCACGTAGGCCGAGAAAAGGAGAGAAAGAGAAGTGAAATGAAAACTGTATATAGTAATATGAATGATAGGATCAAATTATGCATAAACTGTGATAGACGATGAATATTATGTTTATTGTGTATAAATTATGCACAAAGCGGTGATAAATGATGAAATATTTGTATAATATTTAAAAATGTATTTTTTTTTGTTTTTTGTTAAATTGTTCATGATAATCATTGATCGTGAATTATTAAGAATAATTTTTATTGAATAATGTATGCTTAGTTAGGAATAATCTATTCAAAACCCGGAATATCATTTAAAATTAAGCATCAAATGTGATTTAAGGGAATGTTTAATTCCTAAATAAAATTGAGGTTTTATATTCACTGATTAGGTATAATTTGTCCATGTCCATTTCTTTGGGTGTATAGTGGTGAGGGGTGCCCGTATAAACCAAGACGTTAGTATACGGGTAAGAAAATAGGAATGAATATATACAATAATCAATAATATAATATACAAGCTGAATTAATACTGCAATTTATTTTAGTCTTGAGTTAAAACTTACAAAACAGATTATACATAACTACAAAAAGTGAGACGACAAATGACATTTTATTTGACTTTAACATAAAAAAGTTATTTTTGTTCTTTACGGATTAACTTTCTTACCGTATTTACACAGGTCATTTTGCTCTCTCTGTTCACCAATTATTGATATTTCTTATGCATTTTTGGATGCGTGGTCTTTGGAAAAACTATATAAGCGTCATCAGTATCTAAGCACAGGTATGGGCTAGTTCCAGAGATCCTTTAATCTAAAATAGTTGTGAAAAAACACTAGTAATTAGTAGCTATATAGGAATGTGTTTTAATCCTTCAATTATGCCTTTGAAAGCCTTAATATTACAACAAGCATTGCTTAAAATTTCTAGTATATAGCATCGTATGGACAAGTGTTTCTTAAACTGATCTTCAAACCATCAACCATTTTTGATTTTAATGAACATCATTTCGAAGAACCGTTTTATTTTTTATTTTTTTACTTGTTCCAGGTTTTTGGAGTTTTAACACAATTCTGGATCTGGTGTTAAGTATTTTCCTCGTTTTTTTTTCTTTTCGAAGTAGGAATTGTATTTTTTTTAATGATTCTTCCTGAATCACAATTTTAACCACATGTTATTTTTTCAGATCATCCACTTCCACTATTAGTGGAGATCTTTATTAGTAGACGAAGACAACGGAACATTTAAAACAAAAAATAAGAAACCATTTCCATTTTGATGTTCTGCAGCGTCGATGGAGGTTTTTTTTTTCGATCCTGAGAAGTGATGCTCAGCGTCATTTCCAGGTATTTTGTTTATCGGGTGATCATTTATTATGTTTATTTCATTTATAATAAATTCATTTTTTAGAAATATATCATCGACATCTTTTAGAAAAATAATTAGTGGCATTCTCCAATTTTCTATTTCAGATATAACTTTATTGCCACCCCGGTGCACAGTGGGGTTTTCCCTCATGAGTATTTTGTCTGAAAATTTTTTGTATGCATAGAAATCAGTACATACTCAGATATTTGTTATCGAAAATCCGACTTCAGATTTGAAATCAGAGACCCAAGAAACGTACTAAATGAGAATAAATTCAAGATTTATAACAAGTGAAAGTGATTTTACTGCTAATTGACAGCTGTCAACTGTCAATATCGAAAAACCGACTTCAGATTTGAAATCAGAGACCCAAGAAACATAAAAATGAGAATAAATTTTAAGTTTCTAATAGATGAATGTGATTTTTTTAAGAAAAAAAGTGATGTTTTTAAACAAATTTTCAGACAAAATACTCATGAGGGATCTTTTAAGAATCTCATAAAGAGTATTTAAAAAAAAAATACTCAATTTGGTGCATTTTTCTAGGCTCTAGACATTTTTGGGACTAAACACTATTTAAAACCCCACTGTGCGGTGGCACAGTTGTTAGCATGCTTGCTTCAAGCTCCGGAGGTCCCGGGTTTGATTCCCGGCGGCTGATGAAAAAATCACGGCTGGTTAATGTATGGATCAATGAATTAATCACTCATTATCCGTTGGAAAAATGATTACGCAACTTCACTATGATGCGGCCAAGTCCCTCTATGGGATGTAGCGCCAGCGGAAAAAAAAAAATATAACCTTATTATCTTGTGATATTCTTTCCACATTTTCTTTAGGCATCTTTATACATTTGTCTTGTGCTCTACGCATTCCAAATTTATGATTAGTCAATGCTGGCCTGGCAAATTTTATATCATTGTCAATCTGACGACAATGTTTAGCCACAAGCAAATCTTCTCTTAAGGTTGTGCATTGGGTGATTGAAGATTTTAAATTACTAAAATAGGCTTCTATTCTAGCTGGTGATGCTACTTCATTTGAATCTTTTGTCGAATAATAATCTTAATATTGCCGCCCCGGTGGCACAGTGGTTAGCATACTTGCTTTACGCTCCGGAGGTCCCGGGTTCGATTCCCGGCGGGTGATGAAAAAATCACGGCTAGTTAAGGGTAGGATCAATGAATTAATCACTCATTATCCGTTAACAAAAATGATTACGAAACTTCAAAATGGAGCGGCCAAATTCCTCTATGGGCTGTAGGCTCTGTAGCGCCAGCGAAAAAAAAAAAAAAAAAAATCTTAATATTGCACATTAAAGTCTAAATTTTGAAGTGAACTTTGTGATTCTGCTTCTTCAACTAATTCTTTAACACAGTTCTTGATATTGCTGTTCTCAAATTCAGATAAATCACCTTGTTCATCTGAGTTTCCAATTGGTTCTTCAATTGTAGGCAAACTGTATGTGGCTATCACCTTTGTTAATAATTTAGTTGCTTCCTCACAATTTTTTATAAAATAGTTGCTGTTACAAACAATAAAAACAGTTTTAACTATCCTAAAACATTAATTATATCTGTACCAGCACTTAAATATATATTTTGGCGCCATTGCACGTGCGTCACTGTTTTTTGCGTTAGTGTATCGTCGTGAGTCTTTGCGCTTTGCACAAATATTATTTTTATTGTTTATAATAAATGCATATAAATAATAATCGATGATCTAAAGATGGTTCAATTTTTTTATAGACAAGGTTAAGCTTATATATACATAGTAGTTCAAAAGTGAATCGAAAAAATGTTTATTCTTCACGATATCGTCGAATTAATGGCACGTAACTTTGGGAATTTTTTACAGAAATCTGGAAGGGGTTCAATTTCTGTAATTTGCATAAATGGAATGTATATTTATTGTTCTGCTGACTAGTATTTTTTTAAATTTTGTCGATCAAAAAAATTTACCATGTCTGTTCCATCGCCTAGTCGATTCAAGTCTTTCTTAAAATGTTAATTATTTTAACATTTTGTATTGAGGTGCAGTTTTTTATTACGTATTGTTTCATTTGTAAATATGTAAAGCCATTTAAAAATCTGAGCTTTTGCGTGTTTTTGGCGCCCGAAATAATCGAAAATCTACCTATTTATCACCCAGAAGAGGATCGAAAAAACCTCTTTTTTTTAAGATATCGGCTTGTTAAAATGGCGTAACTTTGGTATATTTTTATGGAAAACTGAAAGGGGTTCAATTTTTTTAGTTTGCATAAATGAATGGTGCAGATTTTTTCCTTTCGACCAGTTTTCTATTTTTTTTTTAATTGACATACTTTGTCGGGCTGGGAGAGAGTGGGTAAAAAATCTGTTTGTATTGTTTTTGTGTTTATGGACTACTTTATTTATGTGTAAAAATTATATACAAAACTTGAAAAATCAGCTGTTCAAAAATAATTTGTAATTTGTAAACAACAAAAAAAAGTTTGCCTAGAAAAATTCAATGAATGGGACAATTTTTATTACGGAATTTCCAAAAAAACTTATGATGCGTAGTTTTTTATGATATTTGTGTAGTTGGCTTGTAGCCTGTTACTGTCCACTTTATAATTTACGGGATTTTTCGATCTCCATATGTGACAAGCTTCTTTGAAAAGTCTTTTGTTTTTCTTTTTCTCGTAATCTAATGTTGTTGAATTATCAAAATCAAAGTCATGTTTCCTTTCATGTACATGTTTGGTTAATGCCGATCTAATAAGACATCGGAGATATACTCGAAATTAAAAGACAAGATACCGTCAGAACTTAAAGATTGTCTTATTTACAGAATACCGTGTATGGATTGTGACTCATGCTATGTTGGTGAGACCAGCAAAACAAAATCTCAACGTCTTGACCAACACAAAAGAGATGTTATAAATATCAAAAAACAACCGAATATTATACATAATACATAATATCGGCATTAACACTAGGTTTACGAAGCGCATCAATTTGACGCATTTTCAATTTCACATAGAAAAATTTGGAAATCGGTTAGATTTATCTCTTAATACTTTTACTTAGAATTATGCATTTCGCCAGACGAATATTTGGCAACATTTATTTTCTTCTACGCCTTCGAATTTTGAAGTTTGCTATGTGGTATACCTATCTCTACGGGGACGCGTCAATTTGACACAATGGTAAGGCAGTGCAAATATTTCATCATCTCACGTCTCCAGTGGCTGTTACAGGGTTACTTTATGTTCTTATGTATAGAGTAATGTATGTAGTGTAGAAAGCAGAGATATAAAATGAAACAAAAACAAAGCCGTATCCACGTCAAAATCAAAACAAACAAAAACAAAGCAAAAAGGTTTTTCACACATAAATGCGTGGATACTGTACAAAGAATGTACCGGATCAAATATATCCAGAAAGGATTTCATTTTTCAATTAGCCGAAGAACTTGCCGGTAAGAAAGAAAATGAATTTTTTTTTTTTTTTATTTTTTTTTATTTTTTTTTTTTATAATTTATTTAATTGAGTGCAGAGCGGACTTATTAACGGTCCTAGCTCCTTGTAACTGTCAGAGCTTCTGCACCCAATGCGCGATCCTGCAAGTAAAGATTAATAGCTACCTTAAATTTATTCATTTTGTATTCCTTCGGAAATTTGAAGTGTATTAGCGAATTCCACTTTTTTGATGTTCGGTATATAAATTCGCGCTTGATTTCTTCAGTTCGAGGTTTCGGGTAATTGAGGTAAATATTGACCTTCAAGAGCCTCATATATCAACACAGCATCAAACTTGTGAAGTTGGATTTTGCAAAAGAAATAGAAGTAAGTACACTTGTAGAAATTGCAAGATTGTTTGTGGAAAACATACACAGTACGCGTCCGAAGTTTGTAATAATTATTTCAGCTGTAATAATTATGACAAAATTTTGTATGCAACCAAATTATTACAGCCACTACATGTAATAATTTTGACGTTTCTGTACTAATTTTTGTTGATTTTAGTAGAAAGATTTTTGCCCTGAAGAAATTAAATTTACGATCAATAAATTTATAATCGTTGGTAAAAGTGATCATTCTGTCCTTTTTAATCATTTTGTGAGCAATTTATTCGTTTTTGTGCTTCACCAAAAACTGTGTAATATTGTATCAGCAAGAGCAAGCCCTTGTAATAATATTATCAGCAAGCCCTAATTTTTTTTTATAAGCGGATAATTCCGAAATTCATTGCCATTACATCGTTAAATTATAGTTTTAAGATTATTAATATACAGCAAATATTGTTGATCAACTAACAATTTTGTTTGTTTAAAAATGCTAAAATTTCGTTTAGCGCGCCTAAAATTTCATTAATTTTTATGATAAATACTATGCCGGTGATCCGTAAATTTATTTATTGAGGTTTTATTTAAAAGAAAAATAAATCTAGACGCTATTTTAGTGTATTATATTCTACAACCATTATCTGTCAAAATTATTACATGTCAAAATTATATCAGTATTCGGACGCAAATGAACTTATTACAAAATATGGAAGAGCAAGTTATTTCAGTCACGTCAAAATTATTACAAAAAAAAATATTATTACAAACTTCGGACGCGTACATAAAATTGAATATGTACATATGTAAAAAATGCGCAGAATAAATATTAGTGTTTATCGTTTTTTCGTGTAGTTTTTACAAACCAAATTAAAAAAAAAATTAATTTAAAATATTTTACTCCTCACAAAAGGACCTATAAAATACCGTACCCTTTTTATATATGTAGATACATATCTGTGGTATTAAGCAAAAAGTGGGTAACTGCAAAACCCTAAATGTTGGGAAATCGCATTTAAAGTTAGCAGATATAATTTTTTAAATTCAAAGGTTTTTCATATTTAATTTTATGTATTATGAATTTTAATCACAATATATTAACATTTCTTATAAATATAATTAATTAATACAGTATAGAAATCTAAGCCCACTTTTTATTTTATAAAAAACCAAGATACCTTGTTTTGCTTTTCAACATTTTGTTTTACATAAACGGGATGTCTTAAGATAAACAGTTTTTACGTAAGCACTTTCAATAATTTCGTTTTGGTTATCTGCACAAAACCCTTTTTTAACAAAAAAGAAAAATCATCAGCAGAACGATTTTTGTGTATCGTAATCAACATGAAACCAAAAACATTTAGTTTTTATATATGTACATATAGGTACACGGAAAAAAAAAAAACATTGTGTATCACAAAAAGTAAGGATAATATTCACTAAAATCGGCTCCACTCGAATTGACAATGATTAAGACAGAAGCGGTTTAGTAATTCATTTGTTTTTTGAATAGCAAAAAATAATCAATGAAATTAATAGAATATTATAGTAAAAAACTTATGACGTCATATCTGTTTTATTATGGAAATCAATAAATGTTTTGTGAAAATCATGAACCATGCATATGAATAATCATTAAGGATTTGGTGAACTACAAAAAATTAGTAATGAAATTCAGTATACTGTTTTGTGAATTTTACTAAATTTTTTTTGTTATACAGTAAAGACATTACTGAAATTTAGGTGAAAGTAAATGATAATCACTCCAGAAACTGATGAAAATCACAACATAGTTCACTGCTAATCAAGAACTATTATATGAATATGATTAAGCCCTATAGTGTTATTGAAAAGTTCCACTGTGAAATGTACTCGGTAAAATGGCGTTAATACATATATATATATATATATATATATATATATATATATATATATATATATATATATATATATATATATATATATATATACATATATATATATATATATATATATATATATATATATATATAATTATATTTCGAAGGCGGATTAAAACATAAAAAAAATTATTTATTTTCACAATTTTATTTTTTCCGTCTTATTACATTGAGTTAGATCTTAAAACTAAACTTAAAAAATATAATTTCTAATAAAATGATTATTCTTATTTAAGTGTCTAATTATTGCAACGATGCATTTTCAATATGTTATCTTGTTTAGACTTGTTGATTCTTGTTGATTCTACATTTTTGTTGTTCAACGACTTTACTTGATATGTTATATGCGCGGGAATGGAATGTTATAGAATATGACTAGTTAGCATATTTACTAGTTCATTGGAACATAACTATATATATATATATATATATATATATATATATATATTGTAATTATGAGTTGTGTCTTTACGCGAACATAAAAAAAATATTTTATTTTCAATTTTTATTTAACTTTCAATGTTACACGTTTGGTTTCTAAATTACAACTAACTTAATTATCAATTATATTTTCTTAATTCTAATCTAAAATTATTAAAAATGCTGCGCATGCGTCTTATGCTTATCCGTTGGCTCAGGTGTCAAGTATTTTATGATGTTACATTTCCCAAGTGTGGGAAATGCAATTAAGCATTTTCTTTATGTTCGTCTTTTACATGTGACGAATGAGAAATGCTATTATGCGCTTTGTTGTACCGTAATTCCTCCGGGGGATGAAAAAGGGCGTCCTCGGTCTTTGGGTTGATTCCATATTTCTTTAATAACTCCGAAGGTGGCGTGGTATGTTCGGTGTTTGACTCCTCCCGTGGTGGACCCTTTGAATTTTTTATTGTTACTGTTGCTTTGCGTCTAACGATGCTGATATAGATTACTAATATTAAAATGCACAGTGATGATATGGATGTTCCTCCTGATAATGTCCAAATCCAGGTTTGTTGGTTTGCTTGCTTTAGGTACACATGTTCTAATTGTTTTCTATTCTGTATGTTGTCGTGGTTTATTTCTTCAAAATTCAGGGTTGATATTAGTTTCCGTGTTGCTTCAACGTTGTGTAGTGCTCCCTGCATTACTTGCATTTCGCTTTTTATTTCGTATGAATGAAACCTTTTATTGTTGAATGTTATCGAGCAATTGAAGAAATCTATTAGGAAATTTCCTGTCAATTCTCGGTTACTTGGTCCGCAATTTGAATATAGCATTTCGTTCTTGGCGTTGTTTATTAGAATTTTGTCCTCGGAGATGTACTGGACCGTTGTTTCTGGCTCTTTTGTGACATTGCATTGACTTCTAGTTCCCATTACCAGTGGCTTGATGCAGCTATCCTGGAATTCTTTTATTTGGGAATGTTTTTGAACGAAGCTATTATTGTCTCAGGTGAATAGTCTGTTTTTGGATTTAACGAGATGTTGCGGGTAGTCCTCTATGATTGTTTTGTTGATGACTAAAGGTCTAATCCTAATTATTGTTGATTCTTCATCCTCTAGTTTGGGTACTTCAAGGTTGATTTACATATGCGACGTGTGACGTGTGACAAGTGGAAATAAACGTGACGCTTTTTTGACAACAATTTACATTTGTGACGAGTTCAGCCACGCACACTTTAACAATTTTTTGTATTGAGTAGTGCGTTTCACTAAACAGAAAACTAAAAATGTGGCAAAACAAACAAAAGTTAAGGAAAAAAAAAATTAAAGTTTTACTAATATTGGCTTTGCTAAATACTGAATCTCCCAAAAGATGTTGGGTAAATCAATTGCTTTTAAAGCGCAATGAGCAAGGCCATTATAATAATTTGGTGGCAGAAATGAGGCTTCACGAAACTCACAAATTTTTTAATTATCATCGAATGTCGGTGGATTTATTCGATGAATTGCTGAGTAAAATTCGCAGAAGACTATCTTTAACCTTGAGGTGAAGATGCGAGCAAATAATTAATTGAAATTTTTTAAAATTCTAACCATGTTTTTCAGATACCTAGCAAGTGGCGACATGATGAAATCACTGGCGTATGACTACAGAGTGTCTGAAGCATCTGCAAGTTGCATTATTGCCGAAACTTGTGACGCAATATGGCACTCACTTTTTCGTTCTTCATTTGAAGCGTTGACTGGAAATAAATGGAAATGCGTGGAAAGTGGATTTCGCACTAAGTGGAATTTCCCAAACTGCATCGGAGCTCTTGACGGGAAACATTGCACAGTTCAGGTAATGTTTTTAATGCGTTGTTCTACTAAAGCTAATTTTGTCTTAATTTTAGGCCTTTCATAATAGTGGAAGCAGTTGCTTCAATTATAAAAACTCGCACAGCGTGATACTAATGGCAATATGTGATGCGGATTATAACTTTTTAGTTGTAGACATCGGAGCATCTGGGAGATTCAGCGATAGCGGTGTCTTTAAAAATACAGTTTTTGGGAAAGCATTAATCGAAGGCAGCTCATTTTTGAACATCCCTCCTGATCAATGCTTACCAAATAGTAACATAAGTACCCCTTATGTAATTGTCGCAGACGAGGCTTTCCCATTGGTAAGGCATATTATGAGGCCATTTCCGGGAAGAAATTCATCTACTGGGCTACCTGTACCCGAGTCAATTTATAACTATCGTTTGTCGAGAGCAAGGCGGGTCATCGAAAATACTTTTGGCATTTTATCCGCTAAATGGCGAATTTTTCGAAGGCCCATACACGCAAAGAGGGAAAACGTGTTAAAATTTATAAAGGCAACTATTGTTTTACATAATTGGATAAAAAAAAAAAATAATTTTTATTGCCCAGCTGGTTACACAGACGTTGAACGTGAGAATGGAGAAATTGTTGAAGGACGATGGCGCCGAGAAACGGGAGAAGACAGCAATGGAGCTCTGCAACGTATTGGCCGAACAGGTTCCAATAATTCTTCAACAAATGCTATGAATATTAGAAACAATTTTAAAAATTATTTTAACGAAACAAATATTCTTCCTTGGCAGAATAATAGAGTTTATAACTCTTAAAACTTTATTATTCATTAAATAATATAAAAATATGATTAAATATTCACCCCTATTATGATTGTCAAGTCGATCGACAATCGACACGACTCTGTATTGCGTTTTCGTTTTATCATTTGGTATCAACAATACGAAAAATGAAAAGGCAACACAGAGTCGTGTCGATTGTCGATCGACTCGACAATCATAGTAGGGGTGATTATCATTTTATTAAATAAAAATACACAAAACTAACAACTTTATATCAATATTTTTTTTATTTAAACATTATCTTTAAATTTGGCTGTACACATTATTTTTGATATTTCCAAACGAATCCGCCACTGCTCTGCAAGTACCAATTTTTTGATGTCTTTTGCCAGTGCCATACAGTAATAATCTACCGCATGTTCCTGTACTGGTATTTATTATAACATAAATCTGTTTAACTAGAATATCTTTTATGATCTAATTAAATCAATAGAAGATGGTAAAAGGCCCATCATCACATTTGGAATTACATATTTAAAATTTTTAAATTTTCAATTACAAATTTCTTTGTTATCTAATTGAATTTTATTTTATCTAATTTTCTTTTTAGTGGGACGCAATAGAGACGATTTTTTTAGACGAGCATTTTTAGAAAGCCCATTCACGCGAAACGGGAAAACGTAGTGAAATTTGTAAAGGCGGCAGTATGCTTGCATAATTACATAAAAAAGAAAAATTCATTATATTGTCCACCTGGATATACAGATGTTGAAAGTGGAAGTGGAGAAATTATTGAAGGACGATGGCGTCGAGAAACCGCAAGTGACAATAATGGAGCTCTACAACGCATTGGCCGAACTGGTTCCAACAATCCCTCGTCAAACGCTGTAGAAATAAGAAACAATTTCAAAAATTATTTTAATGAAATTGATATCCTTCCGTGGCAGCAAAATAGAATATATAACTCTTAGAAGTTTTCAATATTCAACAAAAATAAAAAACAATGGAATAAATAAAAATAAAATAATTTAATTCACATTTCTATATCTAAAATTATTATTGACTTTTTAATCCTTGTACTTGGCCGTGCACATAATATTTGTTATTTCGAGACGAATACGTCTCTGCTCGCTGGGCTCCATTTTTTTCATATCGGCCGCCAAGGACATGCAGTAGTAGTCTACTGAATCGTACTCTGGCGTTGGCTCCTTTAACACAGCTATGAGTTCGGAAATGTCCGTTGGTTTATCTGAAATAATAAAAATTGTTTGTCTTTACATATAATTATGAAAGGCTATTTCATAAACATACTTGTTTCCATTCGATTTCTTTTTGGTGTTGATGCCACAGCTCCAGATGATGAAGATGATGCCACAACTGATGATGATGGTAATGTTTCAACTCCAGATGACGGTGATGCCACAACTCCAGATGACGATGATGCCGAATTTATAAATAAATAATCTTCATCAAGGGTTTCGGGATCCGTTTCCATGAAAAACGATCGCAACGATGTGCTTGATGAATTATTATCCATGCTATGCTCTATAATTGTCGGATTAGCTGTATCGAGTTCAACTAAACTGCTTGCAAGAAATCTAAGCATAAGATTTTATTATTATTATTATATGGACCATATTACATAAATGTATGTATACATACTTTGGATTATCCTTTAAATAGGGTTTAAGGAATGCCATTGTAATAAGCAAATTCGAGTATTTCCTGGACTTTGCGGCATTTCCACTTTTTCCTTTTTTATTGAGCTCGGAATACCGCTCCCTCAATCGTTTCCATTGTTTTTGGCATACATCAACTGAAAATGTCAACAAAAAAAATTACTTTTTATTTATTACAAATAAACATAAAATCATATAAAACCTTACCAGGCATTCCAATTTCGATGGCAATAT
This sequence comes from Tipula helvola, assembly GCA_963556165.1. Taxonomy (NCBI): domain Eukaryota; kingdom Metazoa; phylum Arthropoda; class Insecta; order Diptera; family Tipulidae; genus Tipula; species Tipula helvola. Next base: position 175,791,955 of record OY744483.1, on the reverse strand, counting down.
CGTTCCATATCTTTTTCCTATAGCCATTATTTTTATATAAAACATGTGTCAAATCATATAGAGAGCGCCTTTTCTCTACTGCTCTTATTAGCTTTTCGTCACACATATTATTTTTAATTAAAAATTTTCAAATTTATTTGTATTATTAAATTTTTTTAATTATTTTATTTTATTTTTATTTAATTATTAAAAATCTCCACAATTAAATAAATTTATTAAAGACACCAAAAACATAACCACCAAAAATATGTGTCGGCCAAAAACGAAATGAAAACAAAATATGTATAAAAAAATTGCCGCCATGTTTTTTAATAAATTTGTATGTGTTTGTGCGACCGTGACGGAAAAGATAAAATTAAACCATCTCTCGACGTGTGGCGTGTGCCGTGTGACGAATGTCAAAATATTCGCCTCTGATTGGCTAGAAGCACCCGTCACACGTCACACGTCGCATATGTAAATCAACCTTCAAGATCACGTAGGCCGAGAAAAGGAGAGAAAGAGAAGTGAAATGAAAACTGTATATAGTAATATGAATGATAGGATCAAATTATGCATAAACTGTGATAGACGATGAATATTATGTTTATTGTGTATAAATTATGCACAAAGCGGTGATAAATGATGAAATATTTGTATAATATTTAAAAATGTATTTTTTTTTGTTTTTTGTTAAATTGTTCATGATAATCATTGATCGTGAATTATTAAGAATAATTTTTATTGAATAATGTATGCTTAGTTAGGAATAATCTATTCAAAACCCGGAATATCATTTAAAATTAAGCATCAAATGTGATTTAAGGGAATGTTTAATTCCTAAATAAAATTGAGGTTTTATATTCACTGATTAGGTATAATTTGTCCATGTCCATTTCTTTGGGTGTATAGTGGTGAGGGGTGCCCGTATAAACCAAGACGTTAGTATACGGGTAAGAAAATAGGAATGAATATATACAATAATCAATAATATAATATACAAGCTGAATTAATACTGCAATTTATTTTAGTCTTGAGTTAAAACTTACAAAACAGATTATACATAACTACAAAAAGTGAGACGACAAATGACATTTTATTTGACTTTAACATAAAAAAGTTATTTTTGTTCTTTACGGATTAACTTTCTTACCGTATTTACACAGGTCATTTTGCTCTCTCTGTTCACCAATTATTGATATTTCTTATGCATTTTTGGATGCGTGGTCTTTGGAAAAACTATATAAGCGTCATCAGTATCTAAGCACAGGTATGGGCTAGTTCCAGAGATGCTTTAATCTAAAATAGTTGTGAAAAAACACTAGTAATTAGTAGCTATATAGGAATGTGTTTTAATCCTTCAATTATGCCTTTGAAAGCCTTAATATTACAACAAGCATTGCTTAAAATTTCTAGTATAGCATCGTATGGACAAGTGTTTCTTAAACTGATCTTCAAACCATCAACCATTTTTGATTTTAATGAACATCATTTCGAAGAACCGTTTTATTTTTATTTTTTTACTTGTTCCAGGTTTTTGGAGTTTTAACACAATTCTGGATCTGGTGTTAAGTATTTTCCTCGTTTTTTTTCTTTTCGAAGTAGGAATTGTATTTTTTTTAATGATTCTTCCTGAATCACAATTTTAACCACATGTTATTTTTTCAGATCATCCACTTCCACTATTAGTGGAGATCTTTATTAGTAGACGAAGACAACGGAACATTAAAAAAAAAAATAAGAAACCATTTCCATTTTGATGTTCTTCAGCGTCGATGGAGGTTTATTTTTTCGATCCTGAGAAGTGATGCTCAGCGTCATTTCCAGGTATTTTGTTTATCGGGTGATCATTTATTATGTTTATTTCATTTATAATAAATTCATTTTTTAGAAATATATCATCGACATCTTTTAGAAAAATAATTAGTGGCATTCTCCAATTTTCTATTTCAGATATAACCTTATTGCCACCCCGGTGCACAGTGGGGTTTTCCCTCATGAGTATTTTGTCTGAAAATTTTTTGTATGCATAGAAATCAGTACATACTCAGATATTTGTTATCGAAAATCCGACTTCAGATTTGAAATCAGAGACCCAAGAAACGTACTAAATGAGAATAAATTCAAGATTTATAACAAGTGAAAGTGATTTTACTGCTAATTGACAGCTGTCAACTGTCAATATCGAAAAACCGACTTCAGATTTGAAATCAGAGACCCAAGAAACATAAAAATGAGAATAAATTTTAAGTTTCTAATAGATGAATGTGATTTTTTTAAGAAAAAAAGTGATGTTTTTAAACAAATTTTCAGACAAAATACTCATGAGGGATCTTTTAAGAATCTCATAAAGAGTATTTAAAAAAAAAATACTCAATTTGGTGCATTTTTCTAGGCTCTAGACATTTTTGGGACTAAACACTATTTAAAACCCCACTGTGCGGTGGCACAGTTGTTAGCATGCTTGCTTCAAGCTCCGGAGGTCCCGGGTTCGATTCCCGGCGGGTGATGAAAAAATCACGGCTGGTTAATGTATGGATCAATGAATTAATCACTCATTATCCGTTGGAAAAATGATTACGCAACTTCACTATGATGCGGCCAAGTCCCTCTATGGGATGTAGCGCCAGCGGAAAAAAAAATATAACCTTATTATCTTGTGATATTCTTTCCACTAGGCATCTTTATACATTTGTCTTGTGCTCTACGCATTCCAAATTTATGATTAGTCAATGCTGGCCTGGCAAATTTTATATCATTGTCAATCTGACGACAATGTTTAGCCACAAGCAAATCTTCTCTTAAGGTTGTGCATTGGGTGATTGAAGATTTTAAATTACTAAAATAGGCTTCTATTCTAGCTGGTGATGCTACTTCATTTGAATCTTTTGTCGAATAATAATCTTAATATTGCCGCCCCGGTGGCACAGTGGTTAGCATACTTGCTTTACGCTCCGGAGGTCCCGGGTTCGATTCCCGGCGGGTGATGAAAAAATCACGGCTAGTTAAGGGTAGGATCAATGAATTAATCACTCATTATCCGTTAACAAAAATGATTACGAAACTTCAAAATGGAGCGGCCAAATTCCTCTATGGGCTGTAGGCTCTGTAGCGCCAGCGAAAAAAAAAAAAAATCTTAATATTGCACATTAAAGTCTAAATTTTGAAGTGAACTTTGTGATTCTGCTTCTTCAACTAATTCTTTAACACAGTTCTTGATATTGCTGTTCTCAAATTCAGATAAATCACCTTGTTCATCTGAGTTTCCAATTGGTTCTTCAATTGTAGGCAAACTGTATGTGGCTATCACCTTTGTTAATAATTTAGTTGCTTCCTCACAATTTTTTATAAAATAGTTGCTGTTACAAACAATAAAAACGGTTTTAACTATCCTAAAACATTAATTATATCTGTACCAGCACTTAAATATATGTATATTTTGGCGCCATTGCACGTGCGTCACTGTTTTTTGCGTTAGTGTATCGTCGTGAGTCTTTGCGCTTTGCACAAATATTATTTTTATTGTTTATAATAAATGCATATAAATAATAATCGATGATCTAAAGATGGTTCAATTTTTTTATAGACAAGGTTAAGCTTATATATACATAGTAGTTCAAAAGTGAATCGAAAAAATGTTTATTCTTCACGATATCGTCGAATTAATGGCACGTAACTTTGGGAATTTTTTACAGAAATCTGGAAGGGGTTCAATTTCTGTAATTTGCATAAATGGAATGTATATTTATTGTTCTGCTGACTAGTATTTTTTTAAATTTTGTCGATCAAAAAAATTTACCATGTCTGTTCCATCGCCTAGTCGATTCAAGTCTTTCTTAAAATGTTAATTATTTTAACATTTTGTATTGAGGTGCAGTTTTTTATTACGTATTGTTTCATTTGTAAATATGTAAAGCCATTTAAAAATCTGAGCTTTTGCGTGTTTTTGGCGCCCGAAATAATCGAAAATCTACCTATTTATCACCCAGAAGAGGATCGAAAAAACCTCTTTTTTTTAAGATATCGGCTTGTTAAAATGGCGTAACTTTGGTATATTTTTATGGAAAACTGAAAGGGGTTCAATTTTTTTAGTTTGCATAAATGAATGGTGCAGATTTTTTCCTTTCGACCAGTTTTCTATTTTTTTTTAATTGACATACTTTGTCGGGCTGGGAGAGGGTGGGTAAAAAATCTGTTTGTATTGTTTTCGTGTTTATGGACTACTTTATTTATGTGTAAAAATTATATACAAAACTTGAAAAATCAGCTGTTCAAAAATAATTTATAATTTTTAAACAACAAAAAAAAGTTTGCCTAGAAAAATTCAATGAATGGGACAATTTTTATTACGGAATTTCCAAAAGAACTTATGATGCGTAGTTTTTTATGATATTTGTGTAGTTGGCTTGTAGCCTGTTACTGTCCACTTTATAATTTACGGGATTTTTCGATCTCCATATGTGACAAGCTTCTTTGAAAAGTCTTTTGTTTTTCTTTTTCTCGTAATCTAATGTTGTTGAATTATCAAAATCAAAGTCATGCTTCCTTTCATGTACATGTTTGGTTAATGCCGATCTAATAAGACATCGGAGATATACTCGAAATTAAAAGACAAGATACCGTCAGAACTTAAAGATGGTCTTATTTACAGAATACCGTGTATGGATTGTGACTCATGCTATGTTGGTGAGACCAGCAAAACAAAATCTCAACGTCTTGACCAACACAAAAGAGATGTTATAAATATCAAAAAACAACCGAATATTACACATAATACATATAGATCGGCATTAACACTAGGTTTACGAAGCGCATCAATTTGACGCATTTTCAATTTCACATAGAAAAATTTGGAAATCGGTTAGATTTATCTCTTAATACTTTTACTTAGAATTATGCATTTCGCCAGACGAATATTTGGCAACATTTATTTTCTTCTACGCCTTCGAATTTTGAAGTTTGCTATGTGGTATACCTATCTCTACGGGGACGCGTCAATTTGACACAATGGTAAGGCAGTGCAAATACTTCATCATCTCACGTCTCCAATGGCTGTTACAGGGTTACTTTATGTTCTTATGTATAGAGTAATGTATGTAGTATAGAAAGCAGAGATATAAAATGAAACAAAAACAAAGCCGTATCCACGTCAAAATCAAAACAAACAAAAACAAAGCAAAAAGGTTTTTCACACATAAATGCGTGGATACTGTACAAAGAATGTACCGGATCAAATATATCCAGAAAGGATTTCATTTTTCAATTAGCCGAAGAACTTGCCGGTAAGAAAGAAAATGAAATTTAGGTAAATATTGACCTTCAAGAGCCTCATATATCAACACAGCATCAAACTTGTGAAGTTGGATTTTGCAAAAGAAATAGAAGTAAGTACACTTGTAGAAATTACAAGATTGTTTGTGGAAAACATACACAGTACGCGTCCGAAGTTTGTAATAATTATTTCAGCTGTAATAATTATGACAGAATTTTGTATGCAACCAAATTATTACAGCCACTACATGTAATAATTTTGACATTTCTGTAATAATTTTTGTTGATTTTAGTAGAAAGATTTTTGCCCTGAAGAAATTAAATTTACGATCAATAAATTTATAATCGTTGGTAAAAGTGATCATGCGTGCCTTTATTCTGTCCTTTTTAATCATTTTGTGAGCAATTTATTCTTTTTTGTGCTTCACCAAAAACTGTGTAATATTGTATCAGCAAGCCCTTGTAACAATATTATCTGCAAGCCTTAATTTTTTTTTATAAGCGGATAATTCCGAAATTCATTGCCATTACATCGTTAAATTATAGTTTTAAGATTATTAATATACAGCAAATATTGTTGATCAACTAACAATTTTGTTTGTTTAAAAATGCTAAAATTTCGTTTAGTGCGCCTAAAATTTCATTAATTTTTATGATAAATACTATGCCGGTGATCCGTAGATTTATTTATTGAGGTTTTATTTAAAAGAAAAATAAATCTAGACGCTATTTTAGTGTATTATATTCTCCAACCATTATCTGTCAAAATTATTACATGTCAAAATTATATCAGTATTCGGACGCAAATGAACTTATTACAAAATATGGAAGAGCAAGTTATTTCAGTCACGTCAAAATTATTACAAAAAAAAATATTATTACAAACTTCGGACGCGTACATAAAATTGAATATGTACATATGTAAAAAATGCGCAGAATAAATATTAGTGTTTATCGTTTTTTCGTGTAGTTTTTACAAACCAAATTAAAAAAAAAATTAATTTAAAATATTTTACTCCTCACAAAAGGACCTATAAAATACCGTACCCTTTTTATATTATTATTATTATTATTATTACTTGAGGGCCATGTGGGGGCTCAAGCCACCCCGCACTGCGACCTAAAAGATCTTTTGTGCATCAAGCCCTACTTAATTATCCGTCGTCAATATTCAGGCTCTTAATGAACCTGATAATACTGCCTAACGGTACGTGATACATACTATCTGGGCTCATTGCTCTCCCTCCTAGATGTTTTAATTATCCGTCCAGCCAATATTCAGGCTCTTAATGAACCTGATAATACTGCCGACCGGTACGTGATACATACTATCTGGGCTCATTGCTCTCCCTCCTAGATGTTTACTGTAGGAAGTACTTCTACACGAATTACTTACTATCTGGGCTCATTGCTCTCCCTCCTAGATGTAATAACATTTACTTCTGCTAGAAAAGCGGTAGCATTGGGACTCAAGGACTTTGAGAGGGCAGACCCACTCCCGCGTATTCCTTCCCGTGCCTCGTCTACCGTTTGGATATGACTCTTGCGAGTTGCTGGGAATAAAAAAGTCGCCTGTAGGTCACCCAGGTTTACTACAGGAAGGCTAAATAAAACTGGAGGGTGCTTGGTATCCAGAGTCCGCATATATAGACTGATTAACCTATCAGCCATTCATCCATCGGCATATGCTGTTCCACCTTAGATTAGGGATTTTTTGTCAAGGTTTTCTCCTTTAGCGCCGTACTTTAGCCTGTCACAAAAAGCCACATTCAGCCTAATGGTTACAGTTACCGGTGGTTGCCACGAGGAGGCAGTACGTACACTTGCGCCTACTGGAAGGTTATGGAGCCCCTTCCAATAGACGCCAAACCACCACCCTTTTTATATAGATACATATCTGTGGTATTAAGCAAAAAGTGGGTAACTGCAAAACCCTAAATGTTGGGAAATCGCATTTAAAGTTAGCAGATATAATTTTTTAAATTCAAAGGTTTTTCATATTTAATTTTATGTATTATGAATTTTAATCACAATATATTAACATTTCTTATAAATATAATTAATTAATACAGTATAGAAATCTAAGCCCACTTTTTATTTTATAAAAAACCAAGATACCTTGTTTTGCTTTTCAACATTTTGTTTTACATAAACGGTATGTCTTAAGATAATTAGTTTTTACGTAAGCACTTTCAATAATTTCGTTTTGGTTATCTGCACAAAACCCTTTTTTAACAAAAATGAAAAATCATCAGCAGAACGATTTTTGTGTATCGTAATCAACATGAAACCAAAAACATTTAGTTTTTATATAATGTACATATAGGTACACGGAAAAAAAAAAAACATTGTGTATCACAAAAAGTAAGGATAATAATCACTAAAATCGGCTCCACTCGAATTGACAATGATTAAGACAGAAGCGGTTTAGTAATTCATTTGTTTTTTGAATAGCAAAAAATAATCAATGAAATTAATAGAATATTATAGTAAAAAACTTATGACGTCATATCTGTTTTATTATGGAAATCAATAAATGTTTTGTGAAAATCATGAACCATGCATATGAATAATCATTAAGGATTTGGTGAACTACAAAAAATTAGTAATGAAATTCAGTATACTGTTTTGTGAATTTTACTAAATTTTTTTTGTTATACAGTAAAGACATTACTGAAATTTAGGTGAAAGTAAATGATAATCACTCCAGAAACTGATGAAAATCACAACATAGTTCACTGCTAATCAAGAACTATTATATGAATATGATTAAGCCCTATAGTGTTATTGAAAAGTTCCACTGTGAAATGTACTCGGTAAAATGGCGTTAATACATATATATATATATATATATATATATATATATATATATAATTATATTTCGAAGGCGGATTAAAACATAAAAAAAATTATTTATTTTCACAATTTTATTTTTTCCGTCTTATTACATTGAGTTAGATCTTAAAACTAAACTTAAAAAATATAATTTCTAATAAAATGATTATTCTTATTTAAGTGTCTAATTATTGCAACGATGCATTTTCAATATGTTATCTTGTTTAGACTTGTTGATTCTTGTTGATTCTACATTTTTGTTGTTCAACGACTTTACTTGATATGTTATATGCGCGGGAATGGAATGTTATAGAATATGACTAGTTAGCATATTTACTAGTTCATTGGAACATAACTATATATATATATATATATATATATATATATATTGTAATTATGAGTTGTGTCTTTACGCGAACATAAAAAAAATATTTTATTTTCAATTTTTATTTAACTTTCAATGTTACACGTTTGGTTTCTAAATTACAACTAACTTAATTATCAATTATATTTTCTTAATTCTAATCTAAAATTATTAAAAATGCTGCGCATGCGTCTTATGCTTATCCGTTGGCTCAGGTGTCAAGTATTTTATGATGTTACATTTCCCAAGTGTGGGAAATGCAATTAAGCATTTTCTTTATGTTCGTCTTTTACATGTGACGAATGAGAAATGCTATTATGCGCTTTGTTGTACCGTAATTCCTCCGGGGGATGAAAAAGGGCGTCCTCGGTCTTTGGGTTGATTCCATATTTCTTTAATAACTCCGAAGGTGGCGTGGTATGTTCGGTGTTTGACTCCTCCCGTGGTGGACCCTTTGAATTTTTTATTGTTACTGTTGCTTTGCGTCTAACGATGCTGATATAGATTACTAATATTAAAATGCACAGTGATGATATGGATGTTCCTCCTGATAATGTCCAAATCCAGGTTTGTTGGTTTGCTTGCTTTAGGTACACATGTTCTAATTGTTTTCTATTCTGTATGTTGTCGTGGTTTATTTCTTCAAAATTCAGGGTTGATATTAGTTTCCGTGTTGCTTCAACATTGTGTAGTGCTCCCTGCATTACTTGCATTTCGCTTTTTATTTCGTATGAATGAAACCTTTTATTGTTGAATGTTATCGAGCAATTGAAGAAATCTATTAGGAAATTTCCTGTCAATTCTCGGTTACTTGGTCCGCAATTTGAATATAGCATTTCGTTCTTGGCGTTGTTTATTAGAATTTTGTCCTCGGAGATGTACTGGACCGTTGTTTCTGGCTCTTTTGTGACATTGCATTGACTTCTAGTTCCCATTACCAGTGGCTTAATGCAGCTATCCTGGAATTCTTTTATTTGGGAATGTTTTTGAACGAAGCTATTATTGTCTCAGGTGAATAGTCTGTTTTTGGATTTAACGAGATGTTGCGGGTAGTCCTCTATGATTGTTTTGTTGATGACTAAAGGTCTAATCCTAATTATTGTTGATTCTTCATCCTCTAGTTTGGGTACTTCAAGTATATACAATAAGGTTTCTTTGTTTATTGCGATTTTTGGAGTCACATATTGGAGTGCCTCGTCTGGTAATGTAATATTAACTCCTTGGTTGGTTAAGAGGTCTTTAATCGTGATTAGTTCTTTTATTGTCAGGATTCTATTGCTTGGGAGTTCTAGTTTTGTCCTGATTATTGCATCTTGGATGTCCTCTAATATTGTGTTGGTTGTATCGATGTTTATGATCATTGCTATCATCTCTATTTCTGTCAAGATTACTTTGTTTGCTATGGTAGTGTTTTTCATTGTATTATTTACGGTATTTGTTATTAATTCGATTCTTTTGTTGATTTGTTCGTTTATCTTGACTTGCTGGTTGTTTGCGCTGATTAGTTCGTTCATCGAACCATTGATTGCACGTAGATCTTCGGCATCTGGATTCCCCGCCAGCCATTTCCATGTTGAGTCTAAGGTATCCCAGCGTTTGTGCCTTGTACTTGAGCTTGGTTTTATTTGGTGGAAGTTGTTGATTAATTTTATATATTTTTGTTCTATTATATTGTCTAATTCTAGTTTGTCATTTAATTTATTGGTAGTAATTTTGCCAATTGATTCTATAGTTATTTCTAAATTAGTTAAGTTTTTGGGGTGTATAATTTTTATGACCCCTGTTTGAATTTTACATGTTTTTACTTTAATCAATAAAATTGGATCTTCTTGTAGATCTCTGATTTCTAGTTTTTGACATTTATAAACTTGTATAATTATCATTAATATCATTAATTTCTTTAAAAATATATCTTAAAAAATAAACAAAACAGAAAATTTGAAAGATAATTTTTTTTTTTTTTTTTTTTTTTTTTTTTAATGTTTTTGGAAAATTATTGAGGTACGACTAAACGTAATTTACTCTTAATAGCTCTTATTTTTAATTTTAAATTTGAGAAGAAAATTTTACAACAATATTTACTACTTAATATCTATTCTTATTTATTTTTTTTATTCTGTTTAAGGTGTTATTAAAATTCTTATGTCTAAAGGTAAAATTGTATCTTTGAAGTCGTAATTAAAATTGTGCTATAATTTTGCCTGGAATGATAAAAAAATTTGGTTTTAATTAATCTTTTTTCAATCTTTTGATTTTATTTTTATTCCGTTTAATATTTTTGTTTATTTTAAATGTTCTAGGAGTAACATCTTTAATTTCAGCTTTGACTCCTCTAGGTTGTGTTTTCGACCTAACGTTCGGTTTTACGTATACTAATTGATTTTTCGCTAAATTTGGCGGATTTTCTTTATTAATGTTTTGTTTCTCCATATTTTTAATCGCTCCTTCTATATTTACGTTTACACTCTTAAATATATCTTTCGCTTGTCTTTCAATTTCGTAGGGGTTTATTAGATTATTTTGATTAAATATAATCTCGTTAGGCGTGTAGCCAGTGGAAGAATGTACTGAGCCGTTATATAACGCTACTGACAATTCGATTGATGTTGGAATACTGGAATTGGGGAATTTATCTTTATTTGTATTGAAAATCTCAATCACCGTTGCATGAGTTTTTTCAACTTGTCCATTTGATTCGGACGAAGAGGTGTATTCCAATTTAACGTTTAGTTTATTTAAATATTCTTTGAATTGAATAGATTGAAATGTCGTCTCGTGGTTCGACATGATAGTATTGGAAATTCCGAATTGTGTGAAATACTTGGTTAGGGCGCTAGTTACATCCACCAAGTTTTTTGTATTTATTTGAATCATCTGCAGATGTTTCGAAAATGCGTCTACTATAGATAAAAAACTTGTTTTGCTAATATTAAAAATATCTATATGTACCCTTTCTAGGGGATACTTCGTAACCGGTCTAGGGGATATTTTTATATTGTACGGTTTTCTGTCGTACTTGTGTATATGGCATATGTTACAAGCGTTTATATGACTTTTTATCTTGTTTGTCATATTTGGGAAGAAGTAGGATCGTCTAATTTGACTTTCTACTTCTTTTATGCCTCTATGGGCTCGTTCGTGCTCCTTGACGATTATGGAATTTTGACGGTGTTCATTCGTCACGTCTTCGATCATTTTTGTGGTGAAAACAAAATGACCGTTTCTTGAGAAGTTCTCGCGGAATACTTCCTGGATTCTCTGGTACAGTGCCTCCGGTGCTAGGATGGCTGACTGTTTACCATTGTGAAATTCTTTTAAATAATTGAAAATATCTTTTTTCTCGAATACCTCTTTTGAAATAATAATTCTGTTAAAATTTTGAAATATTTGTTTGTGATTATGGTTTCTATCCTGGAAATTTTAAATATAATTTGGTTTCTGTAGTAGTTTACAGGCCGTTCTGAGAAATGTATGAAATAATGGTCTGAGGTATCTGCCGAATGAACAGTTTCTACCTCACTCTCTCTGTTGGACGGATTTCCCTCCATACTTCCTGGTTCACGTAAAGTGTTTTCCATTCTTTCATTGATATTGATCTCATTCATCGTTGGTATGCGGCTGAGCGCGTCTGCTACAACGTTGGCTCTACCTTCTTTATAAACTACATCGTAATCGTAGTTTTCCAACTCTAACCTCCATCGTAGGATTTTGGAGTTTTTCTCCGAGGATTTGATGAACGTTAAAGGTTTATGGTCAGTTACTAGGGTGAATTTCCTACCGTAAAGGTATGGTTGGAATTTCTTCACCGCCCATATTATGGCTAGCGCTTCCTTTTCGTTAGTGGCATATCTCGTTTCGGTTGTATTGAGTGTTCTCGAAACGAACGCAATGGGTATTTCGATGCTGTTTTGTATTTGGGATAGAACTGCTCCCAATGCAAAATTTGAAGCATCTGTAGTTAGGATCAAAGGTCTCGCGAAATCTGGATAGGTCAAGATTTGGTCTGTCGCTATCGTGCTTTTTAGTGTTTCGAAAGCCTTTACGTATTCTGGATCATTTAAGTTCAATATAGTTTCTTTTTTTAGATATTTGGTCATATTTCTTGCTATTTTGGAATAGTCTTTAATAAACCTACGGTAATATCCGGAGAGTCCCAAGAATTGTTTTATTTCATTTTGATTTTTTGCAATGGCCAATCCAAAATTTTTTTTACTTTGTCTTTGTTGGGTTTCACTCCTTCTTGGGTGATGATGTGCCCCAAGAATTCCGTCTCTCTTTTCAAGAATTCGCACTTATCAAGTTGAATCTTGAGATTGAATTCTGAGAGTCTTTTAAATACCGTTTCTAAATTGTTTAGGTGGTTTTTTAGGTTTTCACCAACTATGACTATGTCATCTAAATAAACATGACAAATTGTGCCTGTCAACCCGTGTAGCACGTGGTTCATTGCACGTTGGAAGGTAGCTGGGCCGTTTTTCAGGCCAAATGGCATTCTACAGAATTCAAAGTGTCCCTTGTCCGTAGAAAAGGCAGTTTTTGCTTTCGAATTCTCGTCCATCTGTATCTGGTGAAAGCCAGATTTTAGATCCAGTGTAGTGAAATAGGTGGATTTTCCTAAATTGTCTAAAATTTCTTCAATTTAAGGTATAGGGTACTTATCGTCAATTGTTTTCTCATTTAACTTTCGATAATCAATTACTACTCTTACTTTGCGTATCCCAGAAGCGTCTGCTTTCTTGGGAACGACCCAAATTGGAGCGGAATACGGACTACTTGAGTGTCGTATAATGCCGCTGTTTAACATGTCTTGGACTTGTTCTTCCACATCATTTTTGAAGTGATGTGGGTATCGGTAGGTTCGTGTGTATACGGGTGTTTCATCCCGTGTAAGGATTTTGTGTTTTATGATTGTCGTTGCTGATAATTTTTCGTTTGTTTTCAGCAGAATTGATTGATTTTTGTATATTTTATCAATGAGGGCATTTTTCTCGTTCTCATTGAGGTGCGTTGTTCGAATTACATTTATTATGTCGTCTTTACTGATCGAATCATTATTAAAAATTGGGATTGGTTTTAAAGTTTGTTACGAAATCGGTACAATTTCGTACCTGAAATTTTTGTACTGTTTGTACACGCACTCGCTACCGAATTTTTGGGTCCATCAATGTCTAAATGTTGCCCAGTAAAGTTGTGCACGCATACATAGGGATATATATTTTAATATTTTTGTTGGTTTTGGTATAACTATCATACTTATTTAATATAGATTACTCCTGTGCTTGAATATGTATTTATATGTATGTGTGGGTATTGCAGTATTTGATTTTTTTTTCTTCACGCCAAATATATACCCCTACATTTCATGACAATTTATTTTTATTTTATGTATATGCGCCTGTGTATTACCATTATGACGTGTCTAATCATCATATATATTTCTCCGTTTTTCTATACAAATATTTTGGGTATACATGCGTATAGCTATTATTTGAATGTGTTTCATTGTTAAGCAACTCGTAGTTTCGATCTTATATGTGTATATTTGGCGTCGTAGTCGAAAGGTGGAGGAGGGAGAGAGCGTGTTCGTGAGGAGGATGATATTGGTGAGAAAGAGATGGATAGATAAGTAGAAAAATCTAAAGTTTTTTTGGGTTTTTTGTTTTTGAAAAGGCAGTCAATTTTTGGTCTCGAAAAGGACAAGTTAATTTTTATTTTTGGTGTTCTCGTAAAAATAAAAACGAGAATCCATATTTTTTTGTTTTGTTGAATTAATAAAAATAAAAAAAAAAAGAAAAAACAAAATCTTATGGTGTATATAACGTAATAAAATAAAAATAAATTTTGTGTGATAAATAAAACTAAGAAAAAAAAAATATAAAGTTTTGGCTTGATTTTGTTTCCGCCTGATGATTTCCAAATCAATCAGTTTTGTTTTTTTGTTGGGGACCCGATCATAATATGGGAAGGCACGGCGTCACTCAATTGTGAATAATAAAAAATTGCGTGTTGGTCGCTATATGTTACTCGGGGCGCGTGGAGAATTTTCTTTTGGCAGAATAGTCTAGAAGAAAAAGGTAATAAAAAAAAAAAAAAAAACAGTGAATCCACCGTTCATATTGGAATTGTGTTGATGTAAGCTGTCTACGGTGCTGAAAATAAAATTGATTATTTGTAAGCTGTCTACGGTGCTGAAAAGAAAATTGATTATTTGTAAGCTGTCTACGGTGCTGAAAAGAAAAATTGATTATTTGTAAGCGGTCTACGGCTGATGTTGAAATTTATATTTGTAAGCTGTCTACGGTGCTGAAAAGAAAATTGATTAGTTGTAAGCTGTCTACGGTGCTGAAAAAAAAAAAACAATTTTGATTATTTGTAAGCTGTCTACGGTGCTGAAAATAAAATTGATTATTTGTAAGCGGTCTACGGCTGATGTTGAAATTTATATTTGTAAGCTGTCTACGGTTGAGGTTGAAATTTATATTTGCAAGCTGTCTACGGTGTGAAAAATAAATTGTTAGTCTGTGAGCTGAGAGTATTGGAATTTAGTTTGCGGGTTGGTTACAGTAAATAGTGACTCACGTGTACGTTGTCAGCAACCTTGCTCAATTAGCGAGGTAGAGATAGTGAACGAGAGGGGGCACCTGCGTCGCAACGCTTCAGGGAGAACCCGTTGTATTGTTTTTGTAAAAGGTAAATTTTTTTTATTGCTGACCTTATTAACGTAGCTTTTATTAAACAATATTTTAAAAATCAAATTTTTTTTGTTAACATAATTTACTTTTATTGGCAATTTTTTTTTGCTTTTGTAAAGATTTTCTTCTGCTATATAAACATTTTTTCCAGCCAGCCTGATCTAACTTTCGAACACGTTCTTTGTAGTTTCTCCACTTTTCTTCAATGTTGATTGTTTTTTTTTCTATTGATCATTTTACGGTACACTAGGAACCGAATTCATTTGATTTATATTTTTTTTGTTTACCACGGTGGTGGTTTTAATAACGAATCACTGGGTGGCGATTGAGATTATTTGAGTTATAATATTTGGTGGGTTAGCCATCTTTATCTTTGTTAATCGGAAGCTGAACCAACCATATACATGATGTTGGAGTAGTGTCGTTGGATTTAGTCGTTCGTGGGTGATGATTCGTTGTTCGTGTTCGGGGATGGTTATACATTTCAGGCCGGGTCGGTTTCTCATGGAGGGTGACTTGAGAGATACACCCGGCGTGGGTGCTGACCGTTTTTGGGCGATTGCACACCGGTTATAATTTTTTTTATTATCCTGCAACCTTGGTGAGATATATCTTTTCCTTTTATTTCGTTTGTTTGTTGCGGTTATTCAAGCATGGTTTCATGTCCGGAAACCCCCACGCCATACCCTGAGCCTAGCCGGCTATCCCATACCGCACCGGACCGCTGAAATCATGTCTGCTAACGGAAACCTAGCGTTTTCGTTACAGTGGCGCCCAAATATTGGCTACTTAAATTTATTTCTTTCGCCTTTTAGTTTCTCAAAAAAATTTTTTTTCCTTTGATGTACGCGTTCGTAGTTGTTTCCAATGTTCACATTGTTTGATTGCACACAAACGCGCGCATCAAAGTTCCTTCCCGGTTGGTATCCTCATCTGTGATTGCAACCGGTTTAAAAGCTGTTTGATTGCGCACAGATGTGGATTCTCAACCCCTTTACTCAGTTCTTCGGTGGGGCGAGTTTCTTCATTTCCGCTATGCTGCGTCCGATTGTGATTGATTCTCGTCCATCCTTAGTTCTGGGTTTAGTTTTGTTTGAAATTTACTTTCTCTTCTCGCTTTCTTATTTCTACGTACCCTTGTATCCATATACTTTATATTTCAATTTTTTTTTATAATTTTTTTTCCGACCACCTCATGGATGGAGCGTCCCGTGCATGTTCTGGCCGGTGTGTTGTTTGATCTTGGCGGAACGTCCTTCCATGGGGTTCCATGTACCCTGAATTTTGAAACATCGAAACCAGCTATTTCCACTGCTGTAGTGTTGATTGGGCGGTTCGTCGTTTCGGGGATCAGCGGTGCATCCTTGGTCACTCTTCTTTAATTATTTTGGTTTCTGTCTTTTGGATTCAACACCTTGTTTGCAGGATTTATTATTTTATTTAACAGTATATCTTAAAATTAATTATTATTCATCATTATTGTTTTTCTCTCCGGCACGGAGACGGAATCACCCACGTCGACTTTCCTTATTAATTTGATATTTAAAATAATTTTGTTGCTTAATTTTAGTAAACATTTTTTTTTTTTTTTTTTTTCTTTGTATAGCGTATTCCGTATTCCTTAGTTAGACATATAAGTTTATAGTTATCTAGTTTATGTAAATGAATTATAATCGTATTCCGTGGAATAACCCCGCTAGTGCAGCGATTCGTTCAGTATTTGAGTCGAGCCCAAGTGAAGGTTTTGCAAGAACAACTCCGTGGGATCAAAATAGTGTTTTCCCAGCTCCTCAAACCATACAATTCAGTGTGATCCATTGGATATATATCATTATAATTTAACGTTAATTCAAATTTTATATAGGATATATTTTTCTTTTCTTATTTTTTACTTATTAATAATTTTTTTTCTTTGAGGTTTGGTCCATTTATTAGTTTTATTGTTACTCTCATGATTATTTTTTTTATATATACATATACATATATAATTGATTTATTTACTATTCTCTTTATTTTTCGTTGGTTGAGGGTTTTAGTTTAAAATTAATTACGCGTTATTACCTATAGAGGTAAATTTTGAATTTTTTATTTGGTTGTCGGTTAAACATTTTCTTCTGTTCTAAAGTCAAGTGGTGACTATAGCTCGTATAACGAATTATTCGCGCGGTTCAATATTCAAATATTTTTTTTTAATACAACGTTGTGAGATTTAAGGGAATTAAAGAAATAAAGAAAAAATGGAATACATGCAAAGTCGATATTTAGAGTTGGACGAGTTTTTGGTGGAGTGCGAGCTTCGTCAAATAACCGGTCCCATTGGATTACAAGTGGAACAACTGGACATAGCATTGGCCAGAGAAAACCTCGTTACGATCTTCACCGACCAACCTGATTCAGCTATCGCTCGTCCGTCGAAGGCTGCGGCTAAGTCTCCTCAGCGAGAATTAGGTATTTGCGCAAAAAAATTAAAAGATTTACAAGAGGCGTTGCAGGACGGGTTCGCCGCCGAAACGGATTCTGATAAATGCAACGCGCTTATTACACGAATAACTCATGTATATTTTCGTTTGAGACGGATGGAATGTTCGCCGTCGGCTCGAGGGGACGCGCTGAAATTATTAATTACTTGTAATGCCCTTCTGGACTTGGTAAATAAATTTAAGAAGGGTGAAAAAACTGCAGACGAGTCGATAACCCTTCTGACAACAGTACACATTGAATTCGATGAAACAGCCGAGGATACAGACGGGATAAAATCTGTAGGTGAGAAATCCAGCGACCCTCCTATTGTGACGGCTGGCGTCTTAGACCCTGCTTCATCTACTGCTCAAACGCGCGTAACATTTGGATTTGTGGACAATCAGAGTATACCACCCAGAGATCGCCTAGTTTCCGTGTCTACTCCCGGTGAACAGCATGTTCTCGAAGCGCGATCCACGCTTGAACCTATTGGTCCGCTAAGTCAAGAATTTTCCCGATCAGTTAGTAGCCCCGTTACGGTTCACAAGACTACTATTCCAGAATTCGGCGCAATGCCACCAAATACCTTCTCTTCGGCTGTACCAGCATCATACCCAATTTCAACTGCCAGTGATCGTCGCCCTCTGTCGCGCAGTGGCATTAGCTATAATGGTTCTCCTTCCGGGATCACTATAGATATGTTTTTGTTCCAGTTGGACACCGTTGTTTCCTCCATGGGTTTGTCTTCAACCCAGCTCCTCTCAGAAGTTCATACCATTCTCAAAGACGTGGCTCTCCAATGGTATTGGACCTACCGAAAACACAATCCGTACGCCTCCTGGTCCGATTTGCGACGTGATATGGTAGAGCGGTTTCAAGATCGACGAACGAACTACGAGATAAGACGAATGGTGGAATCACGAAAACAGCAGCCCAACGAGAGTTTTTTGGATTTCTATAACCACGTGTGGACACTTACATTACAATGCCGAATACCTTACCGGGACGAAGAACTAATACAAATTCTGATGACAAATATGCAGCCTGCGTTACAATATTATCTTACCGATCGACAATTCTATAGTATCAACGAGTTGATTAAGAGCTGCACCGCTTGGGAGGAATCGTTTCGTCGCTTTAAAAGACCCATGGAGCCTCCGGCATACCCTCGTCGCGTGATCAATGAACTATCCGTTCATTCAGGTGATGATATCGAGGCGCATCCTTATTATTTGGAACAGGCCCAAGCTGATGGGTCAACGCATAGTTCAGTATCCGCGATTCAAATGGATGGGAGAACTCAAATGGTGACTCAAGGGCGTCGGGATAAGGAATCCTCAGCGGGGCACTCAAAATCAACGATCGGGATAAACACTGATCGTTATATTAGATGTTTTAATTGCTCGGATATGGGCCATACTTTCATCGAATGTCGCTTAGACCCGACCGGATTATTCTGTTATAAGTGCGGTATGAGAGATACCATTACTCCACGCTGTCGTCGTTGCGCGGGAAATCGGGAATTAAACAAGAGCCGGTCGGAAAACCAACAAAGTGGCTCTTGGAGAACTGGGATGCGAGGGCCACCAGCTGCAATTCTACCCAGACCGAACCAGGAGGATGCGGCGAGCAATACGGATGGAGAACTTCATCGCCAAAATCCCATTTTACCGAAGAAAAACTTGTAGATTCCACATCCACTACACCTTTAATTTCCAACTCATTTCTCAATTCAAATTTTCCCATATTAGATTCAGTATCAAGCCATCTCGGTTCCAATCATCGTGCCAAATGTAGTAATTTATCCAGATTGAAGAGATCAAAAATTTATTGGGAAAAACGTCGGCGTATGAGGTTTGCTACTGTATCTTCTTTGCTATCGTACGAGAACAATGACGCTAGGCTGTACGCAAACGTTTTAATAAATAAGGTGCCTCTTAAAGGTCTTCTCGATAGCGGGGCCAGTGTCAGCGTTCTTGGTCGAGGTTCGGAAAAGTTCATCACGGATCACCCGACCCAGTTTCATAATTTTCCTTCTTCGATTAGTACAGCCAGTGGACAAACTCAACGCGTATTCGGATATATTCACGCTGCGATAACTTTTAACGGAGTTACCCATAATCTTAATCTGTATCTAGTTCCCTCCTTGGAGCAACCTCTTTATCTGGGTATGGATTTCTGGAATCGTTTTGGGATTGTTCCAAAAATATCCTCGTTAAGCCTGTCGGATGAGTGCTCGGATGAATCGGCATCCTCAAAATTTCATGTTCTTGCTAAGGCTGACCAACAAAAGTTGAACCAAATCAAAAATTCATTTCCTTCTAGTGCTGAACTCGGATTGGGTAGAACTTCTTTTATAAATCACTCTATTGATGTCGGGTCCGCGAAACCAGTGAAACAGCGGTTTTATTCCGTGTCGCCAGCAGTTCAAAAACTTATGTATGAGGAATTGGATCGGATGTTGTCACTAGAGGTTATTGAGGTGTCACAGAGTTCCTGGTGTTCACCAGTGACTTTAGTGCGGAAGGCTAATGGCAAAATTCGTCTGTGCTTAGATGCTAGAGAACTGAACAAGGTCACCGTTAAGGATGCGTATCCGTTGCCTCTTATCAACGGATTGTTGGGTCGTTTGGATCGAACCCGATTTATATCGGCAATAGATTTAAAAGACGCCTTTTGGCAAATACCTCTCGACCCACAATCCCGCGATAAGACTGCATTTACGGTACCTGGACGGCCCTTGTATCAGTTCAAGGTGATGCCTTTTGGCTTATGCAACGCGCCACAGACCCTTTGTCGCTTGATGCACAAAGTCATTCCTCATCAGCTACATGATAAGGTATTTGTGTACCTTGACGACCTCTTGGTTACATCCGATACTTTGCAGGAACATTTGGTATTATTGAAAGAAGTCGCTCGTTTGTTAAAGACAGCTGGTTTAACTATAAATTTAGCTAAGAGTAAATTCGTTCTGAGAGAAGTTAATTATTTGGGATACATCGTCGGCGAAGGGTGTCTCCGCACAAATCCAGAAAAATGCAAAGCTATTGAGGAATATCCTGTTCCTAAAACCACTAAGCAGATTAGAAGTTTTCTGGGTTTGTGTGGGTGGTACCGCCGCTTTATACCAAATTTTGCCTCCTTGGCTGCTCCACTGACAGATCTCACTGGAAAATCAAAGAAACTCGTTTGGTCCGCATCTGCTGATTCAGCTTTTAATGCTCTGAAACTCTCTTTATCTTCCGCTCCCGTGTTAGTTCATCCCGATTATAGTAAACCCTTCTACATACAGTGCGATGCCAGTGCCGTCGGCGTAGGTAGTGTCTTATTCCAGGTGGATTCCGAGGGTGTTGAGCGGCCGATTGAGTTTTTCTCCCATAAACTCAATGCGGCGCAAAGAAACTACTCGGTAACTGAATTGGAATGCTACGCCGCGGTACTCAGTGTGCAAAAGTTCCGGCCTTATGTAGAAGGGTACCCTTTCATCATCTATACTGATCATGCCAGCCTAAAATGGTTGATGAGTCAGAGGGATTTGTCGGGGCGTTTAGCACGGTGGAGCCTAAAATTGCAATCGTTTGACTTCCAGATTGGATACCGAAAAGGATCGGAGAACATTGTTCCAGATGCGTTGTCTCGAGCTTTTTGCGATGAAACTTTTCTTTGTGGGGTAGAATCCAAAAGTAAGGGCAACGTCGATCCTGGTGAATCATCTGTTGGCAGTAAAGACGAGTTAGCATTGCCTGATAAATCCGTGAATTCGTTGCGTTCTTCTTGTGTGTCAGTGCCAGTGTTGCACATTGATCTTTCGTCACCGTCATTCCAGGATCCTGAATATGTCAAGCAAATCTCCAGCGTGAAACAATTGGGCACTAGTGGGCATAATTTTAAGGTGCAGGATGACAAATTGTTGATTTCTTCGTCATATGGAATTAGTTATGTGGATACCAATATTCCCCTTTGGAGATTAGTCGTACCCAACTCCCTAACTAGGAATCTCATCGAACAGGCGCACGTCCCACCCACTTCAGCACACTTAGGCGGCAGCAAAACGCTTGAACGACTTCAGCGACAATTTTACTGGCCACAAATGGCAAGTCAAGTAAAGTCGTTCGTGGCTAGTTGTTCTAAGTGTAAAATGAACAAAGCGGTGAATTTCAGTACTCAACCAGCAATGGGATCAGCCGTGGTGTCCTCGAGACCTTTTCAGAAATTGTTCGTCGATTTTCTCGGTCCGTACCCGCGCTCAAAGCGGGGAAACTCTTGCTTAGTTATTGTTCTGGATCATTTTTCTAAATTTGTTTTGATAAAACCCTTGCGTGAAGCCTCCGCCTCCTTGTTGTGTCAATTTTTAGAAAATGACGTTTTCCTATTATTTTCCGTTCCTGAGGTTATAACTTCGGATAATGGAGAACAATTTACTTCCAATTTATTTAAAGACTTACTGAGTAAATATGGTGTCTCTCACATTCGCACGCCCGTCTATTCTCCTCAGAGTAACGCGTCGGAGCGCGTGAATCGAACCTTATTGTCAGCCCTGCGATCTTATGTGGGCGATCATACACATAACGAATGGGATAAGCACCTGCAAGAGATAGCGGCTGCTTTACGGAATGCCATTCACGACACATTGCACTATGCTCCTCATTATGTCGTATTCGGGCAGCATATGTCCTTACATGGTTCCGACTATGCTCTACGAAGATTACTCGATGACCACGATTCCAGTGAAATTCAAGTGATGTTTAAACCAGAACGACTTAACCTAATCAAAGGTCGCATACAACACTATTTAAAAGTAGCGCATGAAAAAAGTGCTAAGCGTTACAACCTCCGCAGCAATCAACGTAGTTTCCGAATTGGTCAACCCGTTTTTGTTCGTTCATTCACTTTAAGTGATGCTTCTAACAGATTTTCAGCCAAATTAGGCGCTAAGTTCAAACCCGCTGTAATTACAAACAAAGTCGGATCAGTTGCATATCAACTACAGGATCCCACGGGTAAGCCGTTGGGTATCTTTCACATCAAGGATATTCGAGCGTAAAAGGGAAAAGGAAATTAATTATCATATGTTGATTAATCCTCGTTTAAATTTGAGTACGATTGATTTGTTAACTTCATTTAGTAACTAGGCCCGGCTATGAGACTTTTCTCGGGTGTGGGACGTCCCCACGTTTGTTACGAAATCGGTACAATTTCGTACCTGAAATTTTTGTACTGTTTGTACACGCACTCGCTACCGAATTTTTGGGTCCATCAATGTCTAAATGTTGCCCAGTAAAGTTGTGCACGCATACATAGGGATATATATTTTAATATTTTTGTTGGTTTTGGTATAACTATCATACTTATTTAATATAGATTACTCCTGTGCTTGAATATGTATTTATATGTATGTGTGGGTATTGCAGTATTTGATTTTTTTTTCTTCACGCCAAATATATACCCCTACATTTCATGACAATTTATTTTTATTTTATGTATATGCGCCTGTGTATTACCATTATGACGTGTCTAATCATCATATATATTTCTCCGTTTTTCTATACAAATATTTTGGGTATACATGCGTATAGCTATTATTTGAATGTGTTTCATTGTTAAGCAACTCGTAGTTTCGATCTTATATGTGTATATTTGGCGTCGTAGTCGAAAGGTGGAGGAGGGAGAGAGCGTGTTCGTGAGGAGGATGATATTGGTGAGAAAGAGATGGATAGATAAGTAGAAAAATCTAAAGTTTTTTTGGGTTTTTTGTTTTTGAAAAGGCAGTCAATTTTTGGTCTCGAAAAGGACAAGTTAATTTTTATTTTTGGTGTTCTCGTAAAAATAAAAACGAGAATCCATATTTTTTTGTTTTGTTGAATTAATAAAAATAAAAAAAAAAAGAAAAAACAAAATCTTATGGTGTATATAACGTAATAAAATAAAAATAAATTTTGTGTGATAAATAAAACTAAGAAAAAAAAAATATAAAGTTTTGGCTTGATTTTGTTTCCGCCTGATGATTTCCAAATCAATCAGTTTTGTTTTTTTGTTGGGGACCCGATCATAATATGGGAAGGCACGGCGTCACTCAATTGTGAATAATAAAAAATTGCGTGTTGGTCGCTATATGTTACTCGGGGCGCGTGGAGAATTTTCTTTTGGCAGAATAGTCTAGAAGAAAAAGGTAATAAAAAAAAAAAAAAAACAGTGAATCCACCGTTCATATTGGAATTGTGTTGATGTAAGCTGTCTACGGTGCTGAAAATAAAATTGATTATTTGTAAGCTGTCTACGGTGCTGAAAAGAAAATTGATTATTTGTAAGCTGTCTACGGTGCTGAAAAGAAAAATTGATTATTTGTAAGCGGTCTACGGCTGATGTTGAAATTTATATTTGTAAGCTGTCTACGGTGCTGAAAAGAAAATTGATTAGTTGTAAGCTGTCTACGGTGCTGAAAAAAAAAAAACAATTTTGATTATTTGTAAGCTGTCTACGGTGCTGAAAATAAAATTGATTATTTGTAAGCGGTCTACGGCTGATGTTGAAATTTATATTTGTAAGCTGTCTACGGTTGAGGTTGAAATTTATATTTGCAAGCTGTCTACGGTGTGAAAAATAAATTGTTAGTCTGTGAGCTGAGAGTATTGGAATTTAGTTTGCGGGTTGGTTACAGTAAATAGTGACTCACGTGTACGTTGTCAGCAACCTTGCTCAATTAGCGAGGTAGAGATAGTGAACGAGAGGGGGCACCTGCGTCGCAACGCTTCAGGGAGAACCCGTTGTATTGTTTTTGTAAAAGGTAAATTTTTTTTATTGCTGACCTTATTAACGTAGCTTTTATTAAACAATATTTTAAAAATCAAATTTTTTTTGTTAACATAATTTACTTTTATTGGCAATTTTTTTTTGCTTTTGTAAAGATTTTCTTCTGCTATATAAACATTTTTTCCAGCCAGCCTGATCTAACTTTCGAACACGTTCTTTGTAGTTTCTCCACTTTTCTTCAATGTTGATTGTTTTTTTTTCTATTGATCATTTTACGGGACACTAGGAACCGAATTCATTTGATTTATATTTTTTTTGTTTACCACGGTGGTGGTTTTAATAACGAATCACTGGGTGGCGATTGAGATTATTTGAGTTATAATATTTGGTGGGTTAGCCATCTTTATCTTTGTTAATCGGAAGCTGAACCAACCATATACATGATGTTGGAGTAGTGTCGTTGGATTTAGTCGTTCGTGGGTGATGATTCGTTGTTCGTGTTCGGGGATGGTTATACATTTCAGGCCGGGTCGGTTTCTCATGGAGGGTGACTTGAGAGATACACCCGGCGTGGGTGCTGACCGTTTTTGGGCGATTGCACACCGGTTATAATTTTTTTTATTATCCTGCAACCTTGGTGAGATATATCTTTTCCTTTTATTTCGTTTGTTTGTTGCGGTTATTCAAGCATGGTTTCATGTCCGGAAACCCCCACGCCATACCCTGAGCCTAGCCGGCTATCCCATACCGCACCGGACCGCTGAAATCATGTCTGCTAACGGAAACCTAGCGTTTTCGTTACAAGTTTCAAAATTGTTTACTTCTAATTTTAGTCTTGGGAGCTTTTTTGGGGGTTCTGGTTCGTTCGTAAGGATTTTTACTATAGTTTTACCTTTATTTGCTTTATATATACCTGGTTGAACTATAATTTCTTTATTTAGAGCTTCGTATTGGGGGACGAACCATTCGCCTTCTTTGTCTGTCTCGAATAAGACTACGTGATTATACACATTGCCCGTGGGATAGTAACGCAGAAATTTAAATTTAATGTTATTTAGAAGAATCTCATTATTCTTGTAATCAATTTTGGCATTAACCCTTTAATGCATGATTTTTTCTTTTTAATTGAAATATTTTTTTTCTTATAAAGATGTGTTTGGTTGAAACGAATTTCATAGTAAAAATGGTTGGAAGCAGCTAGTTTTCCCAGAAAATTGATTTTATGACATGAGGCCTATTTGCACAATTATGCAGTTGTGGTATAAAATTTAAATATTTTTTCATTTATAACGCTTTTTAATAAAAAGACAATTCGTTCAAAATTAAAATAAATTTTAAAACAATTTTCTTATTTATAAAAAATTACATAAATGTAAATGTATGTTTACTACGAACTGTATGCAAAACATCGACTAACTAATTCTAAATGGCGATTTTATTTTCTAAACGCAGAAAAAAACAAAAAAATGTGTGAAACGGGAGAGAAAAACAAATGAACAACAGATATACGAAACAAAACAGAAAAAATATGCTCAAATGTAGATGCAGTTCAAATTAGAATAACATGATGCAGATATGCTACAGTATGCATTAAAGGGTTAAGTTTTGGCATTGATTGAGAGCCCAAAATTCCGTCGAAGAACTTATGGAACTCTAACTCATAAAAGGTTTGGTCAGGTAAGTTTTTGTGAAGGAAATTAAATTTACATTTTTTATTGACGACGTGGTTTCCAAGGATGTTTTTGATAGAAGTATCTTGGGTTTCTAATAGATTTATTGGAACGATACCGGGTTTGATGATGTTTTTGTTCGCGCCCGTATCTATTAATAATTTTATTTTTTTATTTGGATGTACGCTTTCGCATATTAGATATGGAAGGAAATTTAGTCTTCCGTATCGCTTCCCTGTCCCTCTTGAAAATTTTAGTTTATTTCGAAATTACTGGGAGGATCTTCTTCGTTTTGGTTGTCTGACTCATAGTCGTCTTTTGAGCTAATCTCGTGGGTTTCATGATTGTTTATCATATTTTTGTTAAACGAGTTTCGTGATCTCATAGAGGGATCTACTTCCATAGGTGTTGGTGTGCCACCTGTTTGCCATTTTGGTTTTGGGTTTGGCATGTTAAAATTTTTTTCTGAATTCTGTTTCGAAAATTGTTGAAACTGTTTAGATTGTTGAAAATTTGTAGGTTGGTTATTTGGTTTTTGATAATAATTCGACTGATTGAACCTTTGTTGGTTTATTTGACTCGTTTTTTATGAGTTGTTTGCAATTGATTCATTGCAGCTAAATTTACACAGGAATGCATACGCTTCCTCTACATTTCGTAGTTTTGCTGCTTGCGCAAAACCAAAATATGGTTTACTTAATCCGGACAGTAATGCTGCCAGTGCGTCTTCTTCTATAAATGTACTGATCGCTTGCCAGGATTGGTTGTAAATTTCCTGTTGCCTTGCTAGCGATTTTATACTCTGGACGATTTGTTTCGTCTTAGTGTAGAAGTTATGAATTGACATGTTTTTATTTTGTTTATTTGCCCATAGTTGGGACTTATAGTATGTCAATTCTTGTTTATCTCCCAGGGTATCGAGAAGTATTTGCTTCACTTCTTGGAATGTTTCTGGGTCTCCTGCTAGGCATAAAATATCCCTAGCTTTACCTTCTATTTTGTTTTTTATAGCTTGAACATACATTGTAAATTGAGCTTGTGGGACTAAATGTTCGAAGAGTCTTAACGTCTCTTCTGCTGTCTTCAACCAGGCCGTAACCTGTTTTCTGTTCCCGTCGAACGAAGGCATCGACTTAATGGGATCAGGAATGCGGAATATAGCAGCAATCGGTCGATCCGGTCTGATTTCTTCCTTGTTTTGGGGTTTTGGTTCCTCGATTTTTTGACCGAGGTATCTGAGTACTTCATCCTGTTCATTTTGTTTCTGAACTAGGTTACCCAATTGGCCGGCAATTGCATTCAATTGCGCGGTTATTTGTTCCAAGTTTTCCATTTCTTGGTTTGTTTCTTCTATTGAGCTTATTTCTATTTAATATAGAGCGCTCAATATTTTTCTTTCTTTCAGTGTGACTTTTTCCTTTACAAAAAATCTTGTCACAATTATGTGCACTGATTTAAGAAATTTTAACTGTCTTTTCGCGTCTATCTAGTAGTGCGCGATGGTAGACTATTCCCGTGGAATTTCCCAAATTTCGTGTCTATCTCGTAGTGCACGTTAATATGGTTCAATTCCAGATCTTCGAATTTATCTTAAAGGTCCGAAGAAATTAGGTAAAAAGATATATAAAGTTCTTACCTGGTTTGTAGTCGTGGATGTAACGGTTCTCAAAGCGGTTTTGGTGTTGATGCGGTGGAACCTCTAGTCTTCTGGACGATTATAAAATCTATAGCCCGAGATATCACGTTAACTTTCAAACACTTTTTTCTTAAAAAAAAAAATCATTGTGTTGAATGTCCGTAATGGATTCACTTTAAAATAAGTTTTTATTTGCTTATTTTTCTACACTGTTACAACACTTTCACTTCACTTTGCCGTACGGCTGCGCCAATTATGAGTTGGGTCTTTACGCGAACATAAAAAAAAATATTTTATTTTCAATTTTTATTTAACTTTCAATGTTACACGTTTGGTTTCTAAATTACAACTAACTTAATTATGAATTTTATTTTCTTAATTCTAATCTAAAATTATTAAAAATGCTGCGCGTGCGTCTTATGCTTATCCGTTGGCTCAGGTGTCACGTATTTTACGATGTTCTCTTTAATTACATTTCCCAAGTGTGGGAAATGCAATTAAGCATTTTCTTTATGTTCGTCTTTTACATGTGACGAATGAGAAATGCTATTATGCGCTTTGTTGGAACGTAATTATATATATATATATATATATATATATATATATATATATATATATATATATATATATATATATATATATATATATATATATTAGAGCGGATTAAATTGTATGGAGAAAAAATTTTTAGTCTGGAGACTCCACTTTTCTGTAAATTCATTGTATTTGAAGCAAAAATGTCCACTACACCATATGGCTACGATGAATTTCGAGCCTGCATAATTTCATTTCAAGATTTTTTTTATATAGAGTGAGTTTTTTAAAATGTCAGGCTTTTATCTTGAGAACGGTGCTGTATAGGAGAAAGTACCTTTTAATGAAATTTGTTAAGGGTCGAGGGGACATCAGATGGTGACCTTTAATTCGACCTTCAAGGTCATTTGATGGTCAAATTGATTGTTTTAAATTGAAAAGCCCTATTTTTGGACCTCTGATTCGGCAAGGGCACAAAATTTTACGTTCAGATAGGAAGTTTATTCTCTTCTTTTGAATGACAGTCAGATGTTAGTTCAAGGACAAACTACTAAATAATATGAAATAATCAGCAAATAATGAATTTTAATGGGGAATGACTTAATTTAAATTTGTTGGCACCATGACCAAAGGTACCAAGTTAATATTGTGTTAGTATATTCCCCATTTCATTATTTACAGATCATTTCTAATTATTTAGTAATTTGTCCTTGAACTAACACCTGAAAGTCTTCCAAAGGAAGAACCTAAAATGCCTATCTGAACGTATAATTTTGCGTTTTTTATGAATCTGGGGTCAAAAATAGGGATTTATATTTAACAAATTCAATTTAACCTTCAAATAACCTTGAAGGTCGTAGTCAAGGTTGAATTGAAGGTCGCCATCCGATGCCCCTCGAACCTTAACATATTCATTAAAATTAATTTTCTCCTATCCAGCACCGTTTTCGAGATAAAAGCCTGGCATTTTAAAAAACTCACTCTATATAAAAAAAAATCTTCAAATGAAATTATGCAGGCTCGAAATTCATCGTAGCCATATGATGTAGTGGACATTTTTGCTTCAAATACAATGAATTTACAGAAAAGTGGAGTCTCCAGACCACTAAAAAATTTAATCCGCCCTAATATATATATATATATATATATATATATATATATATATATATATATATATATATATATATATATATATTTACTAATTATACATAGTTGCTAATTTGCTATCAACAGTTGTTGTTCGGACTAAAATGTTGTTATAATTGTTTGCAGCAAACTTTCTGATTATTTGTTATAAAGAATTAAAATGTTTGTTATAAAAACATCATGTGTTTGCAACACATAGGTAACAATTAGGGCCAAACAGATATTGTTCAAAGCAAATGTTAAAATACATAATCCAGTTTTTGTTGCAAACATTCAAACGATTGCTGCTACAAAAGTTTCTCCTTTGGGGCAACTATTTTGTCATTTATCATAAACGCTTTTTCGAAAACACTTAACTGTTTGCTGCCTAAAATGTTTGCCACAAATGAATTTGTTTTTTCAGTGCACACATGTGTAACTTCTTGGCACCAAGAATATTTACAAGACATTCAGCAGCAAATTTGGCATTAGCGACCTTACCCGAGGACATGCAAGCCACAATTTTCGAATATTGTGTGTTAGGTTTGACCTAATCCACAAGCATTACCTTACCTGTTCGCCAAAATCGTAAGTAAGATCTTCACTTTCTCTTGCATATAGCTGTAGAAAACTGAGCACAAATGAATTGTATTCACTGAGCTCAAGGTGCTCCTAGGCTCATATCACATCCGGACACATTACATCATCAAGGAAGACCACATCGCTCTCTAGCACGGCTCATAATTGGTCAAGATAGCATGATTCTGGTTAAGTTTTGCATCAACGATCAAATTTCGAACCCTAACTCAAATACTTCAGATTTCGTGAAGCAGCTCCACATAAAATCGAGTGCTTAAGTTTTGTTTCTGGCAAAAGACAACCAAACAGGCAATCGTCGATAATTTCGCCGTTATAATCAATGTTCCATTTCATTATTTCGACTAACAAAAAGGCAACGAGCACAAAAACCAAAAATAATTTATCACATTAAATGGCAAACATTTGAGATTGAGAATAAAATATTACACTTGGTTGGTTAAAATCCACCCGCTTTTCAAAAAAGGCAAAACCACAATATTCCGAATTCTGGATTAATCTCAACATATAAACAATTTTAAACGTATTTTTATTTTTAGATGCTTTTATTATATTTTATTTAGCATTTCCCAATATATTTACTACCAGGTTAAAAATTGGAGGTATATGTGGCCTATTAGAATCTGGTAGTGGAAGAAATACAACTGGACCAATTTCTGCATCTACCACAATAGGTTGCCGATACAAACTTTTCAGATTCACAATTATTGATAATGATTGAACAAATCCAAATGTGGCTAGTAAAATAACAACCAATGCTCCAAACGCTTTCATCTTCAAAAAATATTTAGTGGATATTATGCCGTTTCAAATTTCTTATATTAACTGAAGTAAATGAAAAAAACTGATCGCTTTTATACGCGAATTTATTACAATTAATCATCCAATTGTAAATATGTAATAATTAAAAAAAAAAAAAAAATTATCATAGAATATTCAATAACAACCACAATTTAGGGAAACACTTGTATCAACACAAATAATGTGATCAATGTCAAATTATTGTTTGCGGTTATAAAAATAATAAATTAATGTGCGTGTTTTGGATAATGTCGCAAAATTGTCGTTGCGGCTGAAAGAAATATTTAAAGCCTAAGAGTGGAGACAATATGGGGCAAGAAAACCTCTAACCTGGTCATTTTATAAAGTTTTAAGTTTGAACATTTTTTTCCATTGTCACAAAACTTTTGCTGATGAATGAACTTTGTTTAATTTTGGAATTGGATATGACTTTTTGTGTTTGACATTTTATTTCACTCAGGAGTTGTATCATATGCTAAAGTTTCTAAAACGTTAAATTTCAGAAGCAATCATAAATTTTAAATATGTCACATCAAGTAAATTCAAGTCCAATCCGCTTTACTTTTAATCACCAAAGCACGCGTATTAATTTATTATTTTTATAACCGCAAACAATAATTTGACATTGATCACATTATTTGTGTTGACACAAATGTGTCCTAAGTTGTGGTTGTTGTTAAATATTCCAATTTTTTGTTTTTCTAAATAACTCTTTAAAATTGGATGATTCATTGTAATAAATTCGCATATAAAACCGATCTGCTTTTTTCATTTACCTACTACGGTTAATATTAGAAATTTGAAACGGCGTAATATCCACTAAATATTTGTAAGATGAAAGCGTTTGGAGCATTGGTTGTTAT
This sequence comes from Tipula helvola, assembly GCA_963556165.1. NCBI lineage: Eukaryota > Metazoa > Arthropoda > Insecta > Diptera > Tipulidae > Tipula > Tipula helvola. Next base: position 175,760,378 of record OY744483.1, on the reverse strand, counting down.
TTTACTAGCCACATTTGGATTTGTTCAATCCTTATCAATAAAACCGAAGCCGCAAATATTGATTGCAGAACCCATATTGGTTGATTATTCGAGAACAACCACAAATCATCAACTTACATGGTTACTGACAAAATATGTTCATACTGAATTTTGTGATAGATGCAGGAGTCCACTAGCGAAGACTTCATGCCAAAATCTTTAATAACACTGTCCAATTTGCAATTCCAAGTCCGACCAGCCTGTTTTGAGCCGTAAAATGTCTCCTTAAGACGACAAACTTTCAACGATTGTTTCCCATTCTGATATCCTTCCGGTTGGCACATATATATTTCTTCCCGTAATTCATCCTGCAAAAATGCCGCATCCATTTGATCAATATCTGGTTTTGTATATTGTAGAACTTATCCGTCAATAGAATACCTACAATTCATCGGCTGCAGCAGCTTCTATGAATATCGTTCCCTCGCTTCATCTATATATTGCAATAAAGAGGCTTGCTTCATGATTTTCCCACTTCATGGTCATCGTTTGTATTTATTGGTACAAACGATTCAATGAAAATTACATCACGACTCTTTAATATGTCAACATTCGACCAGAATAATTTTTGTATCTTGAATCAGACAACATACAACTTCAAAGCTTTCGGCCAATTCTTCCGGTATCAATCCTTACGATTGTTGTACTTCATATAATCTTTCGATTCCATAAAAAATGTGTCCTCAATGTCAGAATCAGGATACATCTTTCCTCTAAATTTCATCAAGTTTTATTACTTCTTGCTTCAGACATTGTTTTAAATAAGCTTCATAATAATCAGACACTAGATTAGCAGTCCGTCGTTGATAATTTATGGCGCTGGTTAAAAATTGTAGTAATTTATATGATTCGTTCCATTCTCGAAAAATTACAATATAAATGTTTGAGCTAAAACTAGTGCTATCTGTTGATGAGTAGATAAATTATGAATACATAAATTAAAATTAACGGCCATTGTCAGAGATTTGGACTCAAGTTGTGACAGTTCACGAAATACGTCGTTGATTCATCATCTCGAATCTGCTGTAAAGTTATCGCCATTTACAGGCTTAGGCGCAAATCCAAATAGAATTTCTTGTGGAGTAATATAGACAACTTTCCATTTCCCTGACTATCCATGGTCGTGCGTATTGCATGAATAATTGTGTGTCTACTTGCCAATTGGGACGTGGAGTGGCGGTGGCGTTTAAAATGTGGCGAATGTTGTTGTTCGTGCAAAATCGTATTGCAAAAGATCACCAACGTCAAATTCTTGTCACTAAATCTTTTTTATTTGCGAACGTTTTAAGAGAGTTAAAATTGGTAATAATGACGAACTTTTTCCCTAGAACATACGGCCTAAAACGGTCTATTGTTTCAACTACTACTAACTAAAATCAAAACTATGCAACAGAATGCCAGTTTTTATAATTTGAAACGTCTTCTTAATAAGTTGTAATGCTTTGTTGTGCTGGTTGTTTGAGAAATGTGGAATAAACTTTCGAAAATAGCTCGCAAGCCCACAAACTGCCTTACCTGATGTACATTGAACATTTTGATACATCAACAATTTTAGATTGCCTTGGTTTTATTCCCTGTTTGGTAATTGTATGTCCAAAGAAATTTACACTTTCCCTCAGCATCTTGCACTTTCCGATTTTCAACTTGAGGCCACAATCCCTTAATTTCACCAAAAACTTCTCCAACAAAATAATTCCTTCATCGACAGTTGAACTCGAAATAATTATGCCATCCAAGTAAACGGGGATTCTATTATCTATCTCGCGCATGTTAACGTTCATCATACGCTGACAAACAGTAGATGCATTGCCACCAAACCTTTGCAAAGTATTCACATGTGAGGCATTGGGTACCTATCTCTAACCGTTTGGTTATTTAATTTGGATATATGCAGATATGGTCTTGGCCGTTTACCCTTTTTACTACAACTATCCGATTAGAATATGACAAATGATTTCTAGCTTAAGCATCTCTTCAATTTGTTTGCGGGCATTTTCCCGTTGAGTATGAGATAGGCGATAAGGAAGATTAGATAAAGGCGCCTTGCTCTGTAATTTTATTTATATCACAGCCCTATATCAGTCTCACCAATTTCCCGCACACACAGAGCAAAACAATCTCGATAATCCCGAAGCGAACCAACCCTATCACGCGTTGCCTAACGTCGGATGGTAAATCAGGACTTGTACATTTATCTAACACATAACGTCATCGATATTACTAAAAACTAGTTTTTCCCCTTGTTCTGATTCACAGTTTACGATGTTAACTAAGTTACGGCCATTATCTTAATCTACAAGTTCTATATTTAAACTTTTCTTATCACCGAATCGCTTATTTTTAAAATATTATTTACAGATAACTCCAACATATATTATCGTTTCCTAAAGCTATCTTATTTAAAGAAATTGGAATGTTATCTTCACAATGTTCTAGGCGAAGCCGGTCGTCTGCTGATGATTTCATAATTTTTAGCTAACAATCAAATGCGGATGATCAATAGCACTTCTATCGATCATTAAATCAACATTGTGCACAGAATCTGGCACAACCAATATATGGAAATTAATGTTTTGTGAAGCTATAACAAACTCAATCAAAACAGTTCATAAGCCAATAATTACCATAATTAGTTATGGCAGTTGTAAGAAATTAAATTTCATAAATCAAATATATGAAGTGTAATTACGACCTCATAAACAATCCATCATTTGACATTAAACCGGCACGGAAAGTTCCCCTAGCAATTGTAAAACAAGAACTGATAAAAAAAAAAAAAAAAATGGGTGTAGTAAAAAAAACAGAGCCTATTCCAGTGGCCAGCCCACTGGTGGTAGTTAAAAAGAATAAAAAAATTCGAATATGCATTGATCCGACAAATGTTAACAAATGTATAAAACGACTCCATTATAGCCTCTAAATACTTTAGAGAAATCGCAGCAAAAATATACGGAGCAAGGTTTCTTGCCAAGCTTGATAACAACAAAGGCTTTTGGCAAATAAAAGTAAATAATAGAACTGAAAAATATTTAACCTTTACAGCGCCATGGTGCAGATATTACTGTACAAGATTGCGTATTGGTCTTTCATCTGCACCTGAGGTAATCCAAGAGATGATGTCATCATTGCTTCGAGACATTGAGAACGTTGAATGCTCGATGGACGATATTCTCATTGATGCTATGTCGGAAGAAAAATTAGATGAAATAAAAGTACTTGAAAAATTTAAAACAGCTGGTATAGTATTAAATAAAAGCAAATGCCAATTTGCAAATGGTGTGAGCCATAAATAGATTGAAACAATCAACAAATAGGGTAGAATTGCAAAGAATATTGGGAATGGTAACATACCTACCCATAAATTTATTCCTAATTTGTCGCAATAACTGACCCATTACGAAAATTATTAGGTAAAGACGTTACTTGGAATTGGGAATCACATCATATAGAGGCATTTGAGAAAATTAAAATTCCATTGAAAACATCACCGGTACTCGCTTATTACAATGTAAATAATGATGTCATCCTAAAGATTAGCAGATCCTGGTTCAAAAGGTGTGGGGACTGCTTTGATTTAAAATGAACGTCCTATATAGCATATGCAATAAAACCACTAACAAAATGTCATCAACTTTATCCACAAATTGTAAAAGAAGCGCTGGCATATAAAGTCGGATGCAATAAATTTCATGAATTTGTATATGGTAAATGGTTAATCATCGAAACAGACCATAAATCGCTAGAATCGATTTTGAAGAAATTGATCCATTGTGTACCTCCATGACTTCAACGAATTTTGTTAGAAGTTATTCAATACAATCCCAGGGTAATATATGAAAAGGTACTGAGTTATATTTAGCAGATACCTTAAGCCGAGACTGTGTCAATGGAACTTCAACGGATGATGATGATGTACGCAATCTCAATTCTGCCTATGACACAACTTATAAAATTTGATGAAATAATTGTTTTCATTATTTCCAAAAACAAACTCTGAAACTAAAATATTTTATGTTATAAATTATGGGTGTGAAGTTTATAACAAAAAAATAACACGTATACGTATACAATTCCAATTGGAATTTTTGTTTATTCGTAAGTGTGAGTGATTTACACTGTTAAAACCATTGTTTTATGAAAAACACATATACAAGTGTAAAAGATGGTACATGCTATCTTGTTTTAAATGACGTAATATTTATTATTGCGAAGAATGGGCATTTTTTTTTTTTTTTTTTTCGCTGGCGCTACATCCCATGGAGGGATTTGGCCGCTTCATAGTGAAGTTTCGTAATCATTTGTACAACGGATAATGAGTAACTAGTTCATTGATCATTACATTAACCAGCCGTGATTTTTTCATCACCCGCCGGGAATCGAACCCGGGACCTCCGGAGCTTAAAGCTAGCATGCTAACAACTGTGCCACCGGGGCGGCGAATGGGCATTGTTCTAACCAATAAACAACAAAGCGACTACCGCAAGATCCCATTAATGGAAATTAATAGCCTTAGGAGTCGAGTATAGGCAGTAGGGATTGTCGTAATATGCCATTAGTGGGTAATAATAGCCTTAAGTGTCGTGAACCTAATGGGGTAAACCACATTTCTCAACGGTGGGGAGGAATACCAAATTTCAATTTATTGACGATATGACGTAACAAAAAAATTAAAATTTGGTATTCCTCCCCACCGTTGAGAAATGGCACATACACCGTATGATTTACTTCACTTAAACTATTACTGCCAATCATTCTCAAAAATATATTATTTTTGTCAAAAAATTCTAAATCCCATTATAATATTTTTTGTTATAAACTTCACACTTTGATATTTCACTCAAAATTCTTATTGGAATTTTATTAACAGTGTACTTTCTAATACATGCATATATTTTGTTATTTGTATAAACTTCACACCCATTATAAATTTTGCATTTTATTGAAATTGTTTGTGATCTAACTTGATTTTTTTATTTATTTGTGTAATTACAATAATTTATTACTTTATTTAAATGAATCACTTTTTTACTTTTTAACATTTACTAGTATTATTTTATCGTCTTCTAACAATCCAGACTACTCCTACAAACAATAAAATCGTTACAACTATACAAGTTACAACTATTCCAAAAATAAAAAGCCGGTTACTATCTGAATTACACAAATTGGTATGGCAATCAACATGCTCATATGTTAGACCACCAATTAATTCAAATAAAGAGAACGCGACTTTATTTATAATAGCCTCGTTAAAACGCCCACAACCTCTCACAATAAAGGACTCTCCACCTTTCTTTATCGTGGCACTAAAACATGCGTCAAAATTTGAATCACATATATGTTCAATTAATTCCTTGCATTCGTTGTCTAATTTGGATCTGCACTGGTAACATTTTATTGCACCGGTTTTATGTAGAGCACCTGAAAAACAGAATAGATATACATAAATGTTACGAAAAAAACAAAAGGTTTTTATTTAAAAGCTTACCGAAACATATAATGATGGCGAATATTTTAGAAACGCCTGCAAATTTCATAGTGCTACGATGACTGTGATTCAGTTGCTAGTTCACTATAAATTAATTTTTTTTTTTACAATTAACAAAATATTATAATCAAATTATGTATGTATACATATATGTATTTATGTATATAGGTTGATTATATAGTTGGTATTTATATTTATAGACCGGAATAGTTTTTTTTTATTCTCTGATAAAATGCCGGAAATGTATTTCCATATATTGTGTTTAATCCTAATATCCGTTATCATTGAACGCTTTCTGGTCCGCCAATTTATACAGGCAATTTGTTGAGCAAAGTAAACATGTTGTTTTCTGAATGTAACCGATTTATCGATACTTTCATCGTAAATTTACAAAGTCAACATGTTGGGAGATCTGGGGAGGGATGTTGTAATATCACTTTCGATTCGATTTCGATAGAGTTTTATCTCTTGTTTCAAGAATAAAATTGTGCTCTATTTCGCTGTTTAATTATTCGTTTCCTGCTGCTCCCTTATTTCTACTTCTATTCATCATTCTTTATCATCCAAATAAATTTTTGTTTTTATCTATTTTGCTTATCACCTAAAACTCAGTCGCTAACTTCATTCTATGTCAAAACATCATGACGGGGCTTTAGTTTTCAATATATGGTATTTTGCCTAAGTGTCAAAGACGTCAATTTTTTAAGCGTTGAATATATCGAATTTTGTGTCAATGAAACAGAATTTGCGGGAGGGAAGCTTCCGTTTTTTGCTTCCATTTGAAGAAAAATTCTGTTGAAAGACAACGGAGGTTATTGGAAACTTATGGTTAGTTGTTGGAAGCTTATGGTGAAGCTTACCGTTTCGATGCTATTCGCCTTTCTAGCGCCACTAGAGGTGCCACAATAGCTTTGGGCCAGAGGTCGCAATATGTCAAACTGCTTTGGTAACCTGTGCAATGTAAGTATTGTTGATATTATTGATAACCTACATAGCGAGTTAGAGCGAACATAGCGAATTAGAGGTTATTGAACCAAAATAAATGAACTATTTCACTGATGAGGATGAATTAGAAAGGGAGAGAAACTGGATCCTAAAGAAAAAAAAAACAGTTCAGGAAGGGTAAGAAAATAAAAGCTGAATCGTCACCTGAGGTTGAACCATTAAATGGTAGTGGAACTGCAAGTACCGAACCGACAGTTGTCCAACCCGAGGTAAATCAACCAAAAGGTAGTAAATCTACCAAGAACATTGCACCAAAACTGGTGCAACCGAAAGAAAAATCATCCCCACCAATAAAGATTGTGGGCGTAACCAGTTATGTTAACGACACATAAAATGCTGTACCACACTGTGTCGCGTCGGACAACACAAATAATTTACTAAAAAACAGTTATCATTAAACGGATTATAAAAATCTATATAATTTTTCGTTCTGTAAAAATAAAATAAAATACCTTCACTTGTTATTTAAAACTCAATCCGAAAAATCGTGTTTTATTTGTGCCTTCAATTGTAAAACTAAAAATAATAAAGTGCTTCAAAATACATTGTGATTTGGTGAATTTGTAACGAACTGGTTGGCATCAACGGGGACCAAGATACCTTGGTTCCGAAATAGAGCCGTTCGTCACTGAAATATTTGTAGCATATTTAGAGCTTTGGCGTGGTCATGTTTTTGCCGGCTAAGGCTCAGGGAGTGGGGTGGGGTTTGCCAAAGATAAACATGCTCTAGTTGACCATGTGGATGTAATTAAAAGGAAATAGGAACTAGGGAATGATTAAGGTGCGGATCAACCTACCAGAACTGCTCGACACTTACCAAGTCATCCTCACGATATAGCTATCAGCCTCTCATCCTGAAAATTAACAATCCGGAAATACGAACGAAATCAGAGAAACCGTTAAATGAAATTAAGAAATTAGTTAATAAGACAATAAATGTATTCGGCATTTAAAAGAGACAACAATTCAAGAAAAATGTGAATAAACGATTTCAATGTAAAATTATTAAACCTAGCCATGACGTCATTAACCCCCTAATTAACTTAATAAATAATAATTTACAATCATTGATATTAGAAAAATTTGAAATGTCTAAATTATCTTCAAATTATTCGAAAAGAAATAAGAAATTACTTAAATTATAGGATAGAAATTATATGAATAAATAAGAAATTATATAAATTAAATAAGTAAATAAATAATTCTTAGCTTATATTAGATAACCGCGTTGTCCCACGTTGTTTGATGCTGCCATTTTGTAAATTTTTAATTTCCACGTATGTTAGTATTAATGTGCAAATTTTATAGATTTTTCTGTTGCACGTTTAAATTTGCACTTACAGACTCTACATTAATACGTTTAATTTTAGTTTAGTATTATGCAACACACAAGCTTAGTTCACTTAAATTGTTCACTTAGAAATATTTCATTCTTCACTAAGCTTTTCGAAAATTAATATGATTACGTGTGGTCACCTTATATATAAAACGCTAGGAGTTAATTTCTTGTTTGTAAATGTTGCGTTACAATTTGTATGTTTAATCAAAGATAATATTATAATAGAGATAGTTCAATCAGTGCAAAATATAAAAATAAATCTAGGGTACCTCCATCATATCGAAGGGAGCCTCCAGTTTAAATAAAATTTATAAAAACATTTTTTTGCTTACTGTATACACGTTTACAACAAAATAATTTCGTTTTTGCTGTTTCCTTTTCTACATTTCTATACTCACACACAATCAATGTGCAACATAAATAATAAAATAGCATATTGTTTGAATGGTGTTGTATTTTTCCTGGCTTGCTTTAACTATAAAATATAAAAGGCTTGTCTAACAAGCAAATTATTTTGTGGGTATATTTTAAGAATATTGCTCATGCAATAGAACTTTATTGGATAACAAAATCGCATCCGTGCAAATACTTAAGACACGTTTACAGTGAGTTGATTTTGTTGCGGTTGGAGTATTTTATTGCACTTGCACAAGGTGTTGATCATTTGTGAAAAAGCTGGGATGAAGTTTATGATTCTAATGTGCTAAAAGGTTAAGGTAGCATTAATATTAAAATAAATCTGGCCCTAATGGTGTTCCACAATTTATTTTGAGTGTTCCGTGTTGTGAAGCAATGGCTTGTAAAAACAGTTCATTTGTATTATTAAAGCTGGTTTTGGGCTTTCCCAATCCTTATAAATAAAATAAAAACACAAATTTATAATATTCCTAAATGATTTTATTCTCTTTTGAATGATTTAACAACAAATGCTGATCCGTTTTGATAGAAAACACAAACAGCGATGCTATTTTCTATTGTTGTAGAATCGTTAATCGTGAATTACGAGAGAACTTTGTTTGTTATTTAAGACTGTTTAGCATCCATTGGCAATGCTTTTCTATAAGAACTTTAATCATAAAATTCAAAATTTTTAAATGATGTTCTAAGCAGCTATTATTTGAAGAATAATATTCAGCGTATTGTGGAGCGTTATTGGCTAATTCGATACAACTATCCATTATAGTTTGTTTAATATGCCTCTCGTGGTATCGTTTTTGAAATATGCGGCGAAAATTCTCAATTTGCATTTTACATACCCAAAAGAAGTCTTCTTTTGGGCAATTCAGTGATGCAAAACTATTATCATTATAATAATTTTTGTTGTATAAAAAATATTCATTGTCCATCTGGATGTTATTTTTAGACGACATATTTTCCAAACATATTAAGCAATCGATTTGACCAATTACTACAAAAATAACATAACCAACAAAATATTTCATGGAATTTTCTCCAATTGCTGTAGTTACATAAAACGATTCCCCAAATTCGCATAATTCTTCGCTTTGTTCTTCTGACATTTCTGGTAAAATAGTGTCTTTCCGCTGATCCTCTTCTTGAAACTCGGTACTTAAAAAATCATCTCCGTCTGCTTCACAGTTAGAAAAATTGGATTTAAATTGTAATTTGGACGATATTATTTGTGACAGGATATTATTAAATTGAAAAACGGATGGGTTTTTATTGTTACCACCTTTATATCGAACCTGAGCAAACAAATTTTCGATTGGGTCTTGATTTAATCGATTCGTTAAAATGTAGTTAACGTTTAGATTTGGATTTCTAAAAAATTCAGTTCCCAATAGTATTGCCGCATTAATGGTTTGCACTATACCATCAATGCAATAGATAGATTTAGCTCCTTTAAATGTTGTATTTTTAAAATAAATTAAATAGCTGTTTAATGTTTGAAAAATTTTGTTATTTTCAGCCAAAGCACATCGATAAGGGTTGGAATTAAAGACTGTTTTGCTATTTAAACAATCGAATAAATTATTAGAAACTTCAGTAAATTTTGCTGTTGATATAGCTAATTCAGGATCGGAATATATTTTTAAATCCACTGCGGTTTTAATTCCAGCCACGACACTCTTACTAAAAATTTGGGTGGCGTATCGAACACGCATCTTTTCATGTATTTGAATATATGTGCTTTAATGTTATAGTTTAGGACAAAGTTTTGTGGTCACATTTTTTTCCCAATTATACAATTTTTGAATCACACTCCAACAAACTAAACCATCCGGACTATCATATTTTGTACCTTTTACTAAATTATTTCGTAAACTTTTTATTAAATGACAAATATCATATAGGCAATAAATGTTTCTATCATTATATACAAAATAAGGGTGCTCCGAGGTAACGTTCAACTTTTTAAAACATTTTCTATTGTTGCTACCCTGATCGCAAATTATTGCAGCAACATTTAAGCCCACAGTTTCACAAATTCTTAAATTTTCATATACAATTTTTTGAAGGTTTGAACCAGAAATATTGGTTTTTGTGGAATAATAATTTAAGATAAATTTCCATTGTGAGCATATGCTTCTGACCATAAAAACACAAACGGATTGCGCAATTTAACGCGTTCTAAAAGCACCAAAATCTTGAACACCTTGAATTTCATCATGAACTTCGTTGTATGTTAAATTTTGCCTAATTTTAATTTCATCAAAAATTAATGTCACCTGTTTTCCTCGATCATCAAGAGCTCCAACTGCTGATATGAGTCCTTTTAACAGTATTTCATTTGATCCAGGCCTCAAATTTTTTATTGGTCTCCATCTATTTATCGATGATTTAGACGGTAAATTAAATTTTAAACAATTTCTCATAAAAAAATAAGTTGCTGGAGATTTAAAATAAAGGGTCTGTGCTAGTTGCTTTTGTAAATCGGTAAATACAATTTTCCTGTTAGTTGGTGCAACCATCATTTCCACAAATGATTTAGCCGTAGGTTCCAGGTCAGTTCTCTCTAGAAGTATATCATTCCATTTTTTGTTATTTTTCACTAATAAAATTTGAATTTTTTGTTTTAGAGTGAACACTTTGGAAGTAAGATACTTAATTTTAATTGTTTTTTAGTTAATCTTGATTTAAGATTTTCTATTTCTTGTAATAATTCGCGATTTTGTTTTTTATATTGATCAACGGTTTTAATTGTTCGCTTACTTTCAGCTATCGACGCTTTATTAAGAACCATTGAATCTAAATTGACAATATCTGATTGCGGATTATCCAAAGGTAGATGAAGAGATGGAATAGCTTTATTTATTAGTCTCTTCTTTCCGATAAACTTGGGATCAAAATGGGTACTACATATTCGTTTTTTATGTAAATTATCAAGTACAAATGGATTAGGTATTATGCGACATGCAATTAACCATTCCTTTGCTTGAACGACATTTTTAGGGAAACGAAATAATTTTAATTTAGAATTTCGTCTCGAGTTATGGCAATTACTCACTACATATATAGCGCTAGGGCGATAGGGGCGATCGCCCCCCCCCCCCCCAGCACAAACAGTTAATTTTCTCGACGTTAAAAAATAATCGTTTGATTTAGCACTAGCAGGTGAATTACCATAAAGAATTGAAGAATTTCCTTACGTTCTTATATTTTCATGGGAAAAATTACGACACCGGCCATTTATTTTCCCACTGGTGTTCTCACTGGAAAGATAATTGCGAAAACAATCTGAAATTTTCTGAAAGAAAACTTTTTTATTACTTCGAATTGCATAGGAATATGTACTGATGGCAGTATTGTTATGACATCAGTTCAGAAAGGAGTTTTTGCTGTAATACAGAATGAGCTGCCACAGGCTGTTCAATGTCATTGCACTAATCACGCACTTAATATTAGTATTAGCAAATCATCAAAAGTACAGTCTATCAGAAATTCTGTTGGAAATTTCGTTCTTAAAAATATTTTCAGTAAGCAGCTCAAGTTTTTATGTGAAACACGGTGGTTAGAGCGACACGACTCTGTAATATTATTTAAATCCTCGTTTTCACAAATCATTAATGCTTTATAATATCAAAGTGGAAAGAGTCTGAATCATCACGGAAGGAAAGCTAAACGGTTTATTTTATGTATTTGCAATGTCCAGTCTATTGTAGTTTAGCTTATAGTTTGCTATTCCTCTTCCGTTCAGTAAATTATTGCAAAAAATTAATTTAGATAAACTTCAGCCAAAAATGTATTGTCAGATTTGCTTAGCAACTCAAAGATCATAGAAAGAACAGTGAAACCGTGTTTTCTACCATTATTAATTAAAGAAGCGAGTGACTTAATGGAAGAATTAGACGTTGGCATTGCGTTGCCAAGACTTGCTACAAGACAAACAAGTAGATAATAATGTTTTAGTTCTAGAGGTTATTATATAGAAGATATTAAAATCAGAACTGGAAACGACAGTTTCATTATATTGGATTTAGGATAGCAATTCCATCAAATATTATAAAATATTTCTTCAAAAACACTACAAACTACAACAGAATCTGTATTCACCGAGTTTCAATTTTATTTAAAGAAAATAAATACTTCTATGGAAATCTTATTAGGCGAAGTTCAAATATGGCAACAGAAATGTCAACGAGGGAAACGAAATAATGAGATCGTTCCAGCTGGCGCATTAGCCTCACTTGCCAAGTGTGATGCAGAAGCTTTGCCTGCCATTCAAAATATTTTAATTATGTATGTTATCGACACGTATCCTGTAAGTGTTGTATGCGCTGAAAGAACCATGACCGAAAATCGGTTGATGGGACTGGCACTTTTACATATTTTTTTTTTTTTTTTTCTTCGCTGGCGCTACATCCCATAGAGGGATTTGGCCGCTTCATTTTGAAGTTTCGTAATCATTTTTGTTAACGTATAATGAGTGATTAATTCATTGATCCTACCCTTAAACCAGCCGTGATTTTTTCATCACCCGCCGGGAATCGAACCCGGGACCTCCGGAGCGTAAAGCAAGTATGCTAACCACTGTGCCACCGGGGCGGCTTTTACATATCCACAGCGATATTACAAATGAAATAAAACCTTCGGATATCATCGACCGTTACGCCAATTAATCAAATAGGCGAATTGAGTTTTTACTGTAACTGTACTATTTTTTTAATAAAGTTACTGGAAACTAATTTTTTTATTCTGTTTATCTTATAATTTATATAGATACTTCTTAAAAAAAACTGTTTTGTTAACGGTATAATTTCTATATTCGCCCCTCCCTGCAGCTCCTTCTGGATCCGCGCCTGGCAGAGACTAAGCGTACTTCACAACACAAAAAAGATTTAAAACTAAAATGGAAATGCAATGGAAATGTCAATGCAAATACACAAAATAAAAGTAAATTAGTTTGCATAGGTTTTAAAAGTAAACATGAAAAAATAGAAAAACTTTCGAATTGAAAATACACAAGCAGAATTGAAGTAGGTTTGTATATGTATTATATTGTACAGTAAACTAGAAAAATGGGTTTCTTCTTTTTAGTTTTACATTTTCTATAAAAATATCTACATACAGTAAAATTCTGCTTTGAAGGAGTCATCTCATTATAATATCATCTTTGGTTTAATATTTGTGTTTTATTTTCACACAGTGACCACACTTACACTTTTTACAACTGAGATTATGATTAGAACGTAAAAATTATTTTTATTAGATTAACGTGTGACTTATTAATGTCTTATAATTATTAACTGTATATTATGTTAAGATTATTATTATTTTAGAACTTAGGTATTATAGTTTTAGGTATATTATTATTTTATGGCGTAGTTAGTACGTTCATAACACACACAAAAAAAATACTTAATTAAGTAACATATGTAAATCGTTCTTAAATCAATTACACTATAATATACAGAATATTACGCTACAAATTTATGTGATTCATTCACACTTTTTATGTTTGTAGCTCAACGGGATTTTTCATTAATTGAAATTAAACCCGTAATTAATTAAGTATCACCAAAATTAAATTAAATTAAATTGTTTGTCATATTAACTATTGAGTTTACACTATTAGTTAAATATTAATTATGACTACTTTTCACTAATAATATTCATGACTAAAATATTTTATTAAATATTGATCAAGCTTAATATTATTTATCAGTTTTCGATTTTATTTTCAGTACGAAAAACTGATATCCACTCATCACCATTAAAATAACTTAAGTAACAAATTTAACAAAATTTCAAAAACCGACTCTCGAACATCCAGATTTCGGGTTTATATCTCAAAAAAAAAAACAATGGGCTCTCCTACTACAGCATTTCAAACGGCATAATCAAGATTCCCCTACACAAGCTATCTATTTACATCGACAAGCAAATTCCTAATAACGTTAAGCGTTAGGGGTGTTAAACCTTTCCAATACGGGAACGACGGGGAATGGCCTGTCGTTACAAATTCCATTCTTCATTTTGAATTACCAAATAATTATCCTTACGATAAAATAATCGTAAGCGTCAACTTTTTGGTGTCAGAGTGGGATACTAAATATCCACCATTTTAAAATCTTTGAGAAAGATTTACTACAAATAAACGGTTGCTGTTTTCCGGCTGGACACGCTTTCTAAGTGCCATACGGATCTGCCAATGACGATAAAATTAAAATTCATGTGAGCTTTCTGACAAAAATTGTGTATCTATTTCATAGAAGCTACACATTTGTGCATATATATTGTAATACTTTGTGTTGGAGAACGTGTATGTGAAGGTTATCTGATACAACGGTAAATCATTGTGCTACAAAATAAGTCTAACATGAAAGTTTTTGTGATTGTTTTGCTGCTAAATACAAATCATGGCTGGTGATCATCGATTAAAAGGCTGTATTGAAATACAGATCAACAACATCAAAAGTGTGGTCAAATTTCATAAGGAACAAATGAGTACATCGAACCTTCGTCAGTGTCAGTGGCAATTAGAGGATCTCATCGACAGCTACAAGAATTTTGTAAAATTTCAAACGCAGTTCGAGGAGAAAAGTGAATCAAAGGAAATTGATATGACACTAAGGAATGAGATAAAGGCAATGTACATGACTGTTGGCCCGGACATCGAACAGCGAATTGACGAATTAAAGGTGCCGAAAAATAAACCTAACACTCCGGAGTCAGTAAATCCTGCCTTTCCCATTCAAGCACCTAGGCTTCCTGAAATTGTTCTGGATATCTTTTCTGGTGATTTGATGAAATGGACTGATTTCATAAATTCTTTCGATGGCCTCGTACACAATAACAAAAATTTGGCCGACATCACTAAGTTCCAATATTTACGTAGCTCACTATCAGGGACAGCCAAAACAGTCCTAGACAATTTGGACTTTGTTGGTGAAAATTATCCGGTGGCGCGACAGTTGCTTTTCGATCAGTTTGAAATCCCGAAAAGAATTACTGAATAACATATGAAGGCTCTTTTCACATTTAAGCCTTTGGATAAGGCATGCCCTAAACGTTTGATGGAGCTTGTCAACCATTTTAATTCGCATATTCGGTCTTTAGCCCATCTTCAGAGACCTATAGAGCATTGCGATGATTTTTTAGTATATCTAATTGTCTCGAAATTTGATGCGGATACAAGGTCAAAATGGATTGACCACTCGCCAACCTCAACTATTGCTTCGTACGAGGTCGTCAAAAAATTCATCATTACAAGATGCATTAAATTGCAGAGTCAGCCAGCCATTCATTCTTTGAAACACAATCCAACGCAACCAACACTACAAGAGCCCAGACAACCTCACATGTTCCACTCATTCTCAACGAAAATGTCGTCACCGACCTGCACATTTTGCAACGCCAATAGCCACTCTATTTTAAAGTGCAACCTATTCAAGGCGCTAGAAGTTCCAAAGAGGCGCGAGGCTCACACAGAGAAAAATTTAAAATTTTTCGCTTTATAACAAAAAAAATCGGTATGATTTTGACCCCAAACGATGCCTTTCTTAAAATTAGTCGATTAGTCTTCATTTAAGTATTTCATCGCTTAAATTATAGAATGTAATCGTTTTCCTTTCAGACGAAGCAAATTGTCTTAAAATTAGTATTTATTTTTAAATTAAGGCGTTTTGTTTTGTTAGGTAATGAAACTTCCTTCGTTTTATATTCAAACGAGGATTTTACTATGAAGCGAAATAAACATAAAGCGAAAGACTCGAATCAAACATAATCATCTAATTAAAGATTAAATTAATTTCTAAATAAAGCTGCAGATTTTAAAATCTTGTGAAACAAATCCTTTTAGAATAAAACGACTATTCTTTTTACTAGAAGATAATATATTTTATTGTTTTATTTTTTTATTATTTCAATACTTATAACTAAAACTAATTTAATAAAGTAATGCATATGCAATATGGTTATTTAATATAACCCACATTATAAATAATTATGATGTTAATTAATTGATTTTTAACTGTTTCGTTAAATTAAAAAAAAAAATTAAATAGATTTACGTAATAAATTTTCACATACGTATAATAAAATAATTTAAAAAATTAATAAATTCAAATTTATAAATACATATTAAATAATATAATAATAATAATAATATCATTAAAATTCTGCATGAAAATAATTTTTAGGTCTAAAATATTTCTTATTATCTAGTATCTGAGAATGAATTGGTGGGCTTTGAAAATATTCAGATTTGTAAATATAAACTTCATTTATTTTTGCTAATATTTCATGACTTCTTAAGTGAGCTTTATACAATATTTTGTAATTGTATACTGCAAAAAATAATTGCTCTTTTTCTAAAATAATATCAATAATTTCATAAAGTTTTACATCAGAGTGGCGGGTAATTTTATTAAAAAAAAATCCAATCTCGTATTTTTTGCCCACATAAGTGCAACAAGTTGCATTTGATAAATCTAGATCTCCATTTAGTTGGTTTAATTTGATATATGAAAAATAGTGGGTATTTTTTAAATTGAAAACGTTGCTACACTTGATGCCATTTAACTCATCTGAACATAAAAATGAATTGCTAAATACAGGTTTCATAAATTTTAAAGACATTTTCATCGCTAAGCTCAATGAAATATTTTTTCTCGATTTCATTGCATTTGCATACATTTTTAATTGTTGATGCTTCGCTTCAAACCTCATGCAAGATAGAGGTTTTAAAGGACCAAATTTTTTGATTGCACTAACATAATGAACCATGAAATGAAACTTGGGCTTTAAATGGTCACCAAATAGTTGTTGGTATTGGTAGTTATGATTAGCGATTAAATTTTCAAGTTGAATCAACAAAGTGTTGTTAAAGTAAGGTAAAAGGACAGTGTCAATTAAATCTAATAGTATACAAAGAAAAGCCCAAACAGGATCATTGACAGGAATTTTGTCCCCAATCATCAATGGCAAATAAAATACAAAAGTTTGCATTTCTCGAGCTGTTAATTTCAGTCGTTTCTTTTTTAAATGATCTATTTCAATAGGCACTCCTTTATTGGCGTTTTCTGAGCTTCCGTAATAAAAATGTTGCTTTCGATAATTCAACAACTCTATAGTGAAAAATTTCTGATTAATAAAATGCAATAATATTTGGCTTAAGTCGTAATGGCACACACCTTCGAATATATCATGCATAATATCAAAGGTGTAATTTGAAGTAACGTGAAAATCTTTGATTTGATTAAGAATGGATACTTCTTTTATGCCGGCAGTTTTAACTAAATTTTTTTTACTTAAAAGAGAAATTTTTCTGTTATAATCTTCTAAATTTCTAACAAATGAAGGATATTCATTCAGATCAGTTTTCATTTGATCACTAGATCTCAAACAACTTCTGCAATAAAACCCACTATTGAAAGACTTAATCAACCCTAAAATGCCATTCAAACCTAGGTTATCGCCCAAAATGACAGGAATCCTAAATTTTATGTTTAATTCACTGTTTTCATAATTAACAATAATTCCATCTTCACTCAATAAGTTAAATTCCTTTACTAACGGGTACACACATTTATCAGCACCAAAAAAATTAAGGTCATTTGATTTGAAAATTGCTGCAAGAAATATGTGATCAAGTTTGGACAAACAATGCATTGGAATTACCCGAATTGAATAATATAATGCACACATAGACTGAGCGTGTGGTCCTAAAGGATTATTAATCCCAAAGTCATCTATATATAAAAGAATTGGCATTATCAGCTCATTCGAAACATTATTATATTTCCACATCGACCCATTGATAATATTTATCAAATTATTTGGTTCTGTTTTAAGATAGTCCATATGCGCTATTGTTTGTTTTAGCATACCAGGACTCTCAAAATATTTTCGAAGTTGGAATTTAAGCGGCATTATAATACCAGAAATTTTTTCCTCATCTAATACTGACATTCTGTGGATCGTTATTTCACTAATTTGGTTATTAATTGTAAATATTTTTGGAAAACTAAATAAATCTTTACTTATCACATGTTTCAAAAATCTATGTTCCGTTTTGAATAAATTTTGAACATCTTTATATTCTTTCTCAAGGTTTACCAACTGTTCTGTGAATTCAACATTATATTTTAATTCGTCCCTAATCCCTATTATTGATGTTTGTACCGTTCTTGAAATTAAATTTTGAATAAATAGAATATCTTTACGGTTAAAATTATCTTTATAATGGAGTTCAATATTTGCAGATAACATTGTATTATAAATTTCCGTTCTAAAATTAGTATCTTGTGATTTAGTATAAATTGATTGACTGCTACCGGATTCTAATTTTTGAAAACAATTACTGATATTCTCATTACTTGTTGAAATTAAATTGGAGTTATTGGAGAGCGGTGTGCAGATATTTAAGCTTACACTATTTACAATATTATTATTTTCTTTATGCAAATTATTTAAATGACGTTTAAATTTGGTTAATTTTGAAAATGATTGTAAACACTGACCTTGCTTGCAAGTATAGGATTTATTCAGAAGATATTTGTGTTGGCATTTCAAATGTTCAGATAAAAAATTTACAGTAGAAAAACTACTGTGACAAAAACAACAATTATACATTATTCAAAGAAAGCTTTTAAGTCCGAAGACTGTGGATATTGATCAAAAATAGACTCAATGCCATAAAAATATTTCTGAATAAATTCCCATACTTGTTCACAATCTCTACTGTATTTTAAATTTAATGTATTATAAACCTTAAAGCACAGATCTACTGCGTTTATTAAATTTTCACATTTATAAGATGTGCAATTATCGACGTAAACATAAAATGTTGTGGAGTTTAAAGATTTTATACCATAAACAAATGGTTGCATTTGCAAACCATGTGAAAGGTATTTATCCATACGTTCTTGGATAATGTTTTCTAAATTATTCAATGTATCAATAATTTGAATTTGTCCAACTTGAGAGTCTTTAATGCTCGGTCTCCAAATAGTGTTGCGATAGGAAATACGGGCAGATGGTTTGGCCAATGCATGTAGGCTATGTAAAATTGTTAAGCTTCGATTATCTAAAATGAAAACGTTTTAAAAATGAGCAAAATTACTTCAGCATTTCAATGAATTTTTGTTTACCTTCGTTAGTTGAATCCTCTATTTGCAATAGTGCTTCCTTTGTTTCTATGTCTTTAACGCATCGTAACATTTTTGGAATGCATGTGGTTGCAAAATGTTCCCATTGTTTAAATAAACTATTTTTTTTCGTTGGATGTAGAAATTCAAAATCAATGTCGTACTGAAATAAATCCAAGGAGGATGCAATCTAATTATTTATACTCTTTAAAATTAGTTTTTCAGTAACTATACAATGATGTAGCTCTGGCATCTTTCAAAAGAGGCCAATCCAAAAATATTTCTGCCAAACTAGATAAGTTTGTTATTCTATATTTTATTGTTTTTTGCCAGCAACCTTCAATTTTGTCCCATGGTTCAGTGTGCCTCTTCAGAAAAATTTGAATTTCCTTTTCTTCTGTAAAATCTGGCGCCCCCACAGTTTCGTTCGGTTTAACTTTTTTTTTATATGGGATTATTTCATTCGATGTTTGCCTTTTTATTTTCGTCAGTGTATTGCGTTGTCTGTTAAATAATTTACCCTTGGGATTTCCTGATGTTTTCTTTTGGTAATAGGTTTACTGTGGTGTAGATAGAATATGATGTGTTATTAAAATAAAAAATTGCCGGTTTCATAAATTTTTGTGTTTTCATTTAAAGTTTTCAACAAATTAATTAAATGATTGAAAATTGAAAGTTTATTGAAAGTACCATTACACATATGTATATTCCGTGCTAGATATACGTTTATTGTATTAAAGTAAATTAGTTGAAAAATTATTAAAATTTAAATGTAATATTTTTGAACTTACTACTACTTCATTAGTAAAAAGCCTTTGAATTTCATTAGCATAAAATTCCATCTCTGGATGAGACAACCTTTTACCAGAATCTGTATATTGATCTATAATCGCGTCACAAACCATTTTCTCTTGATTCACAGTTAATTTTTTTAAATTCTGATCTCTTAAGTCCAATAAAATTTGTCCGTATTTACTTTTTAATAAAATATTTTCTAACTTCTAAATAAAATGTTGGTTGTAAAAAATTATTAGAAATGTATGGCTTTATATAGGTAAATAAGTTTGTAAAACAGAAAATACGTTTATATTATATATTATTTATACATAAATAATTTATAATAATTTTCAATAAACAGATCAGGTTTTACGAACCTCCGCTGTCATGCATAACTATCGTTAAATAGTTTAAACAATATTTTCAGTTTTAACTGAAAAAATCAGTATTTGGTTTTTGGTTCTAAAACTAACAAAGCATGATACATGACATGCATTTTTTTAATTATTATAAATTATACTTACTTCCAAATTTTCTGCCGAAGAGGACGAGGTATTGCTATTTTTCGTCACGTTCGAATTAATTGATAGTGTGTCTTCAGATCCAACGGAGTGCACCGGTTTCGTAAAATTATTTACCTTCCAAATTTGAATAGCATCGTCAAACTCTATGCGATCTAAAAGCCTGCTATTTGGTATTAAAATGTCCACATGATGCTTTTGAATGATTTTTAATTGTTTGGTGCCTAAACCTGCGTCTACATCAATAAAAAATTTAATTAGGTGTAATCTATTATTTACTATTATTTGTTTTCTTACCTTTTAAAACTTTATATATATATTCTGGATTAGTTAAGTTCCATCCATTTATTAGAATTGTCAGTTCATCGTGACTATTTTCATTTTCAATACAATCTATATTGCCAATTAAATGTTCGTTGCACAAATTAGAATCAGGAATATCTATTATTAATCCAATAATGTCATTAGGTTCATTCAAACTGTCCATTATGTTATTAGGACAATAAAAACACCTAGTTTTGTGATGTTACAAAAGAGACTATTTTATGTATCCACCAAAAAATATGCGCGTAATATTGAGAGTGTATGTATAAAATTTCGGGTAAATTGGGATAAGTCACAAACGAATTGCAAAAAATTTCATTGCAGCTTCAAGCTTCGATTGGTATGAATAATTGAGCCCTTTGTATTACAAAAACAAAATGGTTTTTCTTCATAATAACACTTTAACGCCAGCGCACGTTAAAAATTATATTATATGAACATTTGATTTTAAATGTGGTGTAAGTCCATTTTTCAAAAACAAAAAAATTAAGTTAAGAGTATGTTACCGGCCAATAACCGTTGGTGGTAGCATCGCACACATGTTGTGTGATCGGCCATTAACAGTTGTTCCGGCTATATCACACACATATTGTGTGAGCGGCCATTAAAGTGTTAATCAACCTAAACGTGAAGCCAAAACTAAATATTTCACAAAGCGGTAATGATTTACCTTAATTCACTGTTATAATAAAAATTATAATTTCAACAAACTATACGATATTAAATTATTTGTCACACTATTACATTGTCCTTTCACAACACAATTGCATTGCTTTGTTAAACGTTGTAACAAATATAAATTAAGATCTAAAACCTAACCTTAAAAATTTTTAACACATGAATATTATGCACTGAATCAAGATTCACTCAACAAAAAATAAATGTTTACAGAGTAATAAATATGTAATTAAACTTTTTATATGCTAATATGTGCTTAGCATTATCACTTTAGATTATATAACTACAATTTTAATTCGTATATATTTTTTGAAATTTTTTGATAGCAACCAGTTCACTTGAAATTTGCCTATGTTCTGAAATGAACTGTTATTGAGTGAAAGAGAAATTGGGAAATAAAACATGATATAACAGGAAAAATTTGAAGCGATTGGTATTAATGTAAGATATGTGTTTTTATTTTAAATGAATATTCTAAAACAAAAATTTTTTTTATTTCATTTACACCGCTAAGATTGGTGTTTTAATTTAAAAAACGGATTTGTTTAATTTATGATAATTAGTATTAAATTAAACCTAACAAAACAGAAAATTAAAAATTTCGTTTCGAGTTGAAATTTATCTAGTTTTAATAGTATCTGACACGGTTACGAACAAACAAATACTTTTAATTTAAGAAAAATATTTCTAATCTTCCACAAAGGCGATTTTCTTGATTTTATTTTCCTAAAATTTTTTCTGTGTGCTGTTGAGCAATCGAAATTATGTTTTAATTGCCTACAAAAATCACATATGGCCAGCATGCACCATACTATGCTTCATTTAGAAGGTGCCATAACTTACAAAACTACCGTTCCTGTGAGTTCTGCTCACGCAGTAATGACAACTCTACAGCCTACTTCACAATCGATGGCAGCAGGGACTTCTGTTTCATCAACCGTAACATTACCATCATAAAGGTCGTCATACATCATACTTGCTACAGCTCTAGTTATTGTGTATGATACATTTGAAACTCCATTCATCGCCCGTGCTTTTTTGGACTCTGGGTCACAGTTGAATTTTATGACGACATCACTAGCTACACGGCTTGGCTTACGATTAACAAGCACGACCAATATCATCTCCGGAATTGGTGCTACATCAGTACCAGCGAATCACAGCACAACAGTTCTCGTTAAATCTAGAACTAGTAATTTCTCAGCAAACATCAATTGCTTGATTTTGCCTAAAATAACAGATTGTCAACCAAGCGTGCCAATCAGTAGATCTGATATTAACATCCCGGCAAATCTTCAGTTGGCCGATCCGGACTTCGATACTCCACAGCAGATTGACCTGCTCATTGGCGCTTCATTATACTTTGAGTTATTATCAATAGGTCAAATCAAGTTGGCCAATCATCTTCCAGTCCTTCAAAATACGCAATTTGGCTGGGTAATCTCAGGAAACATTTATATTGCCCCAAGCTCATCAGACAATTTGGTACTTACGGCATTATCGACTAAGGCGATCTACGACCAAATCAAAATGTTTTGGAAGGTAGATGAAATACCAGAAGGTACCAAGGCTATCAGCACATTTGATCATCCAGTCGACAAACATTTTGCGGCCACACACACAAGAGACATTGAGGGCAGATTTATTGTTCGCTTGCCATTTAAAAAAACTCCGGCGACCCTGGGTAACTCATCAAACATGGCAAAATTACGATTTTTCAATCTAGAAAAATGTCTAATGAAACAGCCAGACATACGTGAAATGTATCGTCAATTTATGGACGAATATCGCGCTCTCAACCACATGATTTGCGTTCCGGAAGCCAAAATAAATCCAACCAACTATTATTTACCACATCACTGCGTGTTAAAGCCCGACAGTTTTACCACTAAATTGCGAGTAGTTTTCGATGGGTCGGCAAAATCATCAAATGGCAATTCCCTCAACGATTTACTATCAGTAGGGCCTGTAGTGCAAACCGATTTATTTTTTATTCTTTGTCGTTTCAGGTCTCACGCCTACGCTATCAATGCCGATATTGTCAAATTCTATAGACAAGTTGGCGTGCAAGATGATGATTGGTGCTATCAATATATCATTGGCGTGACGACCCAACTTAGAGACTGGAAACATACAAATTGAATCGTGTAACATATGGCACTTCATCCGGTGCCTTCCTTGCAACGAGATGTCTACTTCAACTGGCATTGGAAAATTCCACTCGCGCACCAGCAGCCAGCTCTGTCATACAAAATGATTTTTATGTCGATGATCTGTTGACTGGCGCAAACTCAATTACACAGGCCATACAAATAAGATCCGAAATAGCAGCCATTCTTCACTCAGGCGCCATGGCTCTTCAAAAATGGTGCTCAAACTCAAAGGCAGTACTACATGACATTCCAGAATCAGAATGTGAAAAGGTATTTAATGGTGATGACAATACCTTCGTCAAAACCTTGGGATTATTATGGAAACCTGAGAAGGATTACTTCAAATTTAACGTCCAAATTTCTTCAGACGAACGTAAAACAAAACGTACTGTGCTTTCGGAAGTAGCACGCATCTTTGATCCAATCGGTCTATTGTCTCCGGTAGTTGTCCTTGGAAAACTATTCATTCAAAAATTGTGGCAACTAAAGGGCGATTGGGATCAAGCTTTACCGATGCACCTTCATACCGAATGGCAAATATTTCGTTCTGAGCTGCAACATTTACAAGGATTAGCCATTCCTCGACAGATTTTTGATGGCATCAAGGAACCAAAACACATACAACTGCACGGATTCGCGGATGCTAGCGAAAGTGCGTATGGTGAGGCAATTTATACACGTTGTTCTTTAGACAACGGCACCTACGTTGTGCGTCTCATGTGCAGTAAATCTAGGCTCGCTCCAATACAAAAATCAACATTAGC
The DNA here is from genome assembly GCA_963556165.1 of Tipula helvola. Classification (NCBI taxonomy): domain Eukaryota; kingdom Metazoa; phylum Arthropoda; class Insecta; order Diptera; family Tipulidae; genus Tipula; species Tipula helvola. The sequence continues at coordinate 175,735,738 of OY744483.1, read as the reverse complement.
CCGCCTAGAATTATGCGCTGCCCTTCTTCTTGCACAACTAATGCGCAAGGTTTTAGACAAAATAAATTTCGCCGTGGAAAAGGTGTTTTATTGGTCTGATTCAACAATTGCGCTACACTGGATTCACGGCACACCAACAAAGTGGAACACGTTTGTTGCTAATTGAGTCAGCGACATTCAAAATTTATGCGAATCACATCCATGGATACACGTGACATCCAAATCCAACCCAGCGGATATTGTCTCCCGGGGCATGAAGGCGGCTCAATTATTAAACTGCGAACTTTGGTTTTTGGGTCCATCATTTCTACACTCACCTGAGCACGAGTGGTGTGTTAAATTTTCGTCGAGTGCGAACATTAACGAAATTCCTGAAGCAAAAATACCTATGGAAACCACGCTTACCTGCAATAATACTCCAAATTACTTTACACAAATGCTGGATAATATAAAATACAGAAACGATTATCAAAAGGTGGTTGCTGCAATGTCGTATGTCAGTCGTTTCATAAAAAATCTAAAATCATCTGCTAAAGATCGAATACGACGACCGCTCGATGCAATCGACTATGAGGCTGGTGTTCAACTCATTGTATATTAGGTTCAACATGAGTGCTACGAAGATGTTTTCAAGGAGCTACGCAAGGGTAACTCAATCAAGGATGCAAACCTAAAATCTCTATCGCTCTTTCTAGATCAAGCTGGCATCATTCGTATTGGAGGTAGATTATAGTTTTCATCACTGGCGTATACAGCGAAGCATCCCATTCTGCTCCCGCCTAGACATTTTATAACAGAATCACTACTCACCTATCTACATAGAAAACATCTGCATGTGGGGCCTCAGGCATTACTGTCAATTGTACGTGATCAGTTTTGGCCAATAAATGGTATACAGTTAGCGAAGAAAATTTGTAGGCAATGCGTACGTTGCTCCATACTTCGACCACGCACTGTTTCGCAGTTAATGGGAGACTTGCCTTTTGAGCGTGTGAAAATTGCACCGGAATTCTACAATACAGCAATGGATTTTTGTGGTCCCGTTTTCGTTCATCATAGAGGTCGGGGTAAACCGCCAACCAAGACATATATCTGCATATTTGTTTGTTTAGCCACCAAGGCGGTTCACATGGAGCGCGTTGCAGACCTCTCATCAAGTGCATTTCTCAACGCTTTCTCGAGATTTACAAGCACCAGGGGACTTTACAAACACGTTTTCACCGATAGAGGTACAAACTTTGTTGGAGCCAACTCTGAGTTGAACACAATATACAAGATACTGCAGTCAGATGAAATTGAACAGGAGATTAAAACAATGTGCAGAGATGACCACATCAACTGGCACTTTTATCCTCCAAGTGCTCCTCATTATGGCGGACTGCATGAAGCTGCAGTCAAATCGGCTAAATTTCATCTTCGCAGAGTGATGGCAACAGCTAGTTTAACGTATGAGGAATTGAACACCCTCGTAAAACAGGTCGAGGCGGTGCTCAATTCACGTCCTTTGTGTGCAAAACAAACAGCCAACGCTGATGAAATATTCATACTCACAACAGGTCATTTTTTAATTGGTCGTCCATTCGTGAGCATTCCAGAAACTGACATAAGGGAGAAGAAGGTGCCTCTAAAACAGCGATGGGAAATGTTGGTTCAATTAAAGCAGCATTTTTGGGATAGATGGTCAAGAGACTATTTACAATCACTCCAGCATAGACGAAAATGGACAACAAAATCGCGAAACATTGAGGTTAGCGAAATCGTAATCATTCGTGATGACAATATACCATCTCTTAAATGGAAAAAGGTCGGGTCACTGAGGTACATCCAGGATCCGACTGGCTAGTAAGAGTGGTTACTCTTAAGACTGCCACTGGACTTTTGAAACGTCCACTCACCAAAATCTGTCCATTGCCAATCGATACATCAGAGATTGAATCATCCGTTCAAGGGGGGGAAAATGTTAACGACACATAAAATGCTGTACCACACTGTGTCGCGTCGGACAACACAAATAATTTACTAAAAAACAGTTATCATTAAACGGATTATAAAAATCTATATAATTTTTTGTTCTGTAAAAATAAAATAAAATACCTTCACTTGTTATTTAAAACTCAATCCGAAAAATCGTGTTTTATTTGTGCCTTCAATTGTAAAACTAAAAATAATAAAGTGCTTCAAAATACATTGTGATTTGGTGAATTCAATTCTTCATTTTGAATTACCAAATAATTATCCTTACGATAAAATAATCGTAAGCGTCAACAAGTTACTCAAAAATTCATTCACTGATGAAATCGGTTACTGACAAAGAGTATAAGGTAACAGCGCTAAACAATGACGTTTGAAAAATTAATACTCCGGACTCAGATTCCTATAGAACCTTATCTATGAAGCTGAATGCTGAAGAATATCATTGGTTTACCTACATATGAGGGCAAACAGGCTCGACCTTAAAATACTAGATGCTGTGAATATTGTTAAAAAAGAGAGAACAAAAAACCAGGAAGGAAACCAAATTTTCACTAAAAGGAGACTTCCTCTTTTTATGCTGGTATTTGATAACAAAGAGAATGTTCAAAACATTTTTGGTATAAAAGCAATTTTTCACATGAAGGTAAAAATTGAACCAATGAGGAGAACCAATACATGTTGTACAATGTACATATACCCCAATGCAAGAAATGTCAGAGATTTAATCACACCCGAAGATATTGCAGCCGGGATCCGAGATGTGAAAAATGCTCAGGTAAACATATTACCCAGGCATGTACAATAGGGAGAGATGTACCAGCTAAATCTATAAATTGTAAGGGTTAACATCCGGCCAATTATCGAGGCTGTGAGGTTGCTAAATAGCTACAAAAATTAAGAGATAAAACACGAAATCAATCGCAAAATCATGAAATTCGAAGGATTCAAGCATTAAATCAGATGAATCAAAATCCACTATCACAACCAAGCAACGCAGATCAAAGAAGAACATTTGCTCAGGTAGTGAAAGGCTCGGGTTCAACCAAATATATGGGCTTTGATAATAACCGAATTATGGAAAACATTATGAACAGCATCGAAGCTATTACAAAGCAGCTAGATGACCAAAGTAGGTTAGATTAGGTTTAGGTGGTGATCCACTAAGACCGGGCATAGGCACAAGAAGGTCCGTAGCCATACCACAATTTATTGTTTTTCCTCCAACTCATTGAAACCATTTTGAGCTTTGACGAAATTCGGAATACTCCTGACGTTCACCCTGCTGAGGTGCGTCAGGTCAATGAAGAGGGGCGCACCTAGAAACTTTAGTATGTTCCGTTCCAGACGAGGGCAGGTGCAAAGAAGATGAAGTACTGTCTCTTCCTCCTCTTCGTCCTCGCAACTACGACAGTAGTCATGAGAGAAGAAACCAGGTCTTCTCGCATGCCTGCCTATAAGACTTGCCCGTAGTAACTGCAACAACTACACTGATCTGATTCCGCTGAAGTCAGATTGTCCAGACCTGCCGAGTTATTACGCATGAGGTGCTAATTTACCATCTGTCGTTCGCCAACTTTCTAGCTATGAAAATTAAATTAAATTTATAAGAGTTTGCGTGGTAAGTTTGAGGGCGTTTAAAGTACTTGATGTTAAACTACCGTTGTTATTAAAACAAGAGCCCCAAATTAATTTTTTTTCCAAAAATAAAATAAAAGCCGATTCCGTTCTTTTGAATTTACCCTTTAATGTCCCTTTTGTATTCACAATATTCCACCATTTCTTTATAATCACACAGAAGTCGGCAGTTTCTTTCATTTCGTCATATTCATACAACGCGGCAATGGTAGAGTCGTGAAACAAATTATCTACTAATGTAACATTTTGGCGTTCTAAACTATATTTGGATTTAGTGTTTTATGATCCAATTTGTTCGGTTTTGAAAGTTGTATTAATGGATCTTTTGACTTATTGTACAGAGAATCAAAATTTGAAAAAGACGCCTGTTTTATTGAATAATCTTCAAAATCAGGGTAAACAAATGTTTTATTAATATTTTGTAAATTTAGCCAATTATTTCTGATATTTTTAAATAGGTGAACGGAATTGTATTGGTAAAAAATTTTAAGTCCTGAAAAATCCGGATTTTCAAAAAAAATATTTTCTGGGCAAAACCTTGCAAACATATTCTGTCGTTATCGGTAATAATTACCAATACTTTAAAATCAAGTGATTGTACAAACTGAATCACAGATTTCATCAAATCAAATAATGTTTCATCAGTAGGACGCAATATCGGAAACAAACGAACGATCTGTTTAAAATTTCCAAAAATAGACGTAATCATAAATGCCATTACCGTTCTTGCCCATTCCGTGGGATCATTGAAAGCTTGTCCTACAATCTTATTACTTTTATATTGCATGCTTCTTTCAATGTAAATTTCGTTTATCAAAAGGGCGACATATTTTTCTTTATCGGTTATGGATTTTGCTACGTGTGTTAAATAATGCTCGTCATTGTGCAATTTATTATAATCGGGTGAAATATGTAACCGTGATGAAATGTGTTTCAAATATCTCGTATGGGGCAATATTAAAAATTTCATCAAAATGTTATAAGTTGCGGCCGAATGAGCAAATATTAAAAAGGCAAACACGATGGTATCGAATTCATACCGCGGTTTTATGCTATTTAAAAGTTGAACCTGATTAATAATCAGCGATTTCATACGAAACCGATCAAAAAAACGCAAATTTTGTCCTGACCACTTTAGATTTTTATGAAACTTCCCTGCGGCACTGTTCTTTGAAACAGAGGCGTACGGCGTTTTACGTTTTTTCTGATTTTTCTGAAAAATTCTAATTTTTGGAGGCCCCTGTCGCGAGAACCACTTAACCGATTTTAACAATTTATATCTCAAATGAAAGGAAATGGGATTTGGCCGCCTAAACGATGCTCCTCCAAATAGTTCGATCCGCCACAAGAGAACGCCAGATACGGTGGCCGAGTGTGTATAGGTCCCTTTCAATGTCGTCCATCCATCGGGTAGGTGGTCTCCTACGAGGTCCTACTTTCGTCGGTGCCGACTCCAAGGCCTGTTTGGTGGTCCGATTTTGTGAACGAAGTACGCGCCCAAGCCATCTTAGCCTTGACGATTTTATGAATCCAATGATGTCAACTTTATCGAGATCATTTCTGATCTCGTGATTCATTCGCATTCTGTACGTGGCTCCTTCTTTAATGGGACCAAGAATTCTTCTTATGATCTTACGCTCATTTATCAAGACTCGCAACCAAAGGTGATAACTGGTATTATCAGCGCCTTGTAGATGTCCAATTTTATTTATGAGGAGACTTGAAAATTTTTATATTGATGTAAAATGCTCGGAAGCCTGCTGCGGTCCACGATGAAATGTCCACAGAAACGGAGTTTTGCTCAGTGATCAGTGATCCTAGATATTTGAACTCATTCAACTTTTCATATTGAGTATCTGCTGAAATGAAGTCCCCACGAGTCTGCCTTCTCGCGGTCACCATGTATTTGGTCTTCGCTTCATTGATCTGAAGGCCTATTTGTTGGGCTGTTAATTCCAATGGGAGGAGGGCTTCTTTTAGAGATATGATGTTTCGACCCAGAATGCAAATATCATTAGCGTATGCTGATAGCTGGGTTGACATACTCCAATGATAGATTGAATAGAGTTTGAGCTATTGGGTCTCCTTGCCGCACTCCAGATGTTATTTCAAAGGCATCCGAAATTTTGCCTTCTATTAGCACCTTACATATTGAACCATCCTTTAAAAGCTGGCACATTGAAATCAATTTTGACGGTATGCCCAGATAGGACAATACGTTCCATAACGTACTCCTCTTAATGCTGTCGTACGCCTGTTGAAAGTCTACATATGAATAGACTGGGTAAAGGGATGTCCTTTTCATAGCATTTCTCCAGTAAAATCCTCAGCGTAAAAGTTTGATCGGTCGTTGATCTATTTCCCCCCAATCCCCCATCGTTTATTAACAGACGACTTGAGCTTGTACCATCAGTATCCGTTGTGGAATGCTGATGGCAATCTAGTTTTTTGGATGATGACTGTTAAAATTTGCGCTTGCTGTAAATGCACCGTGATGCTTACATCCAGATACGCATTTACGGTAATAACATTCATCGTTTTCTTGTTTTCTCTCTCTTGATTTGGAACGGGGTCTACTATAGTTGGAATAGGTCCGGTCTGTATTATTTGATCTGGTTTGACCGACCATTAAGGCCGATATTTCCGTCAAAATCTCCGCTTTGAACTTACCTAGAACCTCGTTTACGTTTACTGCTGCTATACCTTCCGTCCGGGCTGGCATTGAAACGATCTCGTTTGGCGCTGTTATGCTCTGGATATGTGCCTGAGCCATGGTTTCTATAAGATCGTCGGCTCGTTCTGCTAACTTATTTAAATCTAAATCGTGCTCGAATAGCGTGAGTACCAATTGTATCTGCTGAGGTAGCCTCTGCATCCAAAGGCGTCTAAGTGAATCGTTATTGAATGTGATTCCTGCATTCATTTTCAGCTGTTCTAGCAACTGGGATGTTTTTTGTCTCCTAAGGTTAAACCATGTAAAACATTGTGTAGCTTCGTCCTTTCGGACTCCCCCAACATCCGGACGATTTCTTGTTTAAAGATCGTATATGGCTGCTTCCCTTTATCACGTGTTATCAAGCTCGCAAATTGATTGTGTAAACGCGAATCCAGTGCGCCCACCGCATGTGAGTATCTAGTCACTTCCGTCGTCATATTAGCCACTTGGAATTGTTGCTCCAAGATCGCAAACCACACCTCCGGATTTTGATTGTATAATGGTTGCGGAGGCTTAAATGCCACATGAAACACTTCTGCCTGTTTGGAGGAATTCGATGAACTTAATGTCGTGGTGATTAAGGTAGGATTTGCGTTCACACTGGTCTCGTCACAGCGCTTATTATTTCTTTGGCCGCTGGAGGATGGAGCCGACTCGCAGTAAATGGTAGATGCCGCGTTTAATAATATTCGCACTTGATTTTCCACCATTACCCGGAGCTGCTCAGGTGTCAACATAAGGACTTCTTCCTTAGCGCTCTCAGTGCCCTTAACACCTGTATTTACTAGAGAAGGAGGATGCTTAGCCGCCCCGGTGACACAGTTCTTAGCATGCTTGCTTTAAGCCCCGGAGGTCCCGGGTTCGATTCCCGGCGGGTGATGAAAAAATCACGGCTGGTTAATGGTAGGATCAATGAACTAATCACTCATTATCCGTTAAAAAAAAATGATTACGATACTTCAATATGAAGCGGCCAAATCCCTCTATGGGATGTAGCGCCAGCGGAAAAAAAAAAAAAAAAGGAGGATGCTTTTCTCGGTGAAGCATAGTTTTGTCATTACTCTCGTCGTCCGACTCATCGCCTTTTACGCCCAACCGTAAAAGGTAACAAATAATTAAAAAAATGCACGAAAAAATAAAGAAAACACACGAAATGCAGAACATATTATTTATTGTGGTAATAAATTCCTGCTATATTGTTACTGTTGTCAATTTATATGGGGAGTTTGCTAACCAAAAGATTTAAAAATTCCTCGAACAGGGGGATGTTATAGAAACAACAAAAAAATTCGTTTAGGGCCCGTTTTTTAGAAGATAGTAAAAATGGTACTTACAATTTTTTTATTCTCTTGTCTATATATGTATGGCTTCACTAGTACAGATCGGGGACTTCTTTCATAGGGACACTACCTTGATGGTCCGGCTCCTCCTTTGTAGATGGCGAGCCGGTTGATTTTTTTCTTCGCTTTGGCTTATGGGGAGCCGAGTAAGAACTAGTTCTTATTTTGTCCGCCCCTTCTATATCTTTGATGCGTTGCTGTCTGGAATTGGTGCTTTGGGATCCGTGTTACTTCTCGACTTGGAAACTGATTAGGACGGTATTGGTTTAACTCCTTCGATATACTGCTGCGTGAACACCCGTTTTACTATCACGTCGGGGTCACCAGTTTGGTAGTGGCTATGCCGTACTAATTAACTATACGGTCATACACTACCGATTTGTCTTTTCGGTGGGGAGGGGGTGTTAGCTTACAGCTTAGGTTTCGGTTGGAAATAAATTTGCCCTTTTAATACAAGGGTGTCTATTATTTATTTTATCCCAATACAATTTAATTTATATTTATTTATTTTTTTATATCAATTTTATGATCGCCTTTTCACATTTATTTAAAGGCTTTTTGATTATATGTTTTCTGATTTTTTTACTATCCGGCTATAATGTTTTTGCCGTGGTCTATTGGACGTAGTCCCAAAAATCAGTGAAAAAAAAAACAATTTTTCTTTATATACATATTTTTGGGTGTATATCCCGGCTCTCAGCACTCTATGATTTGTACACTGTACTAAGAGCAGGAATATACACCAATTATACCATTCAAGCTATCCTCTAAACGTTCCCTTTTTATTTTCATTTTTACCGACAAAAATGACGTTTCTAATAATAACAAAACAAGAAAGAAGATATACTAGACAATTTAATTGTTCAGCATAACAACTGGTAAATATAGTTCTAATTTCGGATTATTTACAGTCCCACAAATCTTATCGTAATGCTAAAAATATATTAAGTATGAATCGCCTTGATTACAACTTAAGGGATTATTGTTGGGAAATATAAGGCTAATAATCGTGTTATGAAAACCCGTTTGGGGTCAAAAATATGCCGAGAAACATTTATCTTAAAGCTAAAAATACTATGTGTACTGAATCGTATTAGGTTTTATGTTTGATGTTATTGCAACTTGTTTCGTTGTGCAATTATGTTTTCTTCTACTGCTTGACTAATCCCTTCCAATTATTATCGCACTGTTCGCACGTCAAATTTATGTTCCAATTTTTATTTATTTCGCCCTCTATTTTCTTAAAAACATTTTTTTAACGGTCCAATAAAGTTTCATTACATATGTAAATGCTTTGGTCAGATCGTGGTTATATAGGTACTACATGTTATATTTACCTACATAAAGAAATCTAGTACTTACAGTCTGTTTACGCCATCGTAAACACCTGAAATACAAAAAAGGGCATAATCACGATGTAACAACAATTCATCGCGTCATCAGTCAACATTCGCTAAAACGAAATAAATTCATATTATGTAATCGCATACACATAAATAGTGTAATTCACTATTATGTACTTACCTCATCGCATTGTCATCTATATGGAATTAATTAAGTATCGAATAATCTGAAAGTAAATGGAATCTCATTAATGATTTAATTAAATATTGTAAATTATAAATAGGTACTTAGCTTCAAATATGCTTGTGTACACAGCTTCACGATGATATATGTCAAACGTCAAAATTGTAGCCGAATTCATATGAATTGTAATGCAATTTCGATAGTTGTATTCGAATTTATATTTTTCTTTTATTAACACAGATGTCGCGTCAGTGCATAATTTCGAAAATGTTCGTTCATTTTGCTGTGTGTATTTTTTATTATTACTGTAACCACCATTGAATAAACACAAGTTATCTTGTAAGAAATGTAAAAAGGTTTTCGTATTGAATAAAGAATTACGCTGGAGGAAAATCATTTAGTCGATTTCTCAACTCATTTTTAACACAGTTGCTTGTTTGTTCCTCCATTATCTTCATTATTTAATTAATTTTATTATTATTTTTAGGTTATACTGTTACTGTACCAAACTTCGGCTTTAGGTATTGGTAGGCCTGGTACAATAACGGTGCAATAACTTTTGGGTGGTAAATTGATATTCCAATAACAGCTAGATGATGTGCGCTTGATTTGGTACGCAATACAATAACAAAATGGTGTCATCGCTCGACTTTCACACGCAGCAATAGTATTCACTTTTTGATTATAATAAAAACAATTTATTTAAGTACGTTATAATTCGTACGTATTAATGTATTATCAACAATTTCTATTTTAATTTTTTAATACACAAATTTTATGGTCGCGTTGCAAATGATTTTATTTAGTTTTTATGTCCGCTTTCTTTGATTTTTATAGGCAAGAGAAATTTTATTATAATTTTTGCTTTCAAAATGACATAAAATTATATAATTAGTTTGTCTACTTGATTCTAGGTGGCTCAAGATCAATGTAAAGAAAAATATTATTATTAACTAAATTTGTCGATAGGTGACTACTTTTGTATTCTTACCGAACACATGAACAAAATTGAATTTGTAATGTTCTATTTTCGAAACGTCAAAATTTGAGGTAAACAGAATGAAATATTTGTGTTTATCTTTACAATTAATTTAAAAATGTTTAAATAAATTATAGTTTAGTGAATATAGTTTAACAATAAATTATTACATTGAAGATAAGTATTATTACGCTACAAAATTATACAGTATATGGAAGATTAATAGTATATGGAAAATGTCAACAAATTAAAGATAAGTTTACATAAATTTACATTATTAAGAATAATTTTCTATTTTGTTTCTTAACCTTTTTCTTTTAGGTATCATCAATGCAATATTTGATTGTGTTTACGACAGTTACAAAGGACAATTATTTTGTTTTTAATGTTGTTCTGTAACACGAAATATTTTAAGGTTATATCTTGCTTTCATTATAATTCGCTTTATTTTAAACCAAATATTTGTGCCTAGTGTGTACATGGTATAAACTTGTGATCGCAAATACGTGACACGCGGGCCAAACTTGGCACGTTTAAGATTTTTTCTGGCACATCAAAAAAATTTTGAATTTTAAAAAATCGACCTTGTTTCGGTTATTCTTACAAAAAATGGAAAAGACGTTTCTAGAATTTTGATAAAGCCCAAAGCAATTTGATCATTACCTTTGGAATGAATGTCAATTATTTTTGACAAACACGGAAAAGCCGAAAAAAATTACTTGGTGATAAAATACATGGCTTGATCAAAAAATCGTCAAATTTTACATTTTGGCAGGTTGTTTAAGTCCAATTGCCACAATTGCATTTTGGGGTTGTGTTGGTATACTTTCCCCGACGTTTCTTAGCAGTTTGATCCATACTGGATGCTTAGTTAGTTTATTATTTGCTGTCGAAAAGGTTACACAGTTTTGGTGCGCTCAGTCTCATAACGGTGTCGATTTTGGTCAACAATTTACTAACAAGCAGAGAAGTGTGAGCAGGTGTATTATCATGGTATACAATGGCCATGAGTTGTTTCCCCATAAATCCAGACGTTTCGTTCGGATCGCTTCACGTAAACAGGGTATAACTTCCTGGAAGTACTTCTTATTAATCGAACGACCTAAGAACTCATGTTACACTACTTGACGATCTTTTTTTGATCTTGAGTCTTCAGGAAGCTTTCAGTGGGACGATTGAGCCTTATTTTTGATGTCATATCCTTAAACTCCTGTTTTATCACCAGTTATGACCTGTTTGAACAGTTCTGGATCATCGTTGACTTCATTCAGCAACTTCTACACTTCGGAACTGCTTTTGGTTGAAATTCAACAATTTCGAAGGTAGTTTTACTGTCACACTTTTTATGCCTGAAACCCATGTGAAATTATTTTTGTGAGATACCGAAATGTTCCAAACCGAGCAGCCACAATAAACCATCGCAAATTTTTATTGTGATACATTTTTATTAATATTTTCCTCATTGACTTATGTAGTTTAAGTTTAGGGTATGCGTTGGTATTTGTGACAAGAAAAGGATAGCCAATATCGATGTTGTCACTAGGGTGACCAGGCCAAAAACAAATAAACTTGAACGAAATCTGAATAAATTTGAAAAAGACGAAAATTTTGACTTACAAAAACTAGGACAGCTTTAAAGTCTCGAATTTTTTTATGTATTTGATAAAAAAAAAAATTGGTTTGGTGGCGACAACCATTCACTGGTCAGAAAACAGATTTGTATTTAAATCTCATTTAGAACAGATTCAAAAGCCGCCACCTTGACTCATCATTTGGATGTGCTGAAACCAATTCATTTATCACAAATTTGTTGGTTAAGTCATATACCAAATTACAGTGGAATTGGTGCACAATTGCAGAAGTTCCGTTTGAGATAGGAATTTAGTTTCTTAAATGAAACATGGCCCGAATTCAACAAACATTCCAACACATTGCTAATAATACTTTAGTACATATATAAGAGCCATAAATAAAAAAAAAAAAAATTTGCTAACGAGAAACTGGTTTTAAATACATGACCAATCCAGGCCTTTTCTACACTTCCAGCGCCGAATTTGAATAGTCACGTTTGTCAATAAATTTTAGTGAAAGTTTATATCTACGTTGTTAAGCCGATTCTGTAAGTAGTTCTTAATATAAAATCGAAATATTCACGCTCTGAAGAATTTCTGGGGTTATATCATTTGGGGTCGGATTTTTCAGACAAAATACTGACCAAATTCAAGAAATATTGCGGAACACCTCTGCTGATCTTATGGTACCAATAATTAAAAATTGTTTCGCCAATATTTTTTTATATGAACAACCAATCTAGGACTGATGTAGGTGGCAAGTTTGTGGATGTATTTTAATAAAATTTTACATCTGAGATTTGACATGTAAAGTCGATTCTTTAAGTAGTTAGTTCCTAATATAAAATTTAAAAAAATTCCGGCTCTGTAGAAATCCTTTGGCCATATCATGCTTTAGTCGATGTCTTAACTCAAAAATTATATTCGCCAAATTTATTTTGACATACTGAGCCAATTCAGACTATCTTCTTAACTCTAGCATCAAATGGAACAAGCTCATTTGTTGGCGAAATTTCAAAATTTTTGTTGTTATTAAAAATAGTTCCAAATATGAAACCTATTATTACATGGCCTGAAGCATTTTTTCGGCCCTAAGGTTGGGCTGGGATCAGAATTTATAAATTAAAACATGGCCCAACGGCAAAAAAGATTTTGGAACATTACTCGCACTAATGGTGTTACGATCGAATTTGCCAATTTTGGTTTTCCATTCACAGCCAATGCGGTCAATTTTTGCCAACTGCAGCACCAAATGGAATAAACACATTTATCGATGTGTTTTTGTGAAATTTTATATTTGAGATATTTCGCCGATATATGTATGTATGTATAGTGCAAAATCTAAAATAGATTAAATCACGTCTTAAAGAATTTTTTGGGCCATATCATTTGGGCTGCAGTTTAATTTTTTAATTTAAATATTTAAATTGTATGGAAATTATTACTTTTCTGTGCTCCCTATGAGTTTTCAGGCAATGTAAGACATTTTCCCGGAAACCCGCAGAAGTTTGAAAAACCAGAACATGTCAGGAGAAACAAAGACTTCTGGGCCACCCGTAATTGTCACTCATCTAAAATGAAAGAAATTTATTCATTTGAATTTGCATGTCAATTTATTGAAGAAGTGTTGAACCAAAAGTTGTAACCAAAATACCAGAGAAATGCGATTAGCAGAAAGGTTAACTCACATATTATAAAAAAAAAAAAAAATATTTTACGAAATTAGTTTGGCACGCAACAAAAAAATTTGTAAAGATATAATTGTATTGGTACGCCAATAACCAACATCTTATGAACACTGGATAGACTGTAGATTACAGTGCAAAAAAAAATGCAATGGACAGTGTAAAATTACTCAGAGCATATAAAAAAATGGAGGTGTGGCCAACACACGACTTTCTTTTACGAACAGCGAATTTTAAGAAACTTTTATAATGCAAATTTCTTGCAAACTTTATTAAGATTGTTTTTATTTTTTCATGTTTTCTGTAAATTGTATATTTTTGAAATATTTGTAAAATAAATTTTCTGTTTTACGGAATCTGGGACCTGGAACCCGAAATATTATGTAAGAGATTAATGAAGATATATCTGTTTTGAGGCCCCTTGAGTCCGAAAAAGTGGGTTTCGAAATGATGTCTGTCTGTCAGTCTGTCCGTTTGTCTGCTCGTCTGTTTGTCTGTGTCTTCTCTATAGCCCAGATGGCTTAACCAATCTAACAATAACTTTAGATTTAAGCTTTACTTATGTAAAAGAAAGTAATAAAAAATAATAAATTTGTAAGAAGTTTGCGTAATTGGTGTCTCAAAATTCCCTGTTCGTAGAAGAAATGTGTTGGCCACACATCAATTTTATTTTTTTTATAAAATTTTTTAAATTTTTTTTTTAATTTTTTTTTTTTTTAATTTTTTTTTTTAATTTTTAATTTTTTTTTGTTTATTTTTTTTTACTTTTAGTTTTTGGAAACATTTTATTATAGTAGTTTTTTGTAAACCTTATACTTTTTCAGATATTTGCAAAACAAATTTTCTGCCCCACGGGAGTGGCTACTTCCGGTTGACCGATTTGGAGCAAAATTCACTGGGACCTCCCAATTTATCAAAAAAGCTTAAATCTGAAGTTTCAGCTGGATTGGTTAAGCCATCTGGGCTGTAGAGAGGACACAGACTGACAGACGGACAGACGGACAGACAGACATCATTTCGAAACTCACTTTTTCAGACTCAGGGGACGTCAAAACAGATAAATCTTCAATAATCTCAAGGTCGAAAATTTTCATGATTACTATACTTTATTTTACTTACGTAAAAGAAAGTAAAAACATAGTGCACATTTTGACAGCGCTCTGCACGGTTACAAAAAATACACCCATTATTACATTTCGAAAATAGAATCTTTTAGTAGGCGCCATTTCCATTTTCAAGTCGATCTGTCATCTAGTTTGCATTTCATAAGCAAATAAATTGACGTATTCTGTATTTTGTGAATAATCGATAAATTTCAAATTCGTAAAGCAAATTATTGTCTCTATTTGAAAGGCTTATCAGTCCATTTCATAAGAAGAAATTGGTCGGTGAATTTAAACGTGGTCGTACAAATGTCTTTTATAATTAACTCAAAATAGATGACAACACCAGAAATGAAATGATCCATTATATTGCATTGTGTGATCGTAAAGTGAAGTTGAGATTATCAATCAACTAAGATTGTTGCCATCGTAAACGTTTCATATGGAAAAGCTAAACAATTAGTGAAACGTATTCGCTTACTATCGAATGGAAACGCGAACGAGTAACCGTTTCACCGGCAATGTTTGGAAAAAAAAATTTTGGAAAATCGTTGGATGAAGTGTATTAATTTAAAAGGAGATTATATTGAAGAATAATTAAAAACATTGACAAAATGTTCTGTTTTATTATCAATACAGGAAACTTTACAGTCCATGCAATAGTACGAAAGTAAAACACATGTGTAACTTCTTGGTACCATAAATATTTACAAGACATTCAGCAGCAAATTTGACGTTAGCGACGTTACCCGAGAACATATGTACACGACAATTTTCGATTATTGTGTGTAAGGTTTAGCCTAATCCACATGCATCACCTTACATGTTCGCCAAAATCGTACGTTAGATCTTCACTTTCTCTTGCATGTAGCTGTAGCAAATTGAGCAAAAATGAATTGTATTTACTGAGCTCACGGTGTTCCTAGGCTCATATCACATCCCGACACATTTTATCATTTAAGAAGACCACAACGCTCTCTAGCACGGCTCATAATTGGTCAAAATATCAGGATTCTGGGTAAGTTTTGCATCAACGAACACGAAATACTTCAGATTTCGTGAATCAACTTCACATAAAATCGAGTGTTTTAGTTTTATTTAAAAGACAACTAAACAGTCATTCGTCTCACTCATACGCACCTTTGACAATAAAATGATTGTCGATATCTAGATTACTGGAGACCTTTACTAATGATTTGGACAAATAGCAAAAGGAATGAATGCTAAATATTAAAGTTGTTTCAAATTCAAATTTAGTTGGTTCGAAAGACAAAAACAAAACAATTTTTTGACAGAGTTCTAGTAGAATGGTTCGATGATTTCGCCGTTATAGTCAAAATTTGCGGCTCATTTCATTATTTATACTAATAGAAAGGTGGCGAGCACAAAAACCAAAAAGAATTTATCACATTAAATGACTAAAATTTGAGATTTTGAATAAAATATTAAACTTGGTTGGTTAAAATCCACCCGCTTTTCAAAAAAGGCAAAACCACAATATTCCGAAGTCTGGGCTAATCTCCAAATATAAACAATTTTAAACGTATTTTTATTTTTAGATGCTTTTATTATATTTTATTTAGCACTTCCCATTTTATTTACTACCATTCCTAAGTAGACGAAGGTAAGTACTACACCTCTAAAGATACATCAATCTGTAACTGTGACATAACGGTCAACAGTTACTAGAACATAACCTGCATCAATTCCTGGATCTACCTCTATAGCTACTTCAATCAACATTGGCGGTTTCGCAATTATTGATAATGATTGAACAATTCCAAATACGGCTAGTAATATAACAACCAATACTCCAAACGCTTTCATCTTCAAAAAATATTTAGTGAAGATAACGCCGTTTCAAATTTCTTATATTAACTGAAGTAAATGAAAAAAACTGATCGCTTTTATACGCGAATTTATTACAATGAATCATCCAATTGTATATAGTATTTAAAAAAAAATAAAAAATTGGAATATTCAATAACAACCACAATTTAGGAAACACTTGTATCAACACAAATAATGTGATCAATGTCAAATTATTGTCTGCGGTTATAAAAATAATAAATTAATGCGCGTGTTTTGGATGTTGTCGCAATATTGTTGTCAGCGGCTGAAAAAAATATTTAAAGCCTAAGAGTGGAGACAATATGGTGCAAGAAAACCTTTAATCTGATCATTTTATAAAGTTTTAAGTTTTAACATTCTTTTCCATTGTCACAAAACTTTTGATGATGAATGAACTTTGTTTAATTTTGGGATTGGATTTTTTGTGTTTCACATATTATTATTTCACTCAGGAGTTGTATCATATTCTGAAGTTGTCTAAAACGTTCAATTTAAGAAGCAATCATAAATTTTGCATGTGTTGGATTTACATGTGTTAAATAACTTCGCCTAGCGTAGATCTCAAACATAGTAAATTCAAGCGACTTCACTTTAAACAGCCTATATATTTTAGTGCCTCTTCGAAAAATTCGAGGGAGGCCCGAAATTTCCTAGCTAAAGTGTGTTTCTAAAGTGAATCATTAAAACCTCTCATCTGAGAACTGGGAAGAACAGTGATTAACTGTAAAGCGGGTTCTACTTGAATTTACTTTGGAAGTTATTTAACACATGTAAATCCAACACATGCAAAATTTATGATTCCTTCTGAAATTGAACGTTTTAGACAACTTCAGAATATGATACAACTCCTGAGTGAAATAAAATGTCAAACACAAAAAGTCATATCAAATCCCAAAATTAAACAATGTTCATTCATCAGCAAAAGTTTTGTGACAATGGAAAAGAATGTTAAAACTTAAAATTAAAACTTTATAAAATGACCAGGTTAAAGGTTTTCTTGAACCATATTGTCTCCACTCTTAGGCTTTAAATATTTTTTTCAGCCGCTGACGAAAAATATTGCGACATTATCCAAAACACGCGCATTAATTTATTATTTTTATAACCGCAGACAATAATTTGACATTGATCACATTATTTGTAGTGATACAAGTGTTTCCTAAATTATGGTTGTTATTGAATATTCGAATTTTATTTTTTTTTAAATTACTATTTACAATTAGATGATTAATTGGAATAAATTCTCGTATAAAACCCATCTGCTTTTTCATTTACCTACTACGGTTAATATTAGAAATTTGAAACGGCGTAATATATTTGTAAGATGAAAGCGTTTGGAGCATTGGTTGTTATTTTTCTAGCCATCTTTGGATTTCTTCAATCCTTATCAATAATTGCGAAACAGCAAATGTTGATTGCAAAACCTATGGTTGATACGCATGTGAAGTATTTCCTAAATCTTTCCTAAATAGGAAAATGTTTGAAAGTATTAGTAACCAATCAATATTGAAATGTTTTCTCGAGAAATTGAAAATAAAGTCTGAGTAGCACGCGATCTACTAAATAATATTTGATATTTTGTCCGGAAATCGGAGTATATTATCATAATAAAATAAATAATGGTCCATTCCAGGTTTGTGCAAAATTTGGGGACAGTCTCTTGCAGATGAGTGGGGTTAATATGACAAAATCACCATCCAATGCATATTGAAATCAAATTGAACGGTGATTGTTGTACATTTTATTTTACTAAACCACTTTTCATGTTTTGTCCGGAAATCGGAGTATATTAATAAATTAAATATTGGTCCATTCCAATTTTTCCCAAACCTGTATGGGACCATTATTTATTTTATTAACATACTCCAATTTCCGGACAAAACATGAAAAGTGGTTTAGTAAAATAAAATGTACAACAATCACCGTTCAATTTGATTTCAATATGCACTGGATGGTGATTTTGCCATATTAACCCCACTTATCTCCAAGAGACTGTCCCCAAATTTTGCACAAACCTGGAATGGACCAATATTTATTTTATTACCATACTCCGATTTCCGGACAAAATATCAAATATTATTTAGTAAATCGCGTGCTACTCAGACTTTATTTTCAATTTCTCGAGAAAACATTTCAATATTGATTGGTTACTAATACTTTCAAACATTTTCCTATTTAGGAAAGATTTAGGAAGTACTTCACACGCGTATGGTTGATCCAAAAATTGGTCCAGTTTTAGTTTTTCCACAACCAGGAACTAGTGATATATATGAAACACCAAAAATTGTTGTACTACCTGTACAAAATCCCAATAAAATGGGAAATGCTAAATAATAAAAGCATCTAAAAATAAAAATACGTTTAAAATTGTTTATATTTGGAGAATAACCCAGACTTCGGAATATTGTGGTTTTGCCTTTATTGAAAAGCGGGTGCATTTTAACCAACCAAGTTTAATATTTAGTAAGGTTAGTATTCCTTTCTTTTTGCTATTTGTCTAAATCATTATTAAAGGTCTCCAGTAATCTAGATATCGACAATCATTTATTTTCAAAAGTGCGTATGAGTGGAAGGATTGACTGTTTAGTTGACTTTTGTCAGAAATAAAACTAAAGCACTCGATTTTATGTGGAGCTGCTTCACGAAATCTGAAGTATTTGTGTTAGGATTCTAAATTTGATTGATGTTGCAGAAGTTAAACCGGAATCCTGATATTTTGACCAATTATGAGCCATGCTGGAGAGCGTTGTGGTCTTGATTGACTGATGAAATTTGTCCGGATGTAAAAAGAACCTACGCACCGTGAGCTCAGTGAATGCAATTCATTTTTGCTCAGTTCGCTATAGCTATATGCAAGAGAAAGTGAAGCTCTTACGATTTTGGCCAACAGGTCAGATGATGCTTGTGGTTTAGGTCAAACATAACACACAATAATCGAAAATTTTCGTTTGCATATGTCATCGGGTTAGGTCGCTAACGCCAAATTTGCTGCTGAATGTCTTGCAAATATTCTTGGTGCCAAAAAGTTACACATGTGTTTTACTTTCGTACTATTGCATGGACTGTAAAGTTTCCTGTATTGATAATAAAACACAACATTTTGTCAATGTTTTTAATTGTTCTTCAATCCTTTTAAATACACTTCATCCAACGATTTTCTAATTTTTTTTTCAAACTGAATCATTCGCATTTTTGATCGATAGTAAGCGAACACGTTACTCAGATTACTTTAACTTTTCCATATTTAAATGTCCATGCAAGCTATTTGAATAAGATTCTTTCGGCTTTTTATAGACACAATATATTAATAATAATGGCATTCAGTCATTCACTACATTTTCGACTTGTTAATCAGAAAAATGAAGAGCCAGTCATTTATAATATATCTACAAAAAAAAAGTAGAAATATCAAAAACCCCCCCCTTACTTTAACCCGAGAGTTTATACAAAATGTATTGACTTTGACTTTAAAAATGAAAACTTTTCCCTGAGTTTTCTGTGTGGTAGTTTGGTTTCGTACTGATAATCTCAAAACAAAAAGTTCGATCTACTCATAGTCATCAGGTAGCTACGACCAAACTACAAAAATACAATTCCAACTTCATACATTATGTATGAGGCAAGAACGTAGTGACTTAGTGAATTATAAATTCACTAAATAAAAACACAAGGAAAACTCATGAAACACACAGAAATAAAAAGTTTTCCTTTTGTTTTTTTTTTTGATTTAGTGAATTTATAATTCACTAAGTCACTACGTTCTTGTCTCATACTTAATGTATGAAGTTGGAATTGTATTTTTGTAGTTTGGTATTGGTCGTAGCTACCTGATGAGAAGTTCGAACTTTTTGTTTTGAGATTATCAGTACGAAACCAAACTACCACACAGAAAACTCAGGGAAAGGTTTTCATTTCATTTTTGGGTGGATTTTGATATTTCTACTTATTTTTGGTAGATATACATATTATAAATGATTGGCTCTTCATTTTTCTGATTAACAAGTCGAACATGTAGTGAATGCCATTATTATTAATATATTGTGTTTGCCCAGATGGCTTAACCAATCGAACTGAAACTTCAGATTTAAGCTTTTTTTTGATAAATTGGGAGGTCCCAGTGAATTTTACTTCAAATCGGTCAACCGGAAGTGGCCACTCCCTTGGGCCAGAAATTGTGTTTTGCATATATCCTAAAAAGTATAAGGTTTACAAAAAAATCACTAATACAAATTCCAAAACATTAAAAGAAAAATTTAAATTCATAAATATCACCTTTTATTTATTTCTTTTACGTGTGTAATAATGAGTCCGAAAAATTGGGTTTCGAAGTGGTGTCTGTTGGTATATATGTCTGTCAGTTTATAGTCCAGATGGTTTAACCAATCAAACTGCAACTTCATGTTTAAACTTTTTACATAAATTTTTGGGTCCCAGCTCCAAGATTCCGTGAAACAGAAAATTTATTTTGCAAATATCTCAAAAATATACAAGTTACAGAAAACGTGAAATAATAAAAACAATCTTAATTAAGTTTGCGAGAAATTTGAATTATAAAAGTTTCTCAAAATTCGCTGTTCGTAAAAGAAAGTCGTGTGTTGGCCACAACTCAATTTTTTTGAATTACTACAATAAAATAAATCATTCCCCAATAAAAATTGTTTTCATGAAAATTTTTGTAACATTGTACATAGGCATACATATATCAGAATCAGATTTTATTTTTGAAGTTAATATGTTAATTAATTGCGGGACAAACAAGCATTATCTTAGTCTCAACAAATTTATCCCAGAGACTAACCATTTATTATCATTGAATATTATTTATCTTAATATTAACAGAATAAAAAACAAATTTGACAGGTTAGAGCATCTATTATATACAATAAACCAAAAAGTTGACATTATTATCTTAACCGAAGCGTTCGCATGAACGAGAAACAAAATTTTTGAACATTCATAATTATAAAGCATTTCATAACACACGGGAACTACGGGAAGGAGGTGGCTCAGCTATTTTTATACATTGCGATATTGATTTTGAATTTGTAGCAAAACATCTATTCCACGAAAATGAAATTAGCTGATGTAGCTTATTCTACTAGGTCATTAAACTTACATATAATTGTGGTCTATAAGCCACCCCCCATACACTCCAACACACTTTTTTAGACATCTTAAATGAAATTTTACCCAAGTACAAAAATACTATCGTTATTGGTGATTTTAATCAAAACCTCTTAAGCGATCGGGACTCAACAAATCAGGCGTACAGCAATTCTTCGAATTACAAATCAGTGGTGTTAATGAACGGCTATAACCACCTATAACATAATAAATAAAATTCATAAAAGCTATGCAACTCGAATTCAAGGTCAAACAAGAACAATCATAGATCATATTATATCAACATATTTAAACAGTTTTCATATTTTTTACGGTAATACAGATCTAAGTGACCACCGATATTTTTTCATTAAATACGTTATCTCCAAAAAAAACCTTTAATTTGGCTACTACGAAAAAAATTACAGATCATAATAAAATTATTCAAACGTGTTTAATAGATTCCAACCCTTGTTAAGAATCACTCGTTTTATTGAGTGCCCGCAAGCAGATATCTCAAGGTCTCCACCTGCAGCGATTGCCGGCTAAAGCTCAGCCTGGGGAGGATTCTTTTAGGATGGAGTCCCGTTGAAATTTAAGATGCTGCAGTATAACAAAAGAAATATAGATCCACACACTCCACGATCACACTCATCTCCTGAATTCGGAAAATAACTTAGACAAACATCCTGAATTTACAGCCAATAAGTACAAAAATTGTTGGTTTTTATTGTGTTAACAAAAAAATAATAATACTAAATCCAGCAAAATTTACGTGAAACAATGTGATCACATAAATATAAATATTAATTCCTTTTATTAATCCAACATGGAACGCTACTGGAAACCGCGTCACGCCAACACCCGAGCTCGTGTATTAGCCTGAAATTAAATAATTGAAAAAAACCAAACCTAGTCCCAAAAATGGGCATTAATCAAAGGAACAATATCTACAATAAATATAATATGAATGAAAATAACAAAAAAAAAATAAAAACCAATAACCAACAAACTAAGTTGTAGAATCCAAGTAAAATTAGATCCCGCTAACAAAATGACGCTGAATTCGGCCGCAACGATCAGGTGATGTCATCCGTCAATCACATGAACATACCACTTTTGCCCATTTCATGTGCCTGGATACTGTTGTACAATCGAATGCGCGTTCCGGTTAAATTTCCGTTGAACTGATATAACTCTGCTTTTCAGATCGTTATATTATCAGGTATGTTGGTATGATTCCTAATATTTAGATATCAGTATGTTTCTGGTTGTTTTAGCTATATGTTAAATTCACCGTATGACGCACTGTACTATTACTTATAGCGTATTGTGTTTGTTTTCTTGCTACTGGTATTGTTTTTGTTTTATTAATTTTGAACTCTCGATGAATTTATTTAAAAACAACAGACCAGTTTGATCTTTACCAAGCCTCAGGTGCCACGAGCAATATAAGCCTGGTAAAGATTTGAAGTTGCAATAAATATTGGTAGGTATCCGGTTCGATGATTCAATATTTTATATCAAGCAGCGGGTGCCACAAACAATAATCGGCAAGATATAAATTCACTATATATTTAGGTAACACACAATACAGGTGATCCGCGATTACAACAAAACTAACACAGTAATTAATGTACGATAGTACAACTTTTTTATTAAATATATTTTGGCTAACAAACTTTTAATTTATTTTAGATGTTTCCAGCTTGGTGGTTGATTTGAGAAGAAAAAATAATATTTTTGACAAAACGTACTTGCTAAAATATAAATAGTACAAATATTTTCTAATAGATGGCTATTCATAAATTCACAATTTAATTTGAACAGACTTTAAATAGCATTCACAATTTAATTTGAAAAGGCTTTATATGTAGCTGTCAAAACAACAAAGTTGTTTATATTTTTATAGAAAAATTTTGATTCAAATTAAATTATAAAGTGCATCAATTATACAGTGATTAAATTACAATTATTAATGGATTAATAAGATAAGTATTAAGATGAAATATAAATATAAAATTTAATTATTTAACAATATTTTTGTCTTGATTTTAGGTTATGTTAGAATTGAGCCACCAAATTTAATTAAAGATATGTAAGTATAAATTATTACAAAAATAAATACATAATATAGATCAAACTTTTCTTTTCTTTCAGGCATATCCTCTTCAGTGTTTACGACATACCGGCCGCCTTGAATCGGATGATTCAATTGACTGGAAGTAGACACAGCTTTTGTATAGGACGCTTTATTAATCCGTTGATAGTTTTAATTGTAACGACTCTGACGTTGCTGTCTGCTCCGGGATGCAGTTCGACTATTTTACCCATCAGCCACTTGCATGGGGGTAAATTACCATCTTTAATTAGCACTATATTGCCGATAGTTACATTTTGTTGATTTTTGTGCCATTTACTTGCGTGCTGTAGACTGGTTAAGTATTCAACATGCCATCTTCGCCAAATATGTTGATTCATTTGTTGAATTAGTTGCCATCTGGATAATCTGGACAATTTAACATTTACCAGTTCATAATCTGGAAGTTGGGTTGAAGGTCGACCAATTAGGAAGTGTGATGGTGTTAAATAATTAGTATCGTCATCCGAAAGTACACAAAGCGGTCGTGAATTTAGCATTGCTTCAATTTCGACAATTAGAGTTGACATCTCCTCTATTGTTAGGATATGACCATCTGTAACCCGTCTCAGATGATACTTGATGCTTTTGATGGCCGATTCCCAAAGCCCGCCAAAGTGTGGTGCGCTTGGCGGAATGAATTTAAATGTAATTTGATCTGCCAATAAAAATTTAGAAATTTGATTAAAATTTTGTTTTAAATGTGTGAAGAATTGATAGAGATAACTGCGTGCTCCAACGAAATTGCTGCCATTATCGCTGTGGATTTCCTTGCAAATCCCTCTTCGACCTATGAATCTTCTGAGTGCGGCTAAATATGCATCTGTTGTGAGGTTTGATACCAATTCGATGTGGACAGCCTTTGTGGCAAGGCAAACGAAGATGCTTAAGTAACTTTTATGTGATTTCTGCCCTCTGCCTCTGGTAACATACATATGTTTGAAATGGCCCTGCGTAATCGACTCCGACTTTATAAAAAGGTCTGACTAACTCGACTCTAGGTTTAGGCAGTTGACCCATTACTTGATTGAGACTCTTTGCATTATATTTGACACATTTTACGCAGCCATGGACTACCTTTCGTATTAGATTTCTTCCACCTAGTATCCAGTATTTCTGTCGTAGTGTGGCCATCATTAGCGTTGGCCCAGCGTGAAGGTGTCGCAAGTGATGTTCTCGAACTATGGTTTCTACTAATTTATCTTGTGCCGTGAGTAGTATTGGATGCTTTATGTGATATGTTATCGATGAATTCACGATTCTTCCACCAACCCGAAGTAATCCTAATTCATCGATGAATGGTTTGAAATATTTAATTCTGCTTGATGAAGGAATCTCCTTACTGGATTTGATTAAGGTTATTTCTGATTCGAAGTGTTTTGATTGTATATGACGGAAAATGACGATTTGAGATTTCTGTATTTCTGCTACGCTAAGATTCGGTGACGCAGCGTTGTTCTGAATTCGTTTTAACTTAATGTTGATAAATCGATGTACATAAGCCAAGACTCGAACCATGCTACCAAAGCTGGATATATTCGCAATTAATTCATCAACTATGTTTGATTGTGAAATCTGGACCTTTAGAGACTGGCTACGCAATTCTTCTAAGGTATTTGATTGGGATTTGATGTTTTCTGGCCAGTCTTCTTCATTCATTAGCCAAATCGGGCCATTCCACCATAATTCAAACTGCTGTAGTTGTTCCGGCGCTAGTCCCCTGGAAGCGCAATCCGCTGGGTTGTCTGAAGAATTTACGTGCCGCCATTGTGATTTATTGAAATGCGTAAGTATATCGCTGGTTCTGTTGCCCACAAATGTATTCCATTTATTGGGATGTGATTTTAACCAATCCAATACTATAGTAGAATCGGTCCATGCTACTATTTCGGTGATTTCACATTGCAATGCTTGCTTGACGCTTAATAATAATTTACTCAGAAGTACTGCTCCACACAATTCCAATCGTGGAATTGACAATTGCTTAACTGGTGCAACTTTGGTTTTTGCCGATAGTATGATAGCTTAACGCACGAGTCTCCATTTGGATTTGTTATTTTGCCGTAAACAACAGCTGCGTATGCTTCCTTTGAAGCGTCTGAAAATCCATGCAACGAGATTTTACTTTGTGACGTTGTGTTTAGGTATCTTGCCAACTTGATATTTTCGATTTTTATTAAATTGGTTCTCAATTTTAACCATTTGTTTAATATATCAGGTGGCAGTTGGTCATCCCAGTTTAGGTTTTCGGCCCATAATGTTTGAAAGAAAACCTTTATGCAGATCGTTACAGGAGCCAACCATCCTAATGGATCGAATAAACGACTGGCTTCTGACAATATGCCTCTCTTAGTGGTCGTTGGCTGTTTGTTCAAACTTACTTTGAACTGAAAGCAGTCTCTTATCGGGTCCCAATGTAGCCCTAATACCTTGGTACAGTTGTTTGCTGATTCTGCTATCTCCAACATTCTCGACTTGATACCATATTCAGAGCTATCATTTATCTCACTTTTGTTTGATAACCATTTTCGTAGTTGGAACCCTGAGTTGGAGAGAATAGATTTTATCTCGTCTTTGAGCTTAATAGCTTCATCTAAAGTATTGGCGCCTGACATTAAATCGTCGACGTACATATCGGTTTTAATACGACTGGCTGCTTGTGGGAATTCTTGTATGTATTTATCTGCGGCTTCGATAATTGCACGAGTGGCTAGATAGCTAGCGCTCGATGTGCCATAGGTGACGGTTTGCAATTCGAAGGTAGTAAATGGTTTGCTCGGTTCGTCTCGCCATACTATCCTTTGAAACTTGGTGTGATCTTCTGATATGCGAACTTGGCGGTACATCTTCTCAATGTCCGCGGTAATTGCCACCTTATATTTCCTAAAACGAGATAATATTTCATACAGATTAGATTGTACGGTCGGTCCGACCGCCAGACAGTCGTTCAATGATTTTCCTGTGGTTGATTTCGCGGAGCCATCAAACACCACCCTCAATTTGGTGGTACTACTCGTGCTTTTGAGAACGCCGTGATGTGGTAAATAATAAGCGCACTCCGTTTTGATTGCTAAATCGTGATTTACTTCCTTCATATGCCCCAACCGTAAATATTCCAACATAAAATCTTTATATAGTGTAGCAAATTCCCGATCCTTTGTGAATTTTCTCTCAATGGAATGCATTCGTTGTACCGCTTTGGGATAAGATTCGCCTAGGACAGATGGTGCGATTTTGAATGGTAAGCTGACTGTAATTCGACCAGATTCATCTACAGTTTTTGTATCCGTGAAACATTTTTCGCATAATTTTTCTTCCAAGGACAGGCGCGGTCGGCTCACTTCTATGCTTTCAATCTCCCAGAATCTTCTTAAGAGGCTTTCAATTTCATTTTCTGGGTTATCGATCGTAATGGTGGTGGATAGGTTCATTCCTGGTTTGCTTGACTTCCCGGCAATTATCCGTCCTAACATCGTGTTTTGCAAAATTAATTGATTTTTGGTGATAATTTTTCCATCGATCAGCATCTCAAAAAAACTATCTGCCCCAATTATAATGTCTATCTCTGCCCCTTTGTAGAATTCTGGATCTGCTAATTCATACTGCTTAAATTCATCTAGATTAATTGAATTTGAAATCGACGGTTGTTTGGCGGTTAGTTTAGGGAATACGAAAGCTTCTACTTGGAATTTCGGTTTTAGTTTATTCCACGGTATTATCTCTAATGATACTGCTCCTCTCGTGTACCCGTTGGTGGTTGCCCCAATGCCCGATATAGCTAGTTTAGCGCTGCTTCTCTTCAGCCTTAATCTCTGAGCACATCTTTCCGTGATGAACGATCCTTGTGATCCTGAATCCAACAGCATCCGACATAATTGAAATTGATTGTTTTCGTCTGCCACCTTTACTAATGCCGTAGGTAGCAAGGCACTTCCAATATTGCTGATTTCGGTGGTAACGACATGGTAGCTGGACGTTGATGGATTCTCTTCGCTCGATTGAATATTGGATACAGCTACAGTTGACTCGGCTGGCTTTGTTAGTTCCTCGTGCAACAAGGTGTGGTGTTTTTTGTTGCATTGCCTACATCGAAATCTTGATTTGCACGCATATACATTGTGATTATTGTTTAAGCAGTTAAAACATCGATTCTGTTTCTGCATTAAACTTCTTCATTCTTCAATAGGCATAGCTTTAAACTTGAGACATTCAAATAATCTATGGGTTTCTTCAGGACATAACGAACACACTGGGAATTCTTGAGAGTTTGAGACGACGTGGCTTCTTACGATTGGTTTTGAATGAGCGTTTTGCGATTGAGAACGTTTGTTCGAATATTTAATGGAATCAAGAGCATCGATTCTTCTGGCTAGAAAATCGAAGAACTGCTTAATTGTTGGAAGTTCATATTCTGCAGACGCCTGAGCCCATAAGCTATTAGTTTCGCCATCTAATTTGTTGACCAAAATGTGGATCAACCAGTGATCTCGTGATTCAGCCTCGTTACCTAAGGCCTTTAAACCGCGAAGGATTTCATCCGACGTGTCGAGCAGCTGCCTTACGTTTGCACTATTTGCCGTTGTAACAGATGGTTGAAACAAAAAATTCTTTATGAATTGGTATATGGTATGTTTTTTTCTGTCATACCGATCTCTTAACTTTTTTAACGATTCAATATAATTTGCATCCGTAATGCTGAAGTGTTTTAGCAGGGTTGCGGCTTCTCCCTTTAATGTTCCTTTCAAGTAGTGCAACTTTTGTGATGGAGTTAGCCTAGTATTGTCATGAATCGTTGAACAAAACAAATCGTGAAACGATTGCCATTCCGTGTAATCGCCTGAGAAGAATGGGATAGATAGTTTTGGTAATTTGACGTCCACATGCACTCCTGATACTGAAGTATCGATGATTGTGTCATTGAGAGATACACTTGTATCATTTTTCGCCCTTAATATTCGGTTCGATCCAGCTACAATCTCGTAGTAAGTATCCTCAAATTCTACGTCTAATTCCTCTTCAGTTTTCAACTTAACTATTTTATCTTCGATGTCGTTGAATTCAGTACGGAGTCGTTCTACATTCGATAATCGCACCTTTATGTCATCGATGGTTGTATCATTGTTTACTGATTTAATAAAGTTGATCATTTTTGTAATGCTCCCTCTTATATATGCGCGTCTTTTCTTCAACGAAGCAATATCCGCCATTTTGATTATCGCAACACTTATGGTTATACACTGTCACAAGCACAACGAACTTTTTTGACGAATTTCCGAAATAATTAGGCGTGGGTACGTGTAGGTATAAATAAATTTAGAGAGCAAACAAATCAACTCGGTTTTGGTATAAATACGCTTTATTTCGTTTAGATAAATAATAAATTGATACTTGCGGTTTTTCAGGTTAGGTAGTCATGTGCTTCTCCAGATTTGAGGTTAGGTAGCCATGTGTTTTCCAAAAAATTGGTGTGCCGGTTGTACTATCCGGCTCGAAGGACCATACAATGATCTTTACCAAGCCTCAGGTGCCACGAACAATATAAGCCTGGTAAAGATTTGAAGTTGCAATAAATATTGGTAGGTATCCGGTTCGATGATTCAATATTTTATATCAAGCAGCGGGTGCCACAAACAATAATCGGCAAGATATAAATTCACTATATATTTAGGTAACACACAATACAGGTGATCCGCGATTACAACAAAACTAACACAGTAATTAATATACGATAGTACAACTTTTTTATTAAATATATTTTGGCTAACAAACTTTTAATTTATTTTAGATGTTTCCAGCTTGGTGGTTGATTTGAGAAGAAAAAATAATATTTTTGACAAAACGTACTTGCTAAAATATAAATAGTACAAATATTTTCTAATAGATGGCTATTCATAAATTCACAATTTAATTTGAACAGACTTTAAATAGCATTCACAATTTAATTTGAAAAGGCTTTATATGTAGCTGTCAAAACAACAAAGTTGTTTATATTTTTATAGAAAAATTTTGATTCAAATTAAATTATAAAGTGCATCAATTATACAGTGATTAAATTACAATTATTAATGGATTAATAAGATAAGTATTAAGATGAAATATAAATATAAAATTTAATTATTTAACAATATTTTTGTCTTGATTTTAGGTTATGTTAGAATTGAGCCACCAAATTTAATTAAAGATATGTAAGTATAAATTATTACAAAAATAAATACATAATATAGATCAAACTTTTCTTTTCTTTCAGGCATATCCTCTTCAGTGTTTACGACACAGTTATTCGGTGGTATATTTTTTTTTTATTCCACTTATTCACTTTATGGATTTATTTTTCACGTTTTTATTTCCCTTCCTGTTTCGTGTAAATTATTATTATTTTTGTTCTGTTTTATTTGATTTGTTTCTTTTATCGAACGATCCTTCTCAATTTTATACCTCGAATGGAGTCTTGTTCTTTTTTTTTCTTCCCTCACCACACCCAAAACAGAAATTTGACGTCTCTGTTCATCCATGAGAAACACAAGCTCTATGGACTTACGCGGCAATAACACCCAATCGACGAACGCAAACCAAACCGAATGAGGTTAACGCACACAACTAGAAAACATGCGCGCGTAAACAAGTGAAACGTAACACCCTTTCCAGGCCGATTATGAAACTTTTCACACTTACCTTGTAAATAATATACAGAAATATACCAAAAATGTTGCTCTAAACTTAAAACTAAATCCATACAAAAAGCCATGGTTTAATTCCGAACTTAGGAAAATTGCTCAAAATAGAAATAAATTCTAAGTATAAATTGCATAAGAAGAGCAATTAAACGAATATAGTAAAACGTTTAAGAGAAGTATAGTTAACTATAAAAAGCTTTACTATACAAATAAGCTTCAAGGAAAATTAAAACATCCAAAACAAATGTGGGATATTGTCAAAGAAATATTATCGAATACAGTTAGCCCAACAACAAATTATAGTACGATAACAATAAGATCCTGCAATGTAATGACAAATCAGCCTGTGGAAGTAGCTGAGATCTTTGTTGAGTTTTTTACAAATGTTGGATCTAAAATTTCTAGCGACTATCCTCTTGACTTTAAATACAATCACCCAATAACCGGTTATGATAAGGTATCTATGAAATACATCGAACATCTGAAAGACATCATAGTTCCTCTTTTAACTAGTTCGATGAACACATGGGTGAACGACAATCATTTTCCACCCTTTTTGAAAATAGCCAGAATAACTCCCATTTTTAAGGCTGGTGACCGATTTGAAGTTGGAAATTACAGGCCAATATCTGTACTACCAACGATCAGTAAAGTATTTGAGCGTATAATCTGTAGTAAAATTGAACAATATCTTACTGAAAATGGAATAATTCATCAGAATCAGTTTGGCTTTTCAAAGGCGAAAAGCTCAGCTTCAGCAACATTAACACTACTCGAAACATTGTATTCAAACATCGAAAAACGACAAATAACTAGTTGTATTGTTTCTTGACCTTAAGAAAGCTTTTGATTGCGTTAATCATGAAATCTTGATACAGAAACTGAATCTTTATGGCTTGCAAAATATTACCGAATTGATAATAAATTACCTCTCAGATAGGCACCAGTATGTACGATTAGGAAATTATGACTCGAGCAAGCGTAAGTTAACCTGTGGTATCCTCCAAGGATCAATATTAGGACCGGTTTTGTTCTTAATTTTTATCAACGATATATTTGCACTAGATTTACATGGCAAAATGCAACTCTTCGCAGATGATATCACAATAATCTACGGATGTACTATAACAGTAAACTCAAGTTAAACGTGGACAAATCGAATTTTATTATATTTCATCGGTAAAACAAGCTCCAATCATTCTCGAATATATTAATTTCTCTAACACACGAGTGAAACGAACGGACAATTACACTTACCTAGGTCTAAAGCTTACCTCTTAATTGTCTTGGACCGACCATATTAATAGCCTAAAGCTAAAAATATGTCCTTTTATTGGAGTTTTTAAAAGTGTAACGCGACTATCGGTTTACTTTAAAAACAACACCCCAAATTTCTTCAAACGAAAAATATTCTCCGAAAAAAAAAAAAATAAAAATAAACGAAACAAATATGATAAATTTGACGAATAAACAAATATGACGAATTTTCAATCAAAAAAAAAATTTAACAAAACAACAAAAAATGTTTGGAAGTTAATTTTAAGAAAAAAATTATCAGCAGTAATATTCCAAGAGCATTGATAATTTCCCGAAATAATTTTATTATATTTTTCGAAAGCACGTTGCTTGGTAACAGCCCGAAGCCGTAGGCTGAGGGCTGTTACCTAAAAGCAACGTGCTTGAGGAAAATATAATAAAATTATGAGGTATTTTTCAATGCTCGAGGGGTATTCGACGAGAAATTTTTTTGCAATTTTATTTTATTCTAGTATAGTAAAGGTTTCTTCACGGAGCGAGATTATTTTTAATCCAACTTTTCAGCTAATCAAATCGCTATATTTCAACAAAGTTCCGCCCATTTTTTTTCCGATTAGTTAAAATATATTCATCTTTTGAGCAAATAATCTTGGTCGTACCAATATAATAACAAAAATAAAATAAAATAATAGCAATAATTTTGCTCGTATTTTTTGTTTTTGCTTATTTGTGACTTTCCTCGTTTCACAATATAATAAAGCGGATTGTTGTAATAAACGTAATTTATTTTAAATTTTAAATAAAAATACGAGTAGATCATATATACATTACATACATACCATACTGTCCGCAGCACGCACAGTCAATCGCCAGCAGCTTACTTCAGGTTCTTGATGTGAATACTCAGGATAATGAAATCACTTCGTCTTTTGTAAAAGCCAATAATCATCAGGCTAATGCTAAAGCGTTGTTAATAATTAAGACAAATAGTTTTAATTTAAAAATTAAAATTTTATTAAGCTACAAAAATAGAACTAAAAATAATAAACATATCAGAACATCTGATCTCAACATTGAATGGCCCGCATCGCACACATCTCAAAATTTACACATCATGCAACATTTCACGGCTCTTCAATCTAAATTGTATGCTGAAGCGAAAAAAATAAAGGAGAAACATAATTTACGATTCCTATGGTGTAAACATGGAAAAATTTTGCTGCGTAAGGATAGTGCTTCAAAAGTGTTTGAGATTGAGTCGTACAATGACATCAATTACGTGAAGCGGACATTTCTCCCGGCTAATAATTCATCTGGTGATATTGTTGGTCCGGTGGGCTGAGTGTTTAGCGTTATCAATGCTGTACTACTGGTATTATAGAATATTTTTATTTATTATATTATTATTAATTTTGTTAGTTTCTAATTTTTGTTTATGTACTTTTGGCTATACATTCAATTTTTTTGCTTTTATTGACAAGGTTTGTTTATTTTTTAATGTGATATATATTCTATTTCACAAAATTTTTTGTTTTGTTTACCTTTTAATTGCTATAGAACATTATAAATGCTTTTATAATTGTCTTTATTGTGTTTTGCTTAGCAATTCTAAAATCTTACAAATGCTACTTTTGATAATGGTAATGTTTTTAGGATTGCTGCTCATGAAACATATAATTCCGTTTTGTCTTTGGTCTTATTTTAATATCGTACGTGGGTGTTATAGATTGTTCTGTTCTACTTTTTTTGGTTCTATAATTTTTTTCTGTTTAAATTTTATTATCTTATCTAATTTTAATTTAATCCATATTCGAATCATATGCGTATTTTACAAAACCCCACGTATGTGTTATCTTACCATTGTAATTTCGGATTATAATTTGTTTCAGTTTGTTATTAGTACTTTATTTATATTTATATGTATAGTTTTTTATAATTTACTTCTGATCATTATTTTCAATATTTTGGTTTTGTATAACTTATTTTTTATTAGTCTGAGACTTTTTAGTTTTATTCTAGTTTTGTATTATCCATTTTTATGCAGTTATGTACATATTAATGTTATAATCATTATATTATCACTAATCAGTTATCTTTTAGCAATATTTTTGATACATTTCTTCTATGGATTCTGGCATGGTAAACTCTAATATATTGATTACTCATCAGAATATTCGTAGTCTTCGACGGAATTTTGATGTTTTGGTAGCCAATGTTGACGCGTATAAGAATAAACCTATACATTTATATTTTTGAGTGAAATTTGGATCAATAGTGATGAATTATCTTCTTATAATCTCAACGGCTACACGTTATTTGGTGCTTGTAATGATGCTTATAGGTCAGGTGGGGTCTGTGTTTATTTTGATACTCATTTGTGTTGTTCACTTTTTGCCTTCAACTTAGTTTCGTGTGATATCGTTAGGGTTGATTGGAGTTTAGCTAATGATATTTATGTGATTTTGTGTATTTACAGGTTACACGATACTCCAATTAACGTGTTTTTGCATGAAATTTCAAGTTTTATTGATAATATTAAGTCTAAGAATCTCTTCATTGTCGGTGATATTAACATTGACATCCTAAATTTTTCATCGCACTGCGATGATTACATGTTCCTTATGTCGTCTTTTGGTCTTGAATCATTGGTTAATGTTCCAACTCGAGTGACATCATCATCATCCACTTGCATTGATCATTTTTTTGCTCATCTTAGATCAAATGATCTTTCATGTCTCAAGCCATCTGCAATCGACCTTAAGATTTCAGGTTTTCACTTCATCGAGATATTATTCAATTTTAATACAGCTTTGCCATCCCGTACTAATTTTTATTGTGGTCAGATAAAAAAAATTAATATGGTATTGTTAATTGAACTTGTCGAGCAGGTCTGTTCTAAAGCTAGATGATCCGTCTCAAGCCCTTGATTAATTGTTTAGCAATATTTCGAACATTTTGAAGCAGTGTTATGTTTACTCTAGGGTCAAAAAAATTAAGCTGTTACAGCCATGGATCTCATATCATCTTGCTAATCGAATTAAAAAAAGGAACCAATTTCGCAAAAAGTTAAAGAAACATCCCAATGATATGAATCTAAGCGAAACATATGTATGATCGTATTTGCAGACAAATTAATGTTGATGTTAGGAGAGAAAAGGAAACGTACTATATGAATCGTTTCTCCATTAATAGAGGGGATGTCAAAAAAAATTGGAGCCTTGTTAATGAAATTTTAACAAAAAAGGTTAAATCAACATCGATTAATAATATTTCATCCGACAGCGGTTCTCTGCTTACAAATGAGGTTGACATTTCTAATGAGTTCAACTACTATTTTACGAGCGTAGCCGATAAGTTAAGGACTAAATTTTTCGCGAATGTCATACCCATAAATTACAACCTTCCTTATGATTACTGCTCGAAAACATTCTTCATGACTCCGGTTTCTAGAAGTGAAATTTTAGCTATTATTGAGTCGTTGGAGCCTAAAGAGTCTTTAGATATTGAAGGGTTTAGTAATAATATTTTGAAAGCTATTTCTAAATATATCAGCCATGTTCTTGCTTTAAGAGGCTTAAATTTGCCACTATTGTCCCCATTTTTAAAAATGGTGAGCATAGTGATAAGGGTAACTATAGGCCCATTGCGCACAGTCAGTTATTCTCAAGGATCTGGAAAAAGCAGTCAAAAATAGAGTTACTATATTTCTTGAACAATGTAAAACACTAAGCGTTCAGCAACATGGGTTCTGCGAAGGTATGAGTACTGAATCGGCTTTGTTAGATTTTTTGGATATTATTCATAATGGTTTAAATAATGGTAAGATCTGTGCTGGTCTGTTTATTGATGCTTCTAAGGCATTTGATATGGTGGATCATAAACTTTTACTATCTATTCTGTTTGATGTTGGTTTTAGAGGTGTTTCGAACAAGTGGTTTGCTTCCTACCTAGATGATAGAGCTGTGAGGGTTAGAGTCAATGACACTTTTAGTGATTTTAGAGCTGTGAACGTGGGGGTGCCGCAAGGATCAGTGCTTGGCCCTTTGCTGTTTTTAATTTATACGAATTCTATTTTCAAACTAAATTTGAATGGTCACAGTACTGGATTTGCTGATGACTTAGCTTTAGCTTATTCTGCGGGATCTGCCAGCGATGTGATTTCTATGACCAATGCTGACCTAGTGGTCTTACATAAATGGTTCGATAAGCACTTCCTGATATTAAGTGAAAAAACTAAGTTTATGTGGTTTAAAATTTCTGGCATTTCAGCAGCTACATAATCACTCCCTGGTTACATATCATAGTGGTTCTAAATGTACTTCTGTTAGTTGTCATGCGGATTGTCTTAATATTGAGCAAGTCAACTCTTTTAAGTATCTTGGTATTCATTTGGACACTAACCTTAATTGGAAAGCTCATATATCGAAGTTAAAAAGTTACATGGCATCTGTCTCACGTATTTTTTACCTCCTACGTGATCTTTGCCCAGTTTCTGTGCTTAAAATTACTTTTTGTGCTTTGGTGATGTCTAAATTGGAATACGGTTTGTCATGCTGGGGTGGATGTTATCCAACTACTTTAAGACCATTGTATGTAAAACAGAAAATGATTTTGCGAACAATTTTGAGGAAGAATAGATTGGAGCCATCTTGGCCCTTATTCAAGTCAACCAATATACTACCTCTTCAACATTTGTATGTTTATAAGGTTTTAAGAGTTTTTTTTAAACGCAGTGGTCAGCATGTAATTAGAAGTGATGCACGATATAACTTTCGCACTAATAATCGTTTTCTTTATGTTGTTCCCGGGTTCAGTTGTGAGCACTTCCGGCGCTATATTGTTGTTGCGGCTCCAACATTTTTTAATGCACTTCCTGAATACATTAGACGTCTTATTTGTTCCAAACATTTCTTATCCTGCGTCAGAAATTGGTTATTCGAAACATCAGATGTCTCACATCTATTTTGCGTCGTCATTTGATTTTTTTTCTCGTGTTATTACAATCTATGTATTTTAAAGCTGCGATATAAATTTAATGTATTTGTAACATTGTTTTTGAGATAACTGATTATTTGTTCATTAATTGGTATATTTTTATGTTGTTTTTTGATTGTTGTAAATAGAAGCGTTGCCCGCCACTGGATCTTTGTCCACAGGGCATTTATTATATATATTTTTTATATTGCCTGTAAATTTTGTTAAATAAAATAAATAAATAAAAAAAATAAAAAATAAAATACATAATATAAATTGTAAATATCGTTTGGCAAGGAAAAAGTAAGTAAATAATGTATGCGTTAATTTTAATTTTGGGTAATAATAAAATTGTATTTTACCAAAACGGTTAGATTAGAATTTGAAAATTTATAAATTGTGTTTTTTTTTTTTTTTTTTTTAATACATATAATTTATTTACCAAAAAAAAATCTTTACAAATTTTCTTATACAGGCAAATATTATTAATTAAGATTTATTAATTGTTTTCTTTAATTCGTAACATTTTCGTAACATTCGTTTTACATTTTTAGTTATGGATAGCAACGACCTAATTATTGAAATGGATTTAGATGACTTTTTAATAGAGGAAATCCAAAAGCCAGGAAGAGAAATAATTTATCAATTGGGACATGCAAATTATAAAAGTTTAGCATTGAAAGCCTTGGCGTTTCGCCTGATGAATGCAAGCGGAGCTGGAAGCTTATAAAAGCAAAATACAGCCGACTACGACGGGCACCCAAAAGTGGTAGTGGCCCAAACAAGAATAAAAATAAAGATGGACCCTTTTTGTGATCGCTCGACTTTCTCAAAGAGAGTATGTATACACTAAAAGTTGTTAATTTGCCGTCAAATCGTTAATTTGCCGTTAAAAACCAAATCCAATTTTTAACACAATTATTTCAATTTGCAATATCGAAATTATTAAAAAAATAGTTAAAATCTGTGAGTATTCTTAAATTTAATTCCATTCAAAAATTTTTTTATATATTTTGTTGGACGGATTTTAACTTGACGACCGGCAAAATATAAAATTGAGGCTTTGGAATGAAACCAAATTATTTTTAATGAAATTTTCTAAGAATAAGGTGGACTTATAGATTTGAATTATTTTTTAATAATTTTGATATTTCAAATTAATCAATTTTATGAAAGATTTCATGTGAAAGTTTGAAATGACGGTTTGTCGTTCGTGCTTGGATGGAGTAACGTCATGACATAAAGCAAAATACAACGGCTGTAAAGTAGATTTTACACTTTATAATTGTACAACAGTACAACCTATTTCGAATAATTTGCTATGTTTTGATTCGCAACAGTTTTCTTCTAAATTAATACTTCCCTAAACAATTGAGTAGCAAATATTTTGTTCGAAGGCACAGCTGATTTGAAATTAAGTATATTTCGTATAAATAAAACTTAATTAATATTTTTATTTTAGATATATGGAGAGCAGTCACGAAATATTATCCTCTACCAAGTCCATACCAGTAACTACCACTCAAACCACATCGACAACCTTCACCTTCACCCAACCAACACCGATACTGTCAACATCAACCCAACCAATACCGATACCGCCAACATCCTTACCATCTGCAATAAATACTGCTCCAACGCAACAACCAACGGAGGGCAGAAATCAAAAACGTCGATCAGATGCCAATAACAACTCTAATCCATTTGAGAATTTGATGAAGGGAGCTCTTCACAATATGGAAGAACAAAGAAAATTAATAAAAGAGGTCTTAAATAAAGAATCTTGCCTTCTTACGTCGTATGCCCATTCCATAAGTGCCAGTTTCAACAAATGGCCAGAAACTGAGCAAACGAAAATAATTTATGATATAAGCCTCCTAATTAAGGAAAGAGAGAATTATTTAAAAGCGTGCAATTTGATTTAATTTTGTTTATTTTTGTCGAAGGCTGAACTGATACAAATACCTAACTATTTTTTTCTTATGAATAGGTAATTTTATTTTATTTAAACATTTACATATTTTTAATATAAGGTAATGAATTAATGTGATAAAATGTTATTAATTATATGTGATTTATTTGATAATATATGAAATATATATAATTTTATATAAAAAAAATTTAGAACCTAATGAATAGTTGTATACTGCCAAGGAAGTATATCAACTTCATTTAAATATTTTTTGAATTCATCTTGGATCCCTACTGCATTCCTGGCTAGATTATTTGGCCCTACTCGCCGAACATCCTGCATGCCGCTGCTATCTTCATCGCGCCATCGTCCTGGTCGGTGTGTTCCACCAACGCCTCTGTCCACTAAATCGGCACTGACATATTCACGAGCTTTTTTATCTCGTAGCCAGTTATGCAAAACTATCGTACTTTTGATTATTCCAATCACGGTAATTTTACTCGCCAAAATCGGCCTTCTGTAAATTCGCCATCTGCTGGCTAATAATCAACCATGCCAAATATCAAAAATATTAATTGTTTGTTTATATTCATGGAAGATATGATTTATTTGTTTGCGGCCGAAACACCACTAGTGATGTTTCGCGAAACACAACTTAGCAACGCAAATAACCGATATTATACAGCGTAACTAAGGAAAATTCAACTATCTGATTGGTTTATTTTCCAATGAGTTGTATAGTCACAAATATATTACCAAAGGACATGATTGTGCTAGAATTAGTGTACAAATTGATTCTAATAATGATCCCACAGCTGTTGTTGATTTCGATGAAATTTCGCAGTATCTTAACTGTCGCTACATTAGTGCACAAGAAGCAGCCTGGCAACTCCAAGAACTTCCAATTCATGGTCAGTCCCATAATATTGTTATGCTATCTGTACACTTGAAAGATGGGCAGTCAATATTTTTTAACGAGAATATCATTGAAAATGATTTGTGACGTGAATCTATTGCAGTGACGGCTTTAACATCGTTTTTTGATTTAAACTTGAATGATCCAACGGCACATAATCGTGTATATCAAGACATACCGATATATAGTAGTATTCAAGTCTCGCTGGAATTCTGACAGTTCTCGCGCAGAAAAAACATGGCGGATACACAGTGATGTACTATTTCGGCTTAATTGTTTACATTTTCATTTTGTATTTGTACTTCAGTTTTTAGGTTAGGTTTTTATTTATATCATTTTATTTTGTTATTTATATGTTATAACGTTTTGAATCACAAAATATTTTTATAATTTTATTTTAAAAGAACCGTTTGAAATCGATAATCGAAGAATTAATGCAATTTAACAATTTTTTTACGTTATTGTGGTTTTGATCGATATGACTGGCATTTAGTTAGTTATTTTCCTTAGCCCGTCCGAAAATTAAATGTTGACGCTGTTTCCATAGGCGTGCAATATTTTTTTACACCTATTAATTTTCACATGAAATTTGATTGTAATAACATATTAAAACTGAAATATAATAGATTTGAATGATTATTTACTATTTTATTTAGGTTTACTATCTAAGATAAATGCGACTCATCAAAATTTTTATAAATT
The DNA here is from genome assembly GCA_963556165.1 of Tipula helvola. NCBI lineage: Eukaryota > Metazoa > Arthropoda > Insecta > Diptera > Tipulidae > Tipula > Tipula helvola. The sequence continues at coordinate 175,695,679 of OY744483.1, read as the reverse complement.
TTTTTTCTATATCACTGTAAGCTGCGCAGAACAATTTAAAATTTTTTTTTTTTAAGATCTGAATAGGACTATACTACATATTTAAATATAAAAAAATGAGAAAAACGATCCCCAAATTCACATCATGGCAATAAAGCTATAGGAAGAATAATAGCAGTTTCACCAAAAGATACTGAGCGGTATCACCTTCGACTGTTAATACTTTCGGTTAAAGGAAGAGAAGATGTTTCCTTTGAAAGCTAAAAAAGTTTTGAAAATGTAGTATATTCAACTTACAGAGAAGCTGCTCGAGCTAGAGATTTGATAAACGATTCTGCAGAATGGCATTTTTGTCTTTCTGAAGCTTCGAAGTATATGCTTCCAAAATCATTACGCTCTCTTTTTGTTACAATTATTTGTCACTGCAATCCTTCAAACCCATTACAATTATTCCACGACTATAAAGATTATATGATTGAAGATTTCATTTATTCTGGTCTAGGGGAAGATGCTGCGTTAACGAACTGCATTATTTCGCTGCGAGATTTATGTGAAGATGTTGGGTTTGATCTCTTTACTGTATTACCAGTACCAAATTCAAAAATATATGCCAACGTTATTACAGCACCACTTTGTATTCCTAACAATGAACCCTATCTTTGGGATAATCTAAACGAAGCACAGCGTATGGCTGCTTCAAACATTTGGTCCTCTATTCAAGGTATAAATTCACAGAAATATTTCTACTTGTCTGACCCTGGAGGTAGCGGAAAGACATTTATGTACCGAGCATTAATACAAAAACTCAGCACAATTAATAAAACAACATTATGTATTGCTTGGACTGGAATTGCGGCAAATCTACTGCCACATGATATAACTTCACATTCTGCCTTTGCACTGCCTTTAAACCTTGACTGCGTTAAATTTCCTCAGTTATCAAAAAAACAAAAGGAAGTTACTAACATCAATTGATTGGCTTTTATGGGACGAGGCACCTATGGCACCTGCAGTTGCTCTTGAAATTATTGACTTATTATTTCGTGACTTAATGAAAAATAATTTACCTTTCGGCAAGTTCTTCCTGTTATCCGAGGAGGAAACCGTGTCAGAATTGTAAATGCTACAATAGAAAAGTCACCACTAAGGAAACTTTTTCAAATATTTAAGCTCGATCAAAATATGAGAGCAATCACTGATCCAACTTTTGCATATGGTTTCTTTCAATTGGCGATGGTAAATGTTGCTCCGATCAATCAATTAAAAAAACACAATATTCACTAAATATACCAAATGAATTTCTATCAGACGATATCGTTACCGATACATTTGGCAATAACTTTACTCCAGGAGATGTGGCATCTATATATCAGGGAGCGATTCTTTCTCCTAAAAATGATGATGTTCGTCCTATAAATGACACAGTATTGAACAATTTAAATGCCGAAGAAGTATCCTTTTGCTCAGTAGATTCCGTTAAGAACGAAGATGGTACCGATGACAGTAATTTACAAGTGAATTTCCCAACAGAATTTTTGAATTCGTTAAATCTTTCTGGTCATCCTCCACATATTTTAAAATTAAAAGAGGGCTCCATCGTAATGATTATGCGAAACCTATCTATTTTTTTTTTTTTTTTTATAAATGCTGCCAATGGCTTTATTCTTGAATCTTTCTACAAAACAAACTAACAAGAAGTATTCAAATCTTAACCTAAAATTATTAAAATTTTAAAAATTAACCAATGTTAATACCTATTATTTGTGTTCACAATTCAATTAATTTAGATTATACATATGTGTAACCTAAACATTAATAAATTTACAGGTTCATCAATCCGAGTGGATCTGTTCTTCTTAGTCGCCTAAATCGCGGTTGTTTTAGTATATCCCTGGCCAATTCGTTGGGATGTGCTTCTAGTTTTGAGTAATATTTCGAACTAAATTCTTTAATTGTTTCTTTAATGGTTTTAATTCCAAGGTCGACGTGTATATTGCTATTTCGAATGTACCATGGAGCATTGGTAATACTGCGAAGTATTTTCGCTTGGGTTCGTTGAAGGAGTTCTCTGTTTGACGCGCTGGTGGATCCCCATAACTGAATACCATATGTCCATATGGGTCTGATTATCACTTTATATAGTAAAACTTTGTTGTCTAATGACAGCTGAGATTTTCTCCCCATCAGCCAATACATTTTGGAAAACGTCATTTTTATTTGGTTGCGCTTTGCTTCAATATGTTGTTTCCATGTCAGCCGTCTATCCAGGTGCAAACCTAAGTATTTGACCTTGGTTTGTTGAGGAATATTAATATCGTTTAGTACCACTGGTGGGCAGGTGCGTTTGTTCAGCGTGAATGTGACGTGTGTTGATTTTTTTTCATTCACTTTTATTCGCCATTTCTTCAGCCAGCCCTCGATTTTTTTCAAATGATTCTGTAATTCCTTTGAGGCGGTTTCGGGAGTTTTGTTTGACGCCAGGATGGCCGTATCATCGGCAAATGTTGATATCATTACTTTGTTGGTTACATGCAAATCGGCTGTGTACATCAAGTATAGTATTGGTCCTAGGACGCTGCCTTGTGGGACACCTGCGTTTATATCGTAAAAGCAAGTAGTTGCACTATTTTGTTTAACCATGTATTGCCTTTCAAGAAGGTAGTTTTCCAGAATTGAGTGAAATTTCTTAGGTAAAAGTTCTTTAATTTTGTAAATTAGCCCATCATGCCAAACTTTATCAAATGCTTGAGCGATATCCAAGAAGACAGCAGAACAATATTTCTTTTCCTCGAAGGTTCTTTTGATTACATTTACAATTCTGTGTACTTGCTCTATGGTACTATGTTGGTTTCGAAACCCAAATTGATGGTCTGGAATAATATGGCGCACTGTTAACACTGGTTTCAATTTCGTTAATAACATTTTTCCGAATAGCTTGGAAATTGTGGGCAGCATGCTTATTGGACGATATGATGGAATTTGTGTTTCATTTTTTCCTGGCTTAAGAATCATTGTGATTACGGATACTTTCCATTTTTGAGGAATATAACCGGTTCGCATATTCCTCAAAAATGGAAAGAAACCTATCTATTAAAAACGGTTTGTGTAATGGAACAAGATTAGCAGTCACAGATTTACAGCGGAACGTAATAAAAGTTGAAATTTTAACTGGCACAGCATTACCTTTCAATTTAATAAGACATCAATTTCCAGTACGTCTTGGATAAGCAATGACAATAAACAAGGCACAAGGACAAACATTTCAAAAAATCGGCATTTATCTTCCTGAACCTATTTTTACCCATCGCCAGCTTTACACAGCACTATCAAGAGCAACACAATCTACTGTCACAGTAACCGACAATGTGGTATATCAGGCGGTTTTCTCTTAATTATGTAAGTACATATTCTATTTAATAAAGTTTAAATTTTGTTCCTAAATAATTCACCTTTTCCAGATTTTCGATACGAAAAACGGACCTACAACCGTACGTCTTCGCAGATGCGCAAGTGTCAAATTTGGAGTGAAAATTTGCTTCCCGTAGCGGAATTCAAATATAAATAATAATAATAATAAATAAAACACTTAATATAATTTTTGAAATTATTAAACAGTTTTATTTAAAAAGTATTTTTGTTTTTCCTGCTGCTGCTGGCTGCCTATAAAAATCCAAATTTGAATAAAAAAGAGTTGGGAGTCCGCGAGCAACAGAAATTTAGAAATAAAGAAACAAATTAATAATAAAATTGTGCAATTGCACAGATGACCCCTAGTAGACTGTAGATTACAGTGCAAAAAAAATGCAATGGACAGTGTAAAATTACTCAGAGCAAATAAAAAAACATAGTGCACGTTTTGACAGCGCTCTGCACGGTCACATAAATTGACGTATTCTGTATTTTGTGAAGAATCGATAAAAAAAGGTGTGGACCTAAGTTTGGGCGTGCCTCCACCATACTATGAAATTGCCCATTTTTGGGTCGGTGAATTTAAACGTGGTCGTACAAGTGTCTTTTATAATTAACCCAAAATAGATGACATCCACAGAAATGAAATGATTGATTATATTGCATTGAGTGATCGTAAAGTGAAGTTGAGATTATCAATCAACTGAGATTGTGGCCATCGTAAACGTTTCATATGGAAAAGCTAAACAATCAGGTGTCATGTTTGGAAAAAAAATTTTAGAAAATCGTTGGATGAAGTGTATTAATTTAAAAGGATTGAAGAATAATTAAAAACATTGCCAGAACGTTGTGTTTTATTATCAATACAGGAAACTTTACAGTCCATGCAATAGTACGAAAGTAAAACACATGTGTAACTTCTTGGTACCATAAATATTTACAAGACATTCAGCAGCAAATTTGACGTTAGCGACCTTACCCGAGGACATATGTACACGACAATTTTCGATTATTGTGTGTAAGGTTTAGCCTAATCCACAAGCATCACCTTACATGTTGGCCAAAATCGTACGTTAGATCTTCACTTTCTCTTGCATGTAGCTGTAGCAAACTGAGCAACAATGTATTGTATTTACTGAGCTCACGGTGTTCCTCTAGGCTCATATCACATCCGGACACATTTTATTATTTAAGAAGACCACAACGCTCTCTAGCACGGCTCATAATTGGTCAAAATATCAGGATTCTGGGTAAGTTTTGCATCAACGAACACAAAATACTTCAGATTTCGTGAATCAACTTCACATAAAATAGAGTGCTTTAGTTTTATTTAAAAGACAACTAAACAGTAATTCGTTTCACTCATACACACCTTTGACAATAAATGATTGTCGATATCTAGATTACTATGGAGACCTTTACTAATGATTTGGACCAATAGCAAAAGGAAAGGAATACTAAATATTAAAATCGTTTCAAATTCAAATTTAGTTGGTTTGAAAGGCAAAAACAAAACAATTTTTTGACGGAGTTCTAGTAGAATGGTTCGATGATTTCGCCGTTATAGTCAAAATTTGCGGCTCATTTCATTATACTAATAGAAAGGTGGCGACCACAAAAACCAAAAATAATTTATCACATTAAATGGCAAACATTTCAGATTTTGAATAAAATATTAAACTTGGTTGGTTAAAATCCACCCGCTTTTCAAAAAAGGCAAAACCACAATATTCCCAAGTCTGGGTTAATCTCAAAATATAAACAATTTTAAACGTATTTTTATTTTTAGATGCTTTTATTATATTTTATTTAGCATTTCCCATTTTATTTACTACCAGGTTAACAATTTGAGGTACATATGGCCTATTAGAATCTGGTAGTGGAAGAAGTACAACTGGACCAATTTCTGCATCTACCACAATAGGTTCCCGATCCAAACTTGGCAGATTTACAATTATTGATAAGGATTGAACAAATCCAAACATGGCTAGTAAAATAACAACCAGTGCTCCAAACGATATCATTTTACAAATATTTAGTGAATATTACGCCGTAGTATAGGTAAATGAAATGTCGCAATATTGTTGTCAGCGGCTGAAAAAAATATTTAAAGCCTAAGAGTGGAGACAATATGGTGCAAGAAAAACTTTAGTCTGGTCATTTTAACCAGTTTTAAGTTTTAACATTCTTTTCCATTGTCACAAAACTTTGTTTAATTTTGGGATTGGTTACGACTTTTTGTGTTTGACATTTTATTTCACTCAGGAGTTGTATCATATTCTGAAGTTGTCTAAAACGTTCAATTTCAGAAGCAATCATAAATTTTACATGTGTTGGATTTACATGTGTTAAATATCTTCCAAAGTAGATTCAAGTAGAACCCGCTTTACTTTTAATCACTGTTCTTCCCAGTTCTCAGATCAGAAGTTTTGATGATTCACTTTAGAAACACACTTTAGCTAGGAAATTTCGGGCCTCCCTCGAATTTTTCGAAGAGGCACTAAATATATAGGCTGTTCAAAGTGAAGTATGTCGCTTGAATTTTCGATGCTTGAGATCTACGCTAGGCGATTTGGCTGAGCCTAATCAGTTGCCAGGCGAGGGTAAAGTTGTATTATTAAGTTTTACATTTACAGTGTTTTGTACCGCATATCATTTTTAAAATATCTTTCCAAATCTGAAAAAGAAAAAAAAGGACAGGTCGAGCCGCAAATTTTTCAAACGTAATAAACAATATGACGAACGATATTATAGAGACAATGTTACGGCCTTATATTATATTTGACCATTTACCTGTAAATTTTTTCCAGGATATTCCCGTTTTCTAGAAAATTTTTAGGGCGTTTATCCATAAATACACGCCATTTTATAAGTTATTTCATCTTTCTGGCAGTATGTGGATTCCACGATGAAAGAAATCGTTTGGTTTTGATGCAATCCATTCACCGATCCATTTGTAAGCTTGTTTGTATGTTTTTAAGTGTTTATCAGCTAAGCCATGCTACATTGAACAAAACATATGATAATCGGAAGGAACAATATGCTGTGTTGCTACTACAAGTTCGTTTTCAGTTTCAGTGTTATCTGATCCACAAATGTTTGAAAATCGTTTGTTCTGAACTTTCTCGATTGACCTGGGTGTCGTTTCAACCATTCCTTGCAAGTAAAATTATATTTCCACAAGAATTGTATCAGCAGCTTTCAGCTTTCTTTCTTCACGTCTCACCAATCTGAACTGGCGGGTTAATTTATTATTTTTATAACCGCAGACAATAATTTGACATTGATCACATTATTTGTGTTGATACAAGTGTTTCCCTAAATTGTGGTTGTTATTGAATATTCCAATTTTTTTTTTTTTTTTTTTTAATTACTATTTACAATTGGATGATTCATTGTAATTAATTCGCGTATAAAAGCGATCAGTTTTTTTCATTTACTTCAGTTAATATAAGAAATTTCAAACGGCGTAATCTTCACTAAATATTTTTTGAAGATGAAAGCGTTTTAATTTCTGCATTTACCCCAATATAATTCTCAATCAACTTTGGCTCAATCACAATTATTGACAAGGATTGAACAAATCCAAATATTGTTAGTAAAATAACAACCAATGCTCCAGGTTGTTATTTTACTAACCATCTTTGGATTTGTTCAATCCTCTTCAATAATTGTGATTGAGCCAAAGTTGATTGAGAATTATATTGGGGTGAATGCAGAAATTAAAACGTTTTCATCTTCAAAAAATATTTAGTGAAGATTACGCCGTTTCAGATTTCTTATATTAACTGAAGTAAATGAAAAAAACTGATCGCTTTTATACGCGAATTTATTACAATGAATCATCCAATTGTAAATAGTAATTTAAAAAAAAAAAAATAAAATTGGAATATTCAATAACAACCACAATTTAGGAAACACTTGTATCAACACAAATAATGTGATCAATGTCAAATTATTGTTTGCGGTTATAAAAATAATAAATTAATGCGCGTGTTTTGGATAATGTCGCAATATTGTCGTCAGCGTCGAAAAAAATATTTAAAGCCTAAGAGTAGAGACAATATGGTGCAAGAAAACCTTTAATCTGGTCATTTTAACCAGTTTTAAGATTTAAAATTCTTTTCCATTGTCACAAAACTTTTGCTGATGAATGAACATTGTTTAATTTTGGGATTGGATTTTTTGTGTTTCACATATTATTATTTAACTCCGGAGTTGTATCATGTTCTAAAGTTTTCTAAAACATTCAATTTCAGAAACAATCATAAATTTTACATGTGTCGGATTTACATGTGTTAAATATCTTCCAAAGTAAATTCAAGTAGAACCCGCTTTACTTTTAATCAGTTTTGATGATTCACTTTAGAAACACACTTTAGCTAGGAAATTTCGGGCGTCCCTCGAATTTTTCGAAGAGGCACTAAAAGGCTGTTCAAAGTGAAGTATGTCGCTTGAATTTTCGATGTTTGAGATCTACGCTAGGCGATTAGGCTGAGCCTAATCAGTTGCCAGGCGAGGGTAAAGTGTATTATTAAGTTATACATTTACAGTGTCTTGTACCGCATGTCATTTTTAAAATATCTTTTCAAATCTGAAAAAGGAAAAAAATACAGGTCGAGCGGCAAATTTTTCAAACGTAATAAACAATATGACGAACGATATTATAGAGACACTGTTACGGCCTTATATTATATTTGACCTTTTACCTGTAAAATCAAAATCAAATATGCCCATTAGTATTTATTTCGGTTACTATGCAAAATTCATCACTCACTCGACTGTAGCGCCTTTTTTTGTAAATAGCAGATATTTGAATAATGAAAAAAGTAAATTCGCCTTTTTCCAGGATATTCCCGTTTTCCAGAAATTTTTTAAAGCGTTTATCCGTAAATACACGCCATTTTATAAGTTATTTCATCTTTCTGGCAGTAAGTGGATTCCACGATGAAAGAAATCGATTGGTTTTGATGCAATCCATTCATCGATTCATTTGTAAGCTTGTTTGTATGTTTTTAAGTGTTTATCAGCTAAGCTACATTGAACAAAACATATGATAATTGGAAGGAACAATATGCGGTGAATATGTAGCTAAATGAGGTCGAACATTGTTGCTCGTTTATTGGCAACTGTTTGTCATTTTTGGGTCTATACTCGGTTTAAATCGAATAGTTGTTATTGATAACTATTTTTGGCTAAGCTATAGCAGAGCATACCATGTCACACAGCGCCAATTTTTATAATGGTAGAAATATTTTCAACTTGAAAATAGCTCCATATTTAATAAAGTGCTAATTTTTAAAACTAAAATTTGTAATATTTTAAAATGTAGCAATAATATGAACTAAATAAAAATGCCACTTTTCCAAAAAAAAAATTGTGTTTTTTTTGTTAACTGCAGGTAATGCATTACTTTTATTAGTATGTAATGCATTATTTTTCGGATATTTTGGTACGATGGAAAAGATTGTCTGATGAAATTAATGGAATTTGGTAATTTTGAATAAGATTATGATGAAATTCTACAGGTACGATGGAAATGGGATTCTTAATCGATTTTCAGAAGAAATTAATGGAATTTGGTTATTTTGGAAACGAGTAAGATGAAATTTGATAGGTACAATGGAAATGGGATTTTTAACCGATTTTCAGAGGAAATTAATGGAATTTGGTTATTTTGGAAACGAGTAAGATGAAATTTGATAGGTAGGTACAATGGAAATGGAATTCTAACCCGATTTTTAAAGGAAATTAATGGAACTTGGGGATATTTAGATTTACAAAATAATTATTTTGATTATTTTAAACAAATATAATATTTTGGAATAGAAAAAAATAATTTTTAGTAGTAAAAAAAAAAAAAAATCGAGACAAAAAATTAAATTTAATCGATTTTGTATTATTTAATATTTGATGGGGGATCGATATAAAATATTCCAGTGTCATTAATAGATTCTATATAATCCGCTCCTACGTGCGGCACGCAGTGCGACATGTTTGCTTATCCTGGCTCCTAAGTTAAATTAGGGATCTCCATTTTCCAGAATATTTTAGCGACCTCCCGCGAGCCCGTGAGAGAGAGAGTTAAGCGGGAGGGAGCGCAGCGACCTTCCGCGTGCCCGTGAGAATTACGGAAGCCGTTAGTTTCTACAATCCTAAGTTAAGTTACTCGATGTAATTTTTCTTCAATTTATTTATCTCAGAATAGACAGAATAGAGAACAAAATGGACAGGAAATTGTTATAATGTCATTAATAGATTCTATATAATCCGCTCCTACGTGCGGCACGCAGTGCGACATGTTTGCTTATCCTGGCTCCTAAGTTAAATTAGGGATCTCCATTTTCCAGAATATTTTAGCGACCTCCCGCGAGCCCGTGAGAGAGAGTTAAGCGGGAGGGAGCGCAGCGACCTCCCGCTAGCCCGTGAGAGAGAGAGTTAAGCGGGAGGGAGCGCAGCGACCTTTAATTAATTTACAATTCTAACGTCAAAAATTATCAAAAAATTCACATTTTACCCAATTTTGAAAAATAAAAAAAAGGAAAATTTTCCCGGAAAATGAGGTAATTTAAAAACAACACGTTAGATTTCAAAATTTATTTTAGTAAATACACATAGCAAACCAGTTTTTTAAACTCAAGACTCAAACTATAGTAAGGTGTTTGCTGTCAAATAGTAAGCGTTTTTTATAGCCAAGACTCAATCCAAAATGTAGTTTACCTTAATTCCACATTATAAACAATGGCGCTTGCAAAAATTGCGCATGCGCGAAAAATGGTATGCTCTGCTATAGCTGTTCCCTATTTTTTTTGTACCGAGAAAGCAAACGAATTGAAGCAATTTTTGATGTCCGCTTTTTTCATCTTTCCCATTTTCAGCTTGTATAACATTTAATGTTACCACAAGTTCGTTTTCAGTTTGCGTGTTATCTTGCAAGTAAAATTAGATTTCCACAAGAATTGTATCAGCAGCTTTCAGCTTTCTTTCTTCACGTCTTACCAATCTGAATTGGCATAAAGCAAAAGAAATCAAACATTGATTAAAATTAAAGCGGGTTCTACTTGAATTTACTTTGGAAGATACTTCCGCGATGACATTCTAAAGTGACACATGTAAATCCGACACGTTTTCTTGCATCATATTGTCTCCACTCTTAGGCTTTAAATATTTTTTTCAGCCGCTGACGACAATATTGCAACATTATCCAAAACACGCGCATTAATTTATTATTTTTATAACCGCAGACAATAATTTGACATTGATCACATTATTTGTGTTGATACAAGTTTTTCCTAAATTGTGGTTGTTATTGAATATTTCAATTTTTTTTTTTTTTTTTTTTAATTACTATTTACAATTGGATGATTAATTGGAATAAATTCTCGTATAAAATCAAAGCAACCTTGATTATACAAGCCATAATCTAAAAAACGAAGCTTTTTAAGGGAATTAGAAACGACGAAAAAATTTCCATAGTAAAACACATAAAACATATGGGAAAACACTTTTTTTCCTAAGGCAAATTTGTAAATGAAAACGTTACAAATTCTTAACTATGATTTCTGAAATATATTTATAAGTGTTTGAATTTCAACATATATAAATGTCGTTTAAGTAAATCGTTTTCATTATCTTGTAATAATTGATTTATTTAAACCAAAATATTAAAAAAAGTTCATAACAACAGCGTTCTGGTCAAATAAAAAAGAAAAGCTTACTACAAATTGTGTGCATTAAGTCAATATACATTACATAGATGGCAGTGATGGCAGTACAATTTTTTTTAAAAATCGTACCAAAAATTGCCACCTGGGGAAATTTTAAGTTCATAAATTGTAGGAAAAGCAAAACAAATTCTCAAAATATTAAGAACGTGTGATAATTTTGTGATTAAACAATTTTTTTTCGTATTTTTCTGTATAAATCTGAGACATCTAACGTACACTAGTAAAACTAAAGATAAATGTAGCAAGTATTATTTTAATTCATCAGAGCCAACTTTGATGTATTTTTCAAAATGAAAGTTCGAAAAATATATTTTAGAAATAATTTAATTTTAATATTTCTGCAATTAATATTTACTTAATACCAATAAACCCTTCCTGTGTATTGTTGCTAAAGATATGTAGAACACTTTTATATACAAATTTTGTAACATTTTTACTTTTTTCAATGAAAAACTTTAAGCTAAAAAACACAATTTTTACTATGGATTCCTATGGAAATCAGTGAAAAGTTATACAACTAAAAAAGCTTCTAAAAAATACGTCATAATGATTATGGCTCTATACTCTAGAATGCTCTGGTTTTATACGCGAATTTATTACAATGAATCATCCAATTGTAAATAGTAATTAAAAAAAAAAAATTGGAATATTCAATAACAACCACAATTTAGGGAAACACTTGTATCAACACAAATAATGTGATCAATGTCAAATTATTGTTTGCGGTTATAAAAATAATAAATTAATGCGCGTGTTTTGGATAATGTTGCAATATTGTCGTCAGCGTCGAAAAAAAATTTTAAAGCCTAAGAGTAGAGACAATATGGTGCAAGGAAACCTTTAACCTGGTCATTTTATAAAGTTTTAAGTTTGAACATTCTTTTCCATTGTCACAAAACTTTTTCTGATGAATGAACATTATTTAATTTTGGGATTGGAATTTTTGTGTTTCACATATTATTATTTCACTCAGGAGTTGTATCATTTTCTAAAGTTTTCTAAAACATTCAATTTCAGAAGCAATCATAAATTTTACATGTGTCGGATTTACATAAGTCTTTAATTTATATGGTGGAAGGCGAATCCAGGATAACACTATACTAGAATCAGACCAAAGTATGATTCGTTCAAATGATAGCTCCATAGCCACCTTTACTTTCGCGATTAGTTTGGATAATAAGTAAGCCGCGTTTAATTCTAAACGTGGTAAAGATATGACATTCACGGGAGCTATACGAGATTTACTGCATATTAAATTTACTACAGTTTTGCCATTACCATCCGTGCATCTGAGATAAATACAAGCGCCGTACGCTCGCTCCGATGCATCAGCAAAACCATGGATTTCCATAGATCTCGTATCTTTTGGAACTATACATCTATCCAGTTTCAAACTATTAATGCAATTTAATTGTTCACGATATTGCAGCCAAATTTTAGAAAGATTTTCTGAAATAGGGTCATCCCAAGACAACCAAATTTGCTGCATCAATATTTTTGCCACAACTATTACGGGTGAAATTAATCCCAAGGGGTCAAACATTTTTGAAGTTTCGGACAAAACATTCCGCTTTATCACCAAAGTATCATGATCAAATGGCTCTATGCGAAACAAAAACTGATCTGAACTGGGATGCCACATCAGACCTAATGCTTTAATCGTCTCATTAATTGAATTGCATGTTAATTCCCTATCGTCTAAAGGTACGGATTCTAATAATTTATCTGAATTGGCAGTCCACTTACGAAGTTTCATACCAGCTCCTTGGAGCATTGATATTAATTGATTTCTAATTTCTGTGGCCTCATCCAAATCATTACTACCAAACAATCCATCATCCACATAGAAATCTCGCTGAATGACTTTCGAAGCTAGAGGATACTCCCTACTTTCGTCAATTCCTAACTGTTGTAAAACTTTTGTGGCCAAATAAGGGGCAGCTGATGTACCATAAGTTACGGTATTCAGCTCAAAAACTTGAATCGGGTCCTCAATATTCTGACGCCATAAAATTTTTTGAAATCGTGTGTGTTCAGGCACTATCCTAACTTGCCTGTACATCTTTTCAATATCTGATGTATAAACATAAACATACTTCCGGATTCTTAACACTATATCGAACAATTCACTTTGAACCACAGGTCCAGTCATTAGAACGTCATTCAAAGATAAACCATTGTGAGTTTTCGCCGACGCGTCAAAAACAATACGCAATTTGGTGCTACTGCTATCTGGCTTTAAAATCGCGTGATGAGGAAGATTATACTCCTCATCAGCAACTGTTTGATTTGAACTAAGAGCCATGTGGCCGAGATCTAGATATTCTTTTAAAAATGTGGAATATTGTTTTTTCAACTCCGTATTTCGATTCAATTTTGACTCCAAGTACATGAACCGCTTTAATGCTATTCCACCCAAACCTCCTAATTCGCTAGCATTTTCTTTAAATGGTAATGTTACCACGAAACGACCATCTTTATCTCTAGTGTAACTTTTCCTAAATATATCTTCACATTTTTTCTCTTCGAGGGATAACTTGGAAGCATTTGAATCAAAATTTTCAAATTCCCAAAACCGAGTCAAATTTTTATCCAGTTCAGAATTACTAGGAATGTGTTCAGCCAATGAATCGAAATTGCAAAAAGATGAATCGGCAACTTCTGACACAAAGAAATTTTTACATTCCATCTTACCACTCACGATCCATCCGAACGTGGTATTTTGCAAACATGGCAAATTTTGCGCTAAATCAACTCGTCCGTTATTTAAAATTCTAAGGAAAATTTCAGCACCAAGCAAGAGATCTATTTCTTTTGGTTGGTTGAAACTCGGATCTGCGAGTTTTAATTTTTCGGTAAATCCCAACTTGCTACATTAATGAAATTTGAAGGTAAATTTGTTTGGAATCTCTGGAATAACTAGGAATTCTAATTCAGTTTGATAGCTACTAAGCTAATATTTGTTTTAGCTTGATTTAAACCCGATACCAAATGAGATAATTGCTCTTTTTTAATTCGCAATCTGTCGGCTAATTTTTCCATCGCAAAGTTGGATTGGATGCGGAATCTAATAGTGCCCTACACAAATGATATCGTCCATTCGAATCCTTTATAAAAATAATTGCTGTAGATAGAACAACCTGGTTTTTTCTAACATTTTGCATCTGACAGCACAAATTTGTATAGCACTTGTCGCTGTTATTGCCAGCGGCTTTTTGTTTATTAGGTGAAATATCCTGACCGACAGCATTGGAACCAGAACCTGTTGCCTTATTATTGGGGCTTGAACTTGTTTGTGATAAATTACCCATATGCAAAAAACTGCTATGTTTACGGTGACAATGATTGCATAGTGGCCCTCTACAATCTATGACCTTATGCCTACCTTTTAGACAATTCAAACATAAACCCAACTGCCTAATTTTTTCATACCGTTCCTGAATGGGCATCTTTATAAATTGCCCACATGCAGCAATAAAATGGCTTTGCTTGCATAAAGCACAGTATAAACTTTTATTTGGCACTGTTGCCGTGACGAATGATTTTGATAAAGTTTTCGATTATTATATGGGACAAGCGTATGAGATTTAATATTTATATCATTTAACGCCTGCAAAATTTGACACCGTCTCTGCAGAAACTCAACTAATTGTGCCCAGGTTAAAGGTGTATCTGATCTAATTTCATTCTCCCATAATTTTCTCGTCTCATATAATCAAGTCTTTGCTTGACCGTATGAACTGCTACAACGTCCGTAACACTTTCCCCTAAACTTTCCAAAGCCCTCATGTGAATCAGGCTGTCGTCTAACAACTTTCTAATGTCAGTTGCAGACTCTTTAATTAAAGTCTTCATGTTAAAGAATGCATTCATGTGTTTTTCAATTATAGACCTCGTATTATCGTATTTGAAAATTAAAGCCTCCCAAGCATTTTTGAATCCCTCATCCGAAAATTCAACTACCTCTATAGTCTTTTTTGTCTCACCATCTACATTTCCTTCTAAGTAATAAAATCTCTCAACATCTGTCAATTCTGTATTATTAATGATCATTGCCGTAAAAGAGTCCCTAAAACGTAACCATTTGTCTAATCTGCCATCAAATCTCGGAAAGGTAATTTGCGGCAATCTAATGGACTTAAACACCGATTTTGATTCTTTCCTAACTAAAATTTTGGACTTATGTGTGATGTCAGTAGCTTGGCTATCATCACCACTTATCTCTGACTCACTACCAATTTCTATTGGTTTATTAGACTTACTAAGTAAATTTTCCTCATCGATTAAATCCTTTAATTCACCATGTTTAGTTCTGACTAATGCTAAAAAATGATTTTGACCTTTTTTTAATTTATATTTAATATCGAAATAACTATTCTCAAATTCACAACGATCATTCTCTACGGCCAACAAATTTTCATCGTTATCTAACTCCGAAGCCAATTCTACTAACTGTTCGTAATTATCTATATAACTTCCGGAACACTCTTTTAATTTTATAATCCGACAATCTGTCGAGGTAAAGAGAGGAGGTAATCCAAAGTCCGTCAAATTTTTACAGTTGAAAATGTTCACGAGTTAAAATTTTCAACATTCTTGTTAAGTAAAAATGATTTTAAAGAAGCTGAACCACACAGACATCGTTTCTGCCAAATTGAATAAAAGGGGGTGGGTTCAAATGAAATCAAATATAAAAATTTATATTAATTAATGTGTGTTGTAGAACTACAATGTAGCACATGTGCAGAAACAAGTTCGGATCTGTATTTCTTTTAAATGGTGTTTGAGCGATGTTTATGTTTTTCGTCATAATTATTTTACCAAAACGATTTTAAAAACTATTCTAATTTAGGATTTTTGATTTCTATTATAGATTAGGTTAATTATTATTTGTCATATTAATCAATCAAAATATTGACATTTATGTAGCACGCAATTACATTTGTTTTTGTTTTGTTTGTATTCAAATTTAGAAACAGTGATAAAGGTAAATTAAAATTGAAAACACATCTAATGGGTATAAATTTTATGGATTTTATCGGATTATAAAATAAAACTGTGCCACTCTATAAATACTAATTACGCGTTTCAATAAACAAACTATTTAGATTAAATAAAATTAAATTATTTTATAGAGAGCTAGCATCTGAAACGCAGTCCTATTCATACGATGAAATTATCAGCCGCTTCTAAAATATTTGCAGTCGTTATATATTTCGGTAAGTTCCTACAAAAAGCAATATTTAGTATTTATAATATTTGTCTACAAATGTATATTACAGGTGCACTATATAAAACGGATGCATTAAAATGTTACGAGTGTTTCAGCACAACGCATATAAGATGCACATCCGAATGGTTCACATTCAATCCGGATTACAATTACGGACGTGAATGTGATGAAAATACTATAAAATGTTTTACTGCGACGGTAAAGATGAACAGAAATATCAAAACTATAAGAGGTTGTGGCAGTTTAATTGGTTCCAACAGTACTGTGATTCATTTTGTAAAAAATTTTGTGGTTGATCAATTTCATGAGTACATCGAATGTGACACCGATTTATGTAATACAGAATATAAACTTTTGATTTTTGGAATTATTACATTGTCTGTAGTTTTTACGATTTTATTAGTAGTAATAGTAGTACGTTTTATTAGAGGAGGACAAAATGATAAAAAATGTATTACAAATGTTAAAATATAAAACATGATAAAAATGATTTTTAGTGCGGACCTTTCTAATTATTTTGAGATATCGCATTTAATCGTATTAAAATAAAATCAGAATTCTATGTGGTGCCAATATCATAACCAGAGAGATTTTTTGTTTATCTCAATTTAACAGGAGACGGCTTAAGGGTAAGTTGTGGTTAAACCTAATTTGACAAAAGCTGTACAGGTTTTTACTCAAATCGACCATTGAAGCGCTTCTTGGCAAATTATAATTTCGCGTTCGTATTCTTGTTATATTTTCAAAGATTGTTGTCTGTCTACTCTGTTATAATGGAATAAAATGACGCTCGTTTTGGTTAGTGAAGATTCCATATACCATAAAAGAATTTAGCCACCTCAACGATATTCCTCCATAGTTTACTCCATAATAGGAGAATGTTTTACATATAAATTATGATCTGATCCGGATCACTGATCCAGGAAGGGCTCCACCAAACTCCTACCACCACACTGAGCGTGAGCCGATCAAATGCTGCGGATGGTAACTTCTGGATCTTGTGATAACGCATGACCGCAAGTTTATAGCGTTACAAATGTTACGAATATAGATATTATGCGAGAGTTTTCGATATTATACGACTTTAGTTTGGATTGCATTGGGCAAATTGGTTTACTTTGCGATTAGATTTCAAATTTTTCAAGATTATTGTATGATTCTAAGATGAGATTTTTCGAGTGTAAGCGAGTTTTTCAATATTAATGAATCCACTCAATTGGACAGAATTGAAGCAAAACTATTTTCGGGTGAATTTGTTTTTACAACTCTATACGGTCCTAGCCATGGCTTGGCAAATTTGTTTAAAGTTTTGTTCACATAAGAAACCTTCAAAATTCAGTTGTTCAAGATATTTTATGATAGGTAATGGTAGATGTGGTAAATGACCAATTATTAGTTCATACGGCATAAACCCTGTAGAAGTATGTGGGGTTGTGTTGTAAGTAAACATACTGTACGCGAACCAATTGTCCAAATCTGCATTCGCTTCATCAGTAGAGTTCGATGCGACCTTTCCATTGATCCATTTGTTTGTGGGTGAAATGCGGTGGTATTTAATTTTTTTATGTTTAGCATTTTATAACAATTTTGGAACATATTGCTCTATAGTTAGTTCCTTGAATAAATGCATAGAAAATTCTATACAAATGACTTAGCCACTGTTTTGGATTCCTGGTTTGGCAATGAAGTTGCATTTGAATGTTTCGACAAATCATTTGCATTGTTAATATGTACTTATTTCCCTTCTGACTAACTGGTAGTGGTCTAAAAATGTCTAAGAAAATATTCTCGAGAGGTGTGGATGGCATGATATACAGTTATGGATACAATTTTCAATTTTCGGATGCATTTTGGGAAAATAATATTTTATAATTTAATTGTACATCCTATGAGGACCCTGATGACCTACGATTGGTGTGTCATGAAATTCTTTCATATAATTTCTTCTTCCTATTGTGAATCAAAAATTTCTATTTCTGTCGATTTCTGATCATCTTAAGCTAGATAGTTATTGGAAACAACTACTTAGCATCCGCTAAATTGACATCATTAGATCCTACATTTTTTGACCTTGCACGAGTCAAAATATCTATGTATATCAACTTCACTGGGCTATCTATACTGCTAGAGTAGACCTTGATTTTTGGCATCGGAAGAATGCTTGGTTGGCTGACATCGCTGGGATGCGGACTCGACATTATTATTCAACTCAATTCGACTAAGCGCATTGGCGTTAGTATTCAATTTTCCCGGAGTTTGAACCACTTCGAAGTCATGTTCATCTAATCTAATTTGAAGTTTTTCGGGAATTTTCATGTTATATAAATACAGCAACAATTTTGTTATACAAACAACAGCCAACAATTCTTTACTGGTGGTGTTCAGTAGCTGAAAAGCATACATAAGGGTTGTCAAGTTCCCAGCCAAAGAAGCACCATCCAAATTGTTGTCAATTGCTATAAGCTAAAAATCAATTTAAAGTGAATTAATATTTTATAAATATTTATATAGATTTAACTATACTTAACTCAAGTTAAAGCGCTGCAAATAATGGAAATACGATAAAGAAGTTTTATTTCAGTCACCAATTAAAAATTTGTTGCTGTCAAATCACTAATATTTGACGTTTCTGTTATTCTTTTAAATTATTAGCGGTGACATCTATGAATTAACATTTTATCTAATTTCTATTATTTGTACTAATCAATTTTGCTATAATAAGTACTAAATCAAAATGTACTAATAAATTCTGCCATAACATGTACTAAATTATAATATGTCAAACTTTTGTATAAAATGAAGAGCTTAACGCATCAGTCTTTTCATATATAATAAAAAAATATTAAATAAAGCCAAGCAGAACGTGATTCATCAAAATAAAATCCCAGCGTTTTATTTTCTCAACTTGGGGAAAATTGTGCAGCTGTAAGAAGAGCAGTTTGGCGCAACAAATAAAAACTTCCGGCTGCACCCCAACATAATGGTCCTTCGAGACGGATTTCGGTCCAACTTTTGATCAATCAACGCCAATAATTCGGGCTGTACTTGCTACACATATTCGAACGTGTACAGACAAGTTACCCGTATTGCTGAATCAACATAATCAGCACGTTGGCAGAACTTCGACATAAATTTGGACACGTGTGGAAAAAGGTAGCCATCTTTTTCAATCAATTTAACATTGGATAGGCAGCACTTTCTGGAAAACAAGTTTAGCAACCGCATATATAAATACAGATAAGTAGCCATCATTTACTAAATAAAATAAGGAAATATTTTAAACATCCAATTCAACCGGTTAATTGAAAGCAACCTCATTGAAAACAAGTATTATTTTATGTGAGGTTAGTTCTATTACAATTATATTACCGTATGTGCTTAACTTAACCATACCCTCAGTGTTTTCAACAACAAGTGCTCATCGTAAAGACAATTCAGTAGTCAATCACAAAATTTGCAAATCGCTATTGCAATTCTCATATCTGTGGCGCACAAAATTATATCGAACGTGATATTACCGGGTGCACATAAAAAATTTGTATTTTTAGACATTCTACGAGTGCGTTAGAACATAGCCGGACAGTATTTCAAGTCAATTACTAGTGAAAAAAGAATCCAGTGTAATTTCAAGTGCATATCGCTCATTAAATTCAGTGATTATAATCATACAAAAGTGAATCATTCAAATCACTATTTCTAGACTTATTGCGATTGCTGTCAACATCGAAGTGTTCTAACGAGATATAAAAATTAGTGCTGGTAGATATTACCACGTATACGCTACAATTGGGGTAATTATTCAAGCCCACCACAAAGTGTATAAAAATTCCGTGTTTAAAATCAGTGTTATTTCCAAATCAATCCGTTGCATTAAATAAATCTCGATAACCGTTAATAAGTTCACACAAGCGTGTATTCGCGCATTCAGTTACTTTAAGGGTCAAATTCATAGTTGTCGATAACATATCCAGAAAACCAATATGCCTGAGACAAATCTAGCACTAGCAGCTCTCAAGAAGCAAAGAAGTACCAACAAAGCGAAATTGACCAATCTGGTGAAATACTCAAGGGAAGATCATTCCGACACTAGTTTGAGTGATTTAACGACTCGGTTACGTCGTGTGGAGCAGCTGATGTCAGAATTTACTGATTTGGAATTTCGAATATTCACCGAGAATCCCGAAGAAGAGAGCGACCTCGCCTACGAAGAAAACTATTACAACGCTATGTCAACTTTAAATAAATGGATTCGTGCCAAAAACCTTAACTCGGGTGTCGTGGATCTCGACGTGTCACATAACGCGACTCAAAATGGCGAACATTCATCACAAGTAAAGTTGCCGAAAATTCACATTCCTTCGTTTGCTGGAGATTACTCTGAATGGCAATCGTTTTACGATATGTATACCACAACGATCCACGAATCACCAAATCTCAGCCCAGTCCAAAAATTTCAATATTTAAAGGGACTTCTTCGAGGAGAAGCAGCTGTATTGCTACGACATATCAACGTAACCGAAAGTAACTACATTGGAGCACTGAACAAGCTAAAAGAGAGGTATGACCGTAAGAAACACATAGTCAACACGTTCATTCGTACATTTATCGAGCAGCCAGCCATTCAGCAATCAACTGCTTCGAATATAAAGCGAATCATGGATACTTCCGATGAAGTAATTCGCGGACTAAAGGCTCTTGGTGAAATAGGTGAGAAGAGAGATCCCTGGTTGATTTACATAATTTTGCAAAAATTAGATGACAAAACGAAAGCATTCTGGGCTGAGCAATCTGCAGACATAATCAATCCGGAATTCGCAGAATTTTTAAAATTCTTAGGTCGACGGACAGACACTTTAGAGTCATTAGCCACTACAACCAAACGTACAACTCCAAGGTCACTGAATGTCAGAAGTCACGTCGTTTCGGAGGAACCCGAGGAAGCAGTTGAGAGCCTTGCCGCACTCAAGCCATTGAATAATTATCCGTGCGCCATGTGCCAAAAAGAGGGTCACACAATCTTTTATTGCGACGAGTTTCATTCATTGGACTTAAATGGGCGCAACGAATTCATCAAGGGGACAAACAGATGTTTCAATTGTTTTGGCACCCATTCAATAATTAGATGTCCATCCAGACGCCGCTGCCAAAAATGCCGTAAAAAGCACAATACACTACTACATCACGAAGAAACCAAGGATGATTCTCAACCCGCGCAGCCCACTACTTCAAATGATAAACAAGTGTTTCATTCTCAAGGCTCAAACACATCCGCAATTCTTCCTACGGCAATAGTGGAGGTGGTGGATGATTATGGAAGAATAACACCATGCAGGGCGTTACTAGATTCGGGTTCACAGGCCAGTTTCATCACCGAAGGTTGTGTGCAACGTCTTCGATTGAAAAAGCGAAATGCGCGCATTCCCATCACTGGAGTAGGTCAATCGGGATCAGTGATATCTAAGGGTTTAGTTACGATAAACATCAAACCAAACGCATTTCCAGAATTCTCCATCGAAACACTTGTAATACCAAAAATTACGAGTCAATTACCTGCTCAAAATCTACACATAAAACTGAAAACTTCGTCGAATCTGAAATTAGCTGATCCACAATTTAACAAACGAAGCAATATCGACGTTCTAATCGGGGCCGATCATTTCTTTGATATCCTCCAAGATGGTCAAATCAAAACCAACGTAAATGAACCAGTCCTCCAGAATACCATATTTGGCTGGGTGGTGTCGGGACAAGCCCACCATTCGACAGATGTTGAAGCAATTTCAATGGTAGCTCTATCACCAAATGAAAGAGAAATGTTTAACATAGATCTAAGCTTAAGAAGGTTTTTGGAGCTAGAGTCGGTCAACGCATCAGAAAAGATTTTCTCACCAGAAGAAACGTTTTGCGAGAACCACTTTGTCAAAAACATGAAGCGGGATACACAAGGCCGATTCATAGTTAAGTTGCCATTCAAAGAACAGCCCAACAAGTTGGGAGATTCACTAACGTCAGCGATTCAAAGACTCAGAGGAGTCGAGCGCCGTCTCATACGTGATCCGCCCTTCGCAAAGTTATATCATGATTTCATGACCGAGTATCAGCAGCTCAATCACATGATCGAAGTCTCGCCATCAGAATTATCACAACAAGGGTTCTATTTGCCACATCACGGCGTTCTTAAAACCACAAGCATCACCAGCAAAATGAGGGTTGTATTTGATGCATCCGCAAAATCCACCACCGGAGTTTCACTCAATAATTGCTTAGCAATCGGTCCTAACGTGCAGCCAAGTCTATACGCAATTATTCTTAGATTCAGGGAGCATAAAGTTGCGTTTTCTGCTGACGTGGAGAAAATGTACCGTCAGGTTCGGTTGTCTCCAGATGACACGCATTATCAAAAAATTGTGTAGCGATCTAATCCCTCAGAAGCGATTCGTCATTTTCGTCTATTAACGGTCACATACGGTTTATCTTCTGCTTCATTTTTGGCCACCAGATCAATCAATCAAGTATCCAAGGATAACATGGATTCTTCACCGCAAGCCGCAAGAGTGATAGCCAACGATATCTACGTGGATGATCTAATGTCGGGTGCTGACGATGAAGAATCAGCGGAATTACTGAAGAACAAGATTGCGGAGATATTAACACAATACGGTTTTCATCTTAGAAAATGGAAATCCAATGCTCCGAAAATATTAATAACAACGCACCATGATCCTCATGAACTTAAGCACAAGGAAATTCAAGATCGTACACATAAAGACGCCGAAACGGTGAAGGTCTTGGGAGTCAATTGGAATCATGAAACCGACTGCTTCACATTCATAGCCGAGGCCAGCCGGTTATTCGACCCAATGGGATGGTTAGCTCCCGTGGTAATCACGTTCAAAATATTCATGCAGATGCTTTGGGCAGATAGCATGGATTGGGATGATCCACTTCCTCACAAAAAACATATTCTATGGTCAAAATTGAGAAGCAATCTAAAAACAATAAATGCAATTTCTATTCGCAGATTCATACTAACATGCAAAGGTTCCAAGATTGATTTACATGGGTTTTGCGATGCGAGCCAGTACGCTTATGCAGTAGCCGTATATTTTCGGATAGAGGACGCAAATGGAAATATATCCGTGCATCTCATTTCTGCTAAAACAAAGGTGGCACCAATAAAGCAGCAGACAATACCTCGTCTCGAACTGTGTGCAGCAGTCTTGCTAGCAAATCTAATCCAAGTTGTGAAGTCGGAAACAAATATGAAATTGAGGGTAATATTCGCCTGGACCGATTCTCAGATTGTGCTAGACTGGCTTGGGAGCCATCCTAGACGTTGGAGTACATTTATCGGCAACCGGACTGCTACAATTCTCTCCAATTTATCTAGAAAAAATTGGCGACACGTTCCCACTGCAAACAATCCAGCGGATTGCGCCTCACGCGGTATGTCTCCTAGTGAGCTTCAATCACATGCGCTTTGGTGGAATGGACCTGACTGGTTGAAGCTGACATCAAATTTGTGGCCACCGCAGCAAAACGACTACGGCCACTGCGAAGAAGAATCAAGCAAGACAAATATTTTCGCTCTTACTTGTACCGTGTCAACGGAATTGTACGACGAACTACTAAGCCGATACTCTACATTTCGCAAATTACAAAGAGTCATGGGTTATATCGTTCGGTTCATTAGCAACTCAGCTCAACCAAAAGAAGTTAGGAGGCATGGCATTTACCTGCATCGAGAGGAACTATTGCACGTGCGGCTTTTAGTTTGCAAACATGAACAACATCAATTTTATAAGGATGATATAGCAGCCTTACAATCAAACAGCGAAGTCCGAAAAGGCAGCTCTATTCAATCATTGGACCCATTTATCGACGAACAGGGTCTGCTCCGAGTGGGAGGAAGATTGCAAAATAGTTTAGCTTCCTATTCCACTAAACACCCTATCATTATACACCCCAAATCCAGAATCGCAGCATTAGTTCTTCGTGATACACACTTGGATAACCAACACGCTGGGCCATCTCTTTTGCTGTCCATTTTACGACAAGAGTATTGGATACCTAATGGCAAAATCAAGGCGAAAGAAACCATAAAGAAATGCGTCACATGTACCAAATTCAAGGCTCAATGCAGCCAACAGCTAATGGGCAGTTTACCCAGTTCCCGAGTGGAACTAGTACGGCCTTTCCTGAAAACTGGTGTAGACTATGCCGGACCCATCGCAATTCGTCTTGCCAAAGGAAGGGGTCAGAAAACATATAAGGCTTACATATGTCTATTTATATGCTTGAGCATAAAAGCAGTACATTTGGAATTAGTTGGTGATTTATCAAGCGATGCCTTCTTAGGGGCATTGAAAAGATTTACGGCACGAAGAGGGGTTTGTCTTGAGCTATATAGCGACAATGGGACCAATTTTGTCGGCTCAGACAGGAAATTACAGCAGGAATTCAATAAAATTGTCAAATTATCAAATAATATTTCTAATTATTTTTCCAGGAACCGTATCACCTGGCACTTTATTCCACCAAACTCTCCGCATTTCGGAGGCCTTTGGGAAGCGGCGATAAAATCAACCAAGTTTCATATAAAGAGGGTCATAGAAAAACACGTCTTGACATTTGAAGAGATGAGTACTCTTCTAGCCGAAATAGAAGGAATTCTAAACTCCCTGCCAATTTGTGTAATTAATAACACAGAGGTTGATCCGCTAACGCCATCACACTTCTTGATTGGTCATCCCACGACAAAAATTCCAGAACCAGACATATCTGGCCAAAAAATATCCCATCTAACGCGTTGGCAAATGGTTCAACAAATGAACCAACACTTTTGGAATAGATGGCACATCGAGTATCTCACTTCGCCGCAACAGCGAACAAAATGGAAAACCAGAGAGGCATCGCTACAGGTGGACGACATCGTCTTGCTGAAAGAAAAAAACGTACATGTTAACCAATGGATTCTTGGTAGAGTAACGCAGTTACATCCTGGATCAGACGGTTTAGTCAGGGTCGTCACACTAAAAACTCGGAACAACGAGATGAAGCGTCCAATACACAAGTTATGGCTGTTACCAGTCTCCACAACAAATTCGAATGAAGCTTAGCAAGTTAATATTTTGATTATACAGATTTATTTCAACCAGTAAATACATATTCATTTCGTCGTAATTCAAATGCAACAATTTCATCACAACATTTTCCCAGCTGTACTCAACAAACCATATACTCCTTGGTTTTCATCTATGGATCAATCAATTGAACTAGTCCGTTCAAAGGGGGGGTGTATGTTCAGTAGCTGAAAAGCATACATAAGGGTTGTCAAGTTCCCAGCCAAAGAAGCACCATCCAAATTGTTGTCAATTTCTATAAGCTAAAAATCAATTTAAAGTGAATTAATATTTTATAAATATTTATATAGATTTAACTATACTTAACTCAAGTTAAAGCGCTGCAAATAATGGAAATACGATAAAGATGTTTTATTTCAGTCACCAATTAAAAATTTGTTGCTGTCAAATCACTAATATTTGACGTTTCTGTTATTCTTTTAAATTATTAGCGGTGACATCTATGAATTAACATTTTATCTAATTTCTATTATTTGTACTAATCAATTTTGCTATAATAAGTACTAAATCAAAATGTACTAATAAATTCTGCCATAACATGTACTAAATTATAATATGTCAAACTTTTGTATAAAATGAAGAGCTTAACGCATCAGTCTTTTCATATATAATAAAAAAATATTAAATAAAGCTGTAGCGGCTCACGCATTCAAAATACATAAATACATTCATTCGTTCACCACCACAATTTATCAAGCAACGCATTTACTCATTCATTCCCGAGACATATTCACACACATATGTCAGCGCTCTCATATGCCTTGCATACCCTCGCAACATTACCGCAACCGCTCAACCAGCAAACACAATTCATCCAAATCATGCGGTACAAAAATACGGTGCAACAAAAGACAGACGTAACGCTAACAAATTCATTTTCATTCATCCTGTCCAAATTTCTTTTTACTCGTGTACAAAACATTCAGTCGGTTCGTTTTCATATACGCACGCATCTCACCCAGTGGAATCTAATAATAATAATAATAAAATTAATATTAATTTTTGATTAAAAAATCCTCTTACGCGTCAGATACGGTGGTGAATTATAATAATAATAAAAGTGTAATCAATTTATCTAATTTATATAAATAATAAAATTGTGAATTTATAATCTTTATAAAAACGAACGTGTTTTTATTTAACTCAACTAATTTTGGTGCAAGTGAACAGTACGTGCACACAATATCTGGTGACCTCCGACGTCCGTGTTTACGGATGACAAATATTTTATAGTGTGTTTTAATCATACACACAGGAAAACTTTGAAAAATTGTGTAAACTACAGTACACTTGGTACGGAAAATTATTTCGGAAAATTAATCCGTAATCCGTACCAAGTACAAAGGTATGTACATATAAACATAAAATATTAAATACAAACAAAACAACAACGTATTAGACATAAAATAACATTTGTTTTCTCAAATTATTTCGCATATCACAACACAAAAAAACGAGACAAATCAGCACCGCCATTACAAAAAATTTCATACAAAAACAAAGTGAAGCGTAACAGTCGCGGGCATAAAAACAGCGGCATCAACACCGAATATAATTACAACGCGCAAATTATATACAATTATATAAAAAATTCAACATTAAATAGTATAAATACAATTAAATACCCACATCGGCCTTTACATTAGGGAATTTACATACTAAAACAACAACAAAATACAGCAAAGACACATCGAAAACTATATACCTACGCATAAATGTTTGCAAAATTCGAAACGAAAATAAAACCAGCGAAGCAGACAACAACAACAACGGGAAAATAATCATCAAGAAGCAGCAGCAGGAACAACGGTATCATCATCAGCAGGGTCAACAAAAGCAACAGCAACAACTATAACAACTAAGCTAAGTGTTTTTTTTTATCTTTTCAACTCAAATTTCTATTGTTACAAATAAACAAATTCTAGAAAAGTTTTTTTTACATTTCAAACATATTTATCATATATATTATTATATAACCATTTTTCAAAAATAATTTTCACAATCAAAATAAAAAAAATAATGTAAATTTTTCACCATCGTATTCGGTTATAATTCGATCGCAAATTAATCTACGTATACATATACTGATCCTTATCGTTTTGTTCGGTATTTTCCACCAACGTTTTCGCTTAAATAAACCGCAATTATTTTTTTTGGTTTTCGTTGTTTATTATTATTATTATTGATTACTAAATATTCTTAAAAATTTCAACGAGCCCCCCCAATACGAGGTAACACGCCCGTTCCGTAATTCGGGGGTATCTCGTCGGCCAACACGTGCCGTCCATACATGGTAACCATTCCACTACTAATTAATTTTCATTCAACTACTATATTCGAACCACTATTGATTGCTTCTTTTGAACCAATGTTGATAGCACTAGGTCCCATATAAATCATTTTCTTCAGAAATTCGGCTCTACTTAAAATATTTGTTCACACGAGACATTTATTTTCTAACGGTTAAGTTTAAATTTCGGGTACATTTTTTTCTTGTGAAGTGACGTATAACATATACACGAATTCGCTTTTATAAAAAATCGAAATGTCAGACGACGAAGAGACCATGAAGGTTGATCAAAAATCAAAACCTGGGACATCAACAGGAGAAGTCGCAACCCAAGCAAAAATCAACTTGCAACCATTCTGGCCACAACAACCAAACAATTGGTTTCGTTTAGCCGAAATTCAATTTGAAATTCGAGGCATCACGTCAGAAAAATCGAAATACTCGTACGTTTTAGCAACAATTTCGCCCGAAATTTGTGACACCATTAGCGACTTTTTACAGCAACCACCAAAAGACAATCAATATTCTGTCCTAAAACAAACTCTGTTAGAACGATTGGCTCCATCGGACGAGCGGCGTTTAGAAGCCCTATTGTCCAGCCAAGCTCTCGGCGACCGACGCCCCTCTGAGGCGCTTCGTCACTTACGCAACCTCGCAGGCCAAAACACTCTGAGTGATACAATCATTCGATCCATTTGGATTCGAAAATTGCCCGAGGTTATTAAAATAGCGATGACTGCGCAACCAGTTACCACAACAGTTGAAGAACTGGCTAAAATAGCAGACCGCATGTACGAAGTGACGAACATGGGCACATTACCAAACTTACAAGCAATCAATCGTAACACAAATCCGAACTACACGAATAGACAGAGTCGTTCCCCCACTCCTCATTCAAATTCAATCGAAGATCGCCTGGCGCGCATCGAGGCTCGACTATCGGGCTTGTTTCGAAGCGGTCGGAGTAGATCAAGGGGACGCTCAGCAACACGTTCACAATCACAAGGTAACAACACCCAGAGTGTTAACAATCGATTGGGCAAGTGTTGGTATCACGCTAAACATGGTGCGGCGGCACGCAAATGCATTCAACCGTGCATTTTCAATAACGCGCAGCACTCCATCAACAAGATGGACATTGATACCACACCAACAAAAAACTTGTAAACCAGCGGGTAATGACGACATCGTCAGACACCTTTAAAAGTTCAGCCCGTCTATTCGTGTTAGACAAAAATAATAAATTCCTATTTCTAATTGACACTGGCGCTGACCTTTCGGTCATTCCAGCGAATTATTTCAAGCAAGCTTATACTTTTACAAATCGAAATAATAATCTAGTTCTCTCGGCCGCCAATGGCACAATAATCCACACCTACGGCACACATTTGCTGCAGGTGGATCTCGGACTCAAACGAGCATTCACGCATGCTTTCATCTTAGCTGCGGTGAATCGTCCGATCATTGGCGCCGATTTCTTGTGCAAATTTGGCTTACTTGTTGACTTAAGAAACAAACGGCTGGTTGATTCAGCTACTCAGCTGTCAATCAATGCCACCTCGGTTCTTGTCGACACACCGACACCGATTCATTTCGCAGTCAACAACGGTTATGGCACTCTGCTTAAGCAATTTCCTTCCCTCACAGCAGAGCCTAACTACAACTTGCCAGTCCAGCACAACGTGGTCCACCATATTGTCACAGCAGGCCATCTGCCTGTGTCAAGACCACGCAGACTAGATCCAGTTCGTCACAAAGCCGCACATACAGAATTCCAGCACATGGTGGAATTAGGGATTTGCCGGCCATCTGCATCTCCCGTCTCTTGTCCGCTCCATATGGTGAAAAAGAAAGATCATGATTGGCGACCATGTGGGGATTATCGTCGCTTAAATACGGTCACAACACCTGATCGCTATCCGATACCCCACATCCAAAATTTCTCCATGCACTTGCATGGTTGCAAAATTTTTTCAAAAATCGATCTAGTCAGAGCTTACCATCTAATTCCCGTTGCATCTGAAGACGTTCATAAAACAGCAATCACTACTCCATTTGGCCTATTCGAATTCACCCGAATGCCATTTGGACTACGCAATGCCGCGCAAACGTTTCAGCGTTTCATGAACGAAGTCGTACGCGATTTAGACTTCGTCTTCGTCTACATTGACGACATTCTTGTAGCTTCGCATAATGAGGAGCAACACAAACTTCACCTGGAACAACTCTTCCACAGGTTAACGCAGTTTGATGTTCATATCAAGAGTTCAAAATGCGTCTTTGGCGCATCCACTCTTGATTTCCTCAGCCACAAGATCACCCCTAATGGTATTCTGCCGTCCGAAGAACGAATTAACGCCATTAGGGAATTCCCAGCTCCAGCATCAATCAAAAGCATACAGCGATTCATCGGTATGGTAAACTACTACCACCGATTCATACCAAAGCTCGCTGAAACACTCGCACCAATTCATTCACACTTGGCAGCCTTACTCAAGAAGCCCAAGACAGCCAAGAACTTCTCTTGGCCCGACGAATGTCAACATGCATTCTCGTCGCTGAAAGCTGAATTGGCCCAGATAACACTTCTGGCACACCCGCTGAGTGACTCAAAACTCAGTTTAACCACTGACGCATCAAACACTGCTGTCGGTGCAGTACTACAACAGTACAACAACGAGTGTTGGGAGCCACTGGGATTCTTTTCCAAGAAACTTTCGGATGCCGAAAAGAAATATTCCGCATTCGATCGGGAATTACTCGGCATATATCTAGCAGTCAAACACTTTAGATATTTTGTGGAGGGTCGGGACTTCACCATTTACACCGACCACAAGCCTCTGACACGAGCAATCCAGTCAAAAACTGAACGCAATCCAAGGCAATCTCGCCACTTGGATTATATCAGTCAATTTACAACGGACATCCAGCATGTCCACGGACATAACAATGTTGTCGCGGATACACTATCCCGCACTACCGACAACGAAACGGCCGCAGTCGATACACACATCGACTTAAATCAAATCGCAAACACGCAAAAAGTCGACCTAGAACTTCAGAATTTATTTTCTGGTTCCGAATGTCACTCTAGCTCATCAATGAAACTAGAACTTTTTAAACTACCTGGCCTCGAAATTATTTGTGAAACATCTACTGGGAACAATCGCCCATACATTGCAGCACCACTACGTCGAGCTATCTTCGACACGCTTCACAACATTTCGCATCCTAGCGTCCGTGCAACTCGTAAATTGATTTCTGCTCGCTACTTTTGGCCTAACATGAACAAAGACGTAGGCAATTGGGCTCAGTCTTGTTTATCCTGCCAACGTGCCAAAGTCCAACGGCACACCAAATCACCTCATGGACATTTTAACATTCCACCTGGTCGATTCGAGCATATCCATATAGACATTGTAGGTCCACTCCCTCCGTCTAATGGATATTTATATCTACTCACCTGTGTCGATCGTTTTACTCGCTGGCCCGAAGCATACTGCATGACAAACATGTCAGCTGCAACCATTGCCACCACTTTTGTAAACAATTACGTATCACGATTCGGCGTGCCCCTTCACATCACCACTGATCAGGGAACGCAATTCGAGTCAAAACTTTTCTCAGAGTTAACGAAACTCCTCGGATCTCATCGGATACGCACAACGGCTTATCATCCGCAAGCCAATGGCATGGTCGAACGCTTCCATCGGCAACTTAAAGCCGCATTAATGGCCAGAGGCAACACAATAAATTGGAGCTCGGAAATACCAATCATCCTTCTTGGAATCCGAGCAACAGTGAAAGAAGATCTCAAGTGCTCACCAGCTGAAATGGTTTACGGACAAACCATCAAGCTACCCGGTGAGTTCTTCATCGATAATCCTCTTCCACCACTTCCAACTGCCGACACAGTCGTCGACCAACTGCGACAAACCATGCAAAACCTTGTACCCACAGCAACTCGTCAAACCAAACAAGATGATGTTTTTGTTCCGAAATCACTAAACAACTGTGATTTTGTCTTCGTCAGAACAGACAAGGTTCGCACGGGACTATCTCCTCCTTACGAAGGTCCGTATAAAGTCATACGTAGACTACGCAAGCAATTCACCGTATCGATTAATGGTAAAAACCAAACCATTTCAATCGATCGGCTCAAACCAGCGTACGGAATTCTTAGTTCAGCTGATCTCACATCAAACCTTCGAACTCACAAAAGCGTCCGTATAGCACCAACTCATACAGTTATTCTCTAAGGAGGGGAAATCACTTGCGGGGGAGTCCTGTAGCGGCTCACGCATTCAAAATACATAAATACATTCATTCGTTCACCACCACAATTTATCAAGCAACGCATTTACTCATTCATTCCCGAGACATATTCACACACATATGTCAGCGCTCTCATATGCCTTGCATACCCTCGCAACATTACCGCAACCGCTCAACCAGCAAACACAATTCATCCAAATCATGCGGTACAAAAATGCGGTGCAACAAAAGACAGACGTAACGCTAACAAATTCATTTTCATTCATCCTGTCCAAATTTCTTTTTACTCGTGTACATACACATTCAGTCGGTTCGTTTTCATATACGCACGCATCTTAATTCAGTGGGATAATAATAATAATAAAATTAACATTAATTTTGATTTAAAATAAATTCCTCTTACGCGTCATATACGGTGGTGAAATATAATATCAGAAGTGTAATACATTTATCTAATTTATATAAATAATAAAATTTGTGAATTATAATCTTTATAAAAACGAAACGTGTTTTTATTTTCTAAAACTAATTTTTGGTGCAAGTAAACAGTACGTGCACACAATAAAGCCAAGCAGAACGTGATTCATCAAAATAAAATCCCAGCGTTTTATTTTCTCAACTTGGGGAAAATTGTGCAGCTGTAAGAAGAGCAGTTTGGCGCAACAAATAAAAACTTCCGGCTGCACCCCAACAGGTGGTATCGTAATTTTGTCCAGCCTTAGCAAGCGTTCGATTGGCAAAAGCTACTGGTAATTATTGTCCATCATAAGATTGCGATAGTACTGAGCCAATCGCTCGCTACTAATACTAGCATTAGTCGAAATTGTAAAATTTTTCTCGAAATCGGGGTACTGCAACACGGGAAGGTTTGTGATGGCCATTTTCAGGTTTATCGAAAGCTCCCTCACAATGTGCCGTCCACTCATTAATTGCCTCTTTTTTGAGCAATGATGTCAGTGGTTGCGCAATACGTGAAAATCCTTCAATGAATCGACGGTAGTATCCGTCAAGTCCTTTTCAAAAATTGGCGTTTGTCAGCGTTTAATTTCAAGAGATTTTTATGAAGGCATTCAAATACTTTCGTCAATTTGTGGTTGTGATCCATAAGGTTTTGCCCATAAACGATAACATCGTCCAAATAAACTGCAAAGGCATTACGAAGGCATTCAAATACTGCGTCGTAGTGTCGCAATGAATGCGTCAGCCGTATAATCAGATACCACCTCTAGATGTAACGCCTTGGTGGTTAGACAAACAAATACAGCGATGTAGCGCTTAACAATTTTTGCTCCACGATCTCTTTTGGTTGCAAGTGAAATAGCTCCGGAAAAATCAACACCACTATTTGTAAACGTTCATTGTCCCATTATTTGTTGTGGTGATTAGATCTCGTACATGTCACGCATTCTTTAACCACTTGATTGAGTAAGCTGCGCCCCTTTAGAATCCAAAACTTTTGCCTACAAAAAAAAATGTTAACGACGAATATATTTTTTGTGTGTATATAACACGATCATTTTCGCCATTAGGGTATTTTTCGGCAAAATTATGGGATTTCTTAATTGTTGGATGTCTTCGCTGAGCTCTAATTTTTGTATCCACTTGATGCAAACCTTTTCTGCCTCCTTCAGTTCTTGCGTTGTTATAAAATTGAATTTTTTTTGAACATTTGTCTTTAATTTACACCCCTGTAACCACCGCCGAGCATACACTACCACACGCAACATCGTCGAGTATGACGAAACTCTCGTTACCAATTTCGCTTAAAAATGATCATCTTGATTCATCTGTATTGTTGTGATATCACTCCGTTTTGCTTCGACTCATATTGTGGTATTGTCTAGCAAATTAACATTATTGTTACCAGATAAATGACTTTGATGGTCTTCTCTCAACCACATCAGTCTGTCCCACCAACTGTCTAATGTGCACAACTTAGCAGAAACTATGCCTCGGCTAGCCACATCGGCAGGATTGCCGTTTGATTTTACGTGTGCCCAATGTTCTCGAGGCCTAAGGGTTAAGATTTCCACCATTCTATTGCTCACATATTGCTTCCATCTATTTGGGCCAGGCAAGCACAACTGCTGAATATATCCATGCGTACTTTGTATGTGGTATGCCCTTCATTGCCTCAGGAACCTTTTTCTAATAATTTTGCAGCTAGAACAGCTGCACATAACTCTAATCTCGGAAGAGATACTCTTTTAATTGGGTTAACATTCGTCTTCGCTGTTACTAGAGAAACATGTACAATGTACATCTCCATTGTTCGTCTCACTTCTACAGTAAATTACCGCTACAAATGCCCTTTCGCTTGCGTCTGCAAATGCATGTAATTGTATGTTTCTCGAAATGTGCAGATATCTGTTAATGTGCACATTTTCAAATAATTTAAATTGTTCTCTAATTTTGACCCATTCATTGCGCATACGTTCAGGGAGTGGATCGTCCCATCCCAATTTTGTCAACCATAATTGTTGGAATTGAATTTTTGTTAAAATAATCGAAGGTGACAACGATCCCAATTGGTCGAACAATTTCGATGATTCAGATAGCATGATTCTCTTAGTGACGTGGTAAAATAATCATCCGTCGGATACCAATGTAATCCGAGAACCTTCCGAGTTGCAGCTCCATCATCAATTGGGCCACATTCTTCTAGATTATTGAATTCCTTTACATTTGAAGACCATTTACGTAATTCAAAGCTACCGGATATTAGAATGTCAGTAATATATTGATACAACTTCAATTTCGCATAATCCTTGAAGAGAGTCTGCTCCCGTCAGTAAATCATCAACATAAAAATCATGTTTAATTATCGCTGCCTGATGCTGAAACCGATTATCATTTGCCAATTTCGCTAAACACCGCGTTGCTAAGAATGGTACCGACGCAGTGCCACAAGTAACAGTTAGCAACTTAAATACCTTTACTGGAACTGAGGGCTGCTCACTCCAAAATATGCGCTGGTAATTTGTATCATCCTCGTCGACATGGATCTGGTGATACATCTTAGCAATATCCGCGCTAATCACAGACTGGTGCTTTCTAAATCTCAGGATTATATTCCACAGTGATTGCCGAATTGTTGGTCCTGCCAACAAAATATCATTTAACGAGATTCCGCTTGTTATTTGACAGGAACCATCGAAAACAACCCGAACCTTGATCGTGACGCTTTCTTGTTTGATTACCGCGTGATGTGATGAATAAAATACATTGGGTTCATCCATCACAATTTCACTTTTGAAAATCTCTCTCATATGATCCATCCTCTCGTATTCCTCCATAAACTTTCTATACTCACGCCCAAGC
Source organism: Tipula helvola (assembly GCA_963556165.1). Taxonomy (NCBI): domain Eukaryota; kingdom Metazoa; phylum Arthropoda; class Insecta; order Diptera; family Tipulidae; genus Tipula; species Tipula helvola. Next base: position 175,660,303 of record OY744483.1, on the reverse strand, counting down.
TCAATATATGAAGCCAATTTCCGCTCGAGGTTGAGAAATCGCTTCATAGCCACATTAGATGAATTATCAAGTGCATCTGGGTTCATCTTAAAAGGAAGTTTAATAATGAATCGTCCATCTATATCTCTTTTTACTTGCTGTTGAAATGTGTTGTTCAATTTGGGATTCACCAGTATTGTTAACTTGTTTGCTTGATATTTCCTCTTTCTCCCAAACTTGTCTTAAAGTAGTATCCAAATTGCAACTATTTTGGGAAGCTGCTGAAATTATGTAACCCAAAACTGTATTTTGAGCAACGAGTGATGATTTACAGCTTCTTCCATCTCTTAGCAACTTGAAAAACAAGACTGTTCCAATTAGGATGTCAATTTTTCCGGGTTCACAAAACTTGGGGTCAGCTAAGTTGACATCATCCAAAACTTCTACTTTACTTGCTTTAATCGCTACTGCAGGTAGAATCAGTGGTAACTTTCTTAAGATTAAGAAGTCAGCTCTTATGGTTTCATCTCTTGGCATAAACTCAATTGATGCTAAACCTTCAGACACCATGTTGGAAGTTGCCAATCCTGAAACTGATATTCTAACACCTCTTTTAGGAATTCTCAAATCATTGAAGAACGTTCAATCAATGAATGATGCTTGAGATCCACTATCGAATAGTGCCCTACAGACACGCAGATTTCCTAATGAATCCTTCACTCTAATTACTGACGTACAAAGAATTGTACGCCATTCTACCCGGAAATTTAGTATTTGAAGATTTTATAATTGTTGAATAGCCGTTTTGTCTTCATTATTTGTTACAAATTTGTTGTTTTCTGCGTTTATTACTGTCTTTGAATCCATGTGAAGCAAATGATGATGACGCCGTTTGCATTTAAAACATCTCATATTAGATCTGCATCTTGTAGACATATGACGTGATCCCATGCAATTGAAACATAGACCCTTATCTGCAATGTATCCACGCCGAGCATTAATATCCATTCGCTGAAACTTCTCGCATTTGTATAAACCGTGCTTATCATCACAAAGTGAGCATAACTTCTCACACTCCACATTAATATATTCGCATTTGTAATTGTCGGTTTCGAGTTTTTTACTTTTCTCACTATAACGAAGTTATATTGGGTAAGTATTGTAATCGTGAAAAAAGTTTTGTTCCAGATTTTCACATTTCTCGACGAATTAGGTTACCAGGACCCCGAAACACCGATCAGAAAAATGTCGTGTCCATCCTTCCGTCCGTCCGCCCGTCCTTCCAGTCGCACATTTTTTTATTTTTAGTTTGTGTTAACTTTTAGGTCCATTCGAGTATAGAATAGCGGGGGTTGCAGTGGAAGAGAAAACTGCCAAACATATTTTTTCAAAAACGGGACCGACGATTTGTTTGTAAATTTGACAATTCATCATCTACTTGTTCACAAAATTTGATGTCGATTGAAGCATTGCGTGGGGGTCGTTTTAACAAAAAGAGTAATATAAATTTGTTTTTCTGTTTACCGAGGCAATGTCGAACTTTCCGAAGAAATATATTTCTACAGTTAATACACCTTGCAAATTCCAATAATTGTTCCCTAGGTGTCTTTATGATAAAATTAATAGATTACCGTGTAATATGGAATTTAAACTGCTAAATTTACCTAAAATACTTTGCTGGTGGCAAATAATATCGTCAATATTTAAAAACAATTATATCTAGTGAGCTTTTGAATATAGCAAGATAACTATTCCCGTTTCTATGACAATAAGCGTATTTCCTTGAAAAATTTACAACAACAATTGCATAGGATAAACCCTCGCAAGAATAACATTAACCCAAAAAAATATTGGGTTAAATTAAACCCAATTCTAATTTTTGGTTATGATACCTGCCACTAGATCATATTACATATTAAATTTATATTTTATTGCCACTAGATCATATTACATATTAAATTTATATTTTATTTCGAAAAGTTGGCTTTTGCCAATTAAACCAAATTGGCTATTTTCTTGGGAAACAAATAAACCCAAAATAGTTTGGATTCAATTTTGATCAACAAAATACGCTAGTTGACATTTCTGTGACGTTTTTTATTGACATTTTATGACATTTTAATGATTGAAATTTCAATGACATTTTGATCGATGGATTACACTAACCTGCAAAATTTTAAAAATTTGGTGCCACTTGACAATGAATAGTTGTTTCCGAAGTAATTTTTTACGCTGAATCCGAATCTGGGCTCAGAATTGCTCTATCACGTCAGGTTTATGAGATAGTCTAACCTAAAAGTGCAAAATACACTGTTTTTTTGACGTAATTGAGGTTATCTAGCACCGCGATTTTTTTTTCTTCAAAAGTTCATGTGTGGGATCTTATAGTACAAGTCTTCTTCTTTCAAATGCCTTTGAGTTTGCTCAAATATGTTTTTTTTTCGCCGAGATATCGCATTTTCAAAATTGCATGTTCGTGAATTTGTCGGTATACTGTATAATACACTAGCTTTTATACCTACGGCATATATGCACTTTTAGGTTAGAATATCTCATAAGCCTGACGTGATAAAGCAATTCTGAGCCCAGATTCGGATTCAGCGTAAAAAATTACTTCGGAAACAACTATTCATTGTCAAGTGGCACCAAATTTTTAAAATTTTGCAGGGTAGTGTTTTTATACAGAAAAATTCGCGAATATGCAAATTTGAAAATGCGATATCTCGGCGAAAAAATGATATTTGAGCAAATTCAACGGCATTTGAAAGAAAAAGACTTGTACAATAAGATCCCATACATGGCTTTTATAAAAAACTAAAATCTGCATTGCGACATAACCTCAAATATGTCAAAAAACAGTATTTTTTGCACTTTTAGGTTAGAATATCTCAAAAACCTGACGTGATAGAGCAATTCTGAGCCCGGATTCGGATCCAGCGTGAAAAATTACTTCGGAAACAACTATTCATTGTCCAGGGGCAAAATTTTGCAGGGTAGTGTTATTTGTGAATTGCTTTAATTAAATCGCCTTTAAAGGTATTAATTCCGAAGAATTATTAATTAAAGGTTAGAGTACCTTATTGAAACCACAAAACAAATAAACGAAAAATTAAGCTGCTATTCAGTGTATGGTAGATCACGCTACCGAGCAAAACGTAAACCAGTGCAAAATCGAAATTTATAGAAAAGTAGCCGAAACTTGTATAGCACAGAGCTTTTCCAGTTCAGAGGAAAGATGTACAAACAAACATGCATGGGTAGTAAAATAGCACCATACCTGAGTAATGTCTTCATGTGCATGTTTGAGACAAATATCTGGAATTCCACTTGGTTCCCTAGAATATGGAATCGATATGTGGATGATATTTTCGCCGTACTTCCTTTTTTGGATATTAAAGTTATAAGGAACGACAATAAATTGGAATTTGGCATTTACCGAAAACCCACAAACACGATGCATTTTATCACTTCGGACTCACACCATAATGGGGCGCACAAGAAAGCAGCATTTCATGCATTAGGGCACAGACTGTTTAACATTCCTATGAAAGAAGCGGAATTCAAGGCAGAGGAAAAATATATTTTAGAATCGGCTGAAATCAATGGATATGGCGAGAGGTTCATAAAAACGATTCTAAATAAACACAAACGCAAACAAGAAATACTAGCGCTCACGAGTTTAACATCGGCACAGGAACCAAAGAAAAAACGGATCTGTGTACCTTTTTATCCGGCAATAACAAATAAAATAGGAAATTTGCTGAAACATTTCGACATACATTTGGTCACTAAAAGTACCAATTTAGGATCAATGATATGCATCTATAAGGATGTTCCACCTCCAGCTTCAAAATCGGGAATTTATAAAGTCAGCTGTACGAATTGCGATATGATGTATATTGGACAGACTTCAAGAGCTTTCAACAAAAGATTACTGGAGCACGCATTAGCAGTGAGAAACCGCGATAGTGTAGCTGAAGCGAAGTGTAGCTGAACATATGATAAATAGTCAAGGCCACCAAATAGATGTATTGAATTCAAAAATTATAAAACCAATCAACGAAATTTGGAAATTGGATGCACACGAATCACTTTGGATGGAAAAACACAAGGATAAGCTGATGAATAATGAGATGAGTCCAATTTGTTCTAATCTTTTCAATGTAGTCAATGCGATTTTGAACTAATTAATTTCTGTTAAACATTTTTATTTTTTTTTTACATGGTGTGGCATTAGTTAAATTTTAGATATTTTATTTGTTTACATTTCGTTGACATTTAGAATCTAGCACTCTAGTATATGTACTTGCTTATATACAGAATACTATTAATTACAGTATGTCAATGTAATTTAAATTTTCAATAAAATATTTTAGTTGCAAGATATATCTGATGATGATCACACAGAGTGATCGAAAACGTTAATATTTTTAAATAAAAACAAAATATTTGAAAGATTTGATTTATTTTTTAAATTTTAATTTTTTGTTTATTTGTTTTGTGGTTTCAATAAGGTACTGTAACCTTTAATTAATAATTCTTCGGAATTAATTTACAATGGAAACCACGGCGGCTCAAGTATATGTATAATAATTTTTAAAGGTATTATTTCTGAGTAATAAATTCTTTTGGTATTCAAAGTCGTATATAACTCCGAATAACAAATAACTATGGGACGTTTTAAAATAATATCACGCCATTAGGGTGGAGCAGGTTTAGGAGAGCTGGGAGATATATAAAATGAAATGCTATATGACAAGGAGGTGGGATTTGGTAACAAATCATAATTAACGTTAATTCTGATTTTGTATTGTTATTTTTCAACGTTGTGGATGCTCTCTGAATGGAGTAAATTAAATTTTTAAGAACTTTCAATGGTATACTAGAGATGTATATATAACTATGTAGATCTAATTGTTAAAGGTCGAAGATGAAAAATGGCGATTGCGACTTTGCTGCTCAACACGTGTCAGTTCTAAATAATCTAACATTATTTGTGAGTCTGTGATTTGGTGGTATGAGGGTAGAAGATTTATATTGTCGTGATCAATTATTGTTGTATTGGCTAAGAGGTCTCTAAATGTAAGAAAATCCGTGACATATTTTAAGGACCATGCGTGCCCAAAATAACGAAAAATGTTTGTAAAATATAAGTGGTTGGTTTGGTGATCTTTAACGGATGATTTCTGGGAAAAGTGTCGTCCGAGGAGTCGGATAGGCCCAATTTTTTTACTAACATAACGCGCTGAGCTAATAGAAAGCTTTAAATGACTTACAGTTTTTACACGAGGTTTTTTTTTCTCAAGTTGAGCCCCTTTTAACCCAAACGGCATTCTTGTGTATTTATAGTGTTCGTGCTAAAAGCTGCTTTCTCTTTATCACGGTCATCCAGCATTAGTGCATGTTATCCACTTATTAAGTCGAGAGTTGAAAAGTATAGTGATTTACCATGTTCGTGAAGTATGTCCAATATAATTGGTAAAGGAAACATTTTATCGACGGTAATTTCAATTAACCGACGAAAATCTACTTCCACCCGCCATTTTGTACTATACCATCTGCTAATTTTTTCGACACAGCCAATAGTGGAAAATTTCATGGGCTTTCACTATAGGCTCCACTATGTTTTGAGCTAACATTTCGTCAACTTGCCTGTTGACTTATTCTTTGAGTGTATGCAGTAATTGGTAAGGTTTCTGCTAATATATCTCCTTCTACCTTACTTACTAGTTTATATACACTAATTTATATACATCCAAACAAAATCATTTTAATCATTGAAAGGAAAAAAAAATTTTGAACATGTATAAACATTTTTGTTCGTTTTTGGTTCTATATGAACTTTCATTGTTTTTTGTTTGTTTTTTTACGTGAATGTATTGTAAAGGAAATCTTTAAGCGTCTATAACTTTGGAGCCCGACCACCTAAAGAGCTTAGCCATACCATTTTGTTCTTATCTCATCAAGGTCTATAAGTCTGTCTTTGTTTCATGAAAATCGGATAAGTACTTTTCGACTTAATACTTGTTAACAGACATCAATAGCCAGGATATAAGGCATCTCTCTCGCTCTAGCGCTTCGCTTGAGTTGAGATGCCTAAAATAACTCAAGGCGAGCGTAAGCACCAACAATTTGAACCGATTCACCCGCTTGGCTTGTTTTTGATACTTACCCTATGAGAAAACGCATGAGAAAATACACTAATACAATACAAATATTTGACGGCGCACAATAGCAAAATGTATATTATACACCGTGTACATATACAAAATTCTCAATCCTCAATCCTCATTTTGCGACCAAAATCGCTGTACAGATAAAAATTTTTTTGCATAATTTTTTTTTTACTTTAAAAATTCGTTTAGTATCTGAAGAATATATTACCAAAGTTTCAAGCCCAACAGAAAGTCCTAAAGGTCCCTAGGAAGTTACCGAAGTGATGCGAAGTAATGCGTTCTCTTCAAGTACGAAAACTTTAATCGAGTTTTTCTTGAAACGTGTTTTTTTGCGCGCCGTGGAATGTAACTCAAAAAGTAATGGACCAATCAACTTGAAATTTTGTACACAAATTCTCTAGCTTATCGGCCTTTGCACAAACCTAAAATTTCATATAAATTGTTTAAACAAATATTGGTTTTAACGAATTATTTATAAAGAAACACATGTTTTGTTTTTCTTTTTGTCCTCTAATTTTTAATTTTATTTTTTTTTTTGCAACTTTTAGGTTCATGCAAAGCGGAATAAATTATTTTAATAAAAAAAATTTGTTTCGTTGATTTTAGTTAACTATGTACAAGGACCTGGGCGTTCCACGGTGCAAACTCTAGTAGCCAAGTTCGAGCACCTCTAGCGCCGCCATTTTGTTTTGTTTCCCTCATAAAAAAAATTTTTTGTAAATGCTCTCAATTTTTTGTAAAAAATTAATGAAAAACCAGTTGTCTGGAGGAGGTTCCCCCCTTAATAAGACAAATCAAGTTCATTACCTAAAATCTCTTCAATAACGAAAGTCGAGATCGCCTTCGAACCAACATAATGTGTATTGTTCATTAATTCATTCTATCCATTTTCGTTAGGAAGCAAATTTGTGTTGGTACCATATCAAGCTACAAAAACGGAGACTCCCAAACATCTACTCATATCTTATCTAGTAAAGTTAAGTAACCGCAAAAACTGTGTTATATTTTTATTTTGAAGTTCAGAAGGTCTGAATGTAAAGTTTGAGCCAGTTCGAAGCTTTGAGGAAAATACGTAAGATATTGCTCCAATTAACGATAATTTTTAGTAAATCTGACGACGCCTCCCTACCTACGTTTCACCAAAATATCTACCAATTTTCAAAAAATTAGCTTTCTGAAAATGACGTAAATGTTTGCATATTTCATATGTTTGAGTTGATTGACTTGCCAAAATGACAGCCAGCAAATAGCAACCGTGAAAATGACGTAAGTAAAAAGCTATCTTCTCTATAGTTTTACAGCCAAAACAGAAATTAATTCAATTATCGGATAGCAACGAGAATTTCGAAGAAAATAGGCTCAGCAACCGGCTTTCAGATAATTAAACGTTTAGTGGCCCGAGGAAGGAACTCCTCGAACATCTTTAAGATGTCAATCCGTATAGTCGAGAATTCCAATATAATGCATTCCGACTTATACCTGTTTAAATACAAGATACTGTTAGCTATACACAGTAAAAAATATTTACTTGTTATATGTAAAATTTCATAAGTATAGTAGTAAAAAATGTACGTAAGTTTATGTAAAATAATCGTTTTCATAATAAAATATTGAATATTAAGTATTGTTATATGTAAAACAATTCAGTACGTAAAATGTACTGATAATTTTGTATTTTTATGTAAAAACATATAGTCGTTTTATAGAAATTTCCATAGTCTATTTAAATCTACGCATTAATGTGGTAGAAAAACATCTACGCAACGTAGTTGTTTCTATAGTTTTGGTAATTATACCGTTCGTTGTGCGATTATTCCATACAGTATATGAAAAAAATAAAAATACAACCAAAGAAAAACTGTGCAAGAATAGAGGATACATCATTCGTGTAAAAATTTTTCATAGTGAGGATCGTCGCTTTAATTTACATATGTTCAAGGTAAGTAATATGAATATCACTAATAATTTGTTTATTTATTTATATAAAAGTGTTCTTGTGATTAATAAATATTAAAACGTGCATAGTTCTTCTTATTTTGTGAAAAAAAAGGATAATTAAAGTTATATAATGTGGTACCGGTATTTCGTGTAGTGAATAGAATTGAGTCTTATATTAATTTTATTAATCGTAGGTACATATTTGGTTTTTTTTAACAGTATATTCGAAGTTATAATTCTTTCAATTATAAAAAACATAACTACAGGTTTAAATAAACCACATTTCTAATTTAAATTAGGGTTAATAACGATTGTATCGGTTTTCATAACAAAAATAATGAAGAATTTGTGTTTGTTCTAGAATTTGTAAGCAATACAATTTTAGACGTCTTTGTAATGTATTTAATTTGTCCCTAGTATCTCATTGTAACTGCATTGAAATTTAATGTTATTTTATTTATTTTCAGTATTTTCATAATTGCTTAACCAATTGTTTTAATTTTAAACTGGATCTTCTTAAACAAGGTATGTAACCAAAAATTAATTTTTGATTTTAACGCTATTATAATATAATAATCTAATATAACTAAAGGCCGTTTACAAAAGTACAGTGAAAAAACATGCCGCTCTTTTTTAAGGCGCTCATGCTCATCGGATTTTCAAAAATAACAAAAATTATTATTTTTGTTTTCTTACTTTTTATCGTTACAAACCACACATGATTGTCATAAATATGAGCGCCCCCTTTTTTCACTGTACTTATCAAAGCGACCACTGAAGAAAAAAATTAACCTATTTACTTACTTTATTTAACTATTCACGCCTTTCTTCGGGTAATTTTTCAAGATTCGTTTATCCATTTCATTAAAATAATCAGTTTTAACAACGTAAATTATAAATATATCATTTAAAATTTAGAACAAGTGTTTTGAAATTCATGAAATGTTGTTCAATCTGTTTAAATTGGATAAACGATATAAGTGATGTTTCTTACGGTTTGTAGCGTTAAAATAAAACTCATTAAACGACAATTTTTCCTAAATATTCCAGACAATCTTTCATACACAAATTGGGATTTTGTGTTTATGGTCGGTGAATAGAGTTTCAAAATTGTTTGCTTTACATATTCAAAACATTCGAATAATTTTTTTCGAATCTTTTTGGGTTAACTATATTCGAAACATTATTTTGGTTTGTGGATTTTGGAATTTAAAAATTGAGGACTTTCATATTATAATTTGGGGACTGTGTTTGTTTGTTTAATTATTTTTTCTAATTTATTTATTTATTCACGATTTTTGTATTGTTATGCTTCCTCTTTCGGTGTTGAAATTATATGCTCATTATATGCTCAAATTTAACAGAGTGTGGAGCATAAGATGGCTTAACATTATAAATAAAAATAAAAACTGCAATACTCCAATGGCAACACATGGCAAACATTCGTACGTCGCTTAGGTTGTTGTACGTTCCGGAAGAATGTATCGCCATCCTTTGCCCCTTACGCAACCTTGAAAACACTCTTATATCTTAGCGGCGGCATCATGGAACCCGCAGCAATCCGCTCAATAATACCAGAATAAATTTTGCTGAAGTCGTTCGTGTTATTTTTTTTTGATTAACATTTATTGTCTGCTGTGAATACGGGTCACTCCTAAAACAAATCTGTAGCCAGTATAATGCCAATGTTGACTCAATTTAGTGGCTTGAGGATTCATTCTTAGTACTTTATTGTTAGATTTACCTCAATTTATGCCTCAATCGATATTTTAGGAATTGTTTGGGGGGAGGGGGCGGGGAGGTTAACCTATTTAAAGCCACAGTCGCCACATGAACTGTTAAACAATCTATTGAGCCAACACAAACCTGACAAGTAACAATAAGGAATCCTGAAGGAGTTAACGTTCTAGAGTACGATAAATTTTATAAAGTCGTTCATTTTTAGAAATGGCCCATGTTCTTGATAAACAAGAATTGTTAGTGAACAAAAAAGGGGTCAATTTCCTTTGAGGTCGTCCTCAGCAAAATTTCTTCTGTGGTATTGACACAATTTCCAAATCAAAGTGTGAAAATCCTTAATTTTTAAATTTCAAAATCCATAAACCAAAAATAATGTTTCAATATATTTAGTAAAGCGCTAAACCACAAAGAAGAATATCAGAGGCTTCATACAGAACAAGGAAATGTCCAAAATCAAAAGCGCCCCAATTTTCTTTTAAACTATATTTTATAAGCTGCTACTGGAACCCAGCTATTCTTTTTTAATTGAAAGTAATGCCATCTATTTTTATCTAGCAAAAGAAAAACAATCAAGCTATTTAAGACTGCAACAAAATGTTCCATCGTATCAAAAATATATACTTTTTGTTATTTTTTCTAAACAACTTTTCAGTATTTAAAATCTAAAAATTTTTTCAAGTGAAATTAAAATTATTTAATTATGTGATATTTCAACTATGCAAAATCAAAATATACAAACTTATTATTAGGAAATTATTGATTCATTTGCAATTATTAAAATCAAACACTTTTTGTTGCTTTCTTTTCTTACGTTACTGCGTTAATTAAAGTTTAAAGTTATAAAAACATACATTTATTTTGAATATTTCGATCAATACGAGTCTGGTGAAGAATCTTGCATTTTTTTATGATAAAAACTAAAAATTTGAGTATTTGTATATCTCGTACATAAAATCATATTTTTAGGAAACTTAGATAATTTTAAATTAATTTGACTTCTGTAAAATTTTTTTTAATGTTTTTATATGTGTACACACCACACCAACTTATACAAATTTTATTTTTGTAACCGTTAGGTGACTAATTGTTATAATTTGTTATTGTTGTTGTTTGGAGGAATTTTTGAAGTTTCTAGTTTGTTTTTTTTTAATTGATTTAATTTGGAATATACTACCTAGTTTTCTTTTTAATTACTATACAAATATTTTATTAAACATCTAATTTACAATGAAATGGATTCAAATGTGGTCAAAAGTGAAATTATGTGTGCGGTGAAAGGGTGTAATTCGTCAAGGAGACAGAACATACGCCTTTTCAAATTAGAGAAAACTCACAAAAAATATGAGGAATGGATTGCTATTGTATAACTTTTATTTAAAAAGTCAGCTACAAAAAAAATTAGAAATTTGTGAACCACATTTTATTAAGGCAGTTTTTCCAAGAAGGGCTTAAGGAGGACTGTCCAAACAAAAATTTTGCTTATTTTAATGAATAATTTGCTTTCAAATGACAATACGATTACAGTTGAAACCTTACTTAACTCTTATTCCAATTATAATTGGTCAATGATACCTATATTATCAATCGATGATATTTTTGAAACCTTCGATCTGGAAATTACTTTAGATCCAATAAGTGGTGAAATTAGTGTGATCAATAACACAAATTATATAACCCAAACCTAATTTGAAATTAATAATGATCCACTATCTTTTTCAATCCATTTAGAAAATAAATAAAAATTCTAAAAGTTTTTGTAAAATGTTGACAAACATACGACGACTTAAAACACAGAGATGGCCTAAGGATCAGAAAATAATCGCGCAAAATATCATTATCGATCATCAAATGCAAACAGATATGCGAGAAAATTTACAATCTAATTTGCCGTCAAAGTCTTCATTAATCCGTTAGCAACCGATAACATATTTAACTCCTGGTTTTAATGAAACTGTTTTACATAAAATAAAAGACCAAGTTTCTGAAAGGACCGACGATTCAAAAGAAGCTATGTTAATGTTGGGCGAAATTTATATAAAAAGTGATTTGGCTTACAATACTTACTTCGATCAGATGATTTTGTAGATTTTGTAAGTCAGCGATAAAATATTATAGGACAATTGATATCTTGTTTTATGGGAAGAGGAGTTTTTTCTAACTGGAAATATGTTTTAAGTTCTTTCGTTTCCCATAATGGCCTTTTGGCTGATAAATTGTATTTATTTGTCCAGGAAAATATTGACAAATGCTTGAAATTAGGATTAAAAGTTAACGCTATAAATGTTTTAACATGTTGGGACTGTCTATCGAACGTCCCATATTTAATCATAAAAATCAAGAAATTGTAGACATTTTTGATGCACCTCATTTTTCTAATTCGTTTGAAAAAATTAGGGTTAAATTAATAACACAAATTTTCAGCAGAAGTGTTGCTGCAGGGATTAAAGCAACGGTTCAACATACAAAAAAAAAATCATCGTAGAATATGACTGCAGCGATTTTAACTTATACATTTATTGAAAAATTTGATAAGTTATTTGACTATTTAAATTCAAAAACAAAATTTAACAAGAATAATTTTAAATCTTCTTACACTATTGATGGCGAAATAGATAAATTTATGATTTTCATGATAGATTACATTTAAAATACACTTGTAAATAAAAAAACTGTTTACTATTTCAACAGTTAACTTTTCACTTTGAATGGCATTAGGGAAGTCACTAAAATAATAATACAATACCGGAGAATGTACGCGTTGATTATCTATTAATTTATAGGTTCAATCAAGACGCAATTGAAAATATTTTTTCTTAAATCAAGAGCAGCCAACGGAAACAACTGAAATCCATCCATACATCAATTTAATTTTTTCAGCTGATGCCACCATTACTAGACATATTAACACCATTATACATAAGGCATACATTATGTTGGGTTTTATTAAGCGGAACTGTAAGGACTTCATCGACCCGATTACTCTAACATCACTGTACGGTTCTTTTGTTCATTCTATTTTGGAATATGCATCGCTGGTGTGGTCAACATTTTATCACTGTCATTCGGATAGGATAGAAAGTGTTCAGAAGCAGTTTGTTTTGTATGCACTTCGTTGTCTACCGTCTACACGGTCTGTTGAATATGTTCTTCCACCCTACCAAGATCGCTGTAACCTATTGAATCTGCACCGATTAGACTGTCGACGTGTTGCAACATCGGCATTGTTCATTTGCGATATTTTCAGTTCTCGAATCGATTGTACTGCACTGCTTTCACGCGATGGACTGTTACTCATTAACCAGGAATCAATTAATTACGGTCTTTCGGAACCACTTTTGAGAGCATCGCGAGAGTTTAATTCAGTTTATGATGTTTTTGATTTCAATTTGTCCAGAGAGTCGTTTAAGAAAGCTTTATTTAAATTTTTATGTAATAATAACTAAATAGTCGGCGTTTTCTATCTATCTTTTATTCCTTTTGTGTTGTATATCATTTTTACAAATTAATTTTTTTTTTTTTTTAACATGTTTGTATAGCCGATTGTAATCACTGTAATGATATATATAATATAAATAAATAAATAAATAAATAATAATAACGTAGTTGAAATAACCACAATCAAAGCCCAAAGCAAATATTCTAGCATTTCAAATTGTGAACAGGAGATATTGATTCAAGTTTGCTGCATTTAACAAGTGACATCGGAGAAGATGTAGAACCTTTGAGTTCTGAAGCTGTAGAACAAGTCACCATCCTCATCAGATATTTCTGAATTTTTTTTTTAATTGTGATGTTCCGCTTGAAAAATTCCATGCGATATTTTATATAAGATTTCTTTGCTTGTAAAATAATCCAAAAACTTAAAATTTTACGATGCGAAAATCTTATTATTAAAAATGATTTGGAACCCCCTTCTAAATATGGTGAAGTTTGATGTCGGTAAGCTTAAAGCACCAATTGACAATTTTTTTACTGTTTGTGAAGAGCAAAGTGGATGACGTCGAAACAAGGAATTTTATTATTGAAAACTCATTAATGTGTTATAAAGTATACCAATATTAATTGTTTTTTTTAAAATAAAATGTTTTATTTAAGTTTGTTGTTTAATTTATTTAAGCACAACTAATTATAACATTAGAGCGAACGAAAATATATTCGGGCACGATAAAGCAATTTCTTTACTTTTGTGTGACAAGAAATTTTGTTAACATCAGCATAATAAAATTTTTTAAATAATTTTTTATTATGTGTAAATATCCCCCCATTGAGTGATTTGACAATTGTGTCTAAAGATTACTTAGCTTCCAATATTTCTAATGTAGGTTTTGATAGACCATAGACCACCTTCACTTCGTCTCCCTCAGGATTTACTTGTACTTCAGGAACAATTATTATTTAATACTTACCTACTCCAACAACTTTATCAAATAAAATAATAAAGTCTAACTAAAGCAAAATATAAATTTTGGTTACGGTATTTTCTAATTTTTTATTCGGCCTTAAATTTAGCGAATTATTATCGACTTGGTATTCATTTTCTGTATCGTCATTTGATGAAACTCTGGAGTTTGATCAATTAAGTGGTTTTGGTCGACATTGTTATTTCTTGTACTATCATTTGATCCATCAATCAATGAATTTGCCAATACTTTCGTATTCCTATGGTAAATTGGTTTAAAACCGCTAGACATTGTATAAACCATATGAAAATATATTTGTTTATTCCTAAGAAGATTAGACCTCATTTCTAAGAAGATTAGAAGCATGTGTACGTTTTGTGTTACAGCTATTTGTGTATGTATACACATTTTGGAACTATTTTTTTATTCGTATTAAGACGTATCTGTAATATTACTTTAGTCTATGATATCACCCTTTTTAATTGCGGAGATACAACAACTCTTGAAAATCACAAGATAAGTTTGTGGCAGATTAAACTGTGCACAATAATTCGGAATGATATCAAAGAGCCGAATGTCGAAGGGCCGAAATGGGTCGAAGGGCCGAATGGGTCGAAGGGCCGAATTTTTAATATTCACTAATTTACATCACTAAATCACAATGAAATTATTTTATTCGTCTAAATAGAATTTTCCTTCACTCTAACGAATATAAAATGGTCTGAAAAAAAAAAAAATCGGCCCTATATTTCTAAAAACAAAAAATAAATAAACAAAAAAATTCGGCCCTTCGACCCATTCGGCCCTTTGAAATTCGGCCCTTCGTACCCATTCCAATAATTCGTACTTATTCTCCGTATGTTATTTTCAAAGTTATCTAGGGTGAAATGTTGACCACAAATAAGCTATTTCTATAATAATAAGAAATGTTTCGTTCCGGCGACAAAAATTGACCCAGAATTTCAATAATTTCTTATTTTTTGGAAAATGTACATATTGGCTTTTAAATAAAACAATTATTTTTGGAAACAATATTCTTGAACTTTTCGTAATTTATTTCAGTAAATGAACAAAATGATTCAATTTCACACTTTGTTTACCATTTATACGCGTTTATAGCGTAAAATTACTCGGTAGGGGAAATTTCAATCAGACAAATACGTGCATTGCTTCCTTAATCTTTATTTGTCAAAAAATTATTATTCCATAAATTTAAATTATGCATTATTATATCAACTTGAATTAAGGCCTGAATTCATTCTTGAAATTCCCTAATTTAGTCATCAACATTTTCACTTATTCGTATTTCATATTTGGCATAATATAATAAAATTATTTGTGCATGCTCAATTTTTAATGTAATGTACCTAACATAAACAACTAATAATCTTTTTGAAAATAATAATTTCAACTTAATTAACTTATATATTCTGCTTTACATTCCGATCAAAAAAAATTATAAATTTTAATTCTAGGAAAAATTACAGTTAATTTAATAGTTTTTAACAAAATTAGTTGTGCAGGCAAATTTGTCCTCATATTTATTATTTGTGCAACATGGACAAATTAAAAAAAAAGCGGTAAACCACTTAAATTTAAAATTATTTTAAAGTGATACTAATAGTGATATAGTGATTTAGTCACTTATTTTTCTACGCATATGGTCTCTTTTGACGTGATAACGTTTTACACCGCATGTTCGAAATTTATTTTAACAAACCTATACATCGTGCCATTTCTCGCACCTCTTATAAACGTTATCACGGAAAACACCTACGGCCGTGTAGAAGACACAGCCTACCCCGATTGTTTTTGTTGCGTCTTTTTAACATTTCGCAAGTGGTTCAACAACATAATGATAAAATCACCTAAAAATTTATCCCACTCGGTTTCCTTAGGAGCCTGCCACAAATTTATAGTCTTTCTAGATCGTGAATATTTTCTATCTCAATTTAAACCATCGCAAGTTTAAATCGAACCCTTGCCCTGGCCTACACCACAACTTATATTCAAGATTTTTCAATAATTTTGTGGAAATGCCTCTTCTTATGTACGGGAGCATTACTGCGCTGAAGAGAAAATTATCAACTACTAGTGTTACTTTATGCAATAAACCGAAATCGAACATAAGCTTTGAGCAGTTGTAATTAATAAGTTATATAAATCATCGGAAACTGCCATGTTAAGCATGTTTTACATAACTACATTTTTGGCCAAATTGAGTTATTGATGCTATTCGATAGCTAATAATAAGCTTTATCATTAGAATTTAAAAAAATAATTAAAACTAAATTGAGAAACACGTAATAAGAAAAACGGTTTTCACTTTTTTTTGCAAAATACACTAGTTTCAAAACTTTAACATCAATTTTCTGAAAACGCATGTTCTGTGGTTATACATATGTATAAAACATGTTTAGTATGGCAGTATACATATACAATTTGTTAAGGCTTAAAGCATTAAGAACTCTTGCGCAATTACTGTTTCCTTTAACTGCCTTACAAATTATAGCCAAAAGTTTAACATGCAGACTCTAAGCATTTAGTAACAACAAAATGAAGAAATTGAAGGTCAGCACAATTTTCTTTTTTCATAAAGAAGCTCTTGCTGATAAATTCCACAGCTAACTCCATTTTACACATACTCAGGTGAAAAATAGCTAAATAAAAATCAAATTTGGCGAAACACAAAAAAGTAACATCATTGCCAATGCATTTATATGTAGTACAATATAGAAAATGTTACTAGATGAATTGGGAATTTTATTCATATTAAAATCTTTCGGAAAAAATGAAAAAAAAAAAAAAAAACAACAAATAAATAAAAGTAAACACAAATAATTTGTTTAGCTGTTCATTTATAGATGTCTCGTCATTATGGGTTCCAGGTTGAAGTTAATATTTGTATCACATCAAATTGGCGCGTTTATCAGCCAATTTTGAAAAACCGCAAACAGTGCTTTAGATGAGTCATCTGATATACTTATCTGTGGCTAAACCCACTGAAAAAGAAACGCAGCGTTTTGTTTTTCCGATATAATTCCAAAATTATTGCTTTATTTCATCTCAAATCTTCTGGCTCTTGATGTGCCATACAATACTACTTTCAATTTAAAAAATTCAAATTTCAGAGATTTGATCCAAAATGAAGCAATAATTTTGAAATTATATCGAAAAAACCAAATTATTCAACGGTACGTTCAAAATTAAAAGCGGCCTTAAAAATATTAATGATTGCTTTTATTTTAAGGCTTTAAACCCGAAGAAGATCGGATATTATATCTAGGAGAGTGGAGTGTCGATGTACAATATCCGAACATATTCTCAAATATATGTTTCTTATTATAGGTATTCGCAAGTTGTCCATTTTACATGTGACAACTTTTGAAGATGTCGCTAAAGTGTCTGTCAGCCGACTGCAATTATGCCAGCAATCATTTTAAAGACTATGAGAGTCATATAAAAATACATAGTAATCAACTTGGGGCCCTGTTTAAATGTTACCGCGAACACTGTTGTACCGTATTTAACAATTTTAGTTCTTTTAAATCTCACTTATATCGTATTCATCGTAATGCAAAAGTTAACAGTAATCATAGTTTAATAATTAATTGTAAAGTACAAAATTGTTCAACTTTGTTGAAGTCATACAAGCAAGTTCGAAAACTCTATGGGGACCATATTCGAAACAATCAAAATGTACCATGCCCATTTCATTGTATTACTTTATCATTCAAAAATATTAACACATTTCGTGGCCATATGTTCCAAAAACATAAACCAATTGAACAGTATATTCCTAATTATCAATCGGAGTTGTCGAATAATTTAATTTCAAGTACATCGAATAATTATTTCCGTTTTAATAATACTGAATCTTACGGTGAAAGCAGTAATAGTATTACTAGTCTCGATTCTGTAAATAAAAACAAATTGTCTCAACATATAGAAGATGAAATTCAACAATTTGCTTTAGATTTGAAGAGTAAATACATTATTCCGGAATTTACTCAGAATTATATTTTTTCTAAGTTTTCTACATTTTGCGAAGATTACCAAGGAACTGTTAACACCGCTATTTAACACCGCTGTTGGTAACATCTGTAACCATTTACACATTCAAAATTTAACCCATAGCATTCAGATGGCTATACCTTCATTTAATTTTTTTGATAATTTCTCTACTTCTCATCGCCGATTGCAGCAATTAAATAAAAATATTCACTTTGTGAAACCTGTTCAAATTTCTTAGGTATAAATAGATTCCATAAATCATGTAGTTATTTTTATGTACCAATAGCCGAGACGTTAAAGCAACTATTGGAAGATGATCAGTTCATTTCATTAACAAATTCTAGTTCGAATTTTTTAAAAGACTATGATGATGGTGAACTATATAAGGCAAATAGTTTTTTTTCTGGAATTCACAAAAGATTTGAGATAATTTTGTACCAAGATGCTTTCGAAATATGCAATCCACTTGGATCTGCAAAAACCATTCATAAATTAGTAGGAGTGTACATGATGATTGGAAACGTACGACATGAAATTCGATCAAAAAAACATAATATTCAGTTAGTTCTCCTTTGTAAAGAAAAATATATTAAGCAATTCGGAGTAAACTCGGTTTTCCGGCAATTAGTGGATGACCTAAAACTTTTGGAAGTGGAGGGCGTTTACTACAATGCATCTAATAGTTTTATTAAAGTTGTTATTCTTGTTGCGTTTACTGGCGATAACTTAGGGGCACATCAGTTATATGGCTTATGCGAAAACTTCAGCACTACATCTCATTCTTGCAGATATTGCTATCATACTAAAGACGAATTACGTAGTTTTAAAGTTTTCGGAGGAGAACTACGAAGCTGTGAAAGTTATTCTGTTGATTTATTACGTTTAGCTTTAGAAGATGTCTTACATATTCGGGGCCTCAAATTTAATTCCATTCTAAATGAATTAAAACACTTTCATGTAGCCACCCCAGGATTGCCGCCCTGCATTGCCCATGATGTGTTTGAAGGAATGGCATGTAAAGATTTATATCTAATTTTTGATACCTAGTTTAAAGGTGGTTTTGTAACTGAATCTTGGTTATGTTCGTGTTTTAAGGCTATAGCAAAGAAATTAAAACTGTCAATCTTGATGAATATTAATCATAAAAAAAATCCGTAACTGGCAAAGCATACGACATATGGTTATCGATTATTATTCTTCTTATTGTTTTATAAATACCAAATTTCATGATCGTAACATATATAAAACTCCCGTTTGGAGAATGTTCACGTATTTAGTAGAAATTTGTCGGATGATAACAAGTTCATAATTCGATGAAGCGTTACTTACAGGACTAGACTTTTTAATTCATGAATATTTATCATTGCGAATTCAGATTTTCCCCGAACACAAACTAATACCAAAACACCATTTCATTACTCACTACCCTGACCTTATTAAACAGTTTGGTCCAATTTCAAAGCTGTGGACTTTACGCACAGAGAGTAAACACCAATATTTTAAAAATGCTGCGAGACATGTGAAAAATTTTATTCACATTGAAAAAAGCTTATCAATCTAGTTTGAATGGAAAAAGGGTTAATCGATCAGTGCTTGCTTTTAAAAGCATACCTTTAGAACACTCTATGTATAATTTTGATATTCCAGAAAAATTTAAAATTGTTACAAAAAAATTAAACTATGGCGATTTACGGTTCTCTGAAAACGAATATATTCTAATATCTTATTCAGACTCTGAAATCACAGTTTTGAAAATAATCGACATTTTTTTAAGTAACAATTCCTCTGATATACTGTTTTATGGAAAAGCCTGTAATATGACATACAACTATGAATTCGCAGTTTACGAAGCTGAAAATGATTTTACAAAATACGATGTAGCAGATTTAAATGCATTAAAATACAGTACAACTGTTAAAATTTATACTTATAAAAATAAACACTTTCTTTCCCTTCAATCGCTGGCATCAGGTAGCAGTCTAATTTTATATTTTATTAACGTTAATTTATATTTCATTTTTCATAGATGGCCCCGAAACTATTTAAACTTTGCAATTCGCAACGAAATCTAAAAAAACTGGTTTGTTGTGAAGCTACAATTAATGAAATTTAAAAGCAGGTAAAATATGAATATTTGTTAAAAATTGTATATATTTTATTTTAACTATAATTATTTTCAGGAAATGACAATAATATTGTCGGAAATACCGTCGTAACTGAATTGGAGGGGTATCAAATTAGTTGTGGTGATGTGCTAAATCTTTTAAATGAGCCTTCATTGATGATTTTGGATGAAGAAGAAGAATGGTCCTCTTGTCAAATGCTAACAATGAGCTTCATGGACGACAACACAACTCAAAACACTAGTGTGGCCGATACTAAGCCATCATCAAGCAGAATAATTGGTGACCCCAATTTTTCTTTGCCAAATTTAGATGTATGTAACAGTAAACCATAAGTTAGCCTCTTGCGACACAATTGTAGATTCGCAATTTTCTTTAGTCAACTCTGATTTCGATAATACAATAAGTTTCAATATTGATTATGCGAAGATTTTGCCGGCGTATATTACTGCAATTCTAAATAAAAATGAAAGATTGGGGTCACATATAAACAGCTTCGTTAAAACCATTGTTCTTGAACTTCGAAAAAAATGCCACACAATTTCTGTCACGAAATTTAAGCAGATATGCGAAGAAATTGGATTTCTTTACCCAAACAGTTTTTTTAGAAGGGCAAATAATAATTCAATGTTGTTTGTTTCAAAGGACACGACGCGACGTGGCTTGCTAACATGATGGTCAACCATAATAATTATTTAAATAAAATAATAAATGCCACTAATTTAAAACCAAAAATACCCCCATACAAAGAAAACGAATATCGTCATGTTTAAGTACATCTGTAAAAATTGGCAGCCAACAACGTACGGAGCAGAAACAATTGAAACAATTGAAAAAAAAAACGAAAATGGTTGATTACAATAAAAACTATCGGCATACCGCCATATGATCCATAGGCTAAATAGTATAACAATGGCAGAGGAGAGTTACAAAATTGAACTTGACATCATCAAGTTTGTAGCATATCACAATGGATATGATACGAAAATGATCGATACATTGAATAACAGTTATAAAAGAAAATTAGAGTATAGATCGAATACAACATTGTCTTTCGACGATAATAATAATAATCGAAAATACCTAAGTTTGGAATGGAGCCAGGTTAGCCAAAAAATTCAAAATATTTTCATAAATTTCGGATATAGCATTGCTCACAAAACTCAACATAAATTAGAAAGTTTTGTTAAAACCAAAATTAATTCCACTTTAGACACGGGTGTTTATAAATTAACATGTTCAGATTGCCCCGCTTTTTACATAGGCCAAACGGGACGTTCATTTAGAGAGAGATTTAGAGAACATGTCAGAGGAATCGGGAGAATGAATACAGAATCCAAATTCGCGCAACATATAAACCACACGCTGCATAACTACGTGAATTTTGAAACAAATTTAGAGGTGCTGTATAGGATGAAAAAAGGAGATATGATGGATCGTGTAGAGGAATTAGAAATATTCAAGAACAAGGAAAATCAATTTATGTTGAACAGCAAAATAAACACTGCTACAAATAAAATGTACGAGCTGATTTCCAACGGTTAATCAACGTAAGCGAAGGTTTCTGTAAATTTGGAAAATATTCAACGCAACCACTGAAAAAATTTTGAGTATAAAAAGCGAGGAAAAAAACGTTTCAATTCAATAAGTATTGCTTCAACTGAAGATGATGTTTGTTGGCATCGAAATCGATTTTGAATCGAAAATTAAAAATAAAATTTCACTATAAGGAATATACTTATTTTAAAAAATATATAAATTAAAAATAATATAAAAGTTGCCTTTTAATTATATTTATATATGTAATACATAATAAAAAACAAATTAAACATAACTTCGGATCTAAAAAAGGAAGTCGCTGCAGAAATGCTAAATTGTTTTACAGAAATTCGTCTGTTTTTGAATAACCAGTGTCCTACACCATTTATAATAGTTATTTATGGTACTAGTGAGCAAAACGAGATATTATCCATGAGGGATAAGTTTGTCCCACGAGGCGATAGCCGAGTGGGATATTATCCCGAGTGGATAATATCTCTTTGCTCACGAGTGGCATACAACGTTTTATCCAATTTTGTTGAAATAAATGTAAATAATCGTAAATTAATAAGAAATACTTCCATTTTGTGTTTTCACACTGTAGCATTGAATTTTGAAATACATTTTATCAAAGTAACCGTTTCTTAAATTTATGTGAACTATGTGACGTGTTTCTTTGACGTAAATTTCGAAATCTACGAATAATTTTCCAATGACTACTCAATATTTTGTTATACAAAATATAACTCACGTTGCCCCTAGCAGCGTGCGTTATACAATAACAGTGGGTTATTTTAGATTTTCTTTATTTGAAAACAGTCTAGTTATCGGGCTATTATGTATCAAAATTGGATAAAAGATATTATACGTATGTGGCCTTTTATTTTTGATAAAAACTGTTTATACGACCACTTTAACAAACTTATGGATAAGCCAATTACTGATTTGTCTACTAATTTTAATGATCGCAAATTAAACATGTGTGATTTTATTAAGAATCTAAATAACCGCCAGTTTAAGGATTTTTTAAATAATGATTGCTCAATCACAGATTTGAAATCTATTCAATTTATTTTTAAATTTTTTAACGAGGATATAAGCAGTGTCTTTATTTTTTATAATGTAAGTATCCTTAAATATATTTTTATTTTAAATTAATAATGTTAACCTATATGTTTATTAATTAATTTATATAGATGGATCAAGATCTTGATAAAATAACGCCTCCTGCCACCACTCCATGGGTAGCAGTCATTCGTAAGCAAAGCACACCATATTTGAAATAGTAATTACTAAAATTGATTTTTTCAGCAATAACAGAAGATGATACTCATTTTATTTATCACGTATTCGTTGAGAAACAACTTGTCAATTCCGAAGGTAATTCCAATTTGGTTCAGGCAATCGAAGAAGTGTTTGCACTGTATTATGTTTTAAACATAAAATACGATGACGGCTGCTCCTTATCACTGGAATTCATCCAGCGATATTTTTTAGATTTAGTTCATAAAGGAGTGCGTGGCGGCAAACGCCATTTAAATCAACTATCTAAAGTAGATAAATTAATCAAAAAAATAGAAAAATTTTAGAGACTCTATTCATTATGAGCCTAAAGTCGTATAATAATTTAATAACAAATTAAGGTGTACTATTATAGAATTAACAAAGTACCTAATTATATTTTTAAGTTAGAATCAACCATATTACCTCAATTCAGGAAATACGGTAAAGTTGGATTATATTTAAGTTTTGATAGCACAGTCATATATTGGATTAAATGATTGAAATACAGTCAGAAACATTCAGATGTATACGGCAAATTAAAATCAACGAAACACTTTTTTTTTTTTCTTACTTTTTTTATTTTAAAAATACATAAATAAGAAGTAAATATATTATTGTGATAACATTATTGATAAAAAATAAAATTTTAAATATGATATCTTCTGTTTGGTTTTTAACTTTATCTTTAAATTTCCCTCTAAATATGAGCCGTATACATCTGAATGTTTCTGACTGTAAATATTTTGTTAACAGATGAGTGTTTATTGTATTTTGAAAGGGTGGTTGTTTTAAGAAGAATATAGTTCACATTCATCTACTTTAAGTATTTTTGATGAAAATTTCGATAAATTAATTACTAAAAATTGAATATTCAAGGATGGAATTGTATATACAGTGCCTGACCATATTAGTATGAATGTTGATTTTTTTGGAATTTTTTTTTAGAAATTTGTAATGATACATTATAAAAACTCAAAATATTTAATTTATGTAAATATATTATTTAAATATAGTGTATTACAACAGAATTTTTGGATTCTGGATTTTCCATGTTTTTTAATTGTCCTTAGTCAAATTTTAATGTTTGGCCTTTGGTTTAATGGTGCCTTTGGTTTTTAAGAGCTTCCACACGCCCGGGCATGCTTTTTACAAACTCGCTAGCGGCTTCAGCGATATCCTGGTCATGGTTCCATACAGGAATAAGCCAGTTAATAAGATAAGTCTTTTTTGTTAAGAGTTCTTAGGCCATCTTCCTCCTGAGAACAAACCAAAGGTTCTCAATGGGATTCATGTCCGGGGAATTTCCCGGCCGCGGCAAAACCTGAAACATGTCAAACATGAAAGTGTTATGTTGCCATGCATGAAATGAAACACAATTGCATTTTTTTTTTTAATCGTAGATGGCGTTTTAAGGACCGATAAATCCAAAAATTAAATATAATTGAAACATTCATACTAATATGGCCAGGCACTGTATTTGTATGTTAAATTACCTAAGATAAGTATTTAAAATTCCACACAATCATTGTATATACAATTACATATAATATGGAAACTTACATACTAAATGTATATAAATTTCAATGCCCGGAGATGGAATCAAACATGTTTCTATGTAAAATTACATACTACGGATACAAAAAATGACGCAAGCGATTTATGTTAAATGACATATCCTCACAAGGGATTTTAAGTAAAGGAGAAAATGAAATTTACGTCAATTATGTACATTATATACTACATATATGTAAAAATTACATATATATACGGTGCATTTTGTTTACCTGTATAAATATGTAATTATTTTTTACTGTGTATAGTTATCTATATCACGATCTTGAAATAAGTCTTACGTATTGTGAAATAATCAGGACTTCAGGACCCGTATTCTTGAAATTCATCCGAAAATGTCACCGGTAATTTTCTAATAAAATATTTCGACGCAGAGGCGTTAGATGTTTGACTCTAAGAAACCATAATCTTAACCCATTCGAGAAAACTTATGGGTATTATTTAAGGGAGGATTAAAAAGGGAAAGATCTAGGAGTTCAGACGAGTTGTTTCAAAATATTGAGGAATTCTGGAAAAACATTCTATAGTGTCTCATTGTTGAACATTAGTAACATTTGTTCCGAAACGTAGTACGATAGTATACGAAATTTACGGGACCTAAGGCAGATAACTCTAGGTATGTTTAGATAGTTAATTGTGAATGATTGAATGAAGAACACTTTCGATTACTCTACCATTAATCTTTGAATATTGATATAAGATGTAAATAAAAATTGACAAAATTATGTAACATCTTTTTGTTTCAGATTTCTTTTCCATTAAGACGTGATCAAATTTTATATGATAATATTTTCGATTTCATTTTAGTTCGTTGCCCTGTCATAACATTTATTGTTTATTTTTGGTTTAGTATTACGATACATTTTGATCTTGTATCACTTACAAGAAACTGAATATGCTCAACTTTATGTAATTACATGTTAATACTTAAAACCGGCTTTTGAAATATTCAGGGTAATGATTTAATGATAGGTAAACAAAAACAGTTTATTGCTGCAAAATTTATTAATATATTTAAGTACAACAATATATTTAGTAATATTTATTAATACCTTCAGTCCGATGAACGACATCTAGTATTACGAATTGCAAGGTCTAGACTATTAAGCCAAATACGATAATTAAAATCGGTTTCGCTTAATCGGCTGTACACAAATACCGGAATTTGATTTGTTAACATCCAAATATTACTATCACTGTCTACCTTTAAATCACTTGGATACACCATTGTCATATCGTTACGATCGATTTGATCGATAAATGGTTCTCGGAACCGATTACGTAAATTCCAGCATCCCACGGCATTTTTATGATTTGCGCTGAATACCATAACTCCGGATTGTTGATCAATGTCATGCATTGCACTTTGCATTTGCTCACCACGGTTGCCTAGATATAGAAATTCATCTCCTTGATAAGATCGTGACGCCAATGAGGCATTTTGTAAAGTTTGTGTGGATACAACATATTCGCTTATACTTGCAAATGCATGAATATAAGCGTTTCGATAACCATCGGGATTTTTGGGGCCTATTGCTACCGAAAATGGTCCATCACTCCAACGGAATTTGATTCCGTTAATATTAAAATCACCGCCCATTGGTTCTAAATAGAAATAATTATGACCAAATGTCCATAAATCATTTGATTCGAAGCTATATACCGACACGGTGTACGTTCGAAGATTTGGTAGGTAAGCGAATGCTTTGTCACACGCATTTGCATCAACATCAACTGTAATACTTATGAACCCATCGCCAAGAGCAGCTACACTTTCGGGAATTTCAAATCGACGAATTTGTTTATTTGTCGTTAAATCAATTACCCAAATTGCAGGTCGCTGAACTTGTTGACGAGCGCCTGGATATTCGATGAATCCGGTGTCAACAAACCAAAGCCTATTACAAGCGTCCGCTCGAGTGCGATATACTGAAATTATGCGATCTGGATTACGTTGGAGTCCGGTCTAAAACAAAATGATATATATTTATTTATGGTGTATTAAAATAGCGTGTATAAAACCTACCGGAATAGCGTTTATTTCATAGCTTGGATACGCAGTGAGACTTGGACTTTGTTCACCTCCTGGCACCGATTGGATATAAATTACATTCAGTGTTGATGGAACACCATAATTTATTCGTGCAACAGTTATAAATAACCTTTCATTCCAATGTGTAACACCAATGGGTACATTATTGTAAGGAATATAGCTTGTTTCATTTACAATGGTGGCTAAATTTGTGCCCGATGGTATATTTTGTAGCACTGAAATTATTAAGAAACAATTTAAATTTAGAATGTCAGTGGTAATACATATAGTTACCATAATCCGGTAAATCAGCATACGTCATTTGGTTCCATTGATAAAATTCGATTAATTTTGCCTCATATGAATGACACATCAAGCAAATTAGCAAAGTTATGAAAAAAAACTTCATTTTAAGATCGCGTCTTAAGAGGCGAACGAACAACTTTACTTGATCAAGCTGAAATATTTACTAAACTTGAATTTTATTTTGAATGTGGTTTTTATACATACATATATTTATTATGCAAATATACTAATGGTGTTTTAAATTGTTTCGTTTTATTTTGTACAGATACTTATAGAATGTGATAAGATAAACCTCATAAAAAAAAAATATCACTAAGTAGTTGAAAAACAGAAAATCTTCATGAGTAATAATTTAAGGTGGTATGAAATTTATCTAAAAATGTATAATTTTTTTACAAGTGGCTTAGTTATATTATAGTTTATGGTCGGAAACTATACATAATTAAACATTATTTTTATGGTGGTATTGATGATGATGTGGTTTATTATATGAGTTTAGTAGAATCAAAAGCGATACATTTCCATTTTTCATAATTTTACGTAAAAGACAAAAAACGTTTTACAAAATGGTTAGCCTATTTTTGGAAAATTTTAATTGATATACATACATACTTATAATAATAAAAGATACATTTAATTATTTTTTTAAAAAGAAATTTATAGAAACTTAAATTTAATTAGGAGAAAATCGTAATTTAAGTTTGGATATGTTACATTTTGTTCCAACTTTATGGAAATATCTCCTTTCGATGCATCATAAACGGGAAATGTCACGTTTTGTTGCAATTTGTAAGGGTTTAACGAGAAACTTAATCAAACTGCAAAAAAATGGTTTGTTAAGTTCAGTCTTTATTAAATTAACTAAAAATCCAGAATCGCAGTTTATTTGTGTTACATAAATAAAAAAATCATAGATCAAATAAATCTTACTTAATACTAACAACAAAACAATTCAATAAAATAAAATAAAACGAAAAATTGGATAATTCAATAAGATATCTAATAAAATTCCTATAATTAATAACACAGTCCGTTATCGGTTATAAGACTATCAGCTTAGACGCGTAAATCTATATCTTCAACGAAGGTATCACATATTTCCTCCTCAACTACATTAATATTATTGTCGGGTGAATTAGTAGCCAAAATGTTCTCAAAAAACTTTAGCTCATCACGACATTTCCATTCATCACCAAAATGCTTTTTTAGCAAATTATCAACATCTTTTAACTTCGCCGAGTTAATATCCCTACCATTATAAAGTTGATTAGGTAAAACCGTTGGAATTCTACAGCCTTTTTTTAAAACGGAACATCCTCTAGATAAATCCGATTTATAATAAACTTTCCCGCGAACGAATATACCTCTAACTGATTTGGTTAGTATAAAGCGCTTAGACTTATTAAATTTAAAATGCCATTGGCCGGTTGGTTTGTAAAATCTGGATGATTGAGTTTTCCAGTCATTTATTGCGCAATTTTCGCCGCCCATTGAAATTGTTGTGCCATATTCCGAGTAAATTTGTTCATATTCTTGGGGTGAAATTATCGTATTTTTTGATTTTATTCGTTTTTCCAGTAATGCAAAAACTCTGTCGGGTGGTATGTATGAATGGCCCGGCACAGGAAAAATAATTTGAATTTCCTTAATATGAATTGGTGCACTGTTGTTGAGCCAATATGTGCACATTGCTACCATTGCGCTATTTTTATTTTGAGCTCCACATCCATCGCAATTCAACCGAATTGTTTTAATATTTTAGGAAAATCGTGTGTTATTGAGCCGGTTAAAAACAGCAGAAGCTATTTCATTGCAGCCTTCGTTTCGTTGATCTTCTGTCCACAGGTATAGGAACACATTTTCCCTCTTTAATGTTGTTTTAGATGAACCTTGAACAATTGCAAAGTTATATAAATTGATTTAGCGACTAAAATACGCTGCCTGGTCAGGAACTTTTGGCAAAGGCATGTTTTTCTGACAATCAAAGGAAAATGTTGTCATTTCATCCGATTCTTCCTTAGCCAAACTGTAGAAAGCCTTTGCTCGTAACTAGCTATGAATCCGCTTAGCAGTCATTAAGTTAATTTTTTCGTCGGCAGTTACACAAGCTTTAATTTTTGTCAATATACATCAAACACATAGAGCACTGGTCCGTTGATGGCATTTTGAAACTTATATTAAAATTGGTTCTTAAGATATTTCGAAAGAACCACTTTGTAACCCTTATGTTGTCACGAATGTTATTAAACATTTGCCACATCCGATTGATGGACAAATCGCCTGAAAGGTATTGCCGACCAGTGTTTCTCGACCGACAATAATGAACGTCATGAACATTGAATTTTTTTATAAAGTTTTTTACAGCCTCTCTTTTGTTTGCAAATATTACAGCTTTTCTGTTACCTCCACGATTTTCTGCAGGCACTGTTCCAGAATTAACAAACCGCTTGCAAATTCCGTGAATTCGGTGTAATCCGACACATAAAATATACTTGAAAGATGGTAGACAGACCCGAATAAAAGTTCCTCTTCTGTTTTTGATGAAATAGGTTGTAACGTATTTTTTAGGGGTACCGTTGACTCTACGATCGGTCCGAGCCGGTAGTCCTGTTTTTATGTGACCCAAAATAAAAGCGTGTTGCAAAATTTTATTGCCACACAAATAAAATTTTTTATGGAATTCGTAGCAATCTTGTCCGGTCAGTTTGTTGCAATGGAAAGAATTATCCTTTTTGTGGTTGCTGGCTCGGTTTGGTTTGGGCGATTGGTCGCTGGTAGGTCTTGGGTTTGGTAATTAACTTGACCGGCACGGCACGGATTATTCTTTCTGGTAAACACACCGAATAAATAAAACAAACTTTTTCTTTAGGCAAATTTTAGTGGACTGTCTTTATTGGAAAAAATTTTGTCGTTGTACCTCTTTTTTTTATGTACATAATCTTATATTCTAATACATCTCAAAATACTTATTTATATTATGTATTAGAAAAGGATACAAAAAAAATAATTTTATTGCTTTGGTAAAACCAATTAGTTAAAATTTTCCATAGTTGATAAATGTGTTTTTAATTTTATGTGTTTTACCCCTTTTTCGTAGAAAAGGTGCATCTATTTTAACTACGCATAAAAAATATGGTTGAAAACAAAAACAAGAAAAGAGCAGATGTGCTATTAATTAACCAGTTGCATGTGGGTATTTTCGGCAAACCTTTTGGTTTATATCTAACAAAACAACAACATTAATGAACTACATCAATTAGAATTAAGAAATTTATATTGTTCTTACCTGTCTAATTTATCCATTGTAGATTTCCATTCAATACTTCGCGCTGCTTTTTTCGCGGATATTGTTTGCTGCGTATTCCCTTCTTATTATCCTTATCTGCTTTCTTATCCGCTCACACAAATTTGATATAAGACAATGAATGCAAGGGAACACGATTAAAATTCTATAGCTCTTTCGGTATTTATGATTAAAAGAATAATGACCGCACCACGTTATAATAATGATTTATTTTATTTTTATAAATGGCTTTAGGTAACACTTCACAATATTATTTTTACAAATGGCTTCACTACGCTAAAATGAAAAGTTATCTAAAGCAAATAAAAGTTGTAAGCAAAAATTCAATTTATTGCATAAAAGGATTACTTCAAACTATCGAAGCCATTTTAATAATTATAAGAGATCTTTGCGATTACTTAAATGTGACTTATATATTGACATGCAAGTTGCAGCAAGATGCGTTAGAAAATCTATTTTCTCAAATTCGGTCGAGAGGTGGTAATAATTTTAACCTTTCGGTTTACGACTTTAGTTTTATAATTGCTAAAATTATGTCCAGTAAAATTGTTTTCCATTCCACATCCCTTAATTATGAATCCGATAACTGTTCGTTAATTTTAGAACCTGAAGCTATTCAAGTATCAGAAAATAGAACACACGAACTAGAGTTAGATAATTGCATTGACGAGTCATGTGAAACAGAACAACCACCAGAAATGGATTTACAGGAAATTGAATTTGTTGAAAATTTTATTAACAACAAATTTGAGATAGAATTATCTTCATTACGATATTTTCTCGGCTATGTCATTCATAAACTAATCAAGAGATCTTCATGTGATTCGTGTATTGGAATTATGACTAAAAATGAAGAGAGTTTGATATTACCATCGGAGTACTTAATCAAATTTAAAAATTACTTTAATCCGACAGAAAAAATAAATTTAAGAAACCCAACAGATTTCTTTTTGGAACTAACCTGACTGCACGTAGAAATTTTTGCAAAATATTTTGCAAGAAGTTTGGAGAAAAAAAACATATTACAATCAATATACAACAAATGTGTTAACATCACTGAAGAAAATGACCAGTTTTGTGACAACACAAAGAAAATGCGCTCAAGTTTCTAATTCTAGTTTTAATTAGAAAGCATTGTGGTTGGCATTTACAAAAATTAAATGACAAGACTAATAAAATCAAGACCAAAAACCGCCGACTAAGAATTCTAAATGATTGAATTTAATTGTGTTTCATGTTGGAAATTTTTTTTTTTTTAAAATTGCTGATTTTAGATTTTTTTTTTTTTTAATAATTTTATATATGATGTAAATGAAAATAATTAGCTAACCTAACTATTGTTAGTGTACACGCACACAACTGATGCTAGTCATCTCTAGGATAAATTAATGGCACAGCTGCCAAATCAAACTGATTTTTAAAAACCATAGTTCTGTCAATAATTCTGTATCTGTCCTATTTCTTTTTTAATTTTTTTTGTTGTTTACTCAGAAAAAAAGCAAAACATAGTACGTACATACTCCAATTTATTCATTGACAAAATAATTAAACTTATATCACAGATAAGAATATCAGATGTTTCAAGCAGAACAAGTTTCTGACAATTCAATCTGGAACCCAATACCTGAAACTCAAACCAATTTAAATTATTTATACTGAGGTTCCATCTAGTCTTTAATAGAAGAAACACAGTTAGTAGAGACACATTTTAATAAGCTCATTATTTTTTAGATGATTTCGCCCATTTTTGCTGTAAAAAATTACAATTACAATTTTTGCTTTAATAATTTAACTTTAAAATTTAATATAACAAATAAATTGTTCAATAAAAGCAAATATTTGTTCAAAAATATTTATATTTATTTACGATAGATGGTGTTACGTGACTCATTTTTGTATTATTTTTAGTCCAAGATAAACTATTACAGACACATTTAATATTGGGTTCCAGTTCATAAAACCGCAAAATCATTCGGGCTTGGTTCATCTGATATTCTTATCTGTGCTTATATCCCTTTCGAACGTGTATTATAACACATGCATTAAAAATTGTACGTAAAAATAACACAAAATTTTTATATTCATAACATAAATGCATTTCGAATTCGATTGATTCATAATTTTTAGTTTACATTTTATATTCAAATTGTATATGCATTGTGTGTACAAAATGCACGAACAATATGACTTTGCCAGATTTATAAATTTCTTGTTTACTAACACATACATTCTTACAGTTCTATTGGCATTATATGTATAAACAAAAAAAAAATCAGTTATGCTATTCTCCATCTCTATTTTCTGTCTGAATGCTATTTTAAATGTTTTTACTATATTTGCATAGGTGGCACTATGCCTATTTTGTATTTTAAGTAAGAAATAGACAAAACATGGTTTTTGGTTATGGTTTTCGTTTGTTTATGATATTCTTTGGCACAACTTAACAAGTGTTCGCGAGTTTCCATAATTTCACTAGAATTTTCGCGGTATTTTGATAATATATAAGAAAGTTGAGACCATTTCGATATTTTCATGTTACGGGGGAGCAAATCTAAATCTGCACTAAATATTTGTGTATGATTAACGATAATCTTAACGTTAAGATTATTGTTGACGCATATCCGCGTCGAAATATTGGACCCAACATCATCTGAGTTCTTAAGTTTATAAAAGACCACCTTTTCGGAATTTTGATATGTTAAATAATTGGAAGTATTTAATCTTTCCCCGAAGTTGTTAACAAACATTTTAAAACTTGCGATATAGTCTGGTGGTGTGAATGTCGGTTCAATTTGTTCAGTTTGTTCAAATTGAAGAGGCAGCAATGGTTGAAATTGTGATAAAAAAAGAGATGGTACCGCATTATCACTTAACAGATTTCTTTTGTATTTAACGTTGGAACGTACCACAAAATCATCCTCTTTAAAATGTCTAACACATATGCGAGAATATTTAGTTGGTTTCCAGTTTGAACGACCAATAGCATCGACCCACTTAGACTTCATTTCCTCAAAGTAAGGAAATGAAAATACGGAGAATTTGTCGTTTTCTTTAATTTTTGGATTACATCCTGGCACACAACAATAACGAGACATACTTGTTATAATTGTAAAAAAAATAAATAAATAAAACTTACGGAACCAGTAGAGTACCCCGTCACCCAAGTGTGCTTTAAAAGGAACGATTTAACTTATTCTACTCTAATATCACAGATTAATATCACTGTTTTAATAAAAAAATATCACAATACAGCACTAGGGTATAGACAGGGATTTTATCACAAAGCTATGCAAAAAAAATAAACGATATTACGCGGGCCTTAACTATAGCTTTCGACGGAATTATACAAAATATTTATGACAATTGATTTAAAAAAAATTAATTTAAATATACCACTAAACGGAAATTGCTAACAAAACTTTATTGCAAAATAATTGTTCACTCACCTGCAGTAGACTAATCAATATTTCAATTTGCAGTTTTCAGTCTAAAAAATTATCACCTAAAACAAAAAAAAATAGAAATCACATTAAGCACAAATGAAAATTTGCATAAAAAGTATTACTGAAGAATCTTCTTTGTGGTTTACTGATTTGTTTTTGTTCTTCTGTGTTCTCCAAAAATGACAGTTGCACATGATTCGTTTTTTTCTTTTAGATTTTACTCTCTTTTAGTTTCGTAGTATGCGATTGTTTATGTTTTCTACACTGTATCCATAACCATATATATATACGATATTATTTCACAAATACATTCACCATGATATATATTTTTATAGCATTAGTATACATTTCGTTGGGCTTTCTCAAGAGAGAATTTTAGCAGGTTTTGATCACTCGCACACGCACACAAACACTTGCACACGCACGCAAGCATCATACACGCACAAGCACACGCACAAGCATCACACACGTACATACTTACAGAGGGGGAAATTTACTCGTGGGGGGAGTCCTGTAGCGGTTCACCCAATGAACCACTACAAACTGGGCAGCGCACATTCCTACTCACATGTGTAGTGGGTTGACTTCCCCTTTGCTTGTTTTGCTGGACCAATCGCAGCACATGCAACACTACACACAAACAAAACAAAATAAAATTTAAAAAATAAAATTAATCGATTCTCAGTCCGTTCTCAAAATTCAACAAGGCGACATGTCGCCTACCTCGCACGGTGTTATGAAAACACCAAAATGGTGATTAAAATAAAATAAAATAAAATTAAATTAAATAAATTAAATTTAATAAAATAAATTATGTGTTTAAAATAATAAATTAAATCTAAAAATAAATTAAATAAATAGAAATTTATTGACATGTTAAAGTTTCAACAATGGCATTAACATTATAACTTGATTTACATCAGTGAGTTTAAAAAGGGATATTATAAGATTATCCACATCTTTCACTACAACAGGCATAACAGTTGACAATGCAGTAGCACTTGCAACGGTTGCGGTTTCGTCATTTAAAATGTAATCAAGTTTATTGATTGCATCGTTAAGACTGCGTTTAAGAATTTCGAGTGAACTCGTGACCGTTGGATCCAAAGTGTCTATGGGTAAATCGTTTACATCTTTTAAAATTGCGATTAGACGATTACGCGCAGGTTTAACAAGAGTGACTACATCATCAGAAGCAGCAAACTGGGCCTGCGCAACCTGTTAAAAAATTTAATAAATTATATATTGAAACCTTCATAATTTTTATGTTTTTTAAATACTTACAACAACTCCGAGGAGAACAATGAACAAAATTTTGAATTTTGAATTTTGATTTAACTATAGCGAACAACTGACAAACTTAGAGCTTGATTGTGAACTGAGTGATTTTGGATGAAATTCGCCTGGCTTATATACCAAAATTTATTATTTACTCAATTGGTAAATATGAGAAATAATACGCAAAACAATTAAAACAAATAAAAAAATTTGTAATTTGCGAAAAACTGCATGTTTTTGTTTATTTTTGGATGCAGCTACATATGTATATTTTACTTAACTAAATATTGTTATGCACCTATAAAGATATACATATTTCAATTCTGTTGTGAGTTTTAGAAAGAGCTCTTTGATTACGAATTCTATATGTCTATTTATCTTATGATAATGAATCATAAATCCAGTTTCTATATCTGTGGCCAAATAGTAAAACATCTTATTTCAAGTTTAAAATTTTTTTTAGAGAGTTAAAAAAGATTGAATATTATATTCATTTTTCACTTATATCGACTAAATTTGCTATGGCTTTGCGACCAAAGCCTTTGGCCACAAGGTGTTACCACTTAAGTTAAACTAAGTGAGGTTAGAGGAGAGATAGAGCACGTTGAATTTTAAAAAAGGTAAAACAGCTTAAGTCGACTTAAGATAGTTTACCTTTTGAGCACAGATATCATTATTAAGCATAATTAAAGTACATATGTACATATTTTCTTCGATTGCAACGATGGTTACCTCCAAACAACAGATTCTGGAATTGTAATGATTGTGCTAACTTACATTGGATTGCACGATTAATTCATAAATATCGATTTGATTGAAAATCGCCTCGTTACGAATGTTGAAAAATCTAACATTTGTAACTTTCATTTAAGAATTAAAACCTATCGTTGGTTTGTTTTATTGCATTTAAGAAAACATAATTTTCGGTTTTTAGAATGCTGAACCTATTTTTCTTAAATTCAATAAAACAACTATGCAGGAGTAATTATTAGGCCTGCCTTGAATTAAATTATGATTCTCTGGCTTTGTGTGATTTTACAAATACTAATATTTTCCCGGAAAATTCCGAACTACATAGTTATGAAATAAATTCGAAAACTAAAGTCTCGCTCATCTTATTCTCTTCGTTTCAACATTCGTAGCGAAGCGATTTTTAACAACTATAAATCAAATCATCAACAATCCTTAGATATGATATTAAGATTGAGTTATGCTGCATGAGTTAATAATTCTGATTCTACTCCATATTCTCATTTAAAATATTATTTTATTTGTATCATCCAATTGCACAACAACTAAATACCTAAATGGTGGAATGGTTCTGGAGCTGCAAAGTGTTTTGCGGTCCAAAACAAATATGAAATATAAACACAGTGTTACGATTTTCAATCATACGATAGATCGTCGTTGCAGACTTAAAAGAAGTTACCTGTTGCAGCTATTTCAGGCGGCTAGCGTGCAGCGCGTGGGGTGGGTTTCATTTTACGGGCTTCTTGAAAGCTGGACTCACTGCTGATGTTAAATTTAAAATGTTGTCATGGGTGCATTATTAGTTTACCTACCTAGATTACAAAATAATTAGCAAAAGATCATAGTGTCTGATCACAATCAACAAATAAAATTATTTATTTTCTTCTGACCTTTAAATTTTAACAAAAAATTTAAAATAATGGTACGGGGGCTTAAGTCCACTTTCATACACAACTTCGGATTTTTATGAAAATTGGCACAATGAAACTACAATTATTCGTGATAATTTTGGTGTAATTGTTTTTTTTCAGGATGCAATTGCATTTACGAGATATTTAGATTTTAAAAATTCCAATTTGCCATATAAAATTTGTGCCTTCGCTAACTTTGTTGATGGTTAACGAACGCAATTATGTATATTGTTTTTTGATATTTACAACATTTTATTTGAATTAGTGACATCTATTGTTGTACGAAAGAGGCAGCACGATCAAAGATAAAGTACAGAGCGTTTGCCACTAGATGTCACTACACATTCAATAAAATATTCTGACGTTTTTCAAAAGGGGCAGCCAAACTAAATTTAATTATCACGTATTAATAATAATCACTTTTATAATACGAAAATATGTCACGGCCTTTCTTAAATTTGGAGACCTCTTCTCTAATATCACAATTGGTTACGACAATATAAATCTTCTACCTTCATACCACCAAATCACAGACTCATAAATAATGTTAGATTATTTAGAACTGACCCGTGTTGAGCAGAAATGAAAGTCGCATTCACCATTTTTTCATCTTCGACCTTTAAAAATTTGATCAGTTACATCTCTAGTATATAATTGAAAATCCTTAAGAATTTAATTTACTCCATTCAGAGAGCATCCACAATGTTCAAAAATTTATTTCTGAAAATTTGTGCCGCTTGTTCAGATCATAATATTATGTGAGCAACATGAGAATTGGCCGATATAATTCTTTACTCAATGCTTCTGCCTGGATGGGGCATCGCTTCGCTGGGGATCATTCAAAAATACAAAAAATAAAACACAAACAATACAAAATCAGAATTAACGTAATTATCATTTGTTACCAAATCCCTCCTCCTTGTCACATAGCATTTCATTTTACATATCTCCTAATGGTATTATATTATTTTAAAGCCTCCCATATTAATTTGCTATTAAGAGTTTTATACGACTTTGAAAACCAAGAGAATTTATTACTCAGAAATAATACCTTTAAAGCCGATTTTATGAAAGCAATTCACAAATAATGTATCGATCAATATGTAGTTGGAATTTCAATCATTAAAATGTCATAAATGTCAATAAAATGTGGCAGAAATGTCAATATATTATGTAGATATAATTATTTTTAAATGTATATTATTTGCTACCAGCAAAGTGTTTTAGGTAAATTTAGAAATTTAAATTTCATATTACACGGTAATCTATTCATTTTATCTTAAAGACACGTATAGGGAACAATTAGGGGAAAGTTCGACATTACATCGGTAAACAGATAAACACATTTTATATTACTCTTACTTCTATTTACTTTAAATTTTGTCAACAAGTAGATGATCAAATTGTCAAATTTATCATCAACATAAGAAAAAATTCGTTCACTACGACCCCCTCTATTCTATACCCCAGCAAACCACAAATCATATAAGGAGGGTATAACTCGATCATACAGAATTTTGTGTGATTTGCTTATATGACATCATGTCATATAATAAAATCATAAAAACATCATAATTTACCAAATTATGATGTTTGTATGATCGAAATGGACCCACATATACGAACCTCCGTGAAGCTGGCCCGAAATTTCATCCCGAAAAATGCGATATTTTTCATATTGCAACACTAGTTCTCTCGCGATATATTTAACAATAGTATAATATGAAATTACCTATATATAATAATTTTCGAGATAACAGAATAAAACTATAAAAACAAGTAAACCAAAGATTATTATGACTAAATATACATACTATGCAAATTTATTTAAATTTTGTTTACAGTTGTTCAAAAAAATTTTATTTGAACATTTGAGATACATTCGCCTGAATATTTCAACTATGCAACTTGCAAAAAAATTGTATCTGGAATTATTGAGATATAGTCGTTTGAATATCTTAACACAAGCGATTCGCGAGTACTTCTTGTATACGGCCAGCATCATTGAGGTTTCGGCTATATTCTGTGCAATTTACAAAAACATTGTATCTGGAATTATTGAGATATGGTCGTCTGAATATCTTAACGCAAGCGATTCGCGAGTACTTCTCGTCGGATCGCTTGTGTTAATATATTCAGACGACTATATCTCAATAATTCTAGATACAATGTTTTTGTAAATTGCACAGAATATAGCCGAAACCTCAATGATTCTGGCCGTATACGAATTGTATCTACATATGAATCGCTTGAGTTGTAGTATTTATACGACTTTATTTAAAAATTCCAGATTCGTACAATTTTTTTGTTCAACAAATGAAACTTATTACTTCATTATTTCGGGCTGACAGTTAAAAATGTCATGATAGTTGCTAGTAATAGTAAATTCTGTCGTTACAGTGACATTTTTTCGGGCTGATCGTAAAAACTGTCGCGACAGAGATAGTTTAGTGTTGCCATCTCGTTTTTTCGGGATGAGTTTCGGGCTAGCTTCACATACATACAATTTATACTATTTACAACATTGGAAAAGTAAAAATAATTTTCTAAGAAAATAATATTTAATAGTTTTAATGTTTTACTGATTTATTAAAAATTAAAAACAATAATTAATGGAAAAGGAAAATTTAACTTCGAAATATTTTGGAAAATGGAGATTTCCATTTTAATTTTAAATCTAAATGTCCATTTTTCAAAATATTTTTAAATAGATCTTAATTTTAAAGAAGATTTAACAATTTTAAATAATTTTTTATGGTATTATTTCTTATCCGAAATAACGACTAATGACAAAATATGAATATTTTCGATTGTAAACAACTAAAGAGAGAAACTCTCTCGACAAAATTTTAATGTGCATTGCGCATGCTCAAAACCATGTAACGATTATGTCGTTAAGTATGTTTATTTTTCGGAGTATTTTTCGTTGCAAATATGGAATGTATATCTTCCCTGCTAATGCACAAATAATATTGTTAGGGCGTGGATGCGTATAGATGGCAGCTTGGTTTGATTTTTGTTAATTCTATCATCGATCATTTTATGCTAAGTGGCGCTGTCAGCAGTATGTAGCAATATATAAATATTGGAATTTCTGACAGGCGTGGGAGAAGAAAATAAGTGGCAAAAGACAAGAGTCGTCCATGTTTAGTTATAAATAATTCAATAATTAATATTAAGTCTAGTGACTAGTGACAAAGATTATTTATATACAACCATAAAATAAGCCAAATCAAAACAAAATGGTGATTGTGAGGTGAACCAAATAAAAACAAAAGTGGACAAGTTTAATCAAAAAAAAGAAAATGAACCGAGTGGAAGTACGCAATTTCTTATAGGACAATCATTCCTAATCTTGAATTGCGGCGTACGGTGTTTCATCTTCGGTTAATAAATAACGGAAACATACCGAATTAATATTAAAATATCCGTGTGAATAACGGAGGAATAACAATTTCACATCCTAGTGTTGTCGTTAATCGAAGCCGCAGCTGTATGGCACACCGAAGATAGTGAAAGCACGGTCCAATTATCGGAAAAAACAAAGAAAAATCAGCAACGAATTCCGGCATACATCGACGACATAAAATAAATCAGCGGATATAGAATAA
This sequence comes from Tipula helvola, assembly GCA_963556165.1. NCBI lineage: Eukaryota > Metazoa > Arthropoda > Insecta > Diptera > Tipulidae > Tipula > Tipula helvola. Next base: position 175,619,903 of record OY744483.1, on the reverse strand, counting down.
TCCAGGAAATTCCAGTTAAAGTACGGTATTGCATCGTGGTAGCAATCCGTTACCTAGCCAGTCGATATAACGGGGCGAGGTAGGTGTTAAGGGCAATCCAACGAACCGTGAAATTGGAGACATTACTCACATACATATCTAGCCAAGAAATTGAGGTAGACAACAAATGGGTGGTGCCATACTCGCCGCTGCTTTCGAAGATATTCTAAGCTCATATCAACGTCGAGTACTGTAACTCAGTCAAATCAATCAAATGGGCAAATACATCAGCAGCAATGAGGCGGTTTGGCGTATTTTAAACTTCCACATTCATGAGCGCTACCCAACCGTTGTTCACCTAAGTGTACACTTGGAAAATGGTAAGCGAGTCTATTTCACTGCCAATACAGCCCAACGAGCTGCCGCTACACCACCGAGCACAACGTTAACTGCGTTTTTTCAACTGTGTTCCTGGGCAAGATGCTGTGGCAAAAAATGCATTAGGCCGGATGTACACCATCCATCCCAACAATGCAGAGTGTTATTTTTTGAGAATGTTGCTTCACACTGTTTGAGGTCCAACATCTATCCTGGCTTTGAAAACCGTTGATGGCGAAGTATGCGAAACATTCAGAGAAGTGTGCCAAAAGCTGGGTTTACTCGAGAATGACCAACACTGGGAAATTACACTTTCTGAAGCAGCTTTAACATGTTTGCCACTGCAAATTAGAAACCTCTTCGCCATTATCTTAACGACATGCAACCCATCAAATCCGAACAGCCTATGGGAAAAATATAAAGAAAGCATGAGCGAAGATGTACTTCTTGATGCCCGTAGAAATCACGCTGATCCGAGCATGAACTTTTTACCACAGATGTTTAATAGGGCATTAATTCTTTTAGAGGACAAGTGCATAGCAATGATCGGCAAGACACTGCTCCAGCTCGGAGTACAAGCTCCAGAGAGAGGTGGCTCTGACCTTATTTACAGCGAAGTTATGAGAGAGCGCAATTATAACATCGAAGAGTTGGCGCACTACGTGCAAACGAATAAGCCACTTTTGGTGGACGATCAGAGAAAAGTATTCGATACAATCATGGAATGCATAAGAACATCGAGAGGCGGCCTATTTTTTTTAAATGCACCGGGTGGCACAGGTAAAACATTTCTAATAAATCTCATACTAGCTGAAATACGTATGAAGCAGGAGGTGGCGCTTCCTGTTGCATCATCTTGCATAGCGGCCACCCTGATGGCTGGAGGACGAACAGCACACTCAACTTTGAAGTTACCACTCAATATTGCTACAGAAGGTGAGAATCCCACCTGTAATATAAGCAAGAGCTCTGGCCAAGCTCATGTATTAAAACTGTGCAAACTCATCGTATGGGACGAGTGCACGATGGCACACAAAAAATTACTGGAAGCTCTTAACCGTACACTACAAGACCTAAAAGGGAGCAGTGATCTGATGGGAGGGATGTTAGTGATCCTGGCCGGTGATTTTCGCCAAATGCTGCGTAATTTCGCAGTCCACACCTGCTGATGAGCATAACGCCTGCCTCAAAGCATCAGCTCTGTGGCTAAAAGTGCAGAACTCCAATTGGCAACAAATGTGCGAATTCGTCTTCAGCAAGAAACTGATGCACAGCAATTCGCAGCGAAACTGCTACAGATTGGCGGCGGAACTTTCCCCATTAATCCACAGACAGGCGAAATCAAATTCACTGAAAATCTAAGCCGGTTAGTGTCGTCCATTGAGCAGCTGATTGAGGGAATATACCCCAACATTGACAAAAACTTCAGAAATCATCAATGGCTATGCGAGAAAGCCATCCTGGCTCCCAAAAATGATAGCGTCAATCAAATTAATGAGAAGATACAGAACCAAATACCAGGCACCACTACCACATACAAGTCATTTGACTCTGTAATGGACACCGATGATGCTGTCAATTACCCGCTGGAATTTCTGAACTCCCTGGAGCCACCTGGAATGCCTTCTCATATCTTGAAGTTGAAGAAAGGATCATCAATAATGCTTCTGCGGAATCTGGACCCGCCAAAACTATGCAATGGAACACGGCTCTGTGTCAAAAATCGTTTGCCAAATGTCATCGAAGCCACTGTATTGACGGGAAAAGCAAAAGGAGAGGATGTATTCATACCTCGCATACCGTCGACCTACCATTCAGCTTCAAACGAATCCAGTTCCCAGTTAGACTCTCATTTGCCATAACCATCAACAAAGCTCAAGGACAATCCCTTAAGTTTGTATAGGCGTGAATTTGGAAAGTCCTTGCTTCTCTCATGGCCAGTTGTATGTGGCATGTTCAAGAGTAGGAACTTCAAAAAATTTGTATATATTCGCTCCAGGAGGAAAATCAAAAAATGTTGGTTACAAGCAAGCATTGCGGTAAATCCAATCAATTATTTTTGTATTGATTTTGTTCAATTCACTAAAGAAATTGTATTGATATATTGCTATATTTCTAATTCTAATCTAAAATAAAAACAACTGTTGAAGTACACCAATCGAATTTAACTCTGCTTTTAATCTGTTGAATTTAAACGTCTCGCAATGCCTAATTACCTACCTCGCAATGCTTACCTATAATAACCTCAAATTTTGAGCGCTCCATTTTGCTTCGTCGCTTTTATGATTGGTATACAGCAAATTGAGTGGCGTGCATCTTTCAATTCCGACTTTTACGGCAATGTACATATTTGTGAAAAATTAATGGTTCGAGACTTTAAATATTTTTTTCTTAAATCGAAGTATATCAAATATAAACATAAAACAATTCCGAAAATTAATCGAAATTCAAATTTTTTAACTGTTAATTTGAAACTTCGAATTTTTTTTCATTTCTAAACTTTACACCAATGCAATTGATAAAATTAAGTTTTTTAACCGTGTTATACTAGGGCACGCAAACTGTGCGTCTTTACATCAAATCATATACGGAAAATTTTGGAAATAGTAAATTTTTGCAATACGGGAGGAATATACAAATTATATGATTAAAATCTGTATATCATTCATCCAACCAGATTTAAACTTATCGTAGTGGTTTCACACGACAATTATCAGTTTTTCGTAATAATTTCGAAGGGGTCTAGCCCCTTGGTCTAAGTGCCCCCAACAATATTTAAAAACCACAATATTCCGAAGTCTGGGTTAATCTCCAAATATAAACAATTTTAAACGTATTTTTATTTTTAGATGCTTTCATTATTTTTTATTTAGCATTTCCCATTTTATTTATCACTATTCCTCAGTAGGCAATGTTACAGGTAGTACAACAATTTTTGGTGTTTCATATATGGCACTAGTTCCTGGTTGTGGAAAAACTAAATCTGGACCAATTTTTGGATCAACCATAGGTTTTGCAATCAACATTTGCTGTTTCGCAATTATTATAAGGATTGAACAAATCCAAAGATGCTAGTAAAATAACAACCAATGCTCCAAACGCTTTCATCTTACAAATATATTACGCAGTTTCAAATTTCTAATATTAACCGTAGTAGGTAAATGAAAAAAGCTGATGGGTTTTATACACGAATTTATTACAATTAATCATCCAATTGTAAATAGTAATTAAAAAAAAAAAACAAATTGGAATATTCAATAACAACCACAATTTAGGGAAACACTTGTATCAACACAAATAATGTGATCAATGTCAAATTATTGTCTGCGATTATAAAAATAATAAATTAATGCGCGTGTTTTGGATAATGTCGCAATATTGTCGTCAGCGGCTGAAAAAAATATTTAAAGCCTAAGAGTGGAGACAATTTGGTGCAAGAAAACCTTTAATCTGGTCATTTTATAAAGTTTTAAGTTTTAACATTCTTTTCCATTGTCACAAAACTTTGTTTAATTTTGGGATTGGTTACGACTTTTTGTGTTTGACATTTTATTTCACTCAGGTAGTTGTATCATATTCTGAAGTTTTCTAAAACGTTCAATTTCAGAAGCAATCATAAATTTTACATGTGTCGGAATTACATGTGTCACTTTAGAATGTCATCGCGGAAGTATCTTCCAAAGTAAATTCAAGTAGAACCCGCTTTAATTTTAATCACTGTTTGATTTCGTTTGCTTTATGCCAGTTCAGATTGGTGAGACGTGAAGAAAGAAAGCTTTCAGCTGCTGATACAATTCTTGTGGAAATCTAATTTTACTTGCAAGGAATGGTTGAAACAAAGCGGACATCAAAAATTGCTTCAATTCGTTTGCTTTCTCGGTACAAAAAAAAAGTTATCAATAACAACTATTCGATTTAAACCGTGTATAGAACCAAAAATGACAAACAGTTGCCAATAAACGAAGCACAGTGATTTTCCAGTCCAACAATGTTCGACCTCATTTAGCTACATATTCACCGCATATTTTTCCTTCCGATTATCATATGTTTTGTTCAATGTAGCATGGCTTAGCTGATAAACACTTAAAAACATACAAACAAGCTTACAAATGAATCGATGAATGGATTGCATCAAATCCAATCGATTTCTTTCATCGTGGAATCCACATACTGCCAGAAAGATGAAATAACTTATCAAATGGCGTGTATTTATGGATAAACGCTTTAAAAATTTTCTAGAAAACGGGAATATCCTGGAAAAAAGCGAATTTATTTTTTTCATTATTCAAATATCCGCTATGTAGAAGAAAAGGCGCTACAATCGAGTGAGTGATGAATTTTGCATAGTAACCGAAATAAATACTAATGGGCATATGATTTAACAGGTAAATGGTCAATTATAATATAATGCCGTAACAGTGTCTCTATAATATCGTTCGTCATATCGTTTATTACGTTTGAAAAATTTGCGGCTCAACCTGTCCTTTTTTTCTATTTCAGATTTGGAAAGATATTGTTAAAATGACATGTGGTACAAGACACTGTAAATGTAAAACTTAATAATACAACTTTACCCTCGCCTGGCAACTGATTAGGCTCAGCCTAATCGCCTAGCGTAGATCTCAAACATCGAAAATTCAAGCGACATACTTCACATTGAACAGCCTATATATTTTAGTGCCTCTTCGAAAAATTCGAGGGAGGCCCGAAATTTCCTAGCTAAAGTGTGTTTCTAAAGTGAATCATCAAAACTTCTCATCTGAGAACTGGGAAGAACAGTGATTAAAAGTAAAGCGGGTTCTACTTGAATTTACTTTGGACGATATTTAACACATGTAAATCCAACACATATGTAAAATTTATGATTGCTTCTGAAATTGAATGTTTTTGACTTCTTCAGAATATGATACAACTACTGAGTGAAATAAAATGTCAAACACAAAAAGTCGTATGCAATCCCAAAATTAAACAAAGTTAATTCATCAGCAAAAGTTTTGTGACAATGGAAAAGAATGTTCAAACTTAAAACTTTATAAAATGACCAGGTTAAAGGTTTTCTTGCACCATTTGTATCCACTCTTAGGCTTTAAATATTTTTTTTCAGCCGCTGACGACAATATTGCGACATTATCCAAAACACGCGTGTTAATTTATTATTTTTATAACCGCGAACAATATGTAATTTGACATTGATCACATTATTTGTGTTGATACAAGTATTTCCTAAATTGTGGTTGTTGTTGAATGTTCCAATTTTTTTTTTTTTTTAATTACTATTTACAATTGGATGATTCATTGTAATAAATTCGTGTATAAAAGCGATCAGTTTTTTTCATTTATTTCAGTTAATATTAGAAATTTGAAACGGCGTAATATCCACTAAATATTTTTTGAAGATGAAAGCGTTTGGAGCATTGGTTGTTATTTTACTAGCCATCTTTGGATTTGTTCAATCCTCATGGATCTCAGAAATTAGTTTGAAACCGAATGTAACGTTTGTAGTTAATATAGAGGATGCTCCAGAAATTGGTCTAAGTGCGGTTGTTCCAACACCAGAAATTCTTCACATATACATATATCGAATACGATCGATATATGTAAATAAAATGTGAAATGCTAAATAAAAAATAATAAAAGCATTTTAAAATAAAAATACGTTTAGAATTGTTTATATTTGGAGATTAACCCAGACTTCGGAATATTGTGGTATTCACCTTTTTGAAAAGCGGGTGGATTTTAACCAACCAAGTTTAATATTTTATTCAAAATCTGAAATTTTTGCCATTTAATGTGATAAATTATTTTTGGTTTTTGTGCTCGTTGCTTTTTGTTAGTCTAAATAATGAAATGGGCCGCAAATTTTGACTATAACGGCGAAATCATCGAACCATTATTCTAAAGCTCTGTAAAGGCAAGAAAAAGTTTTGTTTTTTCCTCTCAAACCAAATAAATTTGATACGACTTAAATATTAAGTATTTCTCACCTGTTGCAATTTGTCCAAATCACTAGTAAAGATCTCCAGTAATCTACATAGATATTGATAATCATTTATTGTCAAAGGTACGTATGATTTAATTAAAGCAATCAATTTTATGTGGAGCTGCTTCACGAAATCTGAAGTATTTGTGTTAGTGTTCAAAATTTTATCGTTGATGCAGAATTTACCCGGAATCCTGATATTTTGACCAATTATGAGCCGTGTTAGAGAGCGTTGTAGTCTTCCTTGACTGATGAAATTTGTCCGAATGTGATATGAACCTAGGTGTACGGTGGGCTCAGTGAATACAATTCATTTTTGCTCAGTTTGCTACAGCGATATGCAAGAGAAAGTGAAAATTTTACTTACAATTTTGGCCAACAGATAAGGTGAAGCTCGTGGTTTAGGTCAAACTTAACACACAATAATCAAAAGTTCTCGTTTGTATATCCTTGGGTAAGGTCGTTAACGCCAAATTTGCTGTTGAATGTGTTGTAAATATTCTTAGAAGTTACACATGTGTTTCAATTTCATACTGTTGCATCTTGCATGGTCTGTAAAGTTTCTTGTATTGATAATAAAACAGAACCTTTTGCCAATGTTTTTAATTATTTTTCAATAAAATCTTCTTTTAAATTAATACACTTCATCAAACGATTTTCCAAAATTTTTTTTTTCAAACATTGCCGTGAAGCGGTTACTCGTTCACATTTTTCATCGGTATTAAGCGAAGACGTTACCCAGATTGCTTTAGCTTTTCCATATTATACAAATGTCCACGCAAGATATTTTCTGAACGTTTTTTTACGATGCAACTCAATACAATATAATGGATCATTTCATTTCTGGTGTTGTTATTTGTTTTGGTTTGAATATAAAAGACACTTGTGCGACCACGTTTAAATTCACCGACCCAAAATTGAACAATTTCATAGTATGATATAGGCACGCACAAACTTAGATCCACACCCTTTTTGATATCGACTGCTGATAAGGCGATAAGCCTTTCAAATAGATAAAATAATTTACATTACGAATTTGAAATTTATCGATTCTTCACAAAATACAGAATACGTCAATTTATTTGCTTATGAAATGCAAACTAAATGACAGATCGACTTGAAAATGGAAATGGCGCCTATTAAAAGATTCTATTTTCGAAATGTAATAATGGGTGTATTTTTATTTGTAACCGACGGCATCATCCGGATATCTTAGTTGACCACAATCAGAGTGATTTTCTTTTTTCAGCATCCGTCGGCCAACGGATAATTCCTTTGGAAACATAAAGTAGCAATAGTTTTTGTGGAAAGTTTTTTATCACCGCCCAAGCTGTAGAATTGGCACACCCAAATCGTCGAATCGAAGGTTCCAAATTAAATACCTAAATAATTGTTTCTCTGTTTTCAAGAAACCATATGTAAAAAAGGGCGGTGAACTTGTGCATTTTATTCTTCTTCGATGAAATCCGTAAACCACACTCTACTCAAACTTATACAAATAAACAGTTTGCCCTCTCTCGAGAGTATCTAAAACTATTCAATAAAAATATATCGATTTAGATGCCATCTATTATTAAAAACCTTAAAAGTACATTGAAATATTCTTACTGTTACATTCGACCAATCCTGAATATTATATTGTCCTCAATATTCTTCTGATTCTTCGTTGCCACACGGAAAAAAAAACTTACTAATATAGAGAAAGACTCGAATAACCCAAGAAAATTTGGCAATATTTTTCAGCTAAACGAAAATTTTCTTACCGTAAACAATGTTTTTTTCATTACAAAATATTTTTAAAATGTTAATATAAACTATATTTGATGGTTAGTAGAAATTTAATTTCTCGCTAGAAGAAAATATGGTTTCAAAGATAATATTTATTTTCCAAATGTTTATTTATAATTGCTTGATTTGAAATACATTGGTTTGTTTCAAGAAAATGATTTGCTTAAAATTGTGTATTATTGTTTTGTCTGGAGAAAACCTTTATTCAGTGGAGAAATATGTTTCTTTATCGAAAATCTATTTTCCAATAATAAAAAATACTTTCTTGCTGTTAAACACTTAATTTCTTAGAATGGAACAATTTTATTAAACTACTGTTTGTATCTTCTTATCCCAAGAAAAAAGTCATCTGATTTTCTAATACATATTTAAATTATAATTTCTTAGCTGAAGAAATACATTTTTTAAACCATTTTGACGATTTTCTTATATGTATCGTATTACTTCATACTTCAATCTTACGTTTCCTTCAGTAGAGAGAACAATTTATAAACACGTTAGTTATTTATAACTAGAGGATACTTCCCGTCCTAGGACGGATACAATTTATAAGTAATGGTGATGTCCGCGGTGGTCGCTGCCACAATCACCAGTTGACCATTTGATATTTGTTTAGCCGAGTAGGAATAGCTCGAGATTTAAGGCTTTTAAAGATTATTGTACCCTAAATAGACCTTAAACCAAGAGTAAGGGCTTTTAAGGATAATTTTACATATGTTGGGGCATCCCAAAAAAAAAACTTTAGAAACCGACAAACAGCGGGAGCTGTGCTTTTCTTCTTCTTCAAAAAAAAAATCGGGGTGGGCTGTGTCGTCTACACGGCCGTAGGTATTATGCGTGATAACGTTTATAAGATGTTGAGATTAATTATTTTAATTCAATATAAATTATAAGCCAAAGTTTCTTTACGCACAAATAAATAAAGGATTCTCTCTCTACAGTGTTCAAAAATATATATGGTAAATCACTATTTTGAAGATAATCAATTTCATTTAAAATTTATGTGGAGGGTTATTACTTATTACTTTAATTTAAAATAAATTATCCACCACAGTTTCTTTACTCACAAATTGAGATTAGAATCGCTTCGATCAAAAGAGGCGTTCTCTCGCTACACTGCTCACAAGCATTATAAATCGCTATTTTGTAGATTTTAATTTTAATTAAAATGTATGTGGAGATTAATTATTTTAATTTACTATAAATTATCTGCCATGGATTTTTTACGTATAAATTGACACCATAATTGTTCCGATCAGATGAGGCGTTCTCTCGCTCCAGTGTTCTCAATCATTTCAAATAGCTATTTACTTCGGTCTAAAAAGACCAAAGTATTGAAATCCTGTCAAAAATGACGAAAAATTTGGTTGGTCCAAAACCACTTTTCTCGACGTTTTGAAAGTCCCTGAGTCTGAAAATGCAAAAAAAAAAAAAATGTCCGTCCGTCTGTCTGGATGTCTGGGTGTCTGGATGTCTGTGTGTCTGGATGTCTGGACCCATGGTATCTCGAGAACGGCTTGTCCGATTTGGATTTTTTTTTTCGCCAATCTGTTTCTATGGTCAAGGCGGAGATTTGAAAAGCTTTTGGAGACTGTACGTCAAGGGGGTGGGGTACCTGCCATACGAATTGACCCAAAATACCTGCTTTTATAAATATTTACGATTTTTGTATATAATATGCTGGTTTAATTATTGAATTGGGCATTGAATTTGGAATTGATTTGAAGGTTAAGTTAGGGGTCAATTTGCGGGTTGAGTTGAAGTTGAGTTGGAGTTGAGTTGCGGTTGCATTAGGATGTAGTGAGTAGATAACGAATTATTTATATGATGGAACTTGCCTATTTATCAACAGATTATTATGAAATTCGACATGTGTGTTGGAAATGGTATTCTAAAATGACTTTTGGATGAAGTTCTGGAATATGGCCAAGTAGGATGGAACTTGCCCATTTCTCAACCGATTACGATGAAATTCGACATTTGTAATGGAAATGGGATTCTAAAATGTTTTTTGGATGAAATTCTGGGATTTTAAAACTATTTCTGGATGAAGTTCTGCAATATGGCCAAGTATGATGGAACTTGTCTATTTCTCAACCAATTATTATGAAATTTAATTTGTGTGTTAGAAATGGGATTCTAAAATGAATTTTGGATGAAGTTCTGGAATATGGCCAAGTATGTTGGAACTTGGCTATTTCTCAACCGATTATGATGAAATTCGACATGTGTAATGGAAATGGGATTCTAAAATGAGTTTTGTATCACGTTCAAGAATATGGCTAAGTATGATGGAACTTGCCCATTTCTCAACCGATTATAATGAAATTCGACATGTGTATTGGAAATGGGGTTCTAAAATGATTCTTGGGCGAAGTTCTGGAATATAGCCAAGTAGGATGGAACTTGCCCATTTCTCAACCGATTATGATGAAATTCGACATGTGTATTCGAAATGGGAATCTGAAATGAGTTTTGGATGAAGTTCTAGAATATGACCAAGTATGATGAAACTTACGTGTATTGGAAATGGGGTTCTAAAATGATTTTTGGATAAAGCTCTGGAATATGGCTAAGTAGGCTGGAACTTAGTTATTCCTTACCCGTTTGTTATGAAATTTGACATGTGCATTGTAAATGTGATTCTAAAATGAGTTTTTGGATAAATTTCTGTAATATGGTCAGTATAATTTGTTATACTACTTTCGGTATAAAGTTGTAGAATACGATTTTTCGTTTTAAATTTGATGCCTGTACCCATGTTACTGAAGCTTTTGACCTGTTTGGCTGTTGTTGTATAAGTAAATATATGTTGGTTAAAATAGAAATCAATAATGTCAAAACCGTCACACCAACTTTATGACATTATTGAAGATACCAAAGACCGAAGTTCTGATCACCTCGTGAGGTTTCAGCCCTCTATATTTTGTAGTTTGTAATTTTAATTAAGTTTTATGTGGAGATTAATTATTTTAATTTAAAATAAATTATCTGCCACAGTTTTTTTTATGAACCCTTTTACAAACCCTGTAAATCTCTATTTTGTAAATTTAATTTAAATTAAAATTAGTGTGGAAATTAATTATTTTTATTTAAAATAAATTAATCATCACTGTTGCTTTACGCAAAAATTGACTTCAGAATTTCTCGGATCGGATGAGCCATTCCCTGGTTCAAGCATTTAAATCGCGCGAATTCCGAGGTTCGCAGACCGGCTTGCCTCGCGGCCTGATGGCGTCATTGCGATAATATTATGCGTGAGGCATGAAGCCTAAGGACCAACCTAAGAAATCATACATTTAAATTAAAAGTAATGCTTACAGTAATTGCCCACGACCAAAGGCAAAATTTCTTTTCAATTTTCTGAACACGCGGTGTAAGACGTGATCACGTCAAAAAAATATAAATTGGAAAAACTAAACTACCTAAAATGCCTTGGGCACAATCGAACTCCAGACTTTAGCCGCTCTAGTCCAATACGTTACTAATAAGCCACGTTCAACCTAAATTATTTAACTTTCACTCGTAATACAACTAGTGCTCAATTATTATCGATAATTTTTTATGAGTTAAAACCGCGCTGAAAATTCAACGAGTGCGCAGCACGAGTTGAATTATCTGCGTCGGTTTTAACGAGTAAAAAATTATAGATCATTAATTGCAGCACGTGTTGTATTTAGTAAGAGAATACAACTTTCCCGTCAGCGATTGAATCACAATTCATCCATTTGTGTCATGTTGTATGCAAATTATTTGACAAGCTTTTGTTTGCATGGCTTTTCCTTTGATGTGTGTATAAAAAATTCAATCATAATAAAAAAAATTGAAATACAATTACAAATTAGAGATAATTGTTTAGGATTTTCTTGTTGCTATGGTGAAAATTGTAAAACTATCGCGTTGCCATGGTGAAAATTGTAAAACTACCGCTATAATAACGTGTTGTTGTTTGTATTTTGCATGGCAATCTAAATACTATTGCTGTAATAATCGCTTTTTCGTAAAATTTCCCATGGCATATTTTGTGAAAGTTGTATTCTCATTGTTATATACATACTATAGTTTCAAACATAGCATGCTATGAAGTTTATGATTGGAAAAAAATGTTTACCAAAAAATTCTCATGGCTTACTACAACTCAATATAAACATTTTTAAATAACTTATAGTAGTGTTCGCATACATTTAGGCGCAAAAATAAACTTGTACCACGTATTTTCTTGTATAATTACTGTAATAATTATAAAGCGGAATATTTAATTTATAGTAAAATATTTGGTCATTAAATAAATACTAAAAATAAAAAAAAATAAAAATGAAATTTGGGTGAACATCGAGAACTCGAGATGTTTTCCGTTCGAAATTAGTTGTTAAAAGGTCAACACCTCTATCACTTCAGGCTACTCAGTTATAATATTTCGATATGTAAATTAGAAATATAAGAAAAGCGTTCCGGAGTTAGTGAATGAATTAGGTAATTATATATTAGATTTCTTGTATTAAGGGATGCATTTTTTATGAGCTGCATTTCTTAATCAAAGAAAATAATTTATTAATTTGAACACGCACTGTGCTAACCAATTTCCCGCCGATTTCAGTAAAACTCAACAAATTTTAATTTATTTTATTTTATAATACATCTGCTCTTCCAAATTGCAGATTATTTGTGACACGATTCATTATTTGACGTCTCTTTATATACTAAACAAGTGCGCTCTATGCGGAGTAACGCATGAGTAAGTTTTATACAAAATGCTTAATATTAATTCAATATAGATGGCAGTAACGTAAGTGAAGATACAATTTAACAAGTTTAATTACTATTACATAGATGGCATTAATTTAAATTTAATACAACTAATACAATTCATATGGCATTTAGCCAAGACAACTTTCGGTTGTTCAAAATATTATAACTAGATGGCATTTATAAATAAATACAAATTTGAACATTACAACGATCAATTGTGTATTTCAGATGATCACCATTACGGTGGCCGTAACATCCTGGTCGGCTAAACGAACAAGATGACCCCATAGTGGTTCCCGTTACCATGTCGAATAATTCCTTTAGCCAATTCTAATACAACTAGGCGGTACAAAATGCTCTTTTCTTATACAAATTTTCATAATCAACATCCAGCATTTGCTCTAGAACACTGGGAAAACCTTAGGGAAAACTTCCATTAAAAAACCCTAAGGAAAACCAGCATCAGATGTGATTGCTTCTTTCTCCATCGGTAGTAAACATAATTGATTGATCGGTCGTATTAATTTGCCTTTCTCCATCTTTACCTTGCATATTCTTGCTTTGTCATCTCGTCCAATAAACAATTCGATAATTCTGGACATCGTCCATTGACTAGGTGGCGTTATGTTACCTTTACAACATTGCCCTTCGCTTGACCATTCAAGTCATTCCTCTTCAAATTCCCATGATCACCATTACGGTGGCCTTAACAACAAAGTGGCGCCTTCGAGAAACGATGTGACTCACAAGTTCCTCGATAACCGATATTGCTGACTACACTGTTTTCCCGGATCTCTTGTCTCATAATTTGGATTATACGGAGTTACAAATTTGCTCCCACCCTCTGATTGTCTCCTGAATACAACTTATCACTTATAACAGCCTATGCTGGCCTAGTTGAACTGGGAAATTCTCTCATCATCCATTGGCAATAAACACAATTGGGTAATTGGCCGAATTATGTTACTTTTCTCAGTCTTAACCTTGCACGTCCTCACTTTTCCATCTTGGCCCATAAATACTTCGATGACTCTAGCCATCATCTACTGACTAGGAGGTATTATCTCATCTTTCACAAATACTAAATCTCCCACGTTAAATGAGCGAGTCTCGCTGGCCCATTTATTACGACGTTGTTGTTCCGTGATGTATTCCTCTGACCATCTTACCCAAAACTCCTACTGTAACTTCTGTAACTTTTGCCCTGTAGATAATCGGTTTGCTGGTATATCAGCTAACAACGACTCGTATGGAGTTATAATTGGTCTTGCAGTCAGAAAATGTCCCGGTGATAATCTCGTTAAATCCGTGGGATCATTACTTATTGGTATCAATAGTCTCGAATTCAGACAAGCCGCAATTTTTGCTAATAGTGTAGCTAATTCCTCAAATGTATACAACTGCGCTCCACTTCTTGTTAATACACACTCGTACATAAACCACTACTTCATACGCCTTATTTGATGCATCAGAAAATACATGAATTTGAGTTTTCTGGTTTCTTGATGTATCTAACCATCGTGGAATCCGTAATTCATTAATTAGTCTTAATTCATGATAAAAATCCTTCCATTCTTGTTGTACGGATAACAACAACGGTTCATCCCAATTATTGCCCAGTCGCCACAACCCTTGAATAAACAACTTTGCTCTTATTGTAACTGGAGATACCCATCCTTGTGGATCGAATATCCTCGCCGCTTCTCCGTTGATAAACCGTTTATTGATGACATCAGGTTGATTACGATCCTGCACCTTAAATTGAAATTGATCCTTGACAAAATCCCACATAATACCAAGGATACTAGTATTATTTTGCAACTCTACCACATTCGCTGTCAATCCACTTCCAATAATTTCTAAACCAGGAATCGAACTTCGTCCTTAATCATAATCCCTATTGTAAACAAATGTTCTCCAATATCTTGTAATAAACCTTCCCCCGAAACAATCCATCCAAACGATGTATTTTGGGCCAATAACCCGGCTGTATTTCGGCTTATACCTTCGTTGATATGGCTTGCCAATAAACCCACACCAATTATTGCCTCTATCCTTTGCCTCAATGTTACAAAAGTGCTCTGGTTGAAATCTTTGGGGATGTTCTGGAATCGAGTCCAACAATACCACAAACGTTGCTCTTATGACCAACCAATCGTGACAGTTGTGCCATAATTCCAGCTGTACCTAACCTTTTGTCCTAGCTAACTTACCATCAATTCTCCTAATGCTGGTTGTGGCTGCTGATCTACTTAATTTAAATTCCTTTATGACCTCATTATCGACTACGTCGGTTTGAGCTCCCGAATCACAGGTTACTCTCAACTTCCGTGAAAATTGAATACCAATTTTCAACCGAAAACAAGCTGTCGCTAAAATTGCTCTTGGTGATAAATCGGTAACTTGGTATATTAATCGAATCGGTTGTTCCGGAGCCCTCCATCTCTTTAATTGCTATTGGTCATTTCTTTGAGATACTGACCCAGGTACATCGATAGCTTTGCCATTATGTTTGGCCTTAAAGCATAATTGAAAGTGATGTTTCCTTAAGATCATGGGGCAATTTATACAATCATCTCTTCGGCATTCTGTTGCGGTATGACCGGATCTCAAACAACATAAGCATAACTTACGTTGACACACAAATGCCTTTCGGTCCTGTAGATCCAAGTTTCTAAACATATCGCATTTCTCAATCTCGTGTCTTGACGTACAACTTTGCATAATACAACGTGAGGATTCAACAACTCCTGTTGACCCTTCTCCTGAGCTGATCCGTGGTTATTTCTGTAGTTTTCTCGGTTATAATGCAACTGGTTGTATTGAGATGACCGATTGAGTCGATTATATGGTTTGTAACGATTGTCCTGATTACCTCTTTGCTCCTCCCTAGGCTTATTATAGCGTCGATCATCTGACCTAATTTACTCATTCTCTTCAAACTCACGGCGACGCTTAGCCTTGATCTCCAAAAACTGCTTGAATTCCTCAAGAGTGGGTAAATTTACTGTCCCACCAAGACTACGACGTTGCTCCCAAGAATCTAAGGTACATTTAGGAAGACGCTGCTTGGCATAATGAATCGAAAATTTATCCACAAATGAGCCTGTGATATTTTCCAATTGACGTGTTCCACTATTCAAAGCATCCAAAACCAGGATATCATCGTATACCTGACTCGTGACCAACATGTTACACTGACGATATACTGTATCGTCATCCTCAAATAATTCGAAATGTCGTCGCAACCTCTCTTGACGCATACGCAGCTCTGATTCAGTTAGTGTCCCAAAATAATCCTCATCCACTGATTCATTATAAAATCGGTTTAATGAGTCAATCCGTTGCTCACAAAGGACGTACAATTTTTCTCCTTCCATTTGATTTGGACTTGGTCCGTCATCTGATACCTCATCTCCACCAAGCATAACTGATTATCTTCCTCCATTTCGCAATCTCCTAAAATTAAAATTCCGACAATTCTGTTACAGCTTTTATCTTCACCTTCTTGTGACCCCCCGATTTATTGGATCATTTTGGCCACCTAAATCCTTATTTAACTCATCCTTCCTGACCAGTTCCCTTCAAACAAAAAATAAATTATTTAATCCCTAGAAAAAATAGCTTTATTTCATTATAAAAATCATATTAAAACAATAACTCCTTCCTCTTCTCCAATTTCAACCTTTTCTTTCATCACCCATATCATTCCCCAATACAACGTGGCTCCTTTTTTCCTCTCCTTCCAACTCTCCGAATCTCATTTCCAGCTTTTCGAATGCCCCCGCCACTAGCAATTTATACGTTCGAATTACTTCTCTTCCTTCGTCCTGGCCTTGCACTTTTTCTATAAATGGTCGTATCTCACTATCAGTTATGTTTCTTTCTTCATCTATCGCCCTAATCTCATCCCTAGAGTTTACTCGTTCGTACTTATCTATGGACTTGATGATTTCGTTTAACTCCTGTATCTTTGTCTCCACCAATTCCTCCATGTTACCATCGGCCATTCCGTCTCTACTGCTAAAATAATAAAAATTTACTATACAAGGTTGCTTATACAATTTTCACTAATCCTCCATTCCATCATATACAATTTTTTAGCCAGAACTTAGTTCTGTAACTCAGCCCAACCATCAGTACGGCCATCCAGTTGCTGATACTATACATCTCTGTATTTATGCAAATTCTACCCTAAGTGCAGTTATTGACACTGGTACCATTTGTATAATAATTTTACAACACGGCCATCCCGTTATTGTTACCAAAAATAAAATCAATTTTGTTCAAGTCTCAGAGCGGTTCTCCCGACACTGATACCAACCATATAACCTTGAGTATACCAATCTACAGTACGGCCATCCCGTTACTGCTACCAATAATACAATTTATTTTTATTCTTTTACTTTCCCATCAAAATTAAAATCAATTTAGTAGAATGATCAGACACATGTCTTGATATCAAAAGATTCATTCTTTATCAACCAATGACACAATGCAGCGCTATAAGTAATCAAGGATTCACGTTCAATCCCTGATCACATTGATGCACAATCACTCAACTATCATGATCCTCACTTGTGATGGCCTCCATCTTACCAACCTAACTATCCACTATATCATTTAATCAATTTTTGGTACTAAAAAACACTATTTCCACGTCGATTCACACAACTTTGCTTTATAACACACAAATTTCACATTATTTAAAATTCCACCATTACGTTTTTTCCTTTACTTTACGTATTTTCTTGTTCAATCATGTTATGTCAAAAAATCTTTGACAAAAAATTATGTATACCGTATTTAACGCTACACAATTTTCCTGATCAAATGTAACACCACACGCCCATAATTATCCCGTTATTCCATTTTACGCCCCATTAGATTCTTGTTTTAACATGTCATGATCATAAAAAAAAAAAAACCCGTTTCACTACTTTGCACCTCACCCATTTTGCTAACACACAAAAATTTTCACTACCGTAGCTTGTCTTACACGACAATACAACCTGATTGCTATTTGCTTTTATCAAAAAGAGTTTCGGTATACTACTTTGCCTGGTATTCCGTATAGCCACACCAAATTTCCTCTGATTCTTTTAAATTTGTGTTACCTTTTCCCTCAATAATTTATTTGTACAACTTTGCTTTTTATTAGACTGAATTTCTTTTGGTACCCCAATTATCCCGCGTTTTTGGCACCTTGACACGAGGTGGTTATTTGTGACACGATTCATTATTTGACGTCTCTTTATATACTTAACAAGTGCGCTCTATGCGGAGTAACGCATGAGTAAGTTTTATACAAAATGCTTAATACTAATTCAATATAGATGGCAGTAACGTAAGTGAAGATACAAGTTAACAAGTTTAATTACTATTACATAGATGGCATTAATTTAAATTTAATACAACTAATACAATTCATATGGCATTTAGCCAAGACAACTTTCGGTTGTTCAAAATATTATAACTAGATGGCATTTATAAATAAATACAAATTTGAACATTACAACGATCAATTGTGTATTTCAGATGATCACCATTACGGTGGCCATAACAAATTTATTCCTTAGGGTTTCTTGATTACATCACATTCATTCTTATTTCCATGTAGCTTATTCTCAACCGGAGAAATCTATTTCTTCCTGGGTACTTCATATTCAGTAATAGAGAAAATGGTTTTCTTGTGGTATTCCAATATTTTTGCCGGGTTGTGGGTACATTAGTGAAAATAAAAAACTGCGTGAATCAGTTTTCTTATTTTCAACAATATTTCACAATTTATATTTAAATCAAATACTTGTTTCGGCTAATAAAATTGTATGAATAAAAGTTTTATTTACTGGCTGTTGACTTTAGAATATAGTGGAGGCACGTTAGAATGTTGAAATTGAATGTATCGCCTGGAACGAAAAATAAAATGAATTCAATTAAATGTTAGAATATTTACTCCACATTAATATGTGGAGTTAATATTGTATATTTAAAAAAAAAAACATTAATATTAAATCAATAATTTGGCGTTAACTTACAATTACAATCTCCGTTTAAAACTGATGTTAGTTTAGTAGACTTTAAAATAGATGCAATTTCGGTTTTAAAATTGGTTAACTATTTTTGGTTAACTATTGCAGCTCCGATTTTTATGTTTATTATATAGGATACCAGACGGCTTACTTCCTCCTCTATAATACAGTTCCTGAACAAAGAATTAAACTTTAAGTAAATTGTAAATTAAATTTTAATATTTTTTATTATTTGCTTTAACCTCTCCTGGAAACTGTTTTTCAATATCGATCGAAATTTTTTCTAAATCTATAGAATGAAAAGGTCTCTTTACTAATTCGATCACTATGCTATTCACAAGCAATTCCTTGGTATTTTTGTCCAGTTGCGGTGGAGTTTTGGAATTATAAATTTTTAAAATTATTATTCTCTTATTTGTGTTTAAAAACTGAGCCAAATTCTGAAATAATAAAAAACACATTTTATTCATAGTGTTACCAGAGACAAAATATTTACATAGATTTCTCATTTTACTAAAAGCATGGAAAAAATAAACTTCTGGATATTTCCAATGTCAGCCTCATCGTTGTACTGGCGAAATTTATAAGGCAATGATTGTAAAATGTATTGCGTGTATCAATACCTATAGATAATACGGATCTAGAATGCATAATTTTTTAATAAGTACAAGAAATACAACGATAACATGGGATCAGAAGTTTATTTTTTTCGTTTTTAGTAAAATGAGAACTCTTATGTTGTCTATGGTATTACTAATATTAGAATTATTAATAGTAGCAATACTAACAAAATCTAATAGCGAAACTTCATCACTAGAATGGGAGAGTCACATGAAGACTGCATTCTGATCCATTCTGATGTAGACGAATTCATAGAGCAGGTAATCGCGCAACTTTGAATTGGGTACAAATTGGTGGTTGGATAACCCTATGAAATATAAATTATCAATCAAAAAAATTCAAAATATTTTTCAAACAACCCTTACATTGTTCTCACACCAAGAAAAAATTCTCCTGCTCGCAACTGTGTTTTTAATCGCAATTGTTTTAAGTTCGGAAACATATACATCTAAGTCGCTATGAGTTATCCATTGAAGGTCGTCCAAAGTTTGAAAACCACTACCAGTACCTTAAAGAAATAGTGAATAATATAAATAAATATTTGATACACACATACATTGGGATTATTCAGGCAAGGCAACTATTGGCAACATGTTGAGTAAAATCAACACGTTGAGTTCCATGTTTCATTGTTTATAATCAAATTTATAAAAAATACATAAACACTCCCGAGCAACTGAATCGACTAGACCATCAAAACGCATATTTTTTTAAAATGGCTGGCTCGATTTTCGAAAAACTACCTTCTTTTGACAGCCTAGTATTTTATCTTTTCAAGGATACCTTTATCATTAAAATCCTTACAGTACTTTTCAAATTAAAGCAGTCTTAGAAAAATGCGATGTTTCGGTGAAAAAAATTGGCGTGATGCAATCTCCTGTATAATGCCACGTTGACCGATATATGTCGTCACTTATAAGTCAGACGTTGACCTGAACAAATCTCTACCAGTTTAATTCATTGTTTCCTTAAAATCATGCATTGCTTTATTGCAAGAAGGACGCAATCAACAAGAAGTCGCTCGTCAGCTTAACATGAGCCAATCTGCTGTCTCAAGAGTATTCAGAAGGTTTCAGGAAACTGGTACCTTCAATCGAAGACCACAAACCAGCCGGTTTCGGTGTACATCAGAGAGGGACGATCGATTTATCGTCCTAACTTCACTGCGAAATCGCCATCTCACGGGCGTCGATGTGCAGCAGGCGCTAGGACAAGTTCGAGATGTAGCTGTTGGTCAATGGACAGTAAGAAGACGCTTAAAGGAAGCCAACCTCACTCCAAGATGGCCCGCTAGAGGCCCAAAATTGACAACACGCCACCGCAAACAGCGACTCGAATTTGCTCGCGAACACATCAATTGGAACATCGAGCAACGGACGTCCGTTCTATTTACTGACGAGTGCAAAATATGGCTCCATGATAGTGATATGAGAGACCGGGTCTACCGGCGTCCAGGAGAGCGATTTTCGCAGTGCTGTTTTGCTGAAACAGTCTCATACGGCGGCGGTTCGTGTATGGTGTGGGCTGGCATATCGTTTGAGGGAAAAACAGATCTTGTTTTCGTACCTGGTGGAGGCCGTGAAGGAGGTCTGACCGCTGAACGATATATCCAGGGCATTCTCTTCGATCATGTAATGCCCTATGCAGGATATATAGGGGAAGATTTCATATTGATGCATGACAATGCCCGGTATCACACAGCTCGAACCACTCGACAGTTCTTGGATGAGGTCGGACTCGAGACGATAAGGTGGCCAGCACTCAGTCTAGACATGAATCCAATTGAGCATTTATGGGACGAACTAAAACGGAGGGTTCGAGCTAGAAATCCGGTACCATCTAACATCAGTGACCTGAAGATTGCGTTAGAGGATGAGTGGGGTGCGATCCCCCAAGTATTTGTCAAAACCTTAATAAGGTCAATGGGGAACCGCATGCGAACCGTTGTAGACGCAAGGGGGGGGGGCATACTTATTATTAAACAATAAAATTATTTTTGTTTTGCTTGAGTTTTTTGTTGTAATTTAATTTTAAACACTCCCAATATTTTTTGCTTAATCATCAATTTTGGTTGCGTTTTCATTCAAAATTTATTACAAAAAAAAGTACTAAATCAATTTTCATTAAAATAGTGTCATTTTAAAGCAAAAATATCAGGCTTTCAAAAAAATAATGTCTTATGAAAATCGGTTTGACCGTTCTAACAAAAATCGCCCTTATGTGAGCGCTTAAGGTTTTAGTCGATTCAGTTGCTCGGGAGTGTAGTTTGCATTTCATAAGCAAATAAATTGACGTATTCTGTATTTTGTGAAGAATCGATAAATTTCAAATTCTTAAAGCAAATTATTGTCTCAATTTGAAAAGCTTATCAGTCCATTTCATAAGAAGAAATTGGTCGGTGAATTTAAACGTGGTCGCACAAGTGTCTTTTATAATGGACTCAAAATAGATGACAACACCAGAAATGAAATGATCCATTATATTGCATTGTGTGATCGTAAAGTGAAGTTGAGATTATCAATCAACTAAGATTGTTGCCATCGTAAACGTTTCATATGAAAAAGCTAAACAATCAGGGAAACGTATTCGCTTACTCTCGAATAGAAACGCAAACGAGTAACCGTTTCACCGGCAATGTTTGGAAAAAACATTTTGGAAAATCATTGGATGTGTATTAATTTAAAAGGAGATTATGTTGAAGAATAATTAAAATCATTGCCAAAACGTTGTTTTTTGGAGGTGTTCTTTCTTGTTTATACGACCGGCGTTCGGTGGGTGACTACTTGTCGCGACCACGGATAGATCCCTTGAATGCCCGAAACATTCCAATGATGATTCACAAACAACACTCTAATTTATTTTTATGATTTATTTTTATTGAATTAAATATTTAGATTGGATTAACAGCTATAATTTTCTCTTAGCCAACAGCAATCTTTTTTCTCCTTGTCGTGTCAATATTTTCTGAGTTATTGTTTTTTCTTCTTCAAAACAAAACCTTTTCTTGTTTGCTACGATTTTGCATATTTTGACTAACTACTACATAATTTATATTTAATTTATACTCCACTATCCTTATAGTGCATTTCTGAATTTAGCTAATGATTCTGATTTTTATTTGTTTCCGAAAGTTTGACTGACTAGGTGGCACCACAGTTTTATTATAAATACAGGAAACTTTACAGTCCAAGCAGTAGTGCGAAAGTAAAACACATGTGTAACTTCTTGGTACCATAAATATTTACAAGACATTCAGTAACAAATTTGACGTTAGCGACCTTACCCGAAGACATATGTACACGACAATTTTCGATTATTGTGTGTAAGGTTTAGTCTAATCTACATGCATCACCTTACATGTTGGCCAAAATCTTACGTTAGATCTTCACTTTCTCTTGCATGTAGCTGTAGCAACTGAGCAAAAATGAATTGTATTTACTGAGCTCACGGTGTTCCTAGGCTCATATCACATCCGGACACATTGTATCATTTAAGAAGACCACAACGCTCTCTAGCACGGCTCATAATTGGTCAAAATATCAGGATTCTGGGTAAGTTTTGCATCAACGAACACGAAATACTTCAGATTTCGTGAATCAACTTCACATAAAATAGAGTGCTTTAGTTTTATTTAAAAGACAACTAAACAGTCATTCGTCTCACTCATACACAAAATGATTGTCGATATCTAGATTACTGGAGACCTTTACTAATGATTTGGACCAATAGCAAAAGGAAAGGAATACTAAATATTAAAGTCGTTTGAAATTCAAATTTAGTTGGTTTGAAAGGCAAAAACAAAACAATTTTTTGACAGAGTTCTAGTATAATGGTTCGATGATTTCGCCGTTATAGTCAAAATTGGCGGCTCATTTCATTATTTATACTAACAGAAAGGTGGCGAGCACAAAAACCAAAAAGAATTTATCACTTTAAATGACAAACATTTGAGATTGAGAATAAAATATTAAACTTGGTTGGTTAAAATGTACCCTCTTTTCAAAAAAGGCAAAACCACAATATTCCGAAGTCTTGGTTAATCTCAAAATATAATAGTATGTATATTATTCAACGAGCATATAATGATAGCTGTTATTCACGAAGATGAAGTTTGTCGACACGAGTCGATAGGCGAGTGTAGTAAATCATCTGAGTGAATAACAGCCATTATATGCGAGTAGAATACGATACTTTGTCCACGACCGACAAATATCATTATGTTTTGTAATCAAATCCTTTAAATACTCTTCAAATAATTTTCGTCGACATTTTGACGTCACAGTTTAATAATAATGAAAATGGCAAGAGACTACTAGATAAAATTTCAAAAATCAAATAATTTACTTGGAAGTATTGAATAATGAAAGAAGAGACTACTAAATAAACTAGCAGTGAATAATGGATATCATTATAAGTGATGAAACAAACGTATAATGAACATATTATACGTTAGTCGTGGACAAACAATTTTAAACGTATTTTTATTTTTACTTCCAGAGTTAAACGTGGATGTACCCGTGCATGATTAGCTGCTGCTGGTGGATAAAATACAAATGGATCAATTTCTGCATCTACCACAATAGGTTCTCCAATCAAACTTGCCAGAGTCACAATTATTGAATCGGATTGAACAAATCCAAAGATGCTAGTAAAATAACAACCAATGCTCCAAACGCTTTCATCTTACAAATATATTACGCCGTTTCAAATTTCTAAAATTAACCGTAGTAGGTAAATGAAAAAAGCTGATGGGTTTTATACGCGAATTTATTACAATGAATCATCCAATTGTAAATAGTAATTTAAAAAAAAAAAAAAAATTGGAATATTCAATAACAACCACAATTTAGGGAAACACTTGTATCAACACAAATAATGTGATCAATGTCAAATTATTGTTTGCGGTTATAAAAATTATAAATTAATGCGCGTGTTTTGGATAATGTCGCAATATTGTCGTCAGCGGCTGAAAAAAATATTTAAAGCCTAAGAGTGGAGACAATATGGTGCAAGAAAACCTTTAACCTGATCATTTTATAAAGTTTTAAGTTTGAACATTCTTTTCCATTGTCACAAAACTTTTGCTGATGAATTAACTTTGTTTAATTTTGGGATTGGATACGACTTTTTGTGTTTGACATTTTATTTTACTCAGAAGTTGTATCATATTCTTAAGTTTTCTAAAACGTTCAATTTCAGAAGCAATCATAAATTTTACTTGTGTTGGATTTACATGTGTGAAATGCCTTCATGTGTGAAATTCAAGTAGAACTTGCTTTACTTTTAATCACTGTTCTTCCCAGTTCTCAGATGAGAAGTTTTGATGATTCACTTTAGAAACACACTTTAGCTAGGAAATTTTGGGCCTCCCTCGAATTTTTCGAAGAGGCACTAAAATATATAGGCTGTTCAAAGTGAAGTATGTCGCTTGAATTTTCGATGTTTGAGATCTACGCTAGGCGATTTGGCTTGCCTAATCAGTTGCCAGGCGAGGGTAAAGTTGTATTATTAAGTTTTACATTTACAGTGTTTTGTACCGCATATCATTTTTAAAATATCTTTCCAAAGCTGAAAAAGAAAAAAGGACAGGTCGAGCCGCAAATGTTTCAAACGTAATAAACAATATGACGAACGATATTATATAGAGACACTGATACGGCCTTATATTATATTTCACCATTTACCTGTAAAATCAAAACCAAATATGCCGATTAGTATTTATTTCGGTTACTATTCAAAATTCATCATTCACTCGACTGTAGCGCCTTTTCTTGTACATAGCGGATATTTGAATATTGGAAAAAGTAAATTCGCCTTTTTCCAGGTTATTTCCGTTTTTCAGAAAATTTAAAAAGCGTTTATCCATAAATACACGCCGTTTTATAAGTTATTTCATCTTTCCGCAGTATGAGGATTCCACGATGAAAGAAATCGATTGGTTTTGATGCAATCAAATGATTTGATAACTTTTTTTTTGTACCAAGAAAGCAAACGAATTGAAGCAATTTTTGATGTCCGCTTTTTTCATCACATGTGGAATCCATTTTCCTTCTTTTTGAATCTTTCCCATTTTCAGCTTGTATAACATTTAATGTTACCACAAGTTCGTTTTCAGTTTGAGTGTTATCTGATCCACAAATGTTTGCAAATCGTCTGTTCTGAACTTTCTCGATTGACCTGGGTGTTGTTTCAACCATTCCTTGCAAGTAAAATTAGATTTCCACAAGAATTGTATCAGCAGCTTTAAGCTTTCTTTCTTCACGTCTCACCAATCTGAACTGGCATAAAACAAATGAAATCAAACAGTGATCAAAATTAAAGCGGGTTCTACTTGACACATGTAAATTCGACACATGTAAAATTTATGATTGCTTCTGAAATTGAATGATTTAGAAAACTTTAGAACATGATACAACTCCTGAGTGAAATAAAATGTCAAACACAAAAAGTCGTATCCAATCCCAAAATTAAACAAAGTTCATTCATCAGCAAAAGTTTTGTGACAATGGAAAAGAATGTTCAAACTTAAAACTTTATAAAATGACCAGGTTAAAGGTTTTCTTGCACCATATTGTCTCCACTCTTAGGCTTTAAATATTTTTTTCAGCCGCTGACGACAATATTGCGACAATATCCAAACACGCGCATTAATTTATTATTTTTATAACCGAAAACAATAATTTGACATTGATCACATTATTTGTGTTGATACAAGTGTTTCCCTAAATTGTGGTTGTTATTGAATATTCCAATTCTTTTTTTCGTTTTTTTAAATTACTATTTACAATTGGATGATTAATTGTAATAAATTCGCGTATAAAACCAAAGCAACCTTGATTATACAAGCCATAATCTAAAAAACGAAGCTTTTATAAGGGAATTAGAAACGAGGAAAAAACCAAAATTCCCATAGTAAAACACACAAAACATATGGAAAATCACTTTTTTCCTAAGACAAATTTGTAAATGAAAACGTTGCAAATTCTTAATTATGATTACTGAAATATTTTCATAAATGCTTGAATTTCAACATGTATCAATCTCGTTTAAGTAAATCGTTTTCATTTTCTTGTAATAATTGGTTTATTTAAACTAAAATATAAAAAAAAAATGTGTGTGTAGTCCAGGGTTGCCACCTTTTCAAAATGCCTCGCGAGGACACTACTTAAATATTGGTTATGTACTGCACAAAATACAAATAAATTTCAAGTGAAATATATATTTTTAAAGCTGGAAGTAATAAGAAACTCATTTAGTCGGGCAGTATTTGATTAGCTCCCTAAACTCGAGATTTCAATAATTCTGAAAAAATTTGCTTTTCCCATCCTTTTGCTGATTAAGGGCCGATTGTATGAACACCGCTAAATGAAAAAAAAAAAATCCGAGAGTAACGATTAATCACTACTCAATAATTTTATATTTCGTCGATTGTATGAACGATGCTAAATAAAAATATAGCCTCTCTTTTATTGCAGTTTTATAGCAGTTTTTTGTATGACTGGCAATATTTTTCTATGACGTTTACTTTGTTGATGTTTATTAAATTTTTTTTTGGTTATTTAGAGGAGAATAAAATTTCAATTTCCGAATTTGGCATTTTCTTCCTTGTTGAGTCCATTTTTAATAATTTATCCTCGTTCATACAATCGGGCCTAGTAAAACAAATTAAAACATTTTTGAATAAAATTATCGAAACAAAAGGACAGCATATTTAAACAACGTTTTAAAGAATTATGGACGACATTTGCTATAATAATTCGCTTTTAAGACATACGGATTCAACGATTTCAAGTTGTGATACAGATAATTTTTTTTGCCGAAATTAGAATATGTATTGCTCGCGCTGAAAGCTGGTATTTTCTCTAGAGATAAACCTAAGGAATTGAACGACTCATGTATTGCACTAAACCTACCACCTACGGTTTCATCAGCGTTTTCAAAAAAAAATATACAAATTAATTTTGAACGTGTAATATTGTAATACTACAATACAAGAAAAGATTTTCTAGTTTTTTTATCGAAGCACCTACTTTCAATAACAAATTTTGTTAGAAATTGTTTTATTTATAACGTCGACCATTTCTTGAGGAGCCAATACGTCTGTCACAATCGCCTCAGCTTTGGTTCGGCCTCAATTCACTTTATTTTCAATTTTGGTGTCAAAATGTTTAGCTTTAATTAATTTTATGCATCAATGTTTGATACAATGCTCTAAATATGGACAAATTCTACTACTGTAGTTATTCATCATTTCATCATTCATTTTATTTTTCATATTAAAGAATGTTGGACCTATTCCCTTAGTCGTATCGTTTATCACGTCAAGTAACATTCAAATTTTAATATTACATCTATCAAAACTATAGCATTTTTTACTACAATTTATAGTCATTTCAAAAGACTATTTTTATCATGATATATTTTCAAGTAATCAGGAGCTGTGGTGGTAGTCACTTGAAATGACTATTGTCGTTGTCAAATCAGTGGAATCCTATCCGGCATCCGTTAATTTTGTCTGGTGATTTTTTTTTCATTCGTGGTCTTCTAGACCTTTATTAGAAACTAATATTTCCACACTAAAAAACTTTTCAACTGCGACCAAGAATCACTAAAGTTCATTTCTTGTTTTATTTTATTTTTTCCAGGTTCATTTGAATTTGATGACATCATCATTTAATGACAGTTAATAAAAAAATAATGAATTTATAAAATTTTTCTAAAAATCAAATATTCTTAATATTACTTATGAACAGCTTTGAACTTCAATAAAAAATAGAATCATTAAACTGATCTCTTTTAAAACACATTATAATAAAATAAGAAGTTATGCCTCTTCTTATATAAAAAAGAGGTTATTTTCACAAATAAGGTTATTATTGCTTACTCCAATCAAAGACCAATTTCATATAATCCATGAAGTAAGTTACAATCGCTACAATTAGAAAATTCATGTCAAATTTAAAGTCGTCAATGTTTATAAAAGTAACAATTAATTAGCAAATTTTATTTAGAACATTTTTTTTGCACAGATAGGCCAACGAAAAAAATTTAAGAGTAATTTCTAGAAAAATAGATTGATAATTGCCCAAAATTAATTGTATTACAACTAGAGATGAGAAATTTACATTTAAAACCCATTCTGTTCTAGCGATTTGGTGATTTGATTAGCTGAGTTTACAGAGTTGTTTAAAAAAAAAGGTAAACTACATAATTTGTTACTTTTTTATACCCAATCAATAATATTGACGCGATATAAATCTATTTTATTAAAAATATAAATAACAAATATTATTAGCAGTTTAAATTTATAGTTTAAATATTATCATTTTGGCGAGGATTTTTCAGTATCGGCGAGGACGCGAGGACAAAACAGTCAAACGAGGACAATCCTCGCCAAACGAGGACGGGTGGCAACCCTGGTGTGTACTTATGTACGCGCGTTAGAAGTTATATTCTTTGGCGATAATTAACAGTCTAGAGTATGATTATAGATACGGTTGGTAAAGTCTAAATTCAATCAAATAATTTAAATTTGGAAACTTAATATTTATTTTTTCGCATACAGACGATTAAATAAATTTTATTTTATTATCTAAGACTACAATAATTTAATAATAAAAAAGTTGATATACATAAACATCTAATAAATATTTCTATAAAATATATTTTATATTAATATTGATTAATGATTCTCCGGTGTTGAGTGAACTGGGACATCTGTAACGAATGGCTTATGGTAACTAAATGTATAGAGTTTTGTTCTGACGGCGTCAAGGTTGGTAACTTATCTTCTGCTTTGCCAAGAAATTCTCCTCCGGCTGATGTGTATGGACAATGGACATACTAACCATTTCAAAAAATAAATAATATCGTCCATTATTTGATCTGGAGTTATGTAAACTATTATTAAAACAATTTTTTGTCGTCTTCCGTTTTGCAATCCGCAACACAAAACTCACCAACTGATGACACTGCGGATCTTGTAAATTCAGACTGTCTTACAGTCATATCGATATTTGGAGTAATAATGTTGGTAGTGTCGTTTGCATTTTGATATATGGCAAGGCCTCCAGCTCGAACGCTTATACTGAATTATACAATTGAAATTAGGGATACTGATTGACTCTTCATTGAGTAACCAAGTTTCATTTAAAAGTATGTAAAACATTCGATTGTTGGATAATGGAATCAGTGACAATTAAAACTATATACTATCTGTGGCGAATAAAATCCAACAGATCTTTGCTGAATCTGATAGTCTGTAAGCGATTAAGCGAAAGTCTACGAAATTCATCTTGAGTTTATAGCTGTGGACACTCTTCGACCATGATCGAAAAATTTGTCATTAAGCGTCTTCCATTGGCGAAAGCAAACTACTTGCAAGTACTTGTATCTACTCACAACTACCCATGCTCATACGATGGTGTAGAAAACAGAAGCAGTTACGCATAAAATTTGCGCTAGTGGATTTTAGTTGCGAAAATTCCAATAGATGGCTTTTAGACCTTTTTCGATATTTTTCGAGAGTTTCTTATTACGTTCGAGTTTTTTTATTTTTTAATGATGTAAAATGTCAAAATTAATACAAAATTATTTTGTTGTTGATGATACATTTTTAAGAAAAATATGTTTAAATATCAATGCGGTAAATTAATGCTTTCCTTTTATTACATGTCCATTTTTTTTTTGTCATATTTTGAATCTCATTTTAAATATCGCCATTAGGTTAGGTTAGGTTGAAGTGGCTGCTATCGCACACTTAGGCCAGCAATGGCCCGTTGTGATACCACAGGAAATATCGCCATTACTATAATAAACAACTTTACAAAAGACAAAAAAAAACAACTAAACAGAAGGCTGTGTTTTACTTGTGTTACTCAATTTATCGTTCCATTGGGTATCTACTCGCAAGTACTTCGAAGTAGCAAATTTTGCCCATTGGAAGACGGCTATTGTTGTAATATATAAACCTTGAAGACTAGTCACCCGCGTCAAAGCAACATACATACTGGCAATTGATGTTTTTTGTCATATTCTTGAACGATTTCAGGTTATGTGCTTCCCTGAGATTTTTGTTATAATTAAGTGGAATAATTGCTGACCTCCTTCATTAACTCAAACAAATTAGTGAAATTAGTGAAAAGTTATACCACTAAAAAAGATTCTAAAAATTACGTCATAATGATTATGGCTCTATACTCTAGAAGGCTCTGATAAAACCCATCAGCTTTTTTCATTTACCTACTACGGTTAATATTAGAAATTTGAAACGGCGTAATATATTTGTAAGATGAAAGCGTTTGGAGCATTGGTTGTTATTTTACTAGCATCTTTGGATTTGTTCAATCCTTGTCAATAATTGCGAAACAGCAAATGTTGAATGCAAAACCTTTGGTTGATCCAAAAATTGGTCCAGTTTTAGTTTTTCCACAACCAGGAACTAGTGACATATACATATGAAACACCAAAAATTGTTGTACTACCTGTAACATAGGAATAGTGATAAATAAAATGGGAAATGCTAAATAAAAAATAATAAAAATCTAAAAATCTAAAAATACGTTTAGAATTGTTTATATTTGGAGAATAACCCAGACTTCGGAATATTGTGGTTTTGCCTTTTTTGAAAAGCGAGTGCATTTTAACCAACCAAGTTTAATATTTAGTAAGGTTAGTATTCCTTTCTTTTTGCTATTTGTCCAAATCATTAGTAAAGGTCTCCAGTAATCTAGATATCGACAATCATTTATTTTCAAAAGTGCGTATGAGTGGAAGAATTGACTGTTTAGTTGACTTTTGTCAGAAATAAAACTAAAGCACTCAATTTTATGTGGAGCTGCTTCACGAAGCCTGAAGTATTTGTGTTAGGATTCTAAATTTGATTGTTGTTGCAGAAGTTAAACCGGAATCCTGATATTTTGACCAATTATGAGCTATGCTGGAGAGCGTTGTGGCCTTGACTGATGAAATTTGTCCGGATGTGAAAAGAACCTACGCACCGTGAGCTCAGTGAATGCAATTCATTTTTGCTCAGTTCGCTATAGCTATATGCAAGAGAAAGTGAAGCTCTTACGATTTTGGCCAACAGGTCAGGTGATGCTTGTGGTTTAGGTCAAACCTAACACACAATAATCGAAAATTGTCGTTTGCATATGTCATCGGGTTAGGTCGCTAACGCCAAATTTGCTGCTGAATGTCTTGTAAATATTCTTTGTGCCAAGAAGTTACACATTTGTTTTACTTTCGTAGTATTGCATTGACTGTAAAGTTTCCTGTATTGATAATAAAACACAACATTTTGTCAATGTTTTTAATTATTCTTCAATCCTTCTAAATTAATACAGTTCATCCAACGATCTTCTAATTTTTTTTTTCAAACATTGCCGTGAAGCGGTTAATTATTAGCACTTTTGATCGATAGTAAGCGAACACGTTACTCAGATTACTTTAACTTTTCCATATTTAAATGTCCATGCAAGCTATTTTAATAAGATTCTTTCGGCTTTTTATAGACACAATATATTAATAATAATGGCATTCACTACATTTTCGACTTGTTAATCAAAAAAATGAAGAGGCCAGTTATTTATAATATATGTACGAGAAAAAAGTAGAAATATCAAAATCCCCCCGTATTAAGGTGAGGATACCACTAGCTAGATTTTTAATTCTAAGTGATTTGTTTTATTTTGATGTGATCTTTTCTGAATTAAGTTTTTGCTTATTTATCAAAATTAAAAGAATATATATATAACTCATACATTTTTGGCTTAAAACGAAGCTATAGATTGACACTCTACTATAATAAGATATTTGGATGCTCTTTGGATAGTTATTTTGATCTTAGAATACTAGTTCTAATGTATAAAATTATTACAACTCATCAACCTAAAAATCTTTATGATATGCTTGTATTTGCTCAATCATTACGAATACAAAACATAATATTGCCAAACACTTGTACTAATCATATGAAAGGGTCATTTATACGGAGAGATGCTAGGCGATGGAATACTATTCCAACAAATATTAAATGTTTAACACGTTTGGACTGGTTTAGTGTGGAATGTGTGAATAATCTCACTGATCATTAGCTGTAGCTGTAGGTAATCATTGCTTTATAGTTATTTATAATTAGTTACTAGTTTGAAGATTTAGTTTTAGTTTTGTTTCTTCATATATTGATTCATATTTTTTTTTTTTTATTTCTTATTATTGATTTGTGGTACAAACTACTGGACTTATTGCTATTTATTCAATATAATTACAGTGTAATTACATAAAATGAACTAGTTGTCATTTTGTAATAAAAATGGAATATTAAATAAATAAATAAATAAATAATCTACTGATACATCAAAAATTCAACGAGATTATTACCACTGTAAATTAACTTTTGCCATTAATTTTGTAGATATGCTTAGGTGAATGTGTGATTGTGTCGGTCGAAACCAGTACTTGGGTAGGGATTATATAGTCGAATTAGCACTAAACGTACCGATATTTTTATATACCTATTCCTACCAGAAAGGGTCAAATGACCTCACTATAAAAAGTTAAATTTTTTACGATGATGGTTCAATTTGGTGTATGAATAAAACATTTTTTTTTTCAAATAACGATTACAAATTGTCTATTTATTAAAGTAACAAAATAATAATTACATAAAAATAATAAAGAAAAAATTAAGCATTTCAAGAAATTCCAAAATTTAGAAGTAAATACTATATGCAAATTATATTTATGTTCACCACATATTTTGCAAATTATTTCTTTCTCAAAGGCACATTTTCCACACACGTATTTTGTACATTTCAAACAGATTTTTGTAGTTTTATTTCCCTTGCATAAATTAATTTGGCACTTTTTCGCTTTGGCACACATGAAACTAAACTTGAATCTGTTGAGCTTACTCGTATAATTTCTTGTTCTTCCTGTTGCTCATGTTGAAAATCTTCGGCAAGTTCTTCAGTTAATTGGAATAAAAATTGTTGCCTAGTGATTTTTTCGCCGGTTGTTTCTTTATATAACACCCATGAGTTAATTCCAGCCAGGTCAAGAATATTGAAGAAAATCTGCACAGGATATCTTCGGGATTTCGATTTCACAGTTTTGGTAATTCTTTTTTATTTCCTCGGATAGTTCCAACAATAGTGGTTGTTTTTTCTAATAATTTTGTAGCTAGTGATACGCTCGTAAAAAAATTATCAGTGGTAACGCTTCTCCCGCACTCTTTGAACGGTTCTAGTAGTTTGAGAACTACAGATTCCTCAAGCGGAGCGGAAGGATCTCTATTCTCATCCTTCCCCAAATATGGAAATTCATTTATAATGTATTTGGTCTTGACGTCAGATGCTAGCCAGAATTTGATTCCAAACTTATCCGGTTTGCTTGGGGTATATTGGGTAGATCTACACCTCAATTTGATTGGGAAAAGCTGTTCATCTATAGTTACATGTGGCCCAGGCTTGTAACATTTTTGGCTATTCTGGATGAATTTATACCAAACTTCGGAGATTAGAGCAAATTTATCATTTTGCAAACGCTGGTTTCGTTTGTTTTTTTTTCAAATCTGATAAAACGCATTATTTCACAAAAAGTATTCCTGCTCATGATTTTCGAATAAAAACAGGGTCCCATTTCTTGTTCCGTAGATATGAGATGCTCAAATTGTTTGCCACGGTGTGCTGGAAACCAATTTTAATGTAAAGTTCTGTCACTAAAGAAAATCATAGTGAACCTAGTTGAAGGGAGTGTCCTGAGTTCGGAACAGATGAAATTAAAATCATTGGAAGTGCCGTTTTTTTTTGGCGGCAATTTTAAAATTTGAATAAATTTCACAATATAAATGCTTATTTTATACGTCGTTTTTCATTTAGAAGTTTGAGATTTGTCTGTATTATCAATTAATATGATGTTAAAAAATATGATCCAAAAAAAACAGTAAAAATTCACCCCCCCCCCCCCCCCCCCGTAATTTCCCTAAGGGTTTTTAAGATTTACCCTTTCAAAAAATGAAATGAGAACTTCCCTTAAGCTCCTGGTAGTTTGGTTTCGTGCTGATAAAAAGTTGGTCTGCTCATCAAGTAGCTACGATCAAACTACACAAATTTAATTTTCCCACCTTTTACTTATAGTACTAGGTAAGAACGTAATGATTTAGTGAATTACCAAATCTAAACCTCAAGGAAAGCTCTCATTATAATATGTTTATTAAGCCTACAATAAAATTTAAGCCGCCCCGGTGGCACAGTGGTCAGTATGCTTGATTTAAGCTCCGGAGGTCCCGGGTTCGATTCCCGGCGGGTGATAAAAAAATTATTACGAAACTTCATAATGAAGCGGCCAAATCCCTCTATGGTATGTAGCGCCAGCGAAAAAAAAAATAAAATTTAATGCCGGACCAGACGGTGTGGAAATCGACAAATGTCGATCGACCAACGTTGGATCATTTGGTGTGGAAAAATAAACACACTGTTTATGTATGAGGCATATGTACCCTACACACAATACGTGGTCCAATGTTGGTTACGTAAATTTAAGCGAATGTGTGCCAAACTAGATATTTACAAAAGTTTGAAATAGTGCATTATAAATTTTAAAATTATGTTTCAGTTCATAATTTGAATTTAAATGTTTGTTCATACGTTATGGACAAAAACAGGAATAAGAATGTACCTTTTAGCATGTTCCTACTGGAACTTATCTAAATGACAAAATAACCAGCTTTAATTAAATAAATATAGAGGAATAGTTTTTGTATCTCGACAGACATGTAAACCTACAATTGCATTTGAAAACAGTTTTCAAAGTTACAAAACAATATTAAACTTCATTGCCGTAAAGAAACAATTCAATTAGTCTGCTTAATTATAATTTCATATACCTAATCATATGTTAACATTAATAGAACTAAAACAAAACATGTCACACCGTCTGGACCGCATTACCAGTATGTCAACCAATATTGGTGGTCTCCTTTGATGTGTATTTATTTACGGTCTATTTAGCGAACGTACATATATACCAATGTACCAAATGTCACATTGGTGATATGAAAACTGACCACACGACATGTCATACTACATAATACATATCACCAACATTTGTCGATTTTCACATCGTCTGGTCTCGCCTTTAGCAGTTTGAGATTTGTCTGAATTATCAATTACATAATATTATTTTTTCGGCTTTATTTATTTATATAATAAGTGTATGTTGTCGACAGAATTACAACAACAATTGCATTGGATATAAAGCGCCGCATGAATTAAATAAAGCCAAAAAAAATATTTTTTTATTTAAATCGTATTACTCGGATATAGGAAAAAGAGTAGGACAAAATTTAAATCAAAACTAAAATTGTTTAAATTTTTCTCAACAAACTAGCGCTATTATTTTTAATAGTATTTTAGATTTGGTCAATATGATTCGCTAAATTATTACGTTCTTACCTAGTATTAAACGTAAAAGTTGGTAACTGTAATTTTGTAGTTTGGGGGGAAGGAGGGGGCGGGGGGATTTTTACTATTTTTTTGGATCATATTTTTTAACATCATATTAATTGATAATACAGACAAATCTCAAACTTCTAAATGAAAAACGACGTATAAAATAAGCATTTATATTGTGAAATTTATTCAAATTTTAAAATTGCCGCCAAAAAAAAACGGCACTTCCAATGATTTTAATTTCATCTGTTCCGAACTCAGGACACTTCCTTCAACTAGGTTCACTATGATTTTCTTTAGTGACAGAACTTTTCATTAAAATTGGTTTCCAGCACACCGTGTTGCCTGATATGCGCCACGTGCATATAGAATTGCAATAAATGTATTGAGTTTTTCAGGAGTAAAATTCCATTTAGTTCCTAACACCCGAGATGCCTCTTCTTCTGTGCATTTTATTATGTGTTTCATTATATTGTTGTCAATAAACAGAGAAAATGCAGTTCTCACTTTTCCTTTCATAATATGCGGTTTGGCATATCCTGTCGGGCCTGCAACCTCCCTAAAAATATTATGAATAGGCGCCCGTCCTGGTGTAGATCCTTTTTGTATTTCCTGCCATTTTGTACCATCGGCCGCAATTTCGATGCATCGTTCTTCTTCTTCACTTTCTGAACTGAATAACCGTCTCTTTCTCTTTTGTCGTCTTCGTCTATTCAAATTATTCTCTTCTTCACTATCTTTACCTGATGACTCAATTCCGCTTGTATTGTCACATAAACCATAATTTGTTTCTACGTCAATCACTTCACTATCAGATAGTTCCTCTTCACTGAATTCTGAACACTCTTCATCTATATTATCTATTACTTCCAATAATTTCAAATATCTTGAATTTGTCGACATTTTTTGGGTAAAAATTATCAATACAATAATGAAAAAAAAATTTTTGGCTCACAAAATAGCACTATAGCCTGAAATGTTCAAACTACATAACAAATATGAGTAATGCGTTGCGAATATAATACGTATACATAATTATACACCGATAATATTGGAATGGAAAATTTTATTTTTTTTGTTTTAATTTTTTATCCAATTTTGATACATAACAGCCCGATAACTAGACTGTTTTCAAATAAAGAAAATGTAAAATAACCCATCGTCAAGTGACTTCTTAAGTGTCCCATAGACCACTTTTTGCGAAAATGAGTTATGAGTGGATTCCTACTAATTCGACTGTGCTCTTTCAGAATCTTTAATCAAAATTGTCCTTAGTCCAATATGCTTCGAGATAGCGTATTTTCATTTTGTCTTAAAGACCATAAAAACGTATTTTTAAAATATTTGTTCAGTTCTAAATTGTCCTACAATCTACAAACCAAATTTCTGTGAAATAGGACATTTTTATATGAAATTATCTAATAATTTCGATTTTGTTTTTAAGTGTCCTACATCCACTTTATATAGATTTAGGACAAAATTAACAAATTGGAAAAATTTTAATCCATATTATATTTAATTGTTGCATATCCTAAATATATGGATATGGGACAATTATAACTATAAAGTTAGTGTAAACTAAGCAAAATTCATTTTATTTTATTTTGTTCTATATCAAATGGATCATAACCTTGATTGGAAAATACTATAAAAGAAACGAGCTCATGTCGTATTTATTCAGTTTTCCTACATCATTCTCGGCGAGTAAACGTCGATTTTATTTCATATTTTTGTTAAGTGTATTATATAAATAGGGGAAGTACATATTTAGGAAACGTTAAAATTTTAGTGAAAGGAATCCATTAGGATATTAAAAGCTTTATTAGTATAAATCGCTCAACGTACACACTCACAATCATTAACATCGTTGAAATGAATGTAGCTGAGTTTTTGAGGTAAGAACATTTTTAAACCTTTTATAAAAAAAAACGCTGGCCGTGGTGTCCTCGATAACTTGAGAACGGATGGAGATATCAACTTCATTTCTTCACTACATTTAGGGTGTGGATGGGATGGGTGGGTGGGGTGGTGGGTGTGTGTGTGTGTGGTGGGTGGTTGGTTGGTGGTATGGTGTGGAGTAGGACTGGGTGATGGAAGTGGGATTGATTGGAGTGGGGAGGATGTGGGTGTTCAAATTGATGACTTTGTGTAACTTGAATTTGGTAATGGCTTTGACGGTAGTGTTTAATCATTGTATTCTTATCATAAATCGTAGTTTTAACTTTTAAAAAATGAATAATTGACTAATAAATTAGCCGTTTATTTTAAAAGTGGGGCAAGTCCACTTTTTAAAAAATTCAAATGAGGGCTATCTATGTACACGACAAGATTTAATTAGAGAAATTGTTAAAATGATATATTAAAAAAGTGAACTTTCTCAACTCTCAAAATAAATGGCTCAAATATACAAAACCAAATAAATACTTTTACCAGATTATTTTATTTCTCGTAAAAGCATAATCCATAATTCCGTAGACAATAAAAAAGCTCCCTTTCCCGCCTTTTTATTTTTAATTTATTACTTTTTATCAACAATTTTTTTAATAATGATTAATGACTAATTAACATTTTAGCGAAGAAGCACGACAGCTAGAAATATCTTCACCAGTTCGCTCTGTGGATTCAGTAGTTCAACGGTATAAAATTTACAAACACTTTAGTTTTGTATGAGTTAAATATTTGACTTTTTAATAATTTTAGTGTATTTGCTGAAATTGATCTGGACTCGTACGACGATGATTGTAAAGCTAGCAATGATAACTCTGGATTAAGTTTGTTTGGTGATGACTCCATAGTCGATCCCAATTTTGTACATGATGAGATGACGATAATAATCAGAAGACTCTACTTCAACCAAGGAACGTGATAGAGCAAGGCACACCGGCGCGAAAACAAAATTAAACAAAGAAAAGTGGAAAAAACACTCCAATCAAGAAAACGGCAATCGGGGAAGGAATACGTAAATTCAATTGGTAAAATAGTCCCTGGAAAATCAGTGCAACCTGCCAAATGTGACAAATCATGCCCCTATTCGTGTACATCATTTTTCCCGGAAAGTGATCGCAAAGAAATACATGGTAGTTTTTGGGTATTAAGCGACTCCGAAAAAAAAACATTTTATGCAAAATTTGTAACAAGAGCTCAACCAAAAAGGAAAAGAACAAAATCAGAAACTTCTAGAAAGCATAATTCATTTCAATATTATTTTCAACAAACTAACAAGAAACTCCGCGTATGTCGATCTTTTTTTTTGGCGACCCTGTCTGTATCGCAAAGAAGCGTATATTAGTTCTTTAAATGTAATGTCGATCCGGATATTGGGGCACCAAGGCCAAGTACAAAAGGGAAGCACGTGAAGAAAGCCATTGACAATGACCTTCGTCAAAAAGTACGGAAACATATAGAATCCTTCCCGTGCGTGGATTCACATTATTTACGAGCTGGGACCCAACGACAGTATCTGTAAGCCGGGCTTTCAATTAAAAAAATGTACAGGCTTTACAAAGAAGAAACAGGGATTACAAACCAAAATATCATATATACCAACGCTTCTTATACTTTCTGCCGTAGGCACTTGGCGAAACACACTTAATACACACATTTTTAAAATTTTTTAAAAACACTTGTTAAATATTTCGCAAAATTACAAAAGGTTTAAAAAATCACTCAATCGATTTCGGCTTATTAGGCCATCATCAGGAGTATCTACTAAACTGTAAAAATAAAAATGTAGTTAGATATATATATATAGTTGGAAAAAGCAAAAAGTGAAACCAAAATATACCAATAAAAAAATGTGGGAGTGGTAAAAAATAAAAATTAAACATTAAAAAAGGGGTGAGTTAAACACAGGTAAAATTGGTGAGAGCAATAAACATTAAAAAATAAAAATTAAAAGAGGGTGAGTTAAACACAGGTATATGATTATTGATTAGTCAACGGTCGAATAACAAAATTCCAGATGTTGATTTTTTTTATATTTTTTTTTTTTATTTTTTATTTTTTATAACCCGACGAATTAGTAATTTTATGGTATGGAATGAGTATGTGAATAAAACAATGCGGGGTCGGTAATTGGTGAGAAACGGATTTCTCTCTGTTCGTTGAGGATATTTTGGTTAAGAAATATAGCTTTTCGGATTTCGTAAGATTCTAAGTTGTCTAAACGTCTGCTTTTTGGTTGTACATGCAATATTTCTAAATTGTTTAAACTGGATGTGTGATTTTCTAACGTTAAATGATTATAAAGGGATGATTCATGGCTACCAGATAAATGTTCTTTAACTCTAACTTCAAAATTACGCCCAGTCTGTCCGATATAAGAGGAACTACAATCATTGCAATTGATCTTATAAACGCCAGACTTGGAAAGGCGATCAATTCTTGGTTTGTTGTTAAAAATCATTTTCTTAATTGTATTATTGTTATAAAAAGCAAAGCTAATATCTGTATATTGTGTCACGATGTTACTAATCCGTTGACTAGTTTTTCCTATATACTCTAAGCGGCGCCAATTTTTCGGCATTGGACTATCAGGTGGATAAATGTTAGCTAAAGCTTTATGCTTCAGTTTTCTGTTTAATAGCTTTAATATAGTCTTAGCTGCATAACCGTTATTCGCTGCTATTTCTAAAATTATATTAAGCTCTTTGTTATAATTGGATATGGTCAAAGGAATGTTTATTAATCTATCTAAGAATGAGTGGAAAGCTGACATTTTAATATTATGGGGATGGTTTGACGAGTTAGGTATAATGGCGTCTGTATACGTGGGTTTTCTATAAATTTTGAACTCTAATGAAGAATTAATTCTGGTTATTGTTATATCTAGAAAGTTAATAGATTTGTTTTCTTCTTTTTCTACCGTAAAATTAATGGTGGGATATTGAGAATTTAACCAAGTGAGAAAAGAGGTTAATAGCCTATCAGTTCCATTCCATAGACATAGTATGTCATCAACATATCTGTACCAAAAGATCATATGACGGAAATAAGGATTATTGCTTGATACAATCGTTTGTTCGAAGAAATTCATGAAAATTTCTGCTAACAAAGGTGACAGAGGGGAGCCCATCGGTAGACCATCAGTGAATCTGAAATACTTATTATCAAAGCAAAAATAATTTTGTTTAATACAAGTTTCAAATATCAGCTTCAGTTCATTCCGAAGGCTTCCATCTGCAACATCCCTATCCAAGTAAGTATAAACTATTTGAGACAAAATGTTAATTGGAATAGAAGTGAAAAGACTAGCAACGTCAAACGAAACTAATTTTGAGTGTAGTGGAATATCAACATCTTGAATTTTGCTAATCAATTCTACCGAGTTCT
Organism: Tipula helvola; assembly: GCA_963556165.1. Taxonomy (NCBI): domain Eukaryota; kingdom Metazoa; phylum Arthropoda; class Insecta; order Diptera; family Tipulidae; genus Tipula; species Tipula helvola. The sequence continues at coordinate 175,578,594 of OY744483.1, read as the reverse complement.
TAACCGAGAAAGCCGAAACGAAATTGGTATGACTGTTGAAAAAGTTTATGAAACCCTTACATAGCTTGTAGGCAGGTGCATTGCAATACGCTACTATTGGTCTAATTGGAATGCCTTCTTTATGGATTTTAGGTAAACCATAAAGAATTGGGGCAGATGGATTCATAACCGTGTACCTCCAACCAGTGCCATCAAAGACCTTTGGGCATTGGTTGATACACTTACTGACCAAAGTCTTAAATGACCTAGTAGGATCTCTATTGAGCTCTAATGCGTTGCTTTCTGTAATGAAATCAGAAATTTTATTGTAATAATCGATTCTTGTGAGAACAGTGATCGTATTGCCTTTATCCGCTTTACAGGCTATCAGGTCATGATCACGTAACTTTTTCTTAATCGTACCAATCACTTTAAGGTTATTATTAGAAGAAAAAACAGAAGAATGAGAGGAGATTGAGGAGGAAGCGTTACTCAAGCCTTTCTTAATTTGTAACGCACATATTGCTTTCAGTTGGGTTGACTGGCCGGATAAGGCAGTTTCGGCATCTATAGCGAGACTTTCAAATGACTGAACGCCGATTGTATTTGGCACAGGAGCAAAATTTACTCCATTGCTCAGCATTTGAACCTCTACGCCACTGAAGCCAACGGAAGACAAGTTCTTAAAACGTGAATGGAATTGGAAACCAGACATACCACTATTACCTCTATGGTTACGTGGATACGCCCTGTCTCGCAACACATCCAGTTTAGCTTTTTGCTTTACATATTGAATATGAGAAATTTCGGCTACCTCGGCACGAAACTTATTATCCAACCAGTCAAACTCAACAGAATGCAAGCGAGCCGCTAACTCAGTATGAACAACTTTAAGATGGAGACATAAGTTGTTCCTGGTAGCATACCCTTTACGTAGCTCACTATTCCTCCAACTACTACGAGCTAAATTAATAGCTCTTCTACCCTCTAAAGATTTAGTATTACATTTTATATTAGTATAATTTGGTAACAAATTTAACTTTTTACAACTACTGTTGAACCAAATCTGGTTATTATTAAAACTAATTCTTACCAGTAGACGACGATATGTTACGGCGAGGGTGGCCAAATCTGCCAACTTAATACTTCTTATACTTTCTGCCGTAGGCACTTGGCGAAACACACTTAATACACACATTTTTAAAATTTTTTAAAAACACTTGTTAAATATTTCGCAAAATTACAAAAGGTTTAAAAAATCACTCAATCGATTTCGGCTTATTAGGCCATCATCAGGAGTATCTACTAAACTGTAAAAATAAAAATGTAGTTAGATATATATATATAGTTGGAAAAAGCAAAAAGTGAAACCAAAATATACCAATAAAAAAATGTGGGAGTGGTAAAAAATAAAAATTAAACATTAAAAAAGGGGATAGGGATGTTGCAGATGGAAGCCTTCGGAATGAACTGAAGCTGATATTTGAAACTTGTATTAAACAAAATTATTTTTGCTTTGATAATAAGTATTTCAGATTCACTGATGGTCTACCGATGGGCTCCCCTCTGTCACCTTTGTTAGCAGAAATTTTCATGAATTTCTTCGAACAAACGATTGTATCAAGCAATAATCCTTATTTCCGTCATATGATCTTTTGGTACAGATATGTTGATGACATACTATGTCTATGGAATGGAACTGATAGGCTATTAACCTCTTTTCTCACTTGGTTAAATTCTCAATATCCCACCATTAATTTTACGGTAGAAAAAGAAGAAAACAAATCTATTAACTTTCTAGATATAACAATAACCAGAATTAATTCTTCATTAGAGTTCAAAATTTATAGAAAACCCACGTATACAGACGCCATTATACCTAACTCGTCAAACCATCCCCATAATATTAAAATGTCAGCTTTCCACTCATTCTTAGATAGATTAATAAACATTCCTTTGACCATATCCAATTATAACAAAGAGCTTAATATAATTTTAGAAATAGCAGCGAATAACGGTTATGCAGCTAAGACTATATTAAAGCTATTAAACAGAAAACTGAAGCATAAAGCTTTAGCTAACATTTATCCACCTGATAGTCCAATGCCGAAAAATTGGCGCCGCTTAGAGTATATAGGAAAAACTAGTCAACGGATTAGTAACATCGTGACACAATATACAGATATTAGCTTTGCTTTTTATAACAATAATACAATTAAGAAAATGATTTTTAACAACAAACCAAGAATTGATCGCCTTTCCAAGTCTGGCGTTTATAAGATCAATTGCAATGATTGTAGTTCCTCTTATATCGGACAGACTGGGCGTAATTTTGAAGTTAGAGTTAAAGAACATTTATCTGGTAGCCATGAATCATCCCTTTATAATCATTTAACGTTAGAAAATCACACATCCAGTTTAAACAATTTAGAAATATTGCATGTACAACCAAAAAGCAGACGTTTAGACAACTTAGAATCTTACGAAATCCGAAAAGCTATATTTCTTAACCAAAATATCCTCAACGAACAGAGAGAAATCCGTTTCTCACCAATTACCGACCCCGCATTGTTTTATTCACATACTCATTCCATACCATAAAATTACTAATTCGTCGGGTTATAAAAAATAAAAAAAAAAAAAAATATAAAAAAAATCAACATCTGGAATTTTGTTATTCGACCGTTGACTAATCAATAATCATATACCTGTGTTTAACTCACCCTCTTTTAATTTTTATTTTTTAATGTTTATTGCTCTCACCAATTTTACCTGTGTTTAACTCACCCCTTTTTTAATGTTTAATTTTTATTTTTTACCACTCCCACATTTTTTTATTGGTATATTTTGGTTTCACTTTTTGCTTTTTCCAACTATATATTATGTGTACCGAATGAAATTTGTGATTTGTACATGAAGAATTAAAACTAAACGGCAATATATAATCATTATTTTTTTGTACTTGTTCTATTGCACATATTGTACAGTTTTTAAATAATCGTATTCATTCAAACTTTTTGTTCATTTTACGGCGAACATTCACCTTTTCATAATCCCATTTATTATGTATGGATATGATCTTAATCCGCATTGGCAAATTGCTTGCCAAACCATATGTTTTTTTGCCAAATTTTTCAACAGCTATGGTAGTAATTGCTCCGTCCAGTTCTTTACCTTTCTTTTTGATGTAATATTGGGGACCTGGAAGTGTCGAGAAATCCATTTTGACGTAGGTCTCGTCGTTCATTACGAAACAAGAATCTTTTCTTTCGTTCAACCATTTGTTGTGTTTCTTGACTCGATCGATCCCTCTATTAAATACTTCAACACTTCTTTTGGGGATTTTTGACTTCTTGTATGTCCGTAGATTATTTCTGGTTTTAGCTCGTTCCACAATCGATTTGGTTGTTTTGGTTTTTCTGGCCAAATCTCGCACAGACATCGAGGGATGTTTCGAAATGACTCTTACAATTTTCTGATCCAACATTTTATTTGGAGCACCTGATTTTTCTCCGGATCCGGGCTTGCGTGATACAGAAAGATTGATTTGACATTTTTTTTTACATGTGTTACCATATTATTGGAAACACCGGCCAATTTACCAATTTTTTTATTGGTATACTCGGGATGATCATTGCACAATCTAATTATTAAATCTCATTTTTCTCCTTATGATGCGTCCATTTCGAAACAAATAAAACAAATTTCCAATTTGACGTTTATTCGTTTTTTTAAATTGTTTTTCTACAAAATAACGGTACCAGTTTTTTTCTTTTGCGTAGTAACCTATGAGATAATATAAATTTGGGAATCACAAATTTCATTCGGTACACATAATATATATATCTAACTACATTTTTATTTTTACAGTTTAGTAGATACTCCTGATGATGGCCTAATAAGCCGAAATCGATTGAGTGATTTTTTAAACCTTTTGTAATTTTGCGAAATATTTAACAAGTGTTTTTAAAAAATTTTAAAAATGTGTGTATATACCAACGAATATAACCTATCGTTCTTTATTCCGAAAAAAGATATTTGTGATAATTGCTGCAAATATAGAAGCCTATCGAATCCAAACACCACACAGACCGATGACTACCAACGTCATACAGCATTGAATCAAAGCGCTAAGGAACGGAAGAAAGCAGACAAACAAAAGATGAAGCACGATAAATCTGTAGTACTGGTATCTTACGATCTACAAAACGTATTTACTTTACCAAAAGGAAATGCTTCCAATTTCTTCTATAAAAGAAAACTGAACTTTTATAATCTTACGGGTTATTGTCACAACAATGGTATTACATATTGCGCAATGTGGTACGAGTGCCAAAGTGGTCGAACGGGCAACGACATTGCCAGCGGATTAATCAAAATTTTAAAGGCTGTGTTTATAGACAATACTGGTGTGAAAAAAATTATATTGTGGTCAGATTCGTGTGTTCCGCAAAACCGCAATAGAATTACTTCTTTAGCATTGCTAAAGTTTTGCGAGGAAAATGAAATTTACAGCATTACTCAGCGATTTTCAGTTCCTGGACACTCACGTGTGCAAGAGGTGGACGCAGTTCATAGTTTAATCGAGCGCCACCTTAAACATATTGAGTATCACAGCCCCGTATCTCTTGTCAGACATCTTGCAGCAATGAGATACGATAACGTATCACTTAAATTGATGCAGATGAAATCAACAGATTTCTTTAATTACAATAAAGCAAGCCTTGAGCTTAATTTCTCCAGCGTGAGCAAAGAGATATTATCAACTCGGGATAATGTCCCACTCGGCTATCGCCTCGTGGGACAAACTTATCCCTCATGGATAATATCTCGTTTTGCTCACTAGTACCATAAATAACTATTATTGTGTTCTTAGCAGTGTTTAAATTCACTTTTCGTTCCCTTCTTTAATCTCTCTCTGTGAAAGGAAACAAAATAATTTTTTTTTATATCTTTCCCAAGAATGATATATTACAAGATTATTCAACTCTAAAACCGTTACTCTCTTTTTTTCAAATTTAATAAAGCGTAGGGACCAGTCTCTATATCTTTCTTTTTTTTCGTATCGTAATACGATTTTATTTCACTCATAGCTGGTTGTAAAAGTAATAATTGGGAAATGAATTATGGATTGTAATTAACTTGTTACATAATATTATTCAATAAATTCAGTATAAAAATTATAAATAGGAATATATTTAATTATTTATATTTTATTGCCTGCAATAGTTGTATTTTTTAATTTGTTTTCGTTTTTATTTTTTTAAATTTCAAGGTAAATATGATAGGTAAATAGCGGTTTCGTTACGTTTTCCGTTACAGTTAATATGGAGTATATCGTTTCCGTTTTGGTTACGGTACCAAAATTTAAATTCCGGTTTTCCGGCGTTACGTTACACTAACGTTTCACAACACTGATTTTTACCGTATAAATCATAAGGGTTGGCTTTTCACATCTACTCGTATGGAAACTTTGGAACTTGGAAAGAACTAAGAGAAAAGCTTTACTATAATTTTAAAGAAACTCGATCATCAGTAACTATACAAGTCGAATTACTAACCATGACGCAAGATAAGCAAGATGGTTTTAAAATATTTGCTACCAGAATAGAAAAACTGGTCACCGAATTGAATAATACATGTATTGACGAACAAGACAGAGAGTCAGCTACCGTGATTACTAACATAAATGCTAAATATGGTTTGCGAGCATTTGAGGACTTTCTGGCTGATAATATTGGTAATACCATAAACGCGTTTAGTTGTGAATCTCTTAACAGTGCAATAGCAAAAGCCATTGAACATGAAAAAGGACTGGACTCACGAAAATCCGTTACGCATAGTGTTACTAAATCAATTGGTTTAACAAAATCGAATTGTCAAATCTGTCATCGTAGTAATCATTCAGCCAAGACTTGCTTTTATTGATTTCAAAACAATAATCGTGGCAATAAATCATTTCATCAGCAAAGTGCTAGCCATCGAAAGCTTATTAATCATATCTCATCTCAATGTAACTATTGCAAACGGTTCGGACACCATATTAAGAATTGTTTTAAAAAAAGGAATGATGATAGGCTCCTCCAACATTCGAATTCAGGTACATCAACCGCAAACCATAACATAATTATGCCATCAACGAGTAATTCTACAACTAGTAATGCTCAGCCGGGAAACCCGGCGGGATCCGAAAGAATGAATGGTACTCCTGAGTATTCGACAAATAATCAAAATTTAAGTAATTTGTTTAAAACCGAAATATTTAATAAGATTAAGAATTGATTTGTTTTCCTGAGGAAAGGGATATCAAATGAATTATCATATACCTTATCAACAATTCCAACACAAGTTATCTTCGACGATAAACTGCAATTAAATCATAACTTTTATATTGTAGAAAATTGGTCTTCTACCTATAAATGGTCATTGAAAATTTCAATAAACGATTACTCGATTGTTCTTGACACTATTAATATACCTAATAATGTAAGCATTCAGGTGCTGGAACATGTTACAGGTGCTGGAACACAATTATTATGTTTATTTATCATTGGTGATTTCTCCAGGCGTATAAATGATATAATAAATATTTCTGTAATTAATACCACTGAAGATTCAGTAGAAATTGATACGACAAAATTTGAATTTGATAAATAAATGGGATAATAAGCTCGATAAAAGGTTGCAAATACTTGAAGGAAAACTGAATTTACTTTATATCAATAAAGAAGAAAAGGGAATGATATTGAACCTATGGCGATATTATAATGATGTATTCCACCTCGAAGGAGGTATATTAGCAGAAACCTTACCGATTACTGCGTACACTCAAAGAAGAAGTGAACAGGCAAGTTGACGAAATGTTAGCTCAAAACATAGTGGAGCCTATAGTGAAAGCCCATGAAATTTTCCACTATTGGCTGTGTCGAAAAAATCAGCAGATGGTAGTAAAAAATGGCGGGTGGTAGTGGATTTTCGCCGGTTAAATGAAATTACCGTCGATAAAATGTTTCCTTTACCAAATATATTGGACATACTTCACGAACATGGTAATATTAGGAGATATGTAAAATGAAATGCTATGTGACAAGGAGGAGGGATTTGGTAACAAATGATAATTACGTTAATTCTGATTTTGTATTGTTTGTGTTTTATTTTTTGTATTTTTGAATGATCCCCAGCGAAGCGATGCCCCATCCAGACAGAAGCATTGAGTAAAGAATTATATCGCCCAATTCTCATGTTGCTCACATAATATTATGATCTGAACAAGCGGCACAAATTTTCAGAAATAAATTTTTGAACATTGTGGATGCTCTCTGAATGGAGTAAATTAAATTCTTAAGGATTTTCAATTATATACTAGAGATGTTGTCGAAGATGAAAAAATGGTGAATGCGACTTTCATTTCTGCTCAACACGGATCAGTTCTAAATAATCTAACATTATTTATGAGTCTGTGATTTGGTGGTATGAAGGTAGAAGATTTATATTGTCGTAACCAATTGTGATATTAGAGAAGAGGTCTCCAAATTTAAGAAAGGCCGTGACATATTTTCGTATTATAAAAGTGATTATTATTAATACGTGATAATTAAATTTAGTTTGGCTGCCCCTTTTGAAAAACGTCAGAATATTTTATTGAATGTGTAGTGACATCTAGTGGCAAACGCTCTGTACTTTATCTTTGATCGTGCTGCCTCTTTCGTACAACAATAGATGTCACTAATTCAAATAAAATGTTGTAAATATCAAAAAACAATATACATAATTGCGTTCGTTAACCATCAACAAAGTTAGCGAAGGTACAAATTTTATATGGCAAATTGGAATTTTTAAAATCTAAATATCTCGTAAATGCAATTGCATCCTGAAAAAAAACAATTACACCAAAATTATCACGAATAATTGTAGTTTCATTGTGCCAATTTTAATAAAAATCCGAAGTTGTGTATGAAAGTGGACTTAAGCCCCCGTACCATTATTTTAAATTTTTTGTTAAAATTTAAAGGTCAGAAGAAAATAAATAATTTTATTTGTTGATTGTGATCAGACACTATGATCTTTTGCTAATTATTTTGTAATCTAGGTAGGTAAACTAATAATGCACCCATGACAACATTTTAAATTTAACATCAGCAGTAATTCAAGCTTTCAAGAAGCCCGTAAAATGAAACCCACCCCACGCGCTGCACGCTAGCCGGCTGAAATTGCTGCAACAGGTAACTTCTTTTAAGTCTGCAACGACGATCTATCGTATGATTGAAAATCGTTACACTGTGTTTATATTTCATATTTGTTTTGGACCGCAAAACACTTTGCAGCTCCAGAACCATTCCACCATTTAGGTATTTAGTTGTTGTGCAATTGGATGATACAAATAAAATAATATTTTAAATGAGAATATGGAGTAGAATCAGAATTATTAACTCATGCAGCATAACTCAATCTTAATATCATATCCCTATTGTTGATGATTTGATTTATAGTTGTTAAAAATCGCTCCGCTACGAATGTTGAAACGAAGAGAATAAGATGAGCGAGACTTTTGTTTTCGAATTTATTTCATAACTATGTAGTTCGGAATTTCCCGGGAAAATATTAGTATTTGTAAAATCACACAAAGCCAAAGAATCATAATTTAATTCAAGGCAGGCCTAATAATTACTCCTGCATAGTTGTTTTATTGAATTTAAGAAAAATAGGTTCAGCATTCTAAAAACCGAAAATTATGTTTTCTTAAATGCAATAAAACAAACCAACGATAGGTTTTAATTCTTAAATGAAAGTTACAAATGTTAGATTTTTCAACATTCGTAACGAGGCGATTTTCAATCAAATCGATATTTATGAATTAATCGTGCAATCCAATGTAATAGCACAATCATTACAATTCCAGAATCTGTTGTTTGGAGGTAACCATCGTTGCAATCGAAGAAAATATGTACATATGAACTTTAATTATGCTTAATAATGATATCTGTGCTCAAAAGGTAAACTATCTTAAGTCGACTTAAGCTGTTTTACCTTTTTTAAAATTCAACGTGCTCTATCTCTCCTCTAACCTCACTTAGTTTAACTTAAGTGGTAACACCTTGTGGCCAAAGGCTTTTAAGTGAAAAATGAATATAATATTCAATCTTTTCTAACTCTCTAAAAAAAATTTTAAACTTGAAATAAGATGTTTTACCATTTGGCCACAGATATAGAAACTGGATTTATGATTCATTATCATAAGATAAATAGACATATAGAATTCGTAATCAAAGAGCTCTTTCTAAAACTCACAACAGAATTGAAATATGTATATCTTTACAGGTGCATAACAATATTTAGTTAAGTAAAATATACATAGCTGCATCCAAAAATAAACAAAAACATGCAGTTTTTCGCAAATTACAAATTTTTTTATTTGTTTTAATTGTTTTGCGTATTATTTCTCATATTTACCAATTGACCTTTTTCCTCCAAAATTTTTGACAGATAAAATTTGGTTTTTGTGAACGTGTAGGACAAAGTATAATTTTGAGCTGTGGAATTTTTTGTGTTTTTTAATTAATTAGTGTGATTTTTAATTTATTTTAAACTGTAATTTATTTCTAAACTTTATTAGAATTAAAAATTAATAAAAATTTATAAAAATTTCTTGAAAAGTAAGTAGAAAAGAGTGTTTTTTTAAAAGTGTTAGTTTTGAATAATTTTTTGTAAATTTCTAGAAATGGATGATAACAAGAGGATCTCGGTATAATCTAAATATGCCATGAGCCTTTCGGGACCTGAGAGACAGCGGTACGAGGTGAAAATTTCAGGAGTCAAGAGTGACCCATACTTGATGAAGCTTGATGAGCAAAGTCTGTAAACAAATGTGACGTTTTTCGAAATATTCCAGTATCTGGTAAATAAGAAGTCATATTACACGTCCAACGAATTAAAAGCGTTCAAGTCGTTAGAGGCCTACAAATTATTGTATATAAAAGCGGTTGGGTCCAATATTTAACCGGTAAAAAGCACCAAAATGCACACATTGTGTTTGGCAAAGTAAATTCTTTAAAAAAATTACATATTTAAAATTAAAATGTTAAAACTTTTTTGAGCAGGTACTTCATTATCAGTCACTAAATTTACCACCATTAAAAGTATGGACCCATCATGACATTACGGGCTTCGTTCACAACGGACACTGTACTTGTGTGGCAGGATTAGGAGAGTGTTGTTCCCAGATTAGGGCCGTATTATTTGCTCTGCATGAAGGATACAAGCGCATTTTATTGATTCATGTGATAAAATGAGAATTAACTATACACATAATATGTGATTTTATACAAATTTATTTCTGATTATGAATTAACTGATTAAATGAATTTATTATGTGATTTTATACAATTTTAGTTTTATATTAAATAATCTTATTTATAATGTATTGTCTTTTATTCATTATCTCCTAAAATTGGTGAGTTCAAATTGAAAACTGCGCAAGATATTTTCACCATATAATCGAAATACATGTTTTCATTAATTTTTTTGGAAATAGCTATAATCGGTTCTTCATTCGCTCATAACTTCTTCATTCGCTCATATCTGGATGTAGAGGTTGTTGATTTTTTCTTATAATCCAAATGTTGAGTTAGAATCCAGTCAGGGTTTAAAATATCATCTAATTTAGGCTTTTAGCAGATTTTCCGGATATGAAATGTCTGGAGCAAACAGTAGAGTATCTTAAGGCTGTTTTTTTTAAGTCTTTCCGATTAATTGCCTTCATCCAAGCTCGCTGGCGTTCCTCAGCCAGAGTATTCCATCGTGTTTATCTGCTTTCATTTGGCACTTAAATACACTACACGTTAGTGGCATTTTCACAAAATATAACACTTATCTATTAAAATATTTTATTTATTATGGTATAAAATGTTATAATTATAATTGTTTTGTTTAATTAATAAATTAAAAACCTTCAAAATTACTAATACTCGCTAATTTAATACTTTTTTACTTCAAATTGATTCACTTTTCACTTTATCTTGTCCTACGCGCTCGTTTGACGTTTCAAATAATCTGTATTTGACAGATGAGGAAAAAGGTCAATTGTGTAAATAATAAATTTTGGTATATAAGCCAGCACCCTGATTCTCTAAAAAATAAGATAATGGGTAAACGTGTAAACTCGTAAAAATCAAAGCTTTCTTTTATTAATTTGCAATTTTTCGATTTTATTTGAGGTAGTAATCAAATCGAAAAATTGGGAATTCGTTAGAGTAGGCCTCTCTTTTTGCAAGTTTACTCATTTACCCATTATCTTATTTTTTAGAGAATCAGGGTGCAGGCGAATTTCATCCAAAATCACCAGTTCACAATCAAGCTCTAAGTATGTCAGTTGTTCGCTATAGTTAAATCAAAATCAAAATGTACTTTAAAATTTTGTTCATTGTTCTTCTCGGAGTTGTTGTAAGTATTTAAAAAACATACAAAATTATGAAGGTTTCCATATATAATTTATTAAATTTTTTACAGGTTGCGCATGCCCAGTTTGCTGCTTCTGATGATGTAGTCGCTCTTGTTAAACCTGCGCGTGATCGTCTATGTAAACGATTTACCCATAGACACTTTGGATCCAACGGTCACGAGTTCACTCGAAATTCTTAAACGCAGTCTTAACGATGCAATCAATAAACTTGATTACATTTTAAATGACGAAACCGCAACCGTTGCAAGTGCTACTGCCACATTGTCAAGTGTTATGCCTGTTGTAGTGAAAGATGTGGGTAATCTTATAATATCCCTTTCTAAACTCACTGATGTAAATCAAGTTATAATGTTAATGCCATTGTTGAAACTTTAACATGTCAATAAATTTCTATTTATTTAATTTATTTTTAGATTTAATTTATTATTTTAAACACATAATTTATTTTATTAAATTTAATTTATTTAATTTAATTTTATTTTATTTTATTTTAATCACCATTTTGGTGTTTTCATAACACCGTGCGAGGTAGGCGACATGTCGCCTTGTTGAATTTTGAGAACGGACTGAGAATCGATTAATTTTATTTTTTAAATTTTATTTTGTTTTGTTTGTGTGTAGTGTAGCATGTGCTGCGATTGGTCCAGCAAAACAAGCAAAGGGGAAGTCAACCCACTACACATGTGAGTAGGAATGTGCGCTGCCCAGTTTGTAGTGGTTCATTGGGTGAACCGCTACAGGACTCCCCCCACGAGTAAATTTCCCCCTCTGTAAGTATGTACCTGTGTGTTGCTTATGCGTGTGCTTGTGCGTGTGTGATGCTTGCGTGCGTGTGCAAGTGTTTGTGTGCGTGTGCGAGGGATCAAAACCTGCTAAAATTCTCTCTTGAGAAAGCCCAACGAAATGTATACTAATGCTATAAAAATATATATCATGGTGAATGTATTTGTGAAATAATATCGTATATATATATATATGGTTATGGATACAGTGTAGAAAACATAAATAATCGCATACTACGAAACTAAAAGAGAGTAAAATCTAAAAGAATAAAAACGAATCATGTGCAACTGTCATTTTTGGAGAACACAGAAGAACAAAAACAAATCAGTAAATCACAAAGAAGATTCTGATCGAGTATATGTAGCGTGGATATTTTTCAAAGGTAAGAATTAATATTTAAATATGTATAATTACCAGTAATACTTTTTATGCAAATTTTCATTTGTGCTTAATGTGATTTCTATTTTTTTTTGTTTTAGGTGATAATTTTTTAGACTGAAAACTGCAAATTGAAATATTGATTAGTCTACTGCAGGTGAGTGAACAATTATTTTGCAATAAAGTTTTGTTAGCAATTTCCGTTTAGTGGTATATTTAAATTAATTTTTTTTAAATCAATTGTCATAAATATTTTGTATAATTCCGTCGAAAGCTATAGTTAAGGCCCGCGTAATATCGTTTATTTTTTTTGCATAGTTTTGTGATGAAATCCCTGTCTGTACCCTAGTGCTGTATTGTGATATTTTTTTATTAAAACAGTGATATTAATCTGTGATATTAGAGTAGAATAAGTTAAATCGTTCCTTTTAAAGCACACTTGGGTGACGGGGTACTCTACTGGTTCCGTAAGTTTTATTTATTTATTTTTTTACAATTATAACAAGTATGTCTCGTTATTGTTGTGTGCCAGGATGTAATCCAAAAATTAAAGAAAACGACAAATTCTCCGCATTTTCATTTCCTTACTTTGAGGAAATGAAGTCTAAGTGGGTCGATGCTATTGGTCGTTCAAACTGGAAACCAACTAAATATTCTCGCATATGTGTTAGGCATTTTAAAGAGGATGATTTTGTGGTACGTTCCAACGTTAAATACAAAAGAAATCTGTTAAGTGATAATGCGGTACCATCTCTTTTTTTATCACAATTTCCACCATTGCTGCCTTTTCAATTTGAACAAACTGAACAAATTGAACCGACCTTCACACCACCAGACTATATCGCAAGTTTTGAAATGTTTGTTAACAACTTCGGGGAAAGATTAAATACTTCCAATTATTTAACATATCAAAATTCCGAAAAGGTGGTCTTTTATAAACTTAAGAACTCAGATGATGTTGGGTGCAATATTTCGACGCGGATATGCGTCAACAATAATCTTAACGTTAAGATTATCGTTAATCATACACAAATATTTAGTGCGGATTTACATTTGCTCCCCCGTAACATGAAAATATCGAAATGGTCTCAACTTTCTTATATATTATCAAAATAACAAGAAAATTCTAGTGAAATTATGGAAACTCGCGAACACTTGTTAAGTTGTGCCAAAGAATACCATAAACAAACGAAAACCATAACCAAAAACCATGTTTTGTCTATTTCTTACTTAAAATACAAAATAGGCATAGTGCCTGCCACCTATGCAAATATAGTAAAAACATTTAAAATAGCATTCAGACAGAAAATAAAGATGGCGAATAGCATAACTGATTTTTTTTTTGTTTATACATATACATTTATGTTTATATAATGCCAATAGAACTGTAAGAATGTATGTGTTAGTAAACAAGAAATTTATAAATCTGGTAAAGTCATATTGTTCGTGCATTTTTGTACACACAATGCATAATATACAATTTGAATATAAAATGTAAACTAAAAATTATGAATCAATCGAATTCGAAATGCATTTATGTTATGAATATAAAAATTTTGTGTTATTTTTACGTACAATTTTTAATGCATGTGTTATAATACACGTTCGAAAGGGATATAAGTTTAATTATTTTGTCAACGAATAAATTGGAGTATGTACGTACTATGTTTTGCTTTTTTTCTGAGTAAACAACAAAAAAAATTAAAAAAGAAATAGGACAGATACAGAATTATTGACAGAACTATGGTTTTTAAAAATCAGTTTGATTTGGCAGCTGTGCCATTAAAATTTCCAATCATTAGCCTGACATCTTGTTTAACCATTATAGCATCCCGATTATTAATGAATCAGTCTTTATCCTAGAGATGACTAGCATCAGTTGTGTGCGTGTACACTAACAATAGTTAGGTTAGCTAATTATTTTCATTTACATCATATATAAAATTTAAAAAAAAAAAAAAAAATCTAAAATCAGCAATTAAAAAAAAAAAAAATTTTCCAACATGAAACACAATTAAATTCAATCATTTAGAATTCTTAGTCGGCGGTTTTTGGTCTTGATTTTATTAGTCTTGTCATTTAATTTTTGTAAATGCCAACCACAATGCTTTCTAATTAAAACTAGAATTAGAAACTTGAGCGCATTTTCTTTGTGTTGTCACAAAACTGGTCATTTTCTTCAGTGATGTTAACACATTTGTTGTATATTGATTGTAATATGTTTTTTTCTCCAAACTTCTTGCAAAATATTTTGCAAAACTTTCTACGTGCAGGCAGGTTAGTTCCAAAAAGAAATCTGTTGGGTTTCTTAAATTTATTTTTTCTGTCGGATTAAAGTAATTTTTAAATTTGATTAAGTACTCCGATGGTAATATCAAACTCTCTTCATTTTTAGTCATAATTCCAATACACGAATCACATGAAGATCTCTTGATTAGTTTATGAATGACATAGCCGAGAAAATATCGTAATGAAGATAATTCTATCTCAAATTTGTTGTTAATAAAATTTTCAACAAATTCAATTTCCTGTAAATCCATTTCTGGTGGTTGATACTTGAATAGCTTCAGGTTCTAAAATAATTGAACAGTTATCGGATTCATAATTAAGGGATGTGGAATGGAAAACAATTTTACTGGACATAATTTTAGCAATTATAAAACTAAAGTCGTAAACCGAAGGGTTAAAATTATTACCACCTCCCGACCGAATTTGAAAAAATAGATTTTCTAACGCATCTTGCTGCAACTTGCGTGTCAATATACCTTAAGTAATCGCAAAGATCTCTTGTAATTATTAAAATGGCTTCGATAGTTTGAAGTAGGTAATCCTTTTATGCAATAAATTGAATTTTTGCTTACAACTTTTATTTGCTTTAGATAACTTTTCATTTCCTTTAAAATCTCAAACAGTTCATTGCCATCTTCCAGAGTAAGACCCGAACTAGCTTTGTTAGAACATAATTGGCTTCTGCTATTTAAAGCATCGAACAATCGATCCAATTTTTCTATAAAAATTCCCGTAGCAAAAGCACTGTCAATTACTTTCTTACCTTTGAATTTTTTTAAATGAACAAAAGTTATAATTTCGTTTGCGCTGCTCCTGCTCAATACTTGTGTAGCCAAATTAATCCTCATACGTTGAAAAGTATTCGGGAATATGTGTTTAGTTGTTAATTTGGGACAAACCCTCGTTATTGATTTGTAATCTAAGAGTTCCTTAAGAACATCCCATGTAACTGACCATTCTCTGACTGAGACCATTTGGTGTTAAGATATCGTTGTTTAGCATGGTATTTCTCATAGACTTAAATAGATGAGGAGTATCGTACAGTGCAAAAATTTTTCGATTGTTAATAATAAAATACGGTTCATCTAAAGTTGCTCCTAGTTGTTTATAAGCGTTCCTATTATTTGAACCTTGGTCGCAAACACATCCCCAAATTGTGATTCCAAGATCGTGTACTTTCTCGATGTTTTTTTTTTTTTTTTTTTTTTTTTTTTCGCTTTCGCTTCATTTGAAGTTTCGTTATCATTTTTTTAACGGATAATGAGTGATTAATTCATTGATCCAATCCAACATTAACCAGCCGTGATTTTTTCATCACCCGCCTGGAATCGAACCCGGGACCTCCGGAGCTTAAAGCAAACATGCTAACCACTGTGCCACCGGGGCGGCCACTTTCTCGATGTTGCTTAATATTAATTCTTTTAATTTAACACCTGTAATGGTACCTTGCGTTGCTACATAACTGATCACAAACTTGTCAGTACTAAACAGTCCTCTTGACATAAATACACAAACATGAGATGCTGGAATCGGTTCTCTTCTGCCATCTCCATAATCTACAAGTCCATCGATTTCATCTAGGACCCCGTCATATTTCAAGTCACTTCCCAAGTATAACAAAACTGAAAACTTCAATCGGTTTTCCGAGTTTTGAACCAAAAAATCGGAAAATGATGAAATTTGGTTTCCAACTTTCGACACATAGCGTTGGAGTGCAAATTTTTTTTTTTATTTATGTAGACGCCATTTGTGCTTGTTGATTTTTTGTTGTAGAAAGCAAACGCGTATCAATTGCTATACGCTACATTTTTTTTGGATAATTTTCTAATTCGTACATTTCGAATAAAATTAATTATTGTTAAAATCATCCAAGGAAAAGGTAAATATAGATAAATATTTTGAACATATGAATAATTATTTTTTGTATAATAAAAGTGTGAGGTTAAATAATTGTTTTTTGTAAAAGTGAATTATGTGATATAACAAAAGTTTTCATATGAAGTTTATATGGAAATAGTGTATTTAATTTACATTTTTATTTATTATAATTGTAATGATTTGCAAATTTAATTCGTCCATTATGTAGTTTAAAGAGTAATTTTGGTTTACTTGATTCATTTGGAACAGTTTTATAATTTTAAATGGCAGAAATTTGGTTTTAAAAATTACAGAAATTTCATAATAAACTATGTAGTGTTACGAAAATCATAAATGTGGGAATGTTTAGTGGCCCACATGTTTATTTATAGTGTATTTAACATTAAATTTCTGTAAAATATAAAACTGTCCAAATGAATCAAGAAACAAAAATCACCCTTTGAATTCATTCAGGATTAATTAAATTTTAAAATCATTACAATTACATCAAAAAAAAATTAATATGTCAGAAATATGCTATTACGACCAATAACTCTAATTATTTTTAATTTCAGATTGTTCATTGGAGAAATTCTTAAAAGTCACACTCAGTTTGGCCATTTCTACATCGGATAAAAATATGACGCATCCACATCGCTTCTACATTTATTTTTTAAGTAGATTACGTAGATTTATTTTTTTAAGTTTACATTTATAAGAATTATTTAGATTAATTTATTTATAAAGTTTATATGTATGTACATATTTAATTTTATACGTATATAAATATAATAATAAAAAAAAATTTAATAAAATTTTAAAATAAAAAAAAAAATATTTTTATTTAAATATGTGTGTACAATACGTATGTATGTATGTATATAAAAAAATTTCCCCGCCAAAATTGCTATTATATGCCCCGCCCATTTTTGTGCGACATAACCTAACTTTTTTTGTCATCATTTTCCGATTTTTGTGGCCAACTTTCATAGTAAATCTTAGAATAAGTCGGACATTATTTCGGAAAAAAGTCGGTGATGAAATCAGCAAAGTGTCAGAAAAATCCAAAAATTGTCGGATATAAAAATACTTGGTTTCGTATTTTAATTTCATCAAATAATAAAATGTGTTGCTTTGCTAGATCTGACATATTGCGTACCTTCTCTTTTATTTGGTCTAGTAAATGTTAATTAAATCCTGGTTTTAGATGACTAAGAATATTCCAATTATTAATAGATTTGACAGAAGGTAGTTGCAACTTTAAGGTATTTCGTAAAAACTCATACGTGGAATGCGACCGAAATTCGATGGTTTGAGCTAAAATTCTTTGATTTTTCGAATAACGTATATTTTAACTTCGTTTTTGTAGCAGCATTTTACAGAACTCTTTGGTATGATCGTTGACATAGGATAATAGCTGGTTTACATTCAACGACATTCGACGTCTGCAAAAAAGTTGAAACACAACATATGAAAAACAACAAAGACACAAAGAGAAAAAAAATTCATCTGCTTAAAAAAGTCAATTGAAACCCGAGAAACAAACCCGAAAATCGTTTTCTGCTTTTTTTTGCAGATGTCGAGTTTCATCTTTTTTCTGTAAAATCGTCGATGCGTTGATAAATAACTATAATAAGGTTACAAAAAGATGAAAATCAATCATTTGTATTGGTTTGTCACATTTTTTGTTTAAATTTATTTTTTAAAGTGTAAAGAAAACGAATTTTTGTTTTGACATCTGCATCTGCAAAAATCTTTGAATGTAAATCAGTCTTAACTCATCTATGTGTTCAGATATATTCTTACGTTTCAAATTCTTATATTTGTTTAAAACTTTGGATTTAATTTTATTCTTCAAATTGATGAGGCGATTCTGATTTTTAAATTTGGTGTGTTTTAGTTCTAGTTTTTTTGCATTTACTTTTAACTTCGTGTTCAGTCTTGTATAATATTGGGTAATCTTTTCATTTTTAAGACAATTCTGGCAATCAGTATCTTGAGGAGCGTCAAATATTTTGGTCGGTGTTGAAATTTTTGAATTACTCGATAACACATTCAAATTAGATTTTTGAAGAACTAGTCTCTTTCCTTTAGCTGGAGGATCAATGCAGCAAGGAGCAGCAAGATGCGTTAGAAAATCTATTTTTACAAATTCGGTCGAGTGGTGGTAATAATTTTAACCCTTCGGTTTACGACTTTAGTTTTATAATTGCTAAAATTATGTCCAGTAAAATTGTTTTCCATTCCACATCCCTTAATTATGAATCCGATAACTGTTCGTTTATTTTAGAACCTGAAGCTATTCAAGTATCAACCACCAGAAATGGATTTACAGGAAATTGAATTTGTTGAAAATTTTATTAACAACAAATTTGAGATAGAATTATCTTCATTACGATATTTTCTCGGCTATGTCATTCATAAACTAATCAAGAGATCTTCATGTGATTCGTGTATTGGAATTATGACTAAAAATGAAGAGAGTTTGATATTACCATCGGAGTACTTAATCAAATTTAAAAATTACTTTAATCCGACAGAAAAAATAAATTTAAGAAACCCAACAGATTTCTTTTTGGAACTAACCTGCCTGCACGTAGAAAGTTTTGCAAAATATTTTGCAAGAAGTTTGGAGAAAAAAAACATATTACAATCAATATACAACAAATGTGTTAACATCACTGAAGAAAATGACCAGTTTTGT
Source organism: Tipula helvola (assembly GCA_963556165.1). Taxonomy (NCBI): domain Eukaryota; kingdom Metazoa; phylum Arthropoda; class Insecta; order Diptera; family Tipulidae; genus Tipula; species Tipula helvola. Next base: position 175,559,146 of record OY744483.1, on the reverse strand, counting down.
GACAACACAAAGAAAATGCGCTCAAGTTTCTAATTCTAGTTTTAATTAGAAAGCATTGTGGTTGGCATTTACAAAAATTAAATGACAAGACTAATAAAATCAAGACCAAAAACCGCCGACTAAGAATTCTAAATGATTGAATTTAATTGTGTTTCATGTTGGAAAATTTTTTTTTTTTTTAATTGCTGATTTTAGATTTTTTTTTTTTTTTTAAATTTTATATATGATGTAAATGAAAATAATTAGCTAACCTAACTATTGTTAGTGTACACGCACACAACTGATGCTAGTCATCTCTAGGATAAAGACTGATTCATTAATAATCGGGATGCTATAATGGTTAAACAAGATGTCAGGCTAATGATTGGAAATTTTAATGGCACAGCTGCCAAATCAAACTGATTTTTAAAAACCATAGTTCTGTCAATAATTCTGTATCTGTCCTATTTCTTTTTTAATTTTTTTTGTTGTTTACTCAGAAAAAAGGCAAAACATAGTACGTACATACTCCAATTTATTCATTGACAAAATAATTAAACTTATATCCCTTTCGAACGTGTATTATAACACATGCATTAAAAATTGTACGTAAAAATAACACAAAATTTTTATATTCATTACATAAATGCATTTCGAATTCGATTGATTCATAATTTTTAGTTTACATTTTATATTCAAATTGTATATTATGCATTGTGTGTACAAAAATGCACGAACAATATGACTTTGCCAGATTTATAAATTTCTTGTTTACTAACACATACATTCTTACTGTTCTATTGGCATTATATAAACATAAATGTATATGTATAAACAAAAAAAAAATCAGTTATGCTATTCGCCATCTTTATTTTCTGTCTGAATGCTATTTTAAATGTTTTTACTATATTTGCATAGGTGGCAGGCACTATGCCTATTTTGTATTTTAAGTAAGAAATAGACAATACATGGTTTTTGGTTATGGTTTTCGCTTCTTTACAATTTATATTCTTTGGTTGTGCTTTGCATTACTTAATATTAGCTCGAGATACCGACGAAAACGATCCTCATTTCGGCAAACTAGATATAATTATTAATCAGGTTGAACTGTTAAATAAACAAAGGCCAAAATGGTCCGAGACCATTGTCTTTGCGTTTTTAATATATGCTCATTCTGCAGCAAACTATAACATTTTAAGAAAATTTTTGATATTGCCCCACACCAGCTATTTACGGCACATCTCTTCCCGCATTCATTTTTCATTTTTTCACAAATCCAGATTTTTCTAACTTAAATATTTTTTTACAATACGATTCCGTTCATTTATTTAAAAATATAAGAAATAATTGGTTAAATTTAACAAATGATAATAAAACTTTCTTTTTTCCGGACTTTGAAGACTATTCTATCAAGCAGGCATCATTTTCTAATTTTGAAATTTTATATAATAAAAATAAAAGTAGATTAATTCAATTACATAAGTAAGCCTTACAAATTGGATCACAAAACTATTTATCCTAACAGCCTTGAAAGACAGAATGTTAGGTTAGTAGATAATATATTTCACGATTCCACTAATGCCGCATTAAAAGAATTTGATGATATGATAGAAACAGCTGACTTCTGTGTTATTATACGGAAATGGTGGAATATAGTAAATACAAAGGATACTTTAAAGGGTACTTTTAAAAGAACGGAATCGGCCCTTCCAATAAATTCTATTACAGACGACAATTTCATTTTTTTAGAAAAATTTTTAAACTGGCTTGAGGTATGGAACTCCAGTTGTAATAACAGTGGTATATTATAACTACTAGTACTTTCAATGCCCTAAGACATACCACTCAAACTCTTTTAGAATTTATTAAATTTTCATTTTTAAATATTAACGTAGAATACATTTTAATCGGAAAGTTGCAAACCGATGATTTAGAAGGTAGATTTAGATTATATCGTTCATTGGCTGGTTGTAACTACAGAGTATCCTACACAGAAGTCATTGAGAGCGAAAAAAAAATTAGGATACATAATATTTTTGGACATCACCAAAAAGATTATAAGAAAATGTTACAACCAACTAATGAAAATTCATTGTACGAAGAGGTTGCTGATTTAGCAGACTTTAGTGTAATTTTAGACGATAATGCTTATCTGGAAAAATTAGAACTTGATGATGATGCTAAACTGTACGTAAGTGGTTACGCAGCGCACAAAGCGTTGAATTATGTGAAATTCAAAGCTTATCAATTTCTATTATTGCAAGATAAAGGAGCTCTCATTAACTCACATTATTTTAATTGCTTGCAACGTGGTGGGCTTTCTGTTGCATCCCACGAAACTAATTATATCATTTTTCATATAAGTTCTATTTTTCAAGCCATATTAAATAATGATGCATTAAAAACAAAATTTTTTGAATTAAAAAATCACAAGCGCATTTTAATAAGTTTAACGTTAGACAGTTTAAGAAAAGACAATACAACAGTTATTGATTTTGATTATGAATGCCATTGTGGATCAACTAGTTTTAATATTTATTATAGTATAAGCAAATGTTTTGCAAACGTAATTTTAAATAATTATGTAAAAAAAATAAACGATAAATGTCACGCGCTAACAGATATCACAAACCAAAAATTGCTTACGTTGATATAAATTATTATTAAATATTTATATTTTATTTAGTTTGTTTATTATTAAATATTTAAATTATTTTGAATTAAACACATATATTAACAATTTTTCTTTTTTATGAATCACACACCACAACCATCGGACACTGGAGTCCACGAGATATAAAATGCCAAAGGAGAAAACTGCCTGAATAATCAATCTAGTCTTTTTGTATTATTTTAATATTTTTATTTTTATTGATATCTATTATTGAATTATTTAAATTATTTTATATTTTTATTTAAAATTTGAATTATCTTTTTATATTTTTTATGATTTACATTGTTACTTAACAACTAATATGAAGTTTTTTTAAAGGTTTTTACGCCAAATGGAAGCCAATATCCATGTGGCTTTTCCTTACTAAAAAACTAATTAAAAATGAAAGCGATTTTTGTTTTATTATCATTTTCAACCAAGCTTTTCCTAGTAATTTTGTTTGGGTAATACAAGAATACCTTATATTTCGACCTATTGGTCAACTTTAGGGGCATTAAATAACTATTTAAATATAAACTATTATAAACTATAAAAAATCTTGGAAACTATTTTTAACATAACTATTTAATTTTTAAACTAACTAACTCGTGTAATATGTTCAAGCATACGTAAAGTTCATATAGTATGTATGTACAACACTTCGCTCAACAGCCTCAACTTTGGAATTCGAGCAACAAGTTTCAAACGCACTTCTAGTGTAGAGTGAGTAACCTCTTCAAAACTGAAATGTGAAAGGTTTGCTATCTATTGTCAGATGGTTCCGACCTCCCTTCCACCATGCACAAGTATAACAATATTAAGCAAGTTTCACGATTACGATGTACAACCCAACACTCATTCGACCGTAGGCGCCCCTTCCCGCATATAGTAGAGACCCGAACAGCAAAAAAAAAAAAAAAAACTCTCCCCTTTCCAAAATATTTATTAAACAATTTTCCCTCCCCTTCCAGAACCTGCCCCGTCGCCAGAACACCTCCCTCCCTTCCATCCTCCAGAACATTCCCAAAGGCCGCTTCCACAAATATACCTCATTTTACAAATAGCCTCAAACCAGTTTTCCAGCCAAGACAAATGAGTGACAAATTGTGCATCGGCCTCCCTATCAATGAAATTCGAACAATTAACCCTTATAACAGGTAAAAGGCCCAGCTACGAGGACATAACATTTATGCCATAGAAAACGAAAGGCCCCAATACGGGGACATATAAAGTAGGGCATGGATGATTAATCCGTTTCCAAACAAAACGAATCTGCAATTTGACATACGTCTTGGAAGAAGTGTGAACCGATCCCGATGGAAGCAGAATTCCAAAACTTGAATAAAGTTCTGGAATAAATCAGGATGGAAATTGCATCACAATCGGTTAAAGGAATAGTCAAGTTCCATACTACCTGGCCATATTCCAAAACTCCATTCAAACTTCAGAATTCCACTTCCATCGCACAAGCAAACTTCACCAAAATCAGCTCACACTTTATTCGAGAAAATTAATTTTGAATAATCGATTAATTTTCTTCAATTAATCGAACAGTCGATTAATCTATCCAGGTCCTAATGTGAAAAATGTAGTTTCATTTATATAATTATTATAAATCAACTAATACATTATAAATATCTTGAATTTATATCTCAATAAAACTAGTTTAAATGTTTTATTTAAGTTTTCTTTCTTATAAACGTTTTATAAGCTTTCATCTAGTTATCCGTCGTCGTCTTCTATAATAATTTTTAGCGGGCGAAAAGCTCTCGACCCTCAGTTAATTATTCGAATGTGATTATTGATAAGGGAGGCGATGCACAACCCATCACTCACCCGTCTTGGCCAAAAACCGGCTTGAATCTATACTTGTAAAATGATGTTACGGAAACGGCCTTTACAAATACTCTGGAAAATGGAAAGGAGGGAAACACTCTGGCAAGAAACATATTCTGGAAAAAGAGGGAAAACCACCCAATAAATATTTTAGAAAAGAGAGGATTCATTCCCTTGCCACTCAAATCTCTACCACATACAAGAAAAGGCGCCCACAGTCAAATAAGTGGCGAACTGCGCATCGCAACCACGAAACCCGCCCAACACCACCATACCCACGCATAATGGAAAAAAATTCGGAACCATCCGATATGAGATGGCAAACCTTTCACATTTCGGTCCCGAAGAAACCACCCACTCCACACCAAAAGCACGTCTAAAATCCACCGCTCGAATTCCAGAGCAAAGGCCATCAAACGAAATACCATACATATATACTTTATGTATGCTTAGACATATAACACGAAATACACTTCCTCATCTTAGAAATACTATATGTACGTATTTTTAAACATATTCCGCATACTCCCGATGTGTTTGGATAAAACTATCCAGCAGCTATATTTACTCTTACGATATACCGTAATCTTAAACTATGTAGTAGTTAAATTTAAACTAGTGGTCGGGTATTTGATTCTTTTGTATTATTCTTGCGTTCGATCTCCACGTCAACTTGTTCCAATCAACCTGTAAGTAAATCAATTTTAATAAAACTTTCCACTTACATTTTTTATGTTCGTATTTTGCTCGAATAAAGCTTTCTAGCGCTGAATCAATTTGTGTTTAACACCTTTATTTATGTACACATTCGTTTATGTGAACACCAAGATTTTTGTGTACTCCAGCACATCGTATGCATAAATAAAATTCCGATATTCCGAGCCCATCGTGGTTTTGAAGAACAAAAAAATTGATATAAATCGATACTAAGATCAACGGATTACTATTTACAAGTTGTGTTGATTGTTAAAAATTAAAAAGGAAATTATAACAACACATAAAACTTTAAATCACGTAAACTAATGTAAATCAAATTAAAAAATCACTTAAACTCACTTTAATTTCTTGTTTGTAAGTTCAACGTCACGGTTTTTGAGTTTTGACAATTTGACATTTCGTAAAATTGTTTTTTTTTTTAGCAGAAGAGCGAAAAAACAGAGAGTAAAAATGCTCAATTATCAATTGATATTAAGTAGTGTGTGATATCCTTTGGAATTAGTAGTGGTATGAAACGAAAAAATTTGAATTTTTTTTATATGGTTTTTCGTAGCGACCAATCCACTAACCAGGATATATTTTTAAATATGGGTAAGAGAGCTATACAACGCAGTCAGGCTTTCTCAAGAGAGAATTGTAGAAGGTTTTGATACATACCAATACCAACTCATAGGGGATATTTCTTTTATAGGATATGTGTAAAGAGTGAACACCACGGCTTGTAAAAACATTTTTGTTGGTTTTGTGTGTATTCAAAACCAACTAAAATGTTTATAGAAATGTTTTGTTTGTTTCCATAACTGACCTATACCAAAGATCATAGTATATTAGAGATGAGTCATTCAGTACAAAAAATAAAAAAGACTAGGAAACCCTCCCCTTTCTTTATATACGGTACTTTTGCATAGGTTAGGTTAGGTTAGGTTGAAGTGGCTGCTATCGCACACTTAGGCCAGCAATGGCCCGTTGTGATACCACAGGATCCCATCTCCCCGTTACTCCCGTTGAAACCAACCAGAGCTATTTATATAGCGTAATAAATCTCGCACTCCACAGTCCGCGAGTTCCGAAAGGCTGTCCATACCGTACACACCCAAATACTTATGCATAGGAAGTGTTCCAAAGTCTCCTCCTCCTCTTCGTCCATGCAACTTCTACAAAAGTCATTCGTCTGTATCCCCAGCCTTCTCGCATGCTCCCCAAAAAGGCAGTGACCTGTCATTATCCCTACGACCAATTCTATTTCTTGTCTTCCCAGGGATATTAGTACCTTGGAGCGCCGCAAGTCCAGTTTTGGCCAAACTTGCTTTGCTACCCTGCACGTGAGAGTGTTGATCCACCTCTCATTTGTCAAGGCGATTGCCCTTTTACTGAGCGCCCATTTTAGCACTGCCATAGGCCTCCCCAGACCTACCATTTCCGGCTGCATCTGGAGAGTCGTACCGTACCTAGCTAGTTCGTCCGCCCTGCAGTTCCCCGTGACGTCCGAGTGACCCGGGACCCAGATTATCTGGATGCTGAAATACTCGCTCATCTCGTTAAGAGATGATCGGCAATCCAGCGCCACCCGCGACTTCAGACAAACTGCCCCAAGTGACTTGATCGCTGCCTGACTGTCCACATAAATTGCGATATCCCTCCCGGATACCACATTATGCTTCAACCATGTCATGACTTGCCCGATCGCCACCACTTCAGCCTGGTACACGCTGCAGTAGTCAGGGAGACGAACAGAAATATTAACTAAAAATTTTGTTCGTTATAAGGAAGAAACGTTATATCAAGAGATCAATTTACCTACATTTGTATGTACATATTTCTCGAAGTTTGGGATTTTATATAAGTTCCTTATAACAAGACTTTCGTTATTATCACGATTCTGTATATCCAAGCTTATATACAAATGTAGGTGGGGCATTTGCATTTAAATCTCACATGTTTATGTCCCCAAGCATTTTTCTTGTCCCCTTAGCATTTTACAGATAATTTTTAACGGGTATAAATTAAGTATGTTATTTGATCAGAAATTTATGAAAATGTATTTTTTTAAATTAAGTTGGACTTTTATTTTTAAAATAACGAGTTTTTTTGTCATGAACGTTACTTTATTTATTTTAGATAAACTGTGAAATTCAAAAACATAAATTTAATTTATCGATGTTTATTTACATTGGTGATATGTCTACTTTTAAATGGTATATTAATCTTTTGTATTTTCAAATTAATAATTTTAAAAATAACGTAAAACGTATTTTTAGGTAACGTTCATCCCCAAAAAAATTAAAATAGCACAAAATATTATAAAAAAAATGCACAACACAATTCTGCTAACGCCCAGATTTAAAAGAAAAATAAATAAGTTTCAAAAATTATATTTTACATTTTTTTTTTTAATTGGTTTATTATATACATACATAGTATAATTCATAAAGCATGAGATTTGATAACATTCAAATGTGAGATTTAAATGCAAATGACCCAGGTAAATTGATCTCTTGAATAACGTTTATCCTTAAAACGAACAAAATTTTTAGTCCCTTGAGGTTCGTTATAAATAACCTAGTTCGACTTATAACTTGCTAAAGGTTCAATTTGAAATGTAAAAGGTTCAATTTGAAGTGAAAAATTTTCAATTGTTCTTTAAATGTTCAATCTTCTCGACGTCCCTTTGTAGAAATTTTCTACAAAATTGAATTTTGAAAACCAATCTCATCATCACTAATAAATTCGTAAAAATAGAAATAAAAATTAAAAACCAGAAATATTTCTTTTTCCAAGGTCACATAAATGTATATGGCTAGATGTATGGACGTTTAAGCAATGCTAAAATACATACAAATTTTCTAAATATGTACACATAAACAAAAATAAAAGATAGATTCCAAAATAAAATACAAATGTTGATTTCAAAAATGGATGGGAAATGATTTTTGTTACATCATACAGGTACATAATGAATCATTATGAATGGAAAATCCCTACTAAAAAAGTGTATGTACACAAAATGTCTATCTTCTTCAAGCCTTGCGGTATAAAACAGATATCATAAAACAAACGTACACTTGTGAACTAAGCACACACACACTGTTATTAAATGGGAATCATACAAAAATCGAGAAGAAAGTTGGTACATTTCTTCACATAAATTAAAACATTGATATGTATAATATATTAATTTATTATCAATCTATTACAAATAATGAATTTACCTTTTGTTTGGATAATAATTATTTTTTAAATAAACTTGTTGAAATGGTTTTGTGATTGTCTAAATTAAAATATTATTGTATTAAATACCCCGAAATTTATGAAAACGTTTAATGTACCAACAGCAACAATTAACAAATATAAAATTGTTCTTGTATTTTAAAAAGAAATGTTTGAAATGGTTATATACATGAAAACATGAGATAAAGTAGAACAAATGTATTTTATTTATGTATTTAGAAAATACGATCATACGACCGCAAGCACGATTGCATTTTAATATTGTATGAAAGTAGAAAGAGGAAACATTATAAAGTAAACGATATAAACCTCTCGTTCTCGGGTGTTACTTCTGGCTACAGTACGAAAATTGTAAGTAATATCATTCATATACATGAGAGTAGTATGAACTTTACTTCTCTGTATATATTTCTCTGTGTTAAAACGTTAAATATTTTAACTGTGGTAAGAAATATTTAACTTACCACATTTTTTTAACCGATTTGCTGTTCCAAATGCAACTAGTTAAACAGTTAAAAATTTAATGCTGGAGATATACTCGACGTTACTCAGACGTTTTAAAAATGTCAAAAACGTGATTACAAGTATGCTCAAGATAAACTCAGTAGTGAATTCGCGTTTTTGGCATCTTTTGACATTTATACGTCTGTTGACAAGTCACTTACAAGTTCTAGATGAATTGCCTTCGTCGCTAGGCATATGAATATGGAAATGTATCCCTTTGTAGTTTTGTTACAGCGGCCTTTCCACAATTTTATATTAACCGGACCAGCGTAGTCTACTCCGCTGTTAGTGAACGGTGGTGCTGGTGTTACTCGTTCTTTTGGTAACATGCCCATTAGTTGGTGCGACGCCAATTTCCTCGCTCTCGTACAGATTATACATTCATGTATAGTGTGACGAATCGTATTTTTGGCGTTTATTACCCAATACTGCGTTCTCAGGTGTGCTAAAGTTGCTTGATTGCCACCATGTATTGTTTTTATATGAGCTTCTCTGATAAGCAAACTTGACAGCTTGTGACCTCTGGGTATTATTATCGGATGCTTTTCTTCAAATGGAAGACTAGAATTTGTTATTCAACCTCCGACTCTGAGTAGGTCATTTCCGTCCAGAAATGGAGTTAGCGTTATGATTGTACTATTCTTTGGTAGGTTTTGATTCGCTTTTAACTTCTTTTATTCTGGTTCAAAACCTTCCTGCTGTGCGACTCTGATTATTGGCCTTAGCGATGTATTCAGTTCTTCTTTTTTAAAATGGGAGTTGTTTTTAGCTTTTGATTTTGCATTTTATGAAAATCGTAGACAGTATGCAATGCTATGAACCAGCCGTTGTAACGAAGAGAATCTATCCAATTCAATCACAGGTTTTTTCACTGTTTCACATGCTGCCCGCTTGTTCCATTTCTTCATCATTGATTTTTGTTATTGGATAGCTCAAATCCTTTAGCCATGTTGGCCCTTCCCACTAAATTTTGTGGGTTAATAATTGAACTCGGTTTAATCCTCGAGATGCACAGTCAGCAGGATTCTCATTAGAGACCACGTGATGCCATTGGCTAGGATCGGTGATGGCTTGTATTTCTGCTATTCTGTTTGCCACAAAGGTTTTATGGATTGTGGGTTTCCTTTTATCCAGCCCAAGACTGCTGTGGAACCGCATTTTTGACATTTTTGAGCAATTTAGAAAGTAGCAATGCGGCATTCAGCTCTAATCTTGGTAGTGATATTGTTTGGTTTAACGGTGCAACCTTCGTTTTAGCAGCAATTATTGTGACTTGGTTGTGCTATATACCACTGCAGCATATGCTTAATTCGAGGCGTCACAGAAACCATGTAGTTCAATTGTGGCGTTACTGTTGTAATTATTCCAACGGTGAATTCTGATTTCCTCTAAACGTGGCAATTCCATTTTGTAGTTTGAAAGCCCATAAAATCTTGATGTAGAATTTTTCCCTGGATCACCACTGGTGCTAACCATCCTAGCGGATCGAAAAGCCTTGATGCCTCTGATAAGATTGTTCGTTTGGATATCGTTGTTTTGGATTCTGGCAAAACAACTTTGAATTGAAGTCTGTTGAAGAGTTCCACAGGAGTCCAAGTGTTTTCACTGTATCACTAAATTCTATAGTATGGAGTCCTGTTTCTTTCAGATTTTCTGGAAGCTCTTCTAATAACGCCTTTTCATTGCTGGACCATTTTCTGATGTTGAAACCTCCACCGGAAAGGAGAGTCAGTAGTTCCTTTTTCGCAGCGATTGCTTCTGCGATTGTGTTAGCTCCAGATAGAAGATCATCTACATACAAATCGTTTTGAACAATCTTTGAGCCAATTGGATATCTTGACGCTTCATCCATGGCTAATTGTTGTAACGTTTTTGTAGCCAAATAAGTTGCAGATGCTGTTCCGTATATAAAGCGTCAAAAACTACCCTCAATTTCGTAGTTGTGCTATCTTCTTTTATGGCGGAATGATGTGGCATGTAGTAAACCCGAGAAGCATCTTTTTCTGTGTCATCTATAACTAGTTCCATGTGGTCCAACTGGATGTACTCGTTCATGAATTTGTGATATTGATTCTTAAACTCTTCATCATTCTTGAATCTTTTTTCCATTTGAATCAATCTAGCTGCTGCTTTACTTTTAGATTCTCCTATTCCCACTTCTTTGAGTTTGTTGTTGTGAAGCGGCATCCGAACTTCGTATCGTCTCTCTGTTAATCGCTTGTGAGTCTCTTCATAGTACTGCTCACATTCGATCTCTTCAGCAGTTAGGCTTCGTTTAGGATGCAGTTCTTCGGATTCCCAAAAGCATTTTAATTGCTTGTCTATATCTGCCAATGTGACGTGGCTATTTAACCGGGTGACTGCAATGCTGCTGGTCTGAGTTAGACGACCAGATATGATCCATCCTAGCTCTGATCTTTGCGCTATGCACTTATGACGCGGATCCCTTTTTATGCCTTCTAAAATGATTTCTCCGTATATGTCGGCACCTATTAAAAGATCAATAGGTCCGGGAGTATCGAAAGTAGGGTCGGCTAGGATTATTTCTTTTTGTAGTTCGCTATCTAAACCCAATGAGTTCTTGTCTGGAAGTGGTTTAGAACTAAAAAGCATTAGCTTCGATCTTGAAAATCGATGGAAATCTTGAAATTATGTCTATTGTTATCTGTTGATGGGCTTGTCCTTTTGTTGCTGAAATTCCGGAAATTTCAGTTAGAACCCTTGTCCTTGGCAGGCCTAGTTGTTGTGCTGCTTGCTCTGTGATGAAAGTAGCCTGTGAGCCTGGATCGATCAGTGCTCTTAGTAGAGTAAAACTACCGAACATATTCTGTACTTTTACTAGAGCTGTTGCTAAAAGTAACGGGCCACTATTCTTATCGAGTGTTGAGATGTTCAGTTTTGCAATACTGTTTTCCTGATTTTTTACGTGTAGCAACGTATGATGTCTACTTTTGCAGGTAAAATAACTCAGTTTAATGCTGCAACTTGTTGTCGAATGGTTTTGGCTGAGACAATTTTTGCACAAATTGTGCAGCATGACCATCTGATTTCTTTCAGAAATGCTTAAATCTTTGAAACGTTGGCATGATTCGGTCCTGTGGTTTTTCTGACAGCATACGCAAATATTACTTGGTTGTATGTCAGTTACGAATGCGCGTCTTAGCGGTTGTGGTTGAAATCTTGCTTGTTGGGTTGGTATTGTCTTGCTGTTACCGATTGCTTTTAAAGATTGGAAACGCCTTTGTAGAAATTTCAAGAATTGTTTTGTTTCTTGAAATTCTCTTGGGTTTTCTAGAGAGCTCTCGTATAGCCATCGTGACTCGTTGTCCAACTTTTTTAACAAGCTGAAGATAATGAAAGGACTCCATGTTTCAATATTTATGCCTGTATTCCTTATGGCATGTAGGCACTCGGTTGTTGTGTCATGTAAGTGTTTGATCGCGGCAGCCGACTCCGTGTTGCTCGTATGCTGATTCAATAAAGTGTTCAGCAAATTAGATACGAGTAATCTCCTGTTGTTAAAGCGGTTCTCTAAAATCTCCCAAGCTGCATCGTAATTGTCTCCAGTAGGTTCCAAATGACTCAGTAATTTTCCAGCTGACCCTTCTACGTGACTTTTAAGGTAGTTCATTTTATGTGTCGTGGTTAGCTGATTATTGTTATGAACTAAACGTTTGAATGTGTCAGTGAAACCTACCCACTTCATATAATCCCCGTGAAAATGTGGGATTTCTACTGGTGGTAGACGAATTTCTAATGATTTTATCTTGCCTAATTCTTCTTCTTCCAAAAATGTTGTTAATTGTATTATAATCTTCTCATGTTCATCTTTTAAATTTTCGTAGTGTTGGTCTACGAAATATTTTGAATTTACTACCTGTTCTTCGGAAGTCTCCATGCATATTTGTTCATGAAGGTCGCTGATCTGCGTCATCATCCTCTCCATGTTTTTTAATTTAATTTTTAAAGCTGGTCTGGATCTGTTATCACTAGCCAGTATGTCCTCAGTTGATCGAATTTCTCGATATAAACCTCGAATTCGGATATCTTGCTGCTTCAACTGTTGCTTGAATTTTGGCAATTTGCTAAAAGCAACGTTTGACTCAATGGTCGATGCCCTGGATGGTTGGCCGTGATTGACTTTACTTGTTGATGCTCCATGCTCTGTTGTATTGTTGTTGCCCTCCTCAGATGGGATGAATCTAAACTTTTCATTTGTTCCTGCTTCATCTGATGTTGGCAATGGTGTGGATGGCAAACTCGGCGTGTTGAGTCGTTGGCGCATATCCTCAATGGTTGTTGTGAAACTTTTCGAAACCGTTTCTCTATCCTTGAAGTACTGATGTGTTGAATTCAATGGAGTTAGAAAATCTCTAATCTTGTTGTCTTCATCAATATACTCGTTGTAAGACTTCTTCAACGCTGCGATTTTCTTCTCAAGATAAGGTTTTGTTTTCCGCTGGGCTTCATCTTTCTTGTAATTTGAGATAAGTTGCTGTATCTCTTCTGCTTTTTGTTCTTGTTTTCTTAGCAGTTCTTCCATTCTTATGGTTGCACTTGAAAAAGTTTATTAGACGGCAAGTGTCAGGAACAATTTCTTACGCGAATTAGTATTTCGTGGTGCAGCTTCAATGGTTTGTTGTTTGGTAATTTACTTGAATTTGCCGGTTGTTGCTTGGCGTATTTCTAATAGGTGCCAGTTGTTTATAATGGCTCGAAGGACCAATGTTAAACTCTTGTATCGGATTTTATGTAAATTTAAACACTTAAAAGGTTACCACTGGTGGTGGTGGGGCCTTTTCTTAATTAATTGATGAGAACAACATGTTTTATTAAATGCTACGCTTTATATACAATTTTTAATTTCCAAAGTCAGCACAAAATATATAAAGTAAAAAATCAAAATATGTATTTGTAGTATACATATTATTATAAATTTAAGTTAAGCGTCAGCACAATAGATACACCAAAACTTCATATTTGGTGAAAATTAAAATGTTGGAATGTTGATGAGTCAACAGCTATTATGATGTCCTCAAAACGGTTAGGTTAGGTTTGGGTGGCGGTCCACGGTCCACCAGGACCAGGCATAGACACAAAAAGGTCCGTAGCCATCTCAAAACGGTTACTTGAGGTTAATTTTAATAATTGTGTGAGATATGTTCATAACCTTAGGAAGTTTGTTCATATTTCCGAATTTAAGAATTCAATCATTGCATGCGACTTGTTTGAATTTTACTGTTACAGAGAACCGCTGTTTTTATTTTCCGAATAATTAAATCGGGTGTACCGTTATATATACTTGCATGATAAATTACATTTGTCTATGTCATTGAGAACTAGGAACGTTAATTTGCCTATTAGTAGAACTAATGTTTACAATTACTCCGGATTACTAAATGCGATTATCACTACTTGGAACAGTTTGCCTACAGAATTAAAAAAATATAAGTTCGATTAATAAATTTAAAGCAGTTATGTTAAAACTAGTAACTTAGAATCAACGTTCTTTTACATATTGTAATTATGTACATTGTTGTGTATATGTTAATTATTGTTATATATATTGGAAATTGAAATGTTATATGTATGGCAATAAGTGAAGGTTAAATTGTTATCTGTATAAACTAAAAAAACAAACAATAATTTTCCACGTAAATATGTATATAACTAACATAATTACGAAAATAAAATTCATAACAACCTCATGTCAGTTATCAAAATTAGATAAACGCTAATCGTACCCACCAATATGGTCATTGTGAATGTACATAAGTGGAGAAATTTGTACAGTGCCACAACTATTTAAAATCAACTCAATTAACCAACCTCCATCTAGCAGAAAATTGGCTTAACTATAAATTATATACATTTAGGCGTAAGTTACGTGATCTTAATTCACAAACACAACCACAAAAAAAACAAAATATTTCAATAAACGATAAATATAAAGAAATTTTTTAAGAATTGATATCGAATGATGACTTTGAAATTTATAACTTACACTAATATTTATCACTAACAGAAAAAAAAAATTAAATGTCAAAATTTGTTAATGAGGAGTGGATCTCGTTTATACCAAACATATTCATTTGGTTGTTGTTGTTTTAAATTAACATAATGTTTTTTTTTTTGGTTGATATTTAAACACAAAGTTGTTATAATTTGAATTGGATTTTTATTTGTTTGTGTTAATGTTTTTTTTAGAGAATAGAAGAGTTTTCTAAAAATAGTGGAGGACATTTGAAATTTATATTTTTATTCATTCTAATCAAATGTTTTAATTTTGTTTAATTAGTTTATCTATACTTATGTATGTATGTAAGTTTGAATTGGAACGGAAATCGACTTTGCGTAATTGATTAGTTCACACATAAAAAAAAAAAATATTATATAAGATCATCATGGCATCGATATATTGGTAACCTTCGAAGCGGTATTTTTAAAGACAAACATTGAGTTAGAAAACAAAATATGTAATAATTTGTCAATGATAAAACGAGATTTACTTAAAGCGGTTATAGCTATACTAAATCCGGATCAATATACATAATGTGACTCTTGCAAAGCAGCTTCCAATTAAGTTTTGAGTGATACTGTGCGATTCTCTTAACATAACCGGTAATCAAAACGCACAATTTTTTGTTAAATTCTGTAATTTAAAATAAAATTTAACTTCACCAACAAAGGTATTAAAAGGGGTCAAAATTGGTCGTTTGCGGATAGCTGCTTACTTGAGGATAAATACTCGTTTAAACCTTTTAAATTTAAAGGCAAGCTTAATTCTGATAACAATTCTACTGTGTATTCAAATCCATTCACGTAATGGTATGTTGTTTGGGTACTTTAGGCTTCATTTAAATTTTGATTTATTAACTCGCGCAGTTCTGCATTCACACTAATTATAGCTTTGGAAATATATATTCTGATTAAAAACAGATTTTTTCTTAGCATTTATCCACATCAAGAAAATTCCAGTATTTTACTTCCGGAATAATGTTGTGAATATCAACACACTGGGACTGGATACAAATGAATGATTTAGAACCTCGGCTATATATGGTGCACTATGGCATGTTTAATATTTTTTAATTTCCAAACCTATATTATCAGAATGTATCCATTTGAATTACAACAAACGCGAACACGTAAAATTCAATTGACTACAGAAGATCAATTCGCTTTCGACAATGCAGCTGATAATGTTGTTAATGCGTTCTTTGAAAAGTGTACCTGTAAAAAACGTTTAACCATTTTGTTTTGTGAATGGTCTCTAAAGGCAAGCTGAAATTAATCAAGTGGACTGATTTTTCTAGAAGAGATAGACGTAAAATTCACAAGCTCTGAGGTGCTATTCTTGAACCATTACGAAAATTTTTGTAACCGACATTTTCGTAATGCTATTTTCGTAATAGTAATGGTGAAATCATAAATTAGTATTCTTGAAACCATTACGAATATAGCGACGAGAGGAAAAAAGGAATAATAACATTTTGAGAGAGAAGATGAAAATGTCAGTTCCTAAAATGGTATTCTTGAAATCCGGATTTCGAAAATTTTCGCAACGGAACGTTACTAAAATTTTCGGAGGTTTTTTCATTTCTTATTGCATTTCGTAATGAAATTTGGATTTTTATTTTAATTAAATGTTCATAAAACTCAATAATTTCTGTTGATGGTTAAAAATAATACATATGATTTGGATAAATATTTATTATTTTGTTACCACAAAAAAGGGATTGTTAATTTTCACTTTATTATCCAAGCCGTAAATTTGGACAAGCGATAAATTACAATAGTTATGCAGCTAAAGAACTTGCCAATGTAATCAAAATGTTTGAATGCTTAATTTTAACTATTTTTATTACCCAAAATGTAAGTACAATACAAAAATATACAAAAGTAATTTGCCGAAATAGCAAAAATTATGTGAAACAATAGGGCATGCTTATAGTAACAATATTCGCCGCTGTTTTAGAATGCAGCACCCTCGGTAAAGGTTAGCATGGCAAATGTTATTTGTGTTTTGTATCGAAAGTGTATGGTGAATTTAATAACAGAAAAGAATTTGTATATTTTAAAATGTTTATAAGTCGTTTAGCGACGCGTTCGAACTTCGTAGCCATAAAATTAAACATTAAACATTATTGTAACCTTTATCACGACGGTAATGACATCTGATGTGCGGAAACAAAATCAAACTCGTTTTGCATGCCCCATTTGTATAATTCAGAAATTGGATTCTATACCCGTAAATAATAATTTTACTTAAAGACACTTAGTTGACAATTATTGCATCGATAGTTGTTGTAGTTGTAACGTGCCTGATTAGTGCAATGTATTTGGTTTGCATGATAAACGTAATCTATGTTCAAATCTGTGATTGAATAACCTGCGGGGCCGACAGAGTTAGAGACCTCGCCGTGGAATTTGTTGTTGCGAGATAGTGTCCCTTAAAGATGGTTGTCGTTTTTTCCCACATAACGATGGGTATGATGTGCGAAACTTGGTGCAACTATTGATTCTGGCAAGGCTGCTTCATTGATCTTTTGCTGAGCGACGGTTCTCTCAAGATTAACTATTTTCTTAGTCAACCTGATGTGATGTACTCTTCGTTTTTTAACTTCTCGGTCAGGTTGAACACGTGGTGGAAGCGTTGGTTGCATTACTTGGCTATCATCTGTGTTGGTGTTGTACCATTCTTATTCTCGGGTTCTATTGGCAGACGAGATAGTTTATGGATTGGCCTTTTCATGAGAACCCCTTCCGGGCCTCGAAGTGATACTACTCGAATCTTTTGATCTAAACCTGGATGTACTTCCATCACACGTCCAGTCAGCCATTTTAAAGGTGGAGTGTTGTCGTCTTTGATAAGCACTAGGTCACCTATTTTTATGTTTGGTTGTTCAAGTGATCATTTCCTTCTATGTTGTAATCTATTTAAGTACTCTGAATGCCATCTTTTCCAAAAATCTTGTTTGATTTTTTCTACCAGTTTCCATCGTGATATCTCATGAATATATGTATCTTCCATAGCATCATGTGGAACTACTGATAGCAATGGTGCACCAATTAAGAAGTGTCCAGGAGTTAAAAACGTTATGTCTGTGGGATCGGCTGTCATAGATGAAAGTGGTCTCGAATTAAGACAAGCCTCTACTTGTCAAGTGACCGTTGATAGTTCTTCAAATGTAAGTGTTTCTTCTCCTATGACCTTAATTAGGTGTTTTTTTACTGACTTAACAGTAGCCTCCCAAAGTCCACCAAAATGTGGTGAAGCTGGTGGTATGAAATGCCATGTTGTCCCATCGTTTATCAATTGTTGAGCGATTTCTTTAGATGACTTACGAAGTAATGTAGCCATTTCTCGTTCAAGCTGGTTTTTTGCCCGGACAAAATTAGATCCGTTATCTCTATATAAATCACTACACAATTCTCTCCGTGCAGTGAATCGTTTGTAAGCTGCGATGAATGATTCAGTGGTTAAATCACTGACCGGCTCAATGTGTATGGCCTTAGTTGTCATGCAAACAAAGATTGATAAATAACCCTTGTGTGCTTTATGACCTCTTCCCTTTGTTGTACGAATAAGTAGAGGTCCCGCATAATCGACTCAGGTTCTCAAGAATGGTCTTCCGGGTGTGACACGAACTTCTGGTAAATTCCCTATTAACTGTGTTCCGGATTTAGCATTAAACCGATGACACTTCATACATTTGGATATTAAATTTCGTGTTAGATTTCGACCTTGTATGATCCAGTATTTTGTTCGAAGATGAGCTAATGTCAATTGTGTTGGCTTCTTGAATTAGTAGCTTAAGCTATTGGATGGTTCCTTGGAATGATAACTGGATGTTTCTCATCATAGCTCCATGTTGTTGTATTTTTAACTCGACCGCCGACTCGTAATATATCTTGGTCTAGGAATGGAGACAAAGATTTTACCTTACTTCTATTTGATATTCCTTTTTGGTTCATAAGGTCGTGAATTTCAGTTTTGAATGTTGTCTTTGCGATATTTTGATGAACAATTGCGTTCGTATTTCTTCCGCCGTAGGAGCTTCTTGGTCGGTTACTACCTTTTTTCGGCATTTTTTGATGAATCTCGCAACATATGCTATAATCCTTTTTATGGTATTGAAGTTGGTTTATTTTAGATATAATGGATCGATAACGTTGTCTGATGTTACCGTAGCTGTACTCAATACTCGTTGTTTAAGTTCCAATTGATCTGGTATTTCCTCTATTATCATTGGCGTTAGCTGGATTGCTTTCTCAAAGATAACCTCAGGCCCGTTCCACCATAAATTATATGTGTTATTAATTCTGTTGCTTCGATACCCCTGCTGGATGCACAATCCGCTGGGATGGTGGTTGATTTGACATAAAACCACTGAGACGGAGAACTTAAATTCTGGATTTCCGATATTTTATTTGCCACGAATGTTTTAAATTTGTGGGGCTTATTTTTCACCCACCCTAACACGATCATTGAATTCGTCCAAAAGTATGTTGTTGTATGGCCAAACTGCATGTCTTGCTGCACCTTATTCATTAAATTTGCAAGCAAACTTGCTCCGCATAACTATAGCTTTGGTAAAATTAGCATGGTTGCTATTGGGTGCTACCCGTGTTTTTGATGTTAATAAAGTTGCTTTATTTGATGCCCTGTTATAGAAGTATACCACTGCTGCATAAGCCACTTCGGAAGCATCATAAAATCCATGCAATTCTCCTTGTAGAGATTGATCGAATTCAATCCACCTCGGAATTTTTATCTCGTCCAACCTTGGGAGGGATTTGTAATATTGCTGACATGTGTTTTCGATGTTTCAATTTTTGGTCCAAAGTCACGCCAGAGATCCATAGCGTTTGCATTAACACTTTGGCTTTTATCGTAGTTGGAGATAGCCAGCCTAGTGGATCAAATAATTTTGACGACTCAGATAACATTTTGCGTTTGGTCATTTCTTCAATTTTGACGTTGATATTCACCTTAAATTCAAACGTATCGGTGCCTGGATTCCAAATTAAACCCCGTGTTTTTACTGACTCTGATTCATCGTTGTTGTGAAATATGATAGGCTCGAAGGCTCTCGAGTCCGGATTTACACCTTCTAACAGTTGGAAACAGTTGGAGGTCCATTTTTTCAGGTTAAATCCTCCAGATTGCAGCAATTTTATCAGTTCGGTGTGTGCTGTCTGAGCTTTCTCTATATTGTTACTTCCTGATAATAAATCATCTACGTAGAAATCTTTCTTAATTATCCTTGCCGCTATTGGGTAGTTTTTCTCCTCATAGGCCGCTAGCTGTTGTAGTGTCTTGATGGCCAAATATGGTGCCGAAGCCATTCCAAATGTCACGGTTGTCAGCTGGTATGACTTTATCATTTTGTCGGATGATCTTCTCCATAATATTTTCTGATATTTTTGATCCTCCGGATGTATTCCTATTTGTCGGTAATTTCCTCTAAGTCCGCTGTGTATGCTACTTTGTATTTTCTCCAACGTAGTAGAATTGACATCAGGTCCTCTTGTAACTTGGGTCCCACGAGTTGTATTTGATTCAAACTGATATCGTTGCTTGTCTTAGCTGATGCGTCAAATACGATCCTTTATTTTGTTGTGGTACTTGTTGATTTGAGCACCGCGTGATGAGGAATATAACATTAGTTGTCGTTATATTCCTTACTCTCAATCATATGTCCTTTATTATAGTACCCTTCTATACACTCCTGATACTGCTTGAAAAATTCCTTTGCCACTGAAAAACGTTGTTCTAATTGAATGAATCTTGCTACGGTCCTTTGTTTGTATGATCCAAGAGATGGTACATTTTGGATAAAAGGAATTCGTACCGTGTAACGACCGTCCGTATCTCGACAATAATTCTGATGATAATGGTTTTCACATAGCGTTTCTTCCTTTGTCATCAGCTTCTTGGGTTGCATCTCTTCTACTTCCCAGAATTTCTTTAATTGCTGGTCGATATCTGTTAAGGTAACCAATGACGTGATCTTGGAAGGTTTATTGTTGTGGGGGGTATTACCAAATATAATCCATCCTAGTTCTGTTTGTTGGGCAATTGGTTCTCCTTGTTTTCCTTTGACTACCTGGTTCATCACAATGTTTGGATAATAATCGGCACCTAACAAGATGTCGATTTTGTTTGGTTGATTATAATTCGGATCGGCCCACATCAAGGTGTTTAAGTGACGCCATCTTCTACTGTCAAAATGTTGGTCAGGCAGTGGTCGTGTTATATACGGTAATTCTACTGCCTCCATTTCCATGAAGAAGTTCGATGAAAATCGCGGTTGTACACGGAAGGTGACTGATCTTGTGGCAGTTGTGATTTCGCTTTTGTTTATACCTCCTATTTCCATGTATGATTTCTTCGTTCGTTGTTTAATTAGCTTGGATGCCTCCTCGGTAATGACTGAAATTTGTGAGCCAGGATCTATTAACATCCGTAAGAATATTCGTTCTTGGTTTCCAGTCTGTATTTCAACCAATGCCGTGGCCAATAATGTGGACGTTAACTGCTCGTACTGGTTTACTAGATGGTTCGTTATCTTTAACTGAACGGTTGTCTCACTTTTTCGAGTGTCATCTATCTTCGTGGTGAGCATCGTGCGTTGTGGTGGGTTATTGGAGTGTAATAAAAGTGTTGTGATGTCCCATACAAACTAAACATCGTATAGAATGTGGACAGGGGTGGTGGTTCTTCTTTAAACACATATTGCAAAGCCGCTCTTGAGCGATGAATTTGGAACGTTCTAAGGTAGACTGTTGTTGGAAATTGATACAGTCCTTTAATTCGTGCTCTTGTTTACACAATACACAGCTTCTTTTAGTTTGTGTTCTACATGTGTTGACCCTTGCTGTCTGTGGAGCGGATGCTCCAAAACTGCGACTTATTGTTTTTGATTTTGTTGCTTCTAAGGCTTGGAATCTCCGTTCTAGGAAATTGAGAAATTCTTCTAGTGTTGGCATTTCTCTAGGATCCGCTATTGACATCTCGAATAGTTTTGAAGTTTCAATGTCCAACTTTTTTATTATTATTGGAATTATAATGTAATTCCAAGACAATATAATTATGCCTAAGTTCTTAATGGCATGTAGGCTCTCGGTTAATAAATCATGTAATGATTTAATTGATGTTGCTGATTCCGAGTGTATTGCTGGAAAATTCAGCATCGCGTTCACATGGTTCGACGCCATTTGCCTTTTATTTTGGTATCGGTTTACCAACAGCTGCCATGCGTCTCTGTAATTATCACCGGTGATTTCAAGGTGGCTTATTAGTCTGCCCGCGTTCCCAAGTACCGTAGTTTTTAGTTAGTGCATTTTTATGGTGTCACTTATGTCGTCGTTTTCATGAATAATCCTTCTAAATAGGTCATAAAAGGATGCCCATTTTAAGGGGTCCACATGAAAATGTGGAATTTCAATCGGCCTTAGTTTGACTTCATGTTCCATTGATTTTTGTTTGTTCAGCACGTTGGTGATTCTGGATCTTAGTATCTCGAATTTGTTGATTAATGTTGAGTAGTAATCCTCGGTGAAGTACGGCATCATATATTCTTCATCAGCAGTAGCGTCCACTAATAGTTCCTACTGAAGTTGCTCGATTTTTGCTATCCTGGCATCGAGCTGAGTTAGCTTGTGGTTTTTAGTTGATCTTTGCAACCATCAGCTTCTAACAATTGTGCAGCGTCTGTCATTAATCTATAGCACAAACGCATTTTGTCCTCCGGCTCTTTATATTTGCGTATGTGCTCGCTGTCTTGCATCGTCGAATTTTGTACATCGTTGTTTTTTGTAGTCTCGTTGGCATTAGAGTTGCTTGCCATGACGATGTTGGCTGGTGTGGTAGAATAAGGCTTGGTAGACTATTTGTTGTTGTTGGCATATTGGTTGATGGTTTGATGGATAGATAATTATCATCATTTGCCGGCATTTCCGTTACTGCTTTTAATTTCTCATTTAAATGTTGTTGAAAGGTATTGTAGAATGTCTCGAACGACTTTCGTTCCACCCAGTAATTATGAGATGGATTGTCATCATAGCATGTATCTCTCATCTCTCTATCGGTAAGGATGACTTCTTCCCAGATGGTTTCAATGGTGTTAAGTTTTTTCTGCAGGTATTCTTTTGTTTTCCTGCTCTCGCCATCCTTGTTGTAATTAGTATTGATTTTTTGTATCTAATCAAAACGAGCACTTTGTTGTTTGTAATGTTGCTCCATTGCATATTGTTTTTATGCGGCGTTAATGTGACGAACTTTAATTTTCGAGAATTGTTTTGAATATTCTCGCACTTTTTTGATTCAACTGGTTTGTTGCTTGGCTCGAAGGACCAATGTTAATTTTCACTTTATTATCCAAGTCGTAAATTTGGACAAGCGATAAATTACAATAGTTACGCAGCTAAAGAATTTACCAATGTAGGGGCACTTTAGCTGAGAATGAATCAAAATGTTTGAATGCTTAATTTTTTTAACTATTTATTACCCAAAATGTAAGTGTTTATATACAAAAATAATTTGCGAAATAGCAAAAATTATGTGAAAGAATTTGTATAATTCAGAAATTGGATTCTATATCCGTAAATATTAATTTTACTTAAAGACACTTAGTTGACAATTATTGCATCGATAGTTGTTGTAGTTGTAACGTACCATGATTAGTGCAATGTATTTGGTTTGCATGATAAACATAATCTATGTTCAAATCTGTGATTGAACAGGGATATATTTTTAATTCGTATGTTCAAATGATCAAAAACATTTAATAATTTAATTGTATTATGTCATTTACTCATAATTTTGTCTACCCTTTTTCCATTTATCTTAGACATTATATATATACTCGAAGGAACTATGTATTTCACAAATATTAGCACCATAAAAAAAATATAAAGCATAAAAATGGTCTCGGTTAACTATCATTATCAATTGTAAATACGGTTTGCTAGAAAAATTACGATTATTCTTGATTTATTTAAAAAATTAATCAAAAATTCGCCAAACTTAATATAAATATCTGCTTTTTTGTCTACACGTGACGTAATGCGCAAAGAAAGACGAAAATGAGACACGGGAATATACTACCTCTATTTTCTGTATACATATGTATATTTTGGGAAAAAAAACTCACTGAGTTGTCGTTTGATTTGTAATTGATTTTTTTATCAACGTTTCTTCCAATTTAAAAAAATCTTCCCGAACAGAAACAATAAAGAAAAATTAAAAATATTCTACCAAAACAATAGCTTCTACTGCGGTACATACACCCCAATAAAAAACCTCATTCTGTTTACGTTTTTTTGTGGTTTTGCTTTTTATATGTATATGAAATGAATGAATGCACACCCCCGTTCAAAAGTTTAAGACCACTGGAAAATATGCCGTTTAATGAATTTTCAAGAATCTTGTTCTAAAATTGGATTTTATATTGTTGACAAAAACATGCATTTTTAATTTATCGAGCTATTACAAAAAATAGTATTGATTTTACATTTGTTGTCAGCAAATGCAACGTGAATTGTGCAATGTGGTCTTAAACTTTTGAACGGGGGTGTATATGCCTACTACTACTTAATATTTTTATAGTTCAAATTATATTTTGTAAGGCGCTCGATCTTTATTGGTCTGCGTTTTAGCTAAGCTTTATTTGTTTTAATAACAGATGCGCTAAAGCCTAATTCACTATAATCGAAAATTGGAGCGAGCGTAGAAATTTGTTCAGGTTTGCGCATCTGATTATTTTTTAATCTTAAAATTTATTTTGCGGCCTCCGTTATTTAAAAATTTTATTTTTTGCATTTAAAATAAAAACTTTACCGATACTACGTTGTAAATAAAATAATGAAAACACACAAAACAACCAGTTTCATCTAATTCCCAACAAAAAAATTTAGGGAATAATAAACGGCAAAACTTACATAAAATGGAATTATTTTTCCCTACATTCAAAAATTCTCAATCGCCAGAATACACTTTTGGAAAAAATAATTCCCAACTACCAGAATACTGTCAAAATAGTTCAATTCCCAATTCCCAGGGAATAGCCAGAATAGGGCCACAGATGTAGCAGATTTGACCGAAAATGACTTGATATCAGTTTATTCACCGATTTTACTGAATCTGAGAGAGATACTTCATTTGAATTGCCTGAATTAACGCAAGATATGGGCGATTTGGAATAAGATGGGATGGAATATATAGCTGGATATATATTAAAACGCCTACAATTTAAAGTTCCAAACATTTTAGAACGTTACAGCGAAATGGAGCCTAGTGGAAGATGGACGTAAACGGATACGGTGAGTGAAGGAAGCCTAAAACAACAAACTACATAAAAAGCTTAATATCATATTCAAACGAAGTCGAATTAGATCTGAAAATAAAAAAAATTGTTTTTTAGGTGTAAAATGTTTTTTTTTAAATTCGGTTATTAAACGCCCAGTTAATAGGAAATATAAATTTGAAAAAAGGAAATTAAATAAAACTATAAATTAAAATTAAATCTCTGGCTTATTTCATTTATTGTCTTATGGTTTTCGCTACAACACGGAAAAAAATAATTTCTAATATGAAGAAAAAACGGATTAGTTCAAGAAAATGTGTACATCATTTTTCAGCTAAACGAAATTTTTCTCACCACAAACTTTACGTTTCTCAATTTGAAATTCTTCTAAAATATTAAAATAATCTTTATTTGTTTGATATGAGAAAACTAAATTCTTGATACAAGAAATCGTGATTACATAGAGAATATGGTTTTCTTCATGGTTAATTCTTATTTCTTAAGTTTAACAAAATCGGTTTGTTTGTAGAAACCGATTCCTTTGATTGAAAACTAGAAATTTTTATGGTGAGAAATCTCGTTTCTTTATTTAAGTAGCATTTTCTGCAAGTAAACATATATTTTCTTGCTGGAAAACACATATTTTCTTGAGTAGAGTAAAAATTTATCAATCTATGGTTTGGATTTTCTTGTATGCATCCGTTTATTTCTTATAAGAAACTTGCTATTTCTTGACTATAGAAAACAATTTATAAAACTATTGTTTGCGTTTTCTTGTATGCATCGGTTTTCTTCTTCCAGGGAACTTAAATATTCTTCATTAGAGAAACGCTTTTCTTGTGACAATGCAATATTTCTTCAGGTGTGGTTACGCAATATTTCTTCGTTTCAGAAATATTTCTTCAATTTGTGAAATGGTTGTTTAAAATAATCCAATTATATGATAGTTTATTTTTGTGGTTTTTATTTCACCATCAGATACAGAAAATATTTAAATATAAATTAGATAATTTCGATTGTTATTTGTTTCATTATATTTAAATATAAATAATTAAAATTTTATAAATAATTTTCACTTAGAAATAAGCTTATATTCGTTGTAATATAATGTTAAGTTCAAAATTTCAATTTTTGTTTTTTAACTAAGAATTTAATTGTCAAACATTATTACAAAAAGTTTCACTAAATCAAAAAATTTTGTAGATTTTAAATAGATAATAAATTTCTTTTAAATATTTTAATTCCATTTGGAAGTGTAAATCAAATGATTCAAATGTGTTAGATTTGTTTTCTTTACATGTAATAAATTTATATTTTGCCTTCTTCTGTGCCAAAATAATTAATGCCAATAATTTTTAGCAGTTTCTTTTTTCTCTAAAATGAAGGTAATAGGATTTTTTTAAAGTTATTCTCTTGTATTTAATAACAGAAATACTTACATATGTTTTGAACATTTGAGACATTTGAATATCGAGCAAGGCGGGAGAAAATATTAAACACATTTTCAAATGTTTCCAGAAATCCTTTTTCTGTTTTCACTTTACACCACTTTCTTTGAAGTGGAAACACCACCGTTTAAAAATCTAAGTTTGTTCACTTTTAACAAAAAGAAAATGTCCACAATATCCCACTTTCAAAATCACAAAAAAATTTTACGTTTTTCACTGTTGAAGGTTCGCGATAGAATTCTATTTTTCGTACGAATATCCATTATCTACTGGTATATACATACAATTATAACAATTTAACGATAATTTTCTCGTTTCAAGAAAGGATAACTTAGTTGAGATACTTTATTCTATTGTTCTGAGAAACAAGCTTTTCATATTATGAAATAATTTCTTGTATTAAAAATATTTTCTCAGATTAAGAAATTTTTGTTCAAATGAAAAATGTGATTTTTAAATAAGATCGTTTAAGAGAAGAAAATGTTTTCTTGTCCTGAGAGACGTAAAATCATAGTTTTCTTGTTAATAGAATTTATTAAGAAATAGTTTCTTCAATTGAATATTCTTTCTCAGTTCAAGAATAACATAGACAAATTGGTTGTTTCGAAGAGAGAATAAATTTTTCCTTGTTGTGCCACCTAATTAAAAATAATTTAAATTATTCGGAATGCTGTACTATATTTTCAAATTATTCCATATTCTGAACCATACTATTATACCGGCTAATCAAATTTCTAGACACCCTACTTATGTAGTTATGTATTGTAACCCAATTATTTCAGCTATAAAAAAGAACAAAGTTAGCAGAATGTATACAAAATGCCTTAAGCGCTTTGCCCACAGGAAAACGAAAACGAAAACGGATTTTACTTTTTTTACAATAAATACAAAATCTTTAGCATATTATAGCTTAAAGGCGCTCAAACTTGTCCATAAACACAATACAAACATATTTTAATTTAGAAAATAATTAAAAAATATTTAACATTCCCAGAAAATTAAATTTTAATTTTTTCTGTCAGAAAATTTAAAATATTTTTTCAATTTTTCGTCAGAAAAAGTACATGAAAATATTTTTCGTGTTGTTTTTCTGTTATAATTTTTTATTCTGTTATAATTTTAAAATATCGGCTACAAAAATGAATGATATACCAACTTCACACACTAAACTAAACACAAGAGCATGTTTTTTTCTTTTTTAATATTATTCTGAGAATTCCCTTTTCTTTTTCAATAAATCAAAAAAAATTAATTCACAGATACAAACATACAAGTTTTGATTCTGGAATTTCAAACGAGAATAGTTTTTCGGTTTAGTAATGGGCAAGGCAAAACGAAAAGATGCTAAAAATTGTCAAATGTTTCGTTTTTCATGTTTTTCGTTTTCCTATGGGCAAAGCGCTTTAATCTCTCATTGCATACAGTACTCTCCACAAATGTTTGCAAACCATAAATAATTAAATTTGAATAAAAACATAAAAATGCTTTTATGAAATTCATTTATTTATTTCAGTATATGTATTAAATTTTTTAAATGGATGATTTCAAGAAAATTGGAAAATATGTACCAATATTTTGAGAAAAGGTTCTATTTCTAGATTTAAGAAAAAATCAATCTTATCCTTAACATTTTAATAGTTTCTTGAATCAAGAAATTGCATTTGTGTTGATCAAGAAATTTTTTTATTTTTAGAATAACCAATTCCAAGAAAATTGGACAATATAGTTTGAGAAAAGAGTCAATTTCTAGTTGCAAGAAAAATTGGAAACAAAACAATCGTATTTTTCTCTATTCGTTGTGTTTTTTTCTTCAATCAAGAATTTTGAGCAGTTATAGATGCAAGAAACTAAATCTCAGATTACAATTTAGCAAAAAATTTTAACTCAAGAATTTTTTTATCATTTCAAGAAACACAAATCTTACATGAAGAAAAACGCGAAAGAAATAAGAAAATTTGGTTTTAAATGGAGAAAAAGTACATTTTCTTCAATTAAAAATCCGTTTTCTTCGTGGTAACAACTCTAGTTTTTTCCGTGAACTAAATCAAAATACCCACTCACTGTTTAGTGTTCTATTGTGTTCTTATCATATCAGCAGTATAATTGATAGTTTTGAAAATAGTAATAATCATGATATAAATAAACTTACTTTAACGTTTGATATGATTTACTAGTTAAACAGGCTAAAACAATGTCAAATAATTGACCGTACACTTGCACCTTTGTCAAAATAACACTACCTAGCACATTAACAATTTATTATTTGTTGTAATCCTATTTTGAACTATCAGTAAATTACGAAATTGTCCTTTGCGTAAAAGTTTATTAGACGTATTTCTTGCATGGTGAATGAAACATTGTCTAATTAATTAAAAAAGTGTAATTCTCAAGCCAAAATTAGTGTAGAAATTAAAAAAATGATCATTAAATTGGAGAATGAAGGTAAAAGTTTATCGGAAATTTCAAAAATAACTAAACGCCCACAATTTTTGCTTCAATACGTTATCCAGAACTTCCAAAAAATCAAATCCCTTGAGAAGGTTACTGGGCGTGCTCGCAACGAAAATCTGATTGAACGTTAATTACGTCTACTAGAGAGTGAAATAAAACAAAGTCGAAAGCTTAGTGATCCAACGATCGCTGCCAAAGTTTATCAACGCGAAAAAAAAAATTTATCAAAGCGATAAAACCTCAGACAATACGCAATATTTGGTTTAAACAAGTGTATCGTGGATAAAAAATTTTAAAAAGCGCTTGGAACATGCATTGGGATAATATGTGGATGAGACAGAAGAGTTCTGGGAAAATATTATTGCCTCGGACGAAAGTAAATTTAACGTTTTTGGTTCAAATGAGCGAGTTATGGTGTGGAGGAAACTCAACTCTGAACTTAAGTAAAGCATGGTGGCGGAAGTGTAATGGTTTGGGGAACTTCTAGCTGAAGAGGTGAAGGGAATTTGACCTTGACTGAAACCATAATGAGCTGATTTAATTATTTGGATATTTTAAAGGATAATTTGTTAACCAGTATTGAGAAAATGAAACATGGGCCAGATTTTCGCTCCGTACATAACAATGACCTGAAGCAATCCTCAAAGCTGATCAAGGAATGGTTATTGTGCAATGTAAAGACAACACTCCCTCATCCTCCCCAGCCACCAGATCTCAACCCCATTGATAATTTATGGCATTATTTGGAGCGAAAGTTCCGTGAATATGCCATTGTGGGTGAATGGGCCAAAAATAGCACAAAAATAACTTGGAAGTTTTCTTTTTACAATGGAAAGAAGGTTGCAAAGAGTAATTGTATGAATAAGTTAATTTTTTTTTTTTCACTTGCGCTACATCCCATAAAGGGATTTGGCCGCTTCAAGATGAAGTTTCGTAATCATTTTTTTTTGAATGGATAATGAGTGATTAATTTATTGATCCGAATTATTGACCAGCCGGGATTTTTCATCACTCGCCAGGAATCGAACCCGGGACCTCCGGAGCTTAAAGCAAGCATGCTAAGAAATGTGCCACCGGGGCGGCGTTAATGTATTACGTCAACCTCAGAAAAAAATATCAGATGTCTCAAGCCGAACAAATTCTTGACATTTCATTCTGGAACCCAAAACCTCAAACTCAGACCAATTTACATTATTTTTACTGAGGGGCCATCTAACCTTTAGGCCCCAATTTATAGTCGTTACTGTAACTACTGTTATAGTAACAGCTTTCGTATTTATAAACCTCACTATAAGATTTGTTTGTAATGTAACAATGCTTATAGTGATCAAAATCCATCACTATAAGCATTGCTACAAAATATCCAAAACAAGAAAGTAAATTCGAAATTCATATCGAATTTTAAACATGATGTTGAAATGATTTTCGAAAATCGTTGCGATAACAATAGCAATAGTCACGACTATGAATTCGGGCCTTAACAAAAGACAGAGAGTTAGTAGAGACACATTTTAATAAACTCATTATCTTTAGGTGATTTTGCCTATTTTTGATGTAAAAAATTACAACTACAATTTTTGCTTTAAAAATTTAACTTTAATGTTCAATAAAAGAAATTATTGTTAATCACAAATATGCCTAATTTTTTTTTAAAATTCCCTCAAATTATTTGTGTGTACGGATTATTATTGACATCGCTTTAGTCTTTTTAAATAGTAAATCATATAAAACGTGAAAGTAAATTAATTTATATCACGATTACGCAGGATTTTTGCAAAATTGGTTTTTAGAACATCAAACACTTCATTTATTTTTTCCAACAACGCTGCTGTTGATATAGCACATTATGCTTTGGATTTAATCTGTGAAAAGTTCTAATTCCCTCGGCGCAGCTTTTACTTAAAATTTGGGTGGCTGAACTTACTCGCATACGTTGAAACGTGTTTAGATGAATACGTGTTTCGGTTAATTTAGGATAGACCCGTGTGACTGATCGAAAATCTAGAAGAATTATATATTCTTCCAAAACATCCCAGCAAACTAAGCCATCTGGTGTTGAAATATCGTAAGCTAAGATTATTGATTTAATTATATGCGGATATCATATAACGCATGTTATAGGTTCATTATTTATTTAAAAAAAAACTTGGTGTGAGTCAATTATTTGTAGCTTGGTCAGTAACTACAACCCAGACTGATACACCAATTTCTTGAAGTTTCTGAATATTTAGTGTAATTAATTCCTTTGATTTTTTTTCCTGGAGTAGGATTTTCGGTAGCAACATAACTTACAATAAATTGGTCTTTTGAAAATAATCCCCTAGACATAAACATGTTATTAAATATGTTTTGCTGGTATTGGCTGTTTATCATTATTTTCAAAATTTACTAGACCAACGACTTCATCAAGAGTTTGGTTATACATATCATACACATCAAATAACAAAATATATTGTTTTGATATATCTGGCTTAAAATTTAAAATATTCGATGAAAGTTGATCTAATAATTTGTTAATAAAACCTGGTTTTAATTGTTTTAAAACACACCAATTATTAATTGTTCGAATAGATGGTAATGGAAAATTTAGCGCTTCTCTTAATAAAACATATTATGGGACCTAAATTGAACCGTATAAGATAAAACCGCTTATTTTAATCATCACTATTTAAAAACAAAAATTATTGATAAAGCCGTTTATTTTAATCGTTACAATCAAAATCCAAAAGCGATATAAAATTATCTAATTTTCTCAAATAGTCTAAAAAACTATAAATAATAAAAGATTGGAACATTCTGTCCCTTTAGGTATTTAAGGGACAGAATGTTGAACCGTTGAATTGAGGTTTTACAGTATTTTGTATGGATTTTTTGTTGTTAAATATTTAGAAATTTTGGTCAACTTTGTGTAATTCAAAAGTTTGACATTGTTTGATTTTAAATTAACTAAATTCGAATAATTGCTATCGCGAGTTGCTAGAGCAGACATGATTACTAAAACATGCCCCTTTTCACGTTTTAAATCTAAAAGTATTGCGCTATCCAGCTAAATTCAAAATTAAACTGTTTAGATAGTAGTAATTATCTTGAGTTGGATTTCTATAGAAACTTTTCGAAATTATCAATTTTCGATTGTTTTCTATTCTACTCTATTCTTCCCGATACAATAAGGACAACAACAAAAAAAATGAAAACAAAAGAAAGGGACTGCATCGTAAAATTGAAATTTCAATCAACTACAACAAAAATAAAATTGGTTTCTAATGATTTTCATTCCCCTAATTAAGAAATCTCGTAATAAATCGAAAAATCAATCTCATCATCATCATTCTAAAATGAATAATATTTCATTACGAGAATAAATAAAAAATTCTCTATCGTTACGTACTCCAGTTTAAAGTACACAATTATCTTCCCGAGCCAAAACAATAAATAAATAACTTCTACTTGCGGTGCATACGCACCAATAAAAGTTTTTCTTCTATTTGCATTTTGCTGTTGAATGTGTGTGTATATACAAAAGGTATTGACGATTGGAGCAACACGGATTCCACCTAGTGGAAAATTTTTAAACTGAGCTGCCTGATAATTTGACGTTCGAAATTATTGTAAACAATTTCAATTTTGAACTGTAAACACAATTTTTACTTACCGCATTGCTAAATTTTTTTTCGTCGCATTTGTGACAAATGTCATTTTATCAGGTGCATCAATTTAAGTTTTTTCCTCGAGAGGCGCTTTCTCTACTTTTACAATCGTCAATAGCAATATTGTTTATTTTATGGTATAGTCAAAATAATATCTCGCTGAAAATTCCTATCCTTTCATTCCCGAGTAAATACAACAACAAATTCATTTTTTGTTGTTGTTTTACTCGAGAATGAAGGAATAGGAAGTTTCAACGAGATATTATTTTAACTATACATACTACTTTACGATTTTAATAGTTCAGATTATATTTTGTAGAGACGCTCTATCTCTATTGGTTTGAGTTTTAACTAACATTTATTATTATTTCCGATAGGTAACTCATTCAAGAAAATCAAATGTGGTGAAAATGGTTATTACTTTGTGTTTGCGCATCTGGTTACTATTTAATTTGTGCTTTGACACAGTTTAACCATCTTCCTATATATTTAAGTAAACATTGTTTTTGTAACTATTTTTTTGTAATTTTGTATAATGGTTAAGAGTAAATAAATAAATCAAAATAAATTTACGCTCATCATGACTGACTCCCTGATTGATTTCGGAACGCTTTTCTTATATTTCCAAATTATATGCTCAACTTTTATATCTGAGTAGCCTAAGTGATACAGGTGTTTGGCGCTCCTTAACAGGTAATTATATATATATATATAAATTGTACCCGTCCTAGGACGGGCTGTACCCCTTAGCATCTACATAAATATGACGAAAAAATTGTCAAAAATAAAATTGTATGACAAATTGATGACCAAAACCTTTTTTTGTGTGGGTAAAATCATGTTGATATATTTTGAATTTTATATTCCCGAGATGTTAACTTAGTAGGATTAAGTTCGAGTAAATGAACTATCCCAATGTAAACATAAAATCAACCAGCATTTTTAACACTACAATTCCTATATTTTTGACGAAATTGTTTTCCTTGCATCTTGAAGATTATTAAAAACTGGAATTGGAATCTATAAAAACTCAAAAGTTTGCTAATTTTTGCCGGTCTTGTATATTTAGATAGATATTCCGGTCTAATATAACATCACTTTGTAGGTTTTTGTTTTATTTACTGTGTGAGTTTTTTTTTTCATGTAGCGAAGGAAACGGACAACCCAATATATTTGACGGATTTAAATGTACACAGGTACATGTTTTTGGATCCTCTTCTCGCGGTGAAATGGTACATATACCATTGAAAATGAATTTAAAATAAGCAACATTATACGTTGTAATATAATGATTAATGAAACATCGGATTGATCGGAACTATTATATATTATTGTCATATCGAATTTCCCTGCATTGACAATAGCAATAGGTAAGGCGCATGTCAAAGACGACTTAAGTAAGTCAAGCAAATCAGTCAACAATGAAAAACCTAATGAAAATGATGCACTAGCACAAATAATAAATTGCAAATCCAAACTTTGTCATTAGAACGGCATGAACGGTCACTATGATATTCATATGTACAGTTCAATGTTGGCTGTTATTACTTAGCTAGTACCCGTTCCATTCTAAATCGGGAGCGCGTTTTGTGGCTTTAAAAAACAAAAGAAGTTTGGACCAAAGCAAAGAGGGCCATATTGATTTACATTAATATACATAATATCAAAAATCTCACATCCACTAATGTACGGACACCTGCTAATAAAGTAAACCCAAACATCATCGCCTTCAAGAGAACCCTCGCATAACGCATTCTGAGGCAACCACAAGCGTTGTAGGTGAACTTTAAAAACTCGTGACTTTTGAAATAGGTCCACTAATAAACTGTCTAAATATGAGCTGTATAATTAATAGGGCTGTGATTTTTAGGTAAAAACCTTTTCGTGCTGGAGCTAGGTTTACGTGTTTTGGTTACATAGAAACTTGATTCATAAAATTTCCTTTCATATGGCATCGGTTTGTTAGCACCTTTTCTCACCTTTTCCGTGGTTTGAAACCTTTTTGACCTAAATAAACATTTTTGAACCTTTTTGTCGCCTAAATTGTATAGTATTCAAAATCATTTCCAAAATAATCATGAAATGTCCGGATTTTACATCAAATTGGTATCGTATATTTTTGGTCTACGGAAATTAATTTTAAGACAAGGGACAAATGTGAACGCGACATAAAAAATTTCCTCAGTTAAAAAATATGAATACGAAAACACATTTGTTCAGTATTTTTATTTCTAAAAAGTGAAGTTTTTACATTAGTTCCAAAACTACTTTAAATGTATTTTTTTTTTTGTTTTCATTGGCATCCATGAGGAAAAATTTGGCATAAATAGGGTTTTTCAGTCGGTTTCATCGATGGACAAGTGTTATTTTGTCAAATTTGTAATGTGACAATCGTTGCAGTCAAAAACTCACAAAACGATCAACATATAAGATCCCAAAAATACAAAAAAGTGCCACAAAAAACCACAGAACTACAAATCAGACGTTTATATCTGAGGTGGGGAATGGAAACGTGACGCACCCGGCTTTTTTGGTTAAACAAAAAGCCTATAAACGATGAAACTATTTCACAAGTAAAAAGTGCGATAAAATACGAATATATGTATACTGGTGACAATAGACGAAACAACCGACACAACCGGAAGATATGTGGCTAATGTTGTGGAAGGTGTTTTAAATATGGATGAAGATGAAAGCCGCAAAAAGCTTTTATTGAATACTGCTATATTAGACAAAGCCAATAGTTTCACAGTAGCTAGACTTTTCGACGATTCCGTTAAAATTGTATTCGAAGATTTTAACCTAGACAAAATTTTAATGTTTTTATCAGATGCTGTGCCTTTATGGTGTAGGCGTCTGCTGCAATTAAAATTGTCTACCCGAAAATTTTACACGTTACTTGTTTGGCACACGGGATTACATCAAGAGGCCGAACCTATAAGATCAATACATCCCGATGTGGAGAGATGATTGCTTACGCCAAACATTTATTTTTAAAAGCACCTCGAGAGTTCAAATTTTTAGAGAATTTGAACCGGGTTTAGAGCTTCCACCAAAGCAATAGTCAATACTTTTTATTTATGAATTTTACTGTGATGAAATAAGCAACAAATTTAAGTTAATAAACTAATTAAAAGCAGCTTTATTACTCAAATAATTTTAATTTTTGGAACCTTTTTGCCACCTTTTTTTAATTTTATAGAGCATATTTTAGGTACCTAAAATGCATTTTTTAGCACCTAAAATTCACAGCCCTAATAATTAACAATGACAATATGCTTAGCTTTTATAAATAAATTTCGACGCAGTTATAATCCTTTGACAGTCCACATAAAGCAGAAGAACAGAATATTTATTATTAACAGCGAGATTCAAAGAACAGCTGTGCAGTGATTAGCCGAATAAATAAAACTGAATGATACATAAATAACTCTGTTAATTTAAAACTGAATATGACAAAACAGAACATTTCAAAACGTCAACATTTATAAAACCTGTACTAGCTGTAGAGCTTTATAACATTTCCATCCCAAATGTCACATTTCATCACAAAAGTGAGGGAAATTCTATAACCGTTTTGTATACCTTATGTCATTTTGTCGTAATATTCTATTTTCAAATATGCCCTCTTTATGCTGAGCTTTGAGTTTTTAAATATTATATATTCGAGAGCATAAGCACCACGCAGGTGAATTTTACTGACCTCCCTGTAACCTGTCAACAACTTTTTGAATCCGCCTTGGATTATTCGAGATTTTCGTTAATATTTCAAATTTTTGAGAGTAACGAAATTATTCGTGCCTATATTTATGATTCTTGATATTAAGCTGTGAAGAGACACTGGAAATTTGAAAATATTTCAGATTTTTGGATTGAAAATTATAATTTAGTTAGATTGTCGTGTTGCTTCGTTCGAAATTACTTGAGACTATCCACATTAGACAAGATTTTCGAGGTTACTTGTGTTTTTCAGATAATTTCTCGGGATCTGTATGTGTATAGTATTGAGCTTCTCTTATTTTAATGCGGATTATTCGAGATTTTTCGAGTCTGTTCTATAATTTTCAGACTGTTTTCGTCTCTTAAATTTATATTTTAAAGCTTAGCAACAGTAAACGTATGGTTTAGGATGTTAAAAATTAACTGGGTATACGAGTACCACGTTCGCGAGGCCAACTGTCTCCGTCAATATAGATCATGATTTAGTAAAATGCAATTAAAAATTTTTTTTCGTCAATAAATTGAGTTGACCAATCAACCAAATATACGATTGAATAACCGGATATT
Organism: Tipula helvola; assembly: GCA_963556165.1. Classification (NCBI taxonomy): domain Eukaryota; kingdom Metazoa; phylum Arthropoda; class Insecta; order Diptera; family Tipulidae; genus Tipula; species Tipula helvola. Next base: position 175,522,083 of record OY744483.1, on the reverse strand, counting down.
CAACAACATTTTTCTCTGTACATTGTACCGCACTATAACCTCCACACTCAATTTGCATCATAACCTCAATATAAATTTTGTTTTTTCCATCCAAACCAATTAAAATTATGAATAATCCATTGCTGTTAAACAGATTTCGCTGCTGAGGTAAATAAGTTACAAATTCCAAAAAAAAAAAGAAAAAAGTTGAACACGTCAATTAGGTCAAGAAATAGTGTATAATAGTATTGCGCGCGTACACGATTATCATTCTTTAAAGTCATCTGCGATCATTTTAAGCATACTTAAAATTGTGCAGTTCGCATATATTTGGAATTTCTTTTTCAAAGTCACATCTTTTATACGAAATATCATAATAAAATTCTCCTTACTGCATTATCAATGCCGCGTCCACCCACACAGTACATTTCTGTGTATTTTTGAAAGAATTAAAAACAACAACAAAAAAGAAGAAATTTGAAGGCCCCATCGATCATTAAATTTGTCCCATCTTAAAGATTTACGGTGAATTAATGATAATCACCAAAAACATTTTTTTTTTGTTTTTTCTTTTGATAATGTTGGGTTCGATTTTGAATTTGAACCACTGCTTATTCACACGCATAATTATGTAAACAACTAAATGTAATAAATTTGTTTTTTTTTTACGTTTAATTGTAAATTTAAACTAACTTAAATGAACAGTAAAATAAATTTATTATAAAATTTAAGTTTCCAGTGAAATTGAAAGTAAAAAAAAATCTTTTTTATTCTCAATTTTTTTATATTTGATGAACTTTAAATTGCAACAACAAATCGACAAAAGTTATGTTGGAAAGAACGCGCGCACGCGCAAATATGAAAAGATTGCGTTGGAATGCTCTGGTGTATAATTTTGAAGGGCTAGTTGGACTAAATTTTATAACAGAATTATTTAATTAAAAAAAAAAAAAATGTCGAGTGAAAGTTTTATCGTATCGCGTATTTTTATTTGCGAATTGGTTATAGATACTCTCGTGGGCGTGGTAGATAATAAGGAGCACTGACTGGGACTTTCCCTGCTCGACTTTCATAAACATTATAACATACGATAATGTGTCGTTAATCATTAATAATGACGTACACATGACATGATACCTCTAAGTCATTTTAAAATTATGTTCGAAAAGATTACAATTCGACAGTTTTAATAGTGTTTCTTCAAAAATATGATAATAATTTTTCAGTTGTGTCATTTTTGCAGCAAATGAGCGGTATGATTTTGTACCTATTCTAATTCTTGATATTTTGCTCAAGTAGCAGTGTTAAAGTAAGAAATACGTTTTAGAAAAGTGTACACGGATGCAAATACATAAAAAAACAACGGGCGAGTTCACGCTCAACTCACAAAAGAATTATGTGGAAACCTTTAACTATTGAATCATTTCAAGTTTCTTCAATGGGCCTGAGAATCCAATGCAGATAGACGGTTGCTGTTCGCTCAGTATTTAAATTACACTACAATTTTGGTTTAAAAAGTCAATAAGTTATTCTATTCTGGATTTGGAGGACGTACCTTACCGACATTAATTGTTTAATTGAAAATTGAAATTTATAACCGACTATATTTCAGTCTAGCCATGTCTACGTGAGCTTGAGCAAAGTACAGTTCTGTTAAGTTAATCATCTAAACCTGCCCTGAATGCTTTAAAATTCACCATTACTCATACATAACAATTCTTGAAGATTCCATATTTAGACTTTTGAGAATGATCACGACGGTAAACTAGGTGAACAAAGCAAAATGGCATCACTGATTTGATTGATTTGAACTAAATAAAATAAAGCGATTATATTAGACAAAGGCGCTATTTTGACTGTAATATCATAGCAGCTGGAGAGACGGTAGCATGTCTCCCTGCGGCTTCTTCCTTATGCGTATCTTTAGAAAATAGCATTCGAATCTGTTTACCATTTTTATAGTTTTTGTTGTCTATATCCTCCACAATCCACATAACCAAATTTAGCAACAGCATGAGCAATACTAAACATAGCATACCGATTAAACAATTTCAAAATTATTATTTTATTATGTATCAATTGACGACTGGTATGGTGTGATCTGGCGGACAATATTGAACTAACTAAACCATGTAAACAAAAATTTGCTGTATGAAGTTATATGGAAATAGAGTCTATTTCATTTTAATTTTTATTTATAAAAATTGTCATGATTGGAAAATCTAATGAACCCATTATATTGTTTAATATGTGATTTTTATATATTTGATTAATTTGGATTTTGGAACAATTTTATCATTAAAAATGCCAGAAAACTGTACAGAAAATTGCAGAAAATTAATGTTAAGTTCACTATAAATATATGTTTGAGTCACTAAATATTTTTGAAATTATATTATACCACATTTACCACGTTTCGAATGATAAATACAAGATAAAATTCAATACTTTTAAAATATTTATGTTTTTAGTAACATGAGATTAGTATGAAATTTCTTCAATTTTTAAGCACAAAGGCCCCTATGTGATATGTAGTGAAAATTGGGCCCCTCGTTTTTGTACTTTCGCATGAAGATAGAGCCTTGAAATTGAAATATATGTTTAATCACATCTTTCGAAACCTGTCTGCAAAATATGAGCGGCAGCCTTTTCTTCGTTTTCCAGAAACTGAATTTTTACTAGACCAATTTTTACATGTGTAAGCATAGGAAAGCATAGAACAATGGCATTTTACATATGTTCGCATTGAGATACAATTTTGATTTTTCACATATATGTTATATAAGAATCGTAGAACAACATACTAAAAATTCTCTAGCAGCCCCTTCTTTGTTCGCATACAATTGGACTAAAAAAATTATTTTTATGCAAGAGATGTCAGATACACATTACACATTACTCTCAATCTCAATCAGTACAATTTGGTTCATAACTTTAATGTTTATATAACAATCACATATATAACAGACTATACAACTCATTGGAAAATAGACCAATCAGATAGTTCAATTTAACACAACTAGTGGTGTTTCGGCCACAAACAAGTAAATCATATTATGTTATAATCATATCATCCATGAATATAAACAAACAATTAATATTTTTGACATTTCGCAAAAATGAGTTTATTTGGTGCAGTTTTTATTTGGTTGTGTAATATATTTGGTTGATTCGTTGTATAGTCTTAACGTATACAACTCTAGCTTCGAAAATCATCTGAATATACAGTTGCGGGCTCGATGTGTTACCTAGGAAACACATCTCGTCCTCTTAACTGTATATTAGATTATTTTCGAACCTCTTGTTGTATAACTACTGTTGTATAAATCGTATTTCAAGTCTTGTTTTGAGTAATATAACTTGTGTGTAACATAATCTTTAATACTTTTACAATTCGTTAACTTGTGTGTTCATCATCATTAGAACTGTTTGACTTAACACTAATGGGTCCAGAAGGTAAAATGTACTTTTTATATTTATTTTGCATGTAATCTCATAAAATTGTTTATTGTAGTTGAACGATCTCATATTCTCTGTCGCATATGTAAGTCACGCATATTGAAATGGCGAGGAGTTTGCACTTTAGGAGCACCTTCTTTATGGATAAATGTTACTACATACTCAAAAAGCGTAGGAAAGTCATATAATCCAAATAGTTATGCCTGTTTGAAGTGTCATTCAAGATTAAAGTTCAAAAGATATCACTTACTGCCTGGTAATACAGCTGAGGGTAATACTGTGGACAATAATTTGCATAATTATGAAATGGATATAACTCCTGATAGTTCTTGTTGCACTACATCTTCAGAGATTGATTTCCAGGCTTCAACCATGAATAGTACAACTTCATTTTCGACATTAGAAAACACAAGTACTGAATCTCAATCTGAATTTACATCTGAATTTCTCAGTAGTCAAGCTTCTGTAACGTCAAGCAAAGTTTCTTCTGTTCCAAGAAATGGAATTATAGTCAATCTTCCTAGCTGCTCTGGTACACAGAGAATCGATATGTGGAAAAGAAAGAAAATTGTTATTCCAATGAGCAATAGATGCTGTCGCTCACATTTTGACAAAAATGGCTTGTTTAATAAGAAGATTTTAGAATCATTAGTTGCAACTAAAGAAACAATAGTATTGTCCGCTGAACATATTACAGCCACATTATGTGGCGAGTCAGTAACCATCAGGGCCGTAAAGGGCTGTCCCCAAGGAGGTGTACTATCTCCTCTTTTATGGTCATTGGTTAATGATAGACTGCTGATCCTCCTGAATAGCCATGGGTTTGATGTCCAGGGCTATGCGGATGACGTGGCTATCGTGATTAGAGGCAGGTTTGATGAGATCATCTCTGATCTCATGCAAAATGCACTCAACTTGATATGGCAGTGGTGTGACAAGGAAGGACTTAGTGTCAATCCAAACAAAACTGTCATTGTCCCTTTTACGAGGAGGAGAAAGCTCTCGCTTGTAGCTCCCTCGTTAAACGGTACTATTGTTGCCTTTTCCAAAGAGGTTAAATATATAGGGGTTATCCTGGATCATAAACTGAACTGGGAACAACATATACAAAAAATTCAAAATAGAGCCACAAAGGCTTTTTGGGCCTGTCAGAGACTCTATGGACGTATTTGGGGACTACAACCAAAAATGATCTACTGGTCATTTCTAACAATTATTAGGCCTATGATCACTTACGCATCGCTAGTGTGGTGGCCTAAAACTCAACAAAGGACAGCGCAAACTTTATTGAATAAGGTTCAGCGTATGGCCTGCATTGGGGTTACGGGCTCAATGAAAATATGTCCGACCGCAGCAATGGAGACACTCCTAGGACTAACTCCATTGCATCTGCATGTAAAAAAGGATACTGCTACTATGGCCCTTAAGATGCAGGCGGAGGGTAACATCAAACCAGGCAATATGGTGGGCCATCTGGAGATCCTTAAGGAGTTTCAGACAGACCCCACTGTAGGAATGCCTTCCGACTGTATGCCAGCCAAACTGGATTTCCACAAACCATTTTGTGTTAGATTACCTAACCGGGAGGAGTGAAGTACAGGGGGACCATCCTTTGAGCGAGGGTCATTGGTGTGGTTTACAGATGGATCAAAAACGGAAGATGGGGCGGGGGTAGGAATACATGGGAGTGGAGTATCACTCTCGAAGTCCTTGGGTACCAATGCAACCGTCTTTCAAGCAGGAGTGCATGCTATAGAACTTTGTGCTAGGATAGGCATTTCTAAAGGCCTAAACGACGCAAAGGTTTATATAGTATCAGACAGCCAATCGGCCTTAAAGGCTCTTAGGTCTTTTACCATTGAGTCAAGGCTGGTATGGGATTGTCTGAAGGTTATTAAATTGCTGGCAAGCTCAAATAAGGTAACACTTGTTTGGGTGCCAGGCCACACTGGAATTGTGGGAAACGAGGCAGCTGATGTCCTCGCCCGCGAGGGATCTGCCTTTCCATTAATTGCACCAGAGCCCTTCTGCGGCGTCTCTAAGGGGCACCATAGGGCAGCAGTTAAACGCTGGGAGGATGTGCAAAAGTTCTCTTACTGGCGCGGAATTCCAGGTTTGCGACAGGCGAAGGAATTTATTTCACCTTCGTCGGCCAGGGCCAAGGAATGTCTCGTACTTAGGAAACCTGAGTTGAGGCTGCTTACCGGCTTCCTCACAGGTCACATCCCCTTAAGGTATCACCTAAAGAAAATGGGCCTAAGTTCGACGGATAGATGTCGCTTCTGTGACATGGAAGCGGAATCAGCGGAACATGTTCTGTGCCATTGCCCAGCCATTTTCTGCAAAAGGTTACAACACCTAGGAGGGAGAGTAATGAGCCCGGATGGTATGCACCATATACCGGCCGGCGGTATTGTCAGGTTCATTAAGAGCCTGAATATTGACTGGACGGCTCATTAAGTAGGGTCCATGCACAAAAGATCTTTTAGGTCGCAGTGCGGGGTGGCTTGAACGCCCACATGGCCCTCAACTAATAATAATAATAATAATAATTGTCCGCTGAAGATATTGAAGAATTTTTCAATGCCGTTTACTTTAGTAAGGCCAACTCATACTCTAAAATCGATTTCGACAACGGCTCTCCAATAACTCCATATAATTATCAGAAATTCACTGGGATTTCACAAAAAAATTTCGATTGCCTTCATGCTTTTGTAAAGCCACACATCAGAAATAGTTGCAACAGATTTACGAGAAATGCGTTAGGAATATTCCTAGTAAACTTGTCACAGGAATTTTTGGCATATTTATTCAATGTATGTAGATGGTCAAGCAAGAGTGTCTGCAATCTTTGAATCTGTTCGAAAAGCTTTGGATGAGCATTTTGTCCATCTTCATTTAGGTTATAATCATCTATCACGAGAAGATGCAATGAAACATCAAACTAAAATGGCTCATAAACTTCTGGGTGCAGATGAAAATTCTATTGTAGTTATCATTGATGGTACTTATCTATATGTTCAAAAGTCATGTGATCAGGAGTTACAATTATTGACGTATTCCAATCATACATACAGAAACTTATTGAAGCCCATGATTTTGGTTTTCCCTGACGGATACATTCTTGAGGTTGAAGGTTTGTTTTTGCAAACAACGACAATAGCGATTCAAAAATTTTAGAATACTTGATTTCTACCCCTTATGGATTTAAAAAATATTTCTTAGAGAATGATGTTTTACTTCTCGATCGTGGGTTCAGAGATGTCATAGAAAAGTTGAAATTGCTAAAACTTAATCCAATAATGCCTCATTTACTAACCAAGGGACAAAAGCAGTTTTGCACAAAAGATGCTAATGAGTCCAGAGCTGTGACTATGAATCGATGGATAGTGGAAAGTGTGAACAGCAGAATCAAAAAATACAAGTTCTTTGCTTCAACTATTGAAGTCACTTATTTCCCCAAGCTGTCATCTTTAACTAAAATTCCTTGTGCCTTACTGAATGCATACAGTCCTCCTATGTTTATAGAAAACGAAAATCATGCACGTTATGCATAGAAGGCAATGAGCAAAATGAATGATGACAATTCTCTTCAAAAGAAGATTGAAGAGCTAGGCCTTGAAAACAAACGAATTTGTTGGGAGGAGGCTACTAATCAGATTCAAGACTTTCCATGTTTATCAGAAGAAGAAATTAAAAATATCACTTTAGGTATGTATCAGTTAGACCAAGGAAAATGATATACTTATGAACACATGAAGGCAGATTCTAGTTACAAGATCTTTATACATAACGAAATGAAGAATTTGATAAGACGCAAAATTGAATTCGTTTTTCGTCAACTCGGATTCATCAGTTATGGTTAGAATTCTTTCCTAATGGTAGTGGAGCCGAATCAATTTTAGGATATTACTGTAAGTGCAAAACTGGGAGCAGAGTTGTCGGTACATGCAGTCATATAACTTCAGTGATTGATATGGTATTTGGGCTACGCAAGACACAACCCACATGTATTATCAAAGCACCGCAAAGGTCTAGCAGATAATATTATAAATGCTATGAATTCTGGTTGTCAAATCTCAGACTCCGATTCAGATTGAGTCTCTACATAACTTGTTCTAAAGTTACAATAGTTTAGTAAGGAATGTTTCTATGGATAAGTTTTTTATGCTGCTTATTTTGGAATAAGGTTATTTCTGCGCTTATCCAAAAATTCTCCGGTAAAATAAAAACGATAATAAATGAAATACCAATTGAATACAATTTTTAGATTTTTTATTAATAATGATCGCACTTCTGTTTGGCTTGGTAGTGTGCAAATTAATTATACAGTCAAGTACTAAATGATAGCCGCACTCCTAATTTAAGATTTATTTAATTTCAAATAAATTCTTTTAAAATTCTTCCTTTGCAAAAATAATACTTTTCACTTTACCAACTTTATTCTCTGCGGCGTCATGGAAAATTTATGGGTAACCCTCATTTAGTATGGTAATAAAAGATAGCCGCACACAATATTTTATTGTTTTTAATAGGAAATAAATATAAAAAGCACAGTTATAAAAATGATTTTTTATTCCAATTAATATTTTGTGTTTCGGCCATTGTTTTTAATTATTTCGAAAATTCGATTTGGCATACTTTTGTACAAGTTTTGGCATATTAATTTGAAATATTAGCCAATTCGCGTTGTACTGATGACTTTAGTTCATGAACGCTGCTGTATTGTGTTCCTTCAGCATATACAACTCTGCTGAGTACACCCCATATGTTTTCGATGCTGTTAATGTCGAGTGACCTTGCTGGCTGTTTCAAAACTGGTATCTGAGCCTCCGTAAACCAATAATTTACTATCCCGGCGGTGTGTACGGCTGCATTATCCTGCTGGAAAATAAAGTTTGGGTCGCCATTTTGTGCATCAACAACTGGTAATGTTTCGGGATAGCATGGATTTATACCGGTTGCTGTTAAGACGACCGGACATAAACTTCACATCCATTCTTCCTCCATAGCCAATTGCACCCCAAACAATCAGAGATCCTCCACCTCGTTGACGCCTCGATAGCACAAGAAGTTCTTTTCAAAGGTCGTGAAAATAATATTGCCATTAATCAAGGCTATCCATATTCAATTTTTTTCGTCACTAAAAATAACGCGCTGCCACTTTTTCTTCCACGACATATGTTCCTTCGCGAAACGCAATTTGGCATCTTTATGATTTGATAACAGTTGTGGTTTTCTTTGTAATTTTTTGATTTGTATATTATCTGACTCTCTTAATACTTTCCTCACATTACAAATCTTTGTATTATCTCAAGCTTTTAATGCAATTTGTTGCACGGTGCCAATAAAATTAGAGACGTTTCGTAAAATTAACCGTTTATCTCTATCAATAAGTTCCACTGGCCGGCGGCCTGCACTTTTATGCGAACCGTATAATTGCGAATTTTTTAAATAATTTAGCACTACCTTCTCACTCCAACTAATATTTTCTGCTATTAACGGATACTCATATTACTTTTCTTAATAACGTCAATTTATCAAACTCGTTCAAACTACCTTTTCCACCCATATTTAAAAAATAACAAAAATCGGAATAATATTTAACGGCTATAATACTTAAGCGGCTATCTTTTATAACCATACTAAATGGGGGTTCTCCAATTGTCCATGATCCCGCAGAAAATAATGATTTGTATTTGTGCACGCATTGGTAAACTGAAGAGTATTATTTTTGCATATATAGGAACAATTTTAAATGAATTTATTTGAAATGAAATAAATCTTAAATTAGAGGGGCGGTTATCATTTAGTACAGGACTGTACGTCACTGTAGTGTGCAAATTAATTATAATTCGCATAATTAGGCTAACATACACCATAATTACTGTTTGGAATATTTTTTTATTCAAAACAAAGCAATTTATTGAATTTAGAAAAATATAAAAATTATAAAAATGACAAATGCATAAAACTGCTGTAACACCCTGTAAACAAGTGGGAGGGAGTTGCGAAATATTTTTGCAATTATAAAACAATATACTAAAGAACCACCAATCCTAAAAAGTCGCAAAAAATATTTAGAAATATCGAAAAATGATGTATATTCAATTATGTAATATTTGCATTCAAAACCGGAAGTGCGTCACTGTAGTGTGCAAATTAATTATAATTCGCATAATTAGGCTAACATACACCATAATTACTGTTTGGAATATTTTTTTATTCAAAACAAAGCAATTTATTGAATTTAGAAAAATATAAAAATTATAAAAATGACAAATGCATAAAACTGCTGTAACACCCTGTAAACAAGTGGGAGGGAGTTGCGAAATATTTTTGCAATTATAAAACAATATACTAAAGAACCACCAATCCTAAAAAGTCGCAAAAAATATTTAGAAATATCGAAAAATGATGTATATTCAATTATGTAATATTTGCATTCAAAACCGGAAGTGCGTCACTGTAGTGTGCAAATTAATTATAATTCGCATAATTAGGCTAACATACACCATAATTACTGTTTGGAATATTTTTTTATTCAAAACAAAGCAATTTATTGAATTTAGAAAAATATAAAAATTATAAAAATGACAAATGCATAAAACTGCTGTAACACCCTGTAAACAAGTGGGAGGGAGTTGCGAAATATTTTTGCAATTATAAAACAATATACTAAAGAACCACCAATCCTAAAAAGTCGCAAAAAATATTTAGAAATATCGAAAAATGATGTATATTCAATTATGTAATATTTGCATTCAAAACCGGAAGTGCGTCACTGTAGTGTGCAAATTAATTATAATTCGCATAATTAGGCTAACATACACCATAATTACTGTTTGGAATATTTTTTTATTCAAAACAAAGCAATTTATTGAATTTAGAAAAATATAAAAATTATAAAAATGACAAATGCATAAAACTGCTGTAACACCCTGTAAACAAGTGGGAGGGAGTTGCGAAATATTTTTGCAATTATAAAACAATATACTAAAGAACCACCAATCCTAAAAAGTCGCAAAAAATATTTAGAAATATCGAAAAATGATGTATATTCAATTATGTAATATTTGCATTCAAAACCGGAAGTGCGTCACTGTAGTGTGCAAATTAATTATAATTCGCATAATTAGGCTAACATACACCATAATTACTGTTTGGAATATTTTTTTATTCAAAACAAAGCAATTTATTGAATTTAGAAAAATATAAAAATTATAAAAATGACAAATGCATAAAACTGCTGTAACACCCTGTAAACAAGTGGGAGGGAGTTGCGAAATATTTTTGCAATTATAAAACAATATACTAAAGAACCACCAATCCTAAAAAGTCGCAAAAAATATTTAGAAATATCGAAAAATGATGTATATTCAATTATGTAATATTTGCATTCAAAACCGGAAGTGCGTCACTGTAGTGTGCAAATTAATTATAATTCGCATAATTAGGCTAACATACACCATAATTACTGTTTGGAATATTTTTTTATTCAAAACAAAGCAATTTATTGAATTTAGAAAAATATAAAAATTATAAAAATGACAAATGCATAAAACTGCTGTAACACCCTGTAAACAAGTGGGAGGGAGTTGCGAAATATTTTTGCAATTATAAAACAATATACTAAAGAACCACCAATCCTAAAAAGTCGCAAAAAATATTTAGAAATATCGAAAAATGATGTATTCCATTTCATGCAACTGGGCCCAAGCTTATCTATGGGGAAAATAGAAAATACGTTGTTTTGGGCCCAATTTACTATGCTTATCCTAATAGGGTCCTTTCTGTTATTTGAAATGATAAAACTATCCAAATTAATCAAATATATAAAAATCACACTTTAAGCAACATAATGGATTCATTAGATTTTCCAATCATGACAATTTTAATAAATAAAAATTAAAATGAAATAGACTCTATTTCCATATAACTTCATATAGCAAATTTTTGTTTACATGGTTTAGTTAGTTCAATATCGTCCGCTTAAGGCGCTTTTTCGACTTTACTAGTCGTCGATTGACGAGTTGGAAAGTTTAAGAAGCGCCTCTGGTAACGGGTTTACAAGCTGGAAATTAATGTAAAATTGTAACGAGTTTTTTCTGTTAATGTCATCTAAAAGAGTTGGGCGAAACATCCAAGGTAATTATTATTTTACTGTTAAATACTTAAATGATTTTAAGGAAAAAATGTGAAAAATAAATACAATTTAAGTCCAATAACTAACGGTATTAAATTATTATACAGTATAAGTCCGTTTTACCTTTCATTTCTTGTTTATATATGAGTGAAATTTTTGTTTATAGAAATGTTTTAATTTTACAACTAAGTGATTACAACAGTTTTGCAAAATAATTATTTATAGGTAATTCTTATTTTTAAAAGTGTACCATGACTACGACCTCAAATGATTTCGGAAAGCAAATCAATATACATTTTTGTGATATATTGTATTATTTTGGTTCTTCAAAAAGACCAATTCGTGCCGGAGAAGATTTAGTTAACGCCGGTTGGATAACCACAATTGGCTTCGCACAACCCTATGGCAGCTATACAATTCTTGGGCTGGTTATCCAAACATCTGCTATTACTGATTGCTCACATGAAGTCAAGTTAAAAAACTTGTTAATGCCGTGGAATTTCTGGGATTGCTGTTGTTCGTGCAAGGCTGGCAAAGGCGAGAAATGTAAACACATTGCAGCCTGTTTGATTAAAATTTTTAGGTAGTAAACGATAACACGAACTATAAGTGTACATGTATACACGTAAATTACTATGTTATTTAATGGTATGCAATTTTAGAGAACCATACCTTCAAGCCGTTAGCTGCACGGACATTAAACAAAAGTGGGGGAAAATGAGCCGAGAAGTAGCCAGCCAGTATAATGCTGTTTTTATGAGCAACATGTGCCATGTCAAAACAAAGAATGAATCTAATCATTCTATTATAAGAAGCGACGATCAACGTGCAAAAATTGTCGAAATGTTAGCTGATGGTAATTACTTTAATCAATTTATAATCTTAAATACTAAAATTAATGCTCGAAATTTAAAATAAAATTAACTACATATATTTTAGTTGCACCCAAATCAGAACTGCACAGAATGCACAGGTGTTACAGGTCGACCGTAACAATTCTACAACAAAGGCCTCGCGCCATTGAAGAGGACGGATTCTATAACTTTATTATAGATCATGGTGGACTGAAACAATACTCAAATATAATTGAAAATCTACTACCAACGAGTTTTGCAGATGTCTTCATTAAAAAGGTAAAAAGTACTTTACCAGAATCAATAGACACATGTAAAAGGCACCGTCAGTCAAAGCAGCTCTCAATGGCTATTAGCACGGAAGGTAAGGAACACTAGCAGCATATCGTATGCGTTATTTACTTATGCGGCAAATACAAACCCCAATTGGGAGAAAACAATTACTTCGATTTACTCGACGAATTTCAAAGGAAATGAGGCTACCCGGCATGGAATCTATGCGGAAAAATTAGCCAAGCGCATTTACAAAAGGCATTGTTTGTGGTTTGACGTTGGCCTGATTATATCTCCAGATCTTCAATTTCTTGCTGCAAGTCCAGATGGAATTTGTTACAACGGAAGTGAGTGGAAACTAGTGGAGATTAAATCTTCTGTTTTAGGGAAATATAAAAACATAAGTAAAGTACTCCCGACCTTAAAATATTTAAGAAAACAAATAAACGAATATGTTTTAGTTAACAAACATTCGCATTACGGGCAAATCCAACTGGGCCTTGCAATTTGTAACTTAGAAAGTTGCGACTTAGTCATATTTTGTACCTTTGACAATAGCTATCAAGTTATACAAGTTGATAAAGACGATACATTTATTGATCGTTACATACAAGTACTTTCAAACACATATTTTAAAAATATGATACATTTGATTCTTAAGTAATGAATAATACGAATTTATTAATTTAATATAGAAATGACAAACCATGAACTATGATTTTTTACTTTTATAATTTAAAGACTGAAATATTTTTAACCAATGTAGGTACATGTTGTACAAATTTATTTTTTATTGTATTATTTCTTATTTGAAAATATATTTTTGGTTAATTAGCTATCTAATTGTATTTTATTTTACTAAAACTTATCGTCATTTAAAATAGGGGCACATAAGTTTGAAAGGGCACAAATTACCCTTATAATATCATCTATATAAGGTAAAAGAGAATGATGAGCCTTTTCTGCAAGCACCTTGAAACTTTTAATCCTAGCAATTCTACGTTCGACGTGTAATTCCATCCGAGTCATTTTTATTTTATTTTTATAATTGACGAAACTGGTAAGTTTTTAGTCGGAAATGCTGAATTTCTCAAACTAGCTCGAACACAAACGCCATCTCGGCGAGTAGGAGTCAACACTTCCTCCAATCTTTTCCCATTTTTAAAGCAATAATCCATTTTGCTTTCTGTGCTTTAGAATTTAATACATCCTTTGGAATCATATGCATTGAAATGCCAGAGTTTCTATATGTTTTACATTGTGGAACCCCACATTCAATTTTTCCGCGAGTTAAAACTTTTTTATCCCTTTGAAAATCCATAACTCTAAAAAGCTAGATGTCTACACTTCAATATTATTATTTAAAATACTAACGATATTAATAAATATTATGGTTTTCAAAATCTGTGCAGATTTTTCCCTTTTAATTTGAAGATAAACGTCAAAGTTGCATTATTTTCTTGGTTACAATTCCTACCGCTAGAGCACACGGTGCAAGTCGTCAATAGTTGCTTACCAATCGACCAACCGCAAGCACCCGCTAGTAAACCGTTAGTAGATTGGCTTTTGTCTTTGCTATGGTCGATTGGCAAGCTCAGATTTGGATGTTATGAGTAACACATAACCTCAAAATCGTAATTGTGTGCTATTACGGCAAAGTTGTTATTTTTTTTATATAAAATCACTAAACAAATAATTAATGTACAACGCGCTAAACAAAATCAATTAAAATTTCTAATATTACCATAAATATTAAGCGGTTCTACATTTAACCACCTGGCGTCGAAATTGTGCGTAACTGCTTCTAACTGCTCGTAATAAAAAAGCAAGAGCAGATACGAGTAAATAATTTAGCGAAGACAAAAACCATTATACTAGCGGTTCACTAGCGGGTACTTGCAGTTGGTCGATTGGAAAGCAACTAATGCATAAGTGCAATTTTCACAGCTAGCTAAGATGTATAAAAATATTTAATATTTAAAGTATGGGTGTATTTGTCTCTGTTTAACGTACTTCCATTTCAGATTTTTTGAATCACTTGCACTACACATGCATAATTTGTGCGCCCGTTCATTTTAATCTGACGGAAATTGCAATTCGGATCATATAGTATGCAAGTTCGGTGCATTTCTTGTTCGTTTTTCTCGTATATAATTTGCAATTTCAGTCGTGCCGGATTTTCCGTTCCTTTTTTTACATGAACTTTTTGACTTACCCCGCTAAAGATGTTTTCACATCAAAAATTGGGTCTATCCAATGCCGTCTTGAATATACAGGCCTATGACTACAAACAGTGACGACACACTAAGTCTCCGCCGCTACGTGGCAGTGTAGTAAAGTAAAGATTTTTTTTTGTTTTGTGTATTGTTTTCTTTCATCTTTCATATTAAAAATTCAATTTTTCGTCCCCTTCTTTAATCTCCCTCTGCGGAAGGAAACAAAAAATTTTTTTTTTTATTTGGAGAACGAAATTCAAAATGAATATGAAACAGCGACAGCGCACAGCGATCGATTTATTTCTTTTCTAAAAAGAGGAAACAAAAATTTATTTATAAACAAGAAACAAAAACAACTAAACAAAGGAGAGAAGCGAAAAATAAACAAAAAATCGAAATGGTAAATTTTAAATTTGTTCGCTGAGTTTTTTCTTTGATTTAGTGCATTATATTACGTCAAAGAGAGATGCTACGCGTTTATTTTACGCTTTGATTTGTTTTCAAATCGAGTACATAAATTAATTTTTATTTGATTTAATTTATTTTCAATAATATTTCTAATATTTTATTATTAAAATACATAATACACTAGATTTATCTAAAAAATTTATTACATGAATAAATCAAATTCACAAAGGTATTCCTCTTTGATCAGAAAGTGCGTGTCTTCCTTCTTTGAAGCATTATGCTGCACTAAAAAAACTAAATGTATAATAAAATGTTTTCGGACAAAGCAAAAACAAAAAATAGTAGATTGTTCTACAAGTAAAGAAAAGTGATAGTTTTCCAGCGAGTGTAATTGTTTAATTCACGAGCGAGCGCTATTGAGCGAGTGGATTAAAAATTTAACGAGCATGGAAAACTCCTTTTCTTACGTATCGGACATGCTATTTTTTCATGTATTTGACGACAAACCAGTTAAAAATAAAAAAGGTAGATCCAGTTTGGATCAAACTATGTATGCATAACAATCGCAGTAAGCAAATAAATAAAAGTCAAAAATCCAAAAATCATTTGGAAAAAAGCGTTTCTATGAAGAAACGTGTTTATAGTGAAGAAATGTGTTGCTAAGGAGAAAAGTAGCAGTTTTCTTTACTGTTTACAGGCAAGAAATGACGCACTTTGCCATTAAGTACACGAAAAAATATCTTTTCTTTATTATACTGCCGCGTAGCGGAGAGACTTAATGTGTTTCAATTTGTAAAAATTGCTTGTAGTGATAGGCTTGTATATCTAGTAGGCATTGGTCTATCCCATGATACAATAATATTACAATGTATGCTTGGCAGCTAAAAGCACGTGGAGCGTGACGTCACTCAGTCAATTTGGATATTTTTTTGCGAATTGGTTTAGGTTTATAAAAATATTTTTAGGTTTTGGAAATGGAAATAAGTTTCAACGATTGTACACGATAGCAAAAACACAAATCTCAATATTTCGATTGGTTGGAACATACCTTGTATATTCCTTAAACCATGGGTCTATCCGACCCCTCTCCAACTATTTATATTTTACAAACATTTTCCGTTATTTTGGACAGGCATGGTCCTTAAAATATGTCACGGCTTTTCTTAAATTTGGAGACCTCTTCCCCAATATCACAATTGGTTACGACAATATAAATCTTCTACATTCGCCATTTTTCATCTTCGACCTTTAACAATTAGATCCAGTTATACATCTCTAGTATACCGTTTAAAATCCTTTAGATTAACATTTGTTTATTAGCCAAAATTTAATAAATTACATGTTAAGTGATCAGTATGTTGTAACAGCTTTAAATCAAATGAAATTATTTTAATAACTTCAAGAGAGATAATTATATTAGACTAAATTTTAAAACTTAAACTAACTACAACTAACTTACAACTAAATATTAAACTAATAGGTTTATTGAAAATGTTATTTAGCAAAAGCAAAAGTTATTTGGTATTTCTTAGATTATTGATTAAGATTTTATTTATTGTTTCCAACTTATTCCAGTATTTTAGCTTGACCTCTTCAGCGCAGATAGCTACTAATTTTGTGTCGGGAACCGAATGCAACCTCAAAATTCTATAACGCATAGGCACCTTCAAAATAGTTTTAAAAAATTTGTTCTGAATCACTTGCAATTTTTTAATATTCGTATTAGCTGCACTCCTCTTTTTGGTGGTTTGGTATTGGAGGGGGGGGGGGGACCAAAGTTGGTAGATTAATCTACCAGCTCCGTAACCTTCCAGTAGGGTGCATATCAGGTAAGCGGTTCTGGTCAGCGACTTGATCGCCCTCTATATGTGGTATTATAAAATTGCACTGAACAAGAAGTTTAGTATACGACCATAGCTATGCAAAGTACGGTAGGCCTGGAAAAAAGGATTTTTGTTTGTTGAGTTCGAAAATATAAAAAATCAGAATAGTATATTGAAAAATAAAGCAATAAACATCTCGTGTTTTATTAAAAAGAACCTTACATTTGGGGGCTCAACCGGGATCCAGTGGTATGATATAAACAACCGGATAGTAAAATCACAGTATAGCAGCGAATCCGTAATGCATAAGGAGTAGCGTTTGAAACATTAAATCATAAAGATGTTAAGAAGTTTACTCGGAATTGGTAAAAGACTATAGCGAATAATCAGTCTTTAGTGGTGTGGTGATTTTGTGTATGCTTACGACAATTCAAATTATAAGTTGATTTTGCGTAATCGGGATGGTTAAAGGTAAACGTTGAAACAGAGGAGCTAGCGTAGCTGATGATTCGACTACAAAACAAATGAGTGAAAGTTTTAAATGGGTAACGGGTAATTGAATGCGTAAATAGTGATCCGGTAGTCAAGCCTAAAGACCGTCCGAAAAACAGTACGATGGTAGAATCCAGTAGTACTACTAATGTCATACAACGCGAAAGAGAACAGTTAGAGTATATTCGTCTAAAGGAGTTAGAATTGAAGGACAAAGAAATTGAACTTTTGAAGAGGGAAAACGAGATGATGAAAAATGGCGCATCGACCTCGACAAACGCAAATCAAAATTCAATTTTTACTTTCAAGGACGTTGAAGAATCTTTGCCTAAGTTTAGTGGCGACGACGAATATTTACTCGATAAGTGGAGAAGCAACATAGATGAAGCAGCGGTTTGCACCGGCTGGACTAATCAACAGAAAATTATTTATGCGAAGCGTTTACTGAGCGGAACGGCGAAAAATTCCTTAAGGATAGCCGAGGATGTAGACACGTGGGAAAAATTGATCGATTTATTAAAGGCAGAGTTTCCCATTAAAAAATAGTGCTTTGGTTCATAAACAGATGGCTGAGCGGAAAAAACTACCAGAGGAGACCTTCAAAAATTATTTATTGGCGATGCGAGAACTTGGAAAAATGGCAATTTAGAGGAGGCTGCCATAATACAATATTGCATTCATGGTATATCCGATTATGAACCAAATAAAGCGGTGTTGTATGGAGCGAATACAATCGAGGAGTTCAAATCCAAGGTGATGATTTACGAAGAAATAAAAGGGAAAACGAAGTGTAAACCAAAATCTGAAGTTACAGTGGCAAAATCAATAGGTGAGTTTAAGCCAGTTAAGAAATTTATACGGATTCCTAGATGTTATAATTGGGGAAATAACGGTCATACTAGTAGAGATTGCAAGGATAAAGTTAAAGGCCCAAAATGTTACAAATGTCAAGAATTTGGACATATGTCAACAAACTGTGACAGCAAATTGGAGCACTCCAAAAACTTTTGTGCAATTATACAACAGCGGAATATGTTACCATTCAAAACAATTAAAGCTGTTTCGTTGAAGGATATTCAATTTTGCGCACTAGTGGATACGGGAAGCGATATTAACCTTTTGTCACATAAAAGGTATCTAGTTACCGGAGTATCGGCTTTGTGAACCAATTGTATTTCACGGTGCCGGAGCTAGGGGTCTACGTACATTAGGACATTTCAATACCAAATTAATTATTGATGGTGATGAATATGAAACCAAAATTCATGTGGTCCCCGATGAGGTATTACCTGCCGATTTTATTCTTGGTAGGGAATTGATTGACCAAACAGTGACTGTCGTAACACCGGAAAGTATTACCATGACGAAGATTGTCCCCGAGACATATTCATTAGTGATCGAACAAGGAGATATCCAATTGATTTGGGGCATGTTAAGGATGAATTAGCAGCTGACGCAATCAGAAAATTAGTGGTGAAGTATAATCCGGAGAAACAAAAAGTTCAAACTAACATCAAATTGCACATCGAGGTAACCGACCAGAAACCTATTGCATCCAAGCCAAGACGTTTGTCGCCATTGGAGATGGAGGTGGTAAAGAACCAAACCGATGAATGGCTGGAGCAGAAAATTATTCGTCATATCTCATCAGAATACGCTAGTCCCATCGTATTGGCAAATAAAAAAGACGGTTCCAAGAGGCTATGCATCGACTATCGGAAATTGAATAGTATATTTGTAAAAGATCGATACCCGTTACCTTTAATCGACGATCAAATTGATCAATTAGCGAATGTGAAATTCTTCTCGACATTGGACCTTAGAAATGGATTTTTCCATGTGCCTGTTGCTGAAAGTTCGGTGAAATACACTGCATTCGTCACTCCATTCGGGCAATACGAGTTCCTGAAAACACCTTTTGGTCTTTGCAACAGCCCTTCTGTATTTATGCGGTTCATAAATAGAGTCTTCGAGTAACTGTGTCGCCAAGGGATTATCTGTGTTTACATCGATGACGTCATCAGTCCAGCGTTAACTATCTCTGAAAGTGTCTAGAGATTAAGCCAGGTTCTGCAAGTAGCCGAGCAACACGGACTGCAAATTAAGTGATGTAAATGTCAGTTTCTGTGTAGTAAAATCGATTATTTGGGATACGAGATCGAGGATGGAAAAATTCAACCATCATCACAGAAGCTTTGGGCGATTTCGGAATTTCCAGAACCAGATTCGGTGAAGAAGATTCAGAGGTTTTTCGGACTTTCAGGATACTTTCGAAGATTTGTTGAAAGTTATGCGTTGTTTGCCAGACCCCTAAGTGACACATTACAAAAAGGAGTGGAATTCAAATTTGGCGTGGAACAGAAAGCTTCTTTCGAAAAGTTGAAAAAATGTTAATTCAGTCATACGTTGTTAAAAATATACGATGGAGCGGTACGATGGAGCGGAAAGAGTCAGTCCACGAATCGCAGGATGGGCACTGGCACTGCAGGAGTTTAACTTTAAATTAGAACAACGACCAGGATACCGTATGCGACACGTAGACGCGTTAAGCAGGGGTCCTGTAGTATTACCAATAGTAGACGATGTGTTACATCGAGTGAAAGCAGCACAGAAGCATGATAGCGAATTGGTGCCGATTTTTGAACTTCTTAAAATCGGTAAGTATCTTGAATATTTCACTAATAACGATATTCTATTTAAGATGAAAGATGGAAATCCATTGTTGGTTATGCCAAAAAGAATGGAGCGTGAAATCATAAAAAACTACCGCGATCAAGGACATTTCGCTGTGAGGAAAACGGCGAAGCTTATTGAACGACAATATGTACTACATTCCGAAGCTCACTGAGAAAATCAAGCATTGCATTAAAAACTGTGTTCGCTGTATTGTCACAGACAGGAAGACTGGTAAACAGGAAGGTTTATTACATCCTATACCGAAAGGGGATAGCCCGTTGGTTACGTATCATATCGACCATTTAGGGAGCTTGTCACCAACCCGCAAGTTGTACCGATACGTATTTTGTGTAATTGACGGATTTACAAAGTTTACGTGGATCTACCCGACGAAGACAATGAACACCAGCGAAGTAATTCTACGGTTAGATACCCAGAAAGCTAATTTCGGGAATCCAAAGAGACTAATCGCAGAAAGAGGCGGTGCTTTTGGATCAGGAGTGTTCAGTGAGTATTGTGATAAAGAGTGGATTGACCTACAGTTGGTTACAGCTGGTGTGACAACAGGGGACGGCCAAGTTGAAAGAATTTTCAGAATTATCATACCAGTGCTAGCAAAATTATCTGCGAACAACGCGGAAGAATGGTATAAGAAAACGGAAGACCTGCAGCGCTATCTAAACAATTCACTGTAGCGTGCAATTGGAATGTCGCCATTCGAGCTACTGTTTGGTGCGAAAATGCGTACAGGTGAGGATGTCAAGTTAAAACAAATCGTAGAGAATGAATTGACGAAGGCATTTATCGATAAGCAAAACAGAGCATCGCGGCTATTCAACGAGAGAATAAACGAGGGTACGATCGCAAGCGAAAAAAAGCGAATATTTACAAAGTGGGAGAGTATGTACTTATCAAAAGAACCCAGTTCAGTAGTGGCGCAAAGTTAGACCAAAAGTACCTGGGGCCATGCGAAATGGTTAAAGTGAAGGACTTTTATCGATACGACGTACGAAAGGTATCTCAATCGGAGGGTCCACTAAACACATCGATATGAGAGGCCTAACATTCGACATCCGATGAGCTCCTCTCTGTCACCTTTGTTAGCAGAAATGTTTATGAATATCTTCGAACAGACGATTGTATCAAGCAATAATCCTTATTTCTGTCATGTGATCTTTTTGTACAGACACTTGGTTAAATTCTCAATATCCCACCAATAATTTTACGGCTGAAAAAGAAGAAAACAAATCTATTAACTTTTTAGATATAACAATAACCAGAATTAATTCTTCATTAGAGTTCAACATTTATCGAAAACCCACGTATATAGACGCCGTTATACCTAACTCTTCAAACCATATCCATAATATTAAAATGTCAGCTTTCCACTCAATCTTAGATAGATTAATAAACATTCCTTTGACCAAATCCAATTATAACAAAGAGATTAATATAATTTTAGAAATAGCAGCGAATAACGGTTATGCAGCTAAGACTATATTAAAGCAATTAAACAGATAACTGAAACATAAAGCTTTATATCGTGACACAATATACAGATAATAGCTTTGCTTTTTATAACAATAATACAATTAAGAAAATGATTTTTAACAACAAACCAAGAATTGATCGCCTTTCCAAGTCTGGTGTTTATAAGATCAATTGCAATGACTGTAGTTCCTCTTATATAGGACAGATTGAATATTGGTAGCCATGAATCATCCCTTTATAATCATTTAACGTTAGAAAATCACACATTCATTTTAAACAATTTAGAAATATTACATGTACAACCAAAACGCAGACGTTTAGACAACTTAGAATCTTACGAAATCCGAAAAGCTATATTTCTTAACCAAAATATCCTCAACGAACAGAGAGAAATCCGTTTCTCACCAATTACCGACCCCGCACTGTTTTATTCCCATACTCATACCATCCCATAAAATGACTAATACGTCGGGTACAGCAAAGTATCAATTTAATTTCATTCAATACTTTAAATTACAATATTTTAAATACTAATTTGCCAAATGCTCATAATATCTTATCACAGTTCATCCTAATATTCTAAATTCATATTTATCTAATTCTAACAATATCATCAATGGATCTAACAACGTCTTCAACAATAGCTTGTCAATTTTTTATTTTAATTGTAGTGGCATGAGATTCTCCTTATAAAATGTACTACAAAACGTCCTTGACTAGTGATGCAGAGTTTTATATTTTGGACTTAGCACTAAAAAGGGATGACCAAAAAACTTTGGTTATATACAGTTACTGCCGTTAACGAATTACATTTATTTGAATTAGGTAATGAAAACACAAATTACAATCCGATTTGGTCGGGCGGTCGGAGGGTCGGACCGATTTGGTTGGGTTGGATGTAAAATCGGATCGTGTGTATGCATGTCGGTCCGACAAATTAAGTTGAATGTGTCGGATGGAAATTTCATCCAACCGTCCTACCAACCAACAAAATCGGATAGTGTGTAGTGTCGTCGGACGATATTCTTTTTCAGTCGTGTGTAAAATTTCAAAGCGAGAACAACAAAGGAAAATAAACATAATTCAATCGCGTGTGTGACAAAAAAAAATAAAAGATTGTCAAAATCGGATGGTAAGCAGTTCTGTGTCGTTTTACTCCGATCGGAGTATTTCTACTACTTTTTGATCACGAGTACTACTGTACTACTCAATCACCCAAAATACTCCGATTTCATTTTTTCCATCCCAAGTATCATTACTTCAAATATATATAATTTTTTTTTTTTTGGAACTGAGTTCCAAGTTTGAGTTCCATTTTATTATAAGATTTTATATGAAAAGTGAAACAAACATTCTAAACCTATGGAACTTGATAGGTGTGGTGTGGCTTACCTAACTTCTAACGATAATTTTGAGAAATGGAAAACAAATTGAAACCTATGAATGAGTTCAATTTTGTTGCGAGAATTGTCTTGGATTTTTTTAAATCTGGAAGCATTGATCATGCGCTGATTGAATTAGTTCGATCAAGAAATCTGTAAATTTTAATGAAATCGAAATAATTATCGAATTAGCGCCTTTTCAATGTTTACAGGTTTTAAAGAAATTCCTGATTAAGAGTCCTGCTTTGACTTGTTTTAATGTGTTATGTAACCGTTTAACAAACATTCAGAGAATTATCGAATTAATCAAATTCAAATTTATTATAGTATGTACCTAGATATTTATTACATATTTATTATTTTACTGAAATTTTAATCACATTGTTAAGTATGATACGTAATTTAGTTCACTTTGTTTTTTGTTTAAAACAGAAATTCTTCTAATAAAATTGTATGGTCAAACTCCAAATCAGTGTTATTGAAACCATAAAGAATTATTTAATTTGGAAAATGACTTAAAACGTACGCAATTGTCTATATTTTTGAATTTGATACAAACTATATATAACGAATGAAAATGTGATAAGGGAAATCTGTAATATTTAAATTTGTATTAGTAGAATAAATGAATGTACATAATGTACATATGTACATATAAATGAACCGTTTATTATTGAAAGGGCACATGTCCACTTTTTGTCAAAATTAGTATTATGACAGTATTGTGTATTACAGACACGTAAATACGTTCTGTGACAAGATAACACTAGCATTTGGTTAATGATAGGCGTCTTTTTATTAACCATATGCTAGTGTTGGGTTGGGTATGTAATCTCGCATTTCAAAATCTCGCATTTCAAAATCTCGCATTTCAAAATCTCGCATTACAAAATCTCGCATTACAAAATCTTGCTTTACAAAATCTCGCATAACAATTTCACGTACATTTATGTAATCGCGCGCACGATTACGTAAATGTACGGGAAATTGTTATGCTAGATTAAACGTATGATGGCCGGTCTCCACTTGTGAATTTGTCTCTTGATAAAAAATAAGTGACATTCGGCTCATGACACTTTTTTTACAACTACTAACATAAAGTATAAAACTAATTTCTCTCTTTGAGAATAAGAAAAAAAATTGAATTTGATTCCTTTTTCGTTTAATATAATTTTTGGCTATTATATTTATATTCCCCAAATTAATATTTATGTTTTAATTTAATAACACAATTTTTATTTTATTTTGTTTTATTTTCACCTACAATTTATTAAATGGCTAAAATTTTCCGAAAAAACATGAAACTTCATTTTGGTTGTCAAAATAATAAAATATTCAACATAAAATGACAAAAAATTGAGCATAAAAATCAATTTATGCTCAATTGGCACAACGTCATGACACATTTTTTGAATATTCTGATCTTTTTCTCTCTTGACAAAATTTCAATGCACATGCTCAAAAACATTTTTGTGTATGTATTTTGCAAAATGTACTAAAAATTGTCAAGAGAAAAATACACAAGTGGAGACCGGCTATGAGAAATCGCAAAGCAAGGTTAACTATATGGAAAATGTATGATAATTGAGCAGGCTGATAAATAACAAATAAATGAATATGTACACGTATGTATGTATGTATGTCAACATACATAATTAAAAATGAAAAGAAAATCATTAACACAATATATTTGGTTTGAATTAATTCCAGAATAATTAAATATAAATTTAATTTACTAAAAGCTATAAGGTGATTATTATAAATCAAATTTAAAATAAAAATTAATTAATAAATAAAAAATTAAATAATAAATTAAAATTTAATTAAATATATTACAAGTAATATAATATAAAATACATATGTATATATTTATGTAGGTTATTATGAATATTTCCATTACCACGTCTAACAAAGGTGGTAAAAAGTTATTTGTCAACGGCTAATGCTACCATCTAAGCCGAAAAACCGAAAAAACGTACAATTAGGGTTGCACCAAGCAAAAAAGTCAGTTATGTAAAGGGCGCGTGGTAACTCGTGTCGAAGGAGAAGAACACGAAATAGTAAAATGTAACTCAAACCATTCCCATGAGCCCATAGCACACAAGAAGATAGTCGCACAAGCAAACGCAGATGTCAAACAATGTACTAGAAATACGGAAAATACCATCTCATATATTGGGAGAATCAATCATAAATACACCAAGCCACTCACGTGTGTATCTTCCTACAAAAATGGCCCAAAAAATTAAAATTCAACGAGTTCGTGCTAATAAACCAAAAGAACCTGAAACTCTTGAAAATATTATAATTCCGGAAAATCTATGTTACATTGAAGGAGAATTATTTATATTAAATGAAGATTATTTTGACGGAGACAAAATTATTTTGATGGGGACTATTTCTTCCTTAAAACTCCTTGGTGAATCAAGTTGTTGGATTATGGATGGAACTTTCATGATGATGTAGTTCCATCTATAATGCGACAAATTTTTTCAATACATGGACGTATTGAGGGAAAAATAGTTCCGTTGATTTTTTGTCTAAATCTAAAAAAGTCTACGATCAGTTATTTTTTAACTTAAGAAAAATATGCTTGAAATATGAAATCAGTGTCAATCCGGACCGAATTATTTGCGATTTTGAAAAGACAATTGTATCGTCGACCAAAGTTTTTTTCCCAAACGCATTGTTTAAAGGATGCCTCTTTCACTTTGGCCAAATAATATGGCAAAAAATCCAAAAAGAAAGAATAGTGGCAAAATATGGAAATGAGGAAAAATTTTCAATCCAAATCAGGATGATAAAAAGTATAGCCTTTGTTCCACCAAACGAAGTCGATAATTATTACCAGAGCTTGTCTAGGAAATTTAATGACGAAGACGAAAAAAACATTGGAGTTATTGGTTTAAAAAAAATTATATTGGAGAAGGCAGTCAACGGCCCAGATATAAACCTGAATTTTGGGCTATCGGCGACAACGATAATGGATCGGAGACCTTCCCGCGAACACAAAATAGCGTAGAAGCTTGGCACCGCCGTCTCAAAGTAATAGTCGGAAAACGTCACGCCGGTATATACAAAATATTGGAAGATTTGGGAAAGGAAAGCATTTTAGCAAAAGCGCAGGTCGAGAAAGTGCAATGTGGTGAAAATATACCAAAAAGCAAAAAACTTATAAAAAAAAAATAAAAATATAAAAAGAATTATTATGAAATGGCTTAAAATTAAAAAAACAGATTTTTTGCAGCGTATTGCGCATAATATTTAATTGGGATAGTTTTATTAATAAATTGTACTTTAAATAAAATTTTTGAATTAAATTATTGTATGAAAAAATTAAATAGATTATTTTTAAAAACATTAACAAGACTGTAATGCAAGATTTTTGAAAAATAATATGCAAGATTTTGGAAATGCGAGATTTTGTAATGCGAGATTTTGCAAATGCGAGATTTTTAATTTTCCAAATGCAAGATTTTGTAATGCGAGATTTTATAATACGGGATTTCGTATCGCTCCCGCTAGTGTTATCTTGTCACAGAACGTATAGTGAAAATAATATCTCAGCGAAACTCATTTTTTCATCGTTGTGCGCAGCCAACAGTGAAGTAGGCAAAATAAATTAAAAATTCAGAGAAGGGTTGGCTGAGTAATAGTTTTAAAGACAAAAAAAATTATAAATAAAGATATGTGAAATTTGATTCCATTACATAATGTAATTTATATTGGAAAATATTAAAAATTCTCATTATTTTCTAGGTAAATTCTAAAATAACTTGTGAAATTAAAAAATATAAAAAATATTAACAACACCACTGGATATGTAACGTTATACCCATTTAAGGTACGAACTAGGCATATTTAGAAAGAAATGTCATTTTTCGTGTTAAAGCAAAACAATAAAAAACTCGATTTTAAATTTCAATTTGTTCGAGACAAGCTAATGACATTAAAATTATCTTAAATGTTATCAAAAGTTCTAGTGCTAGTGTGTTATCTAAATTAAAATTACATTAATTATTGTGAATAAATTTGAGGAAAAACATAATTCAAAATAGATAAATTCTAACCTCAAAATGTAAACAAATTAGCCTAAATACATCGCTGTGTTTAAGCCATTTGTTTTGATGCGCGAGAGCTGTCAGAATTTCGCTGAGATATTATTTTCACTATACTTATTTACGTGTCTGTGCTACAATACTGTCATAATACTAATTTTGACAAAAAGTGGACATGTGCCCTTTCAATAATAAACGATTCAAATACATGATAAACTAGATTTGCTTTTTCATTTCAATGGCAAATTTAAACTAAAAAAATATATTTTTTTTGCGTACTACGCGGTACTACCTTTTTTAAATGAAAATACTCCTCAAACAAATCGGAGAGCGACAGCACTGTCGGATCGTCTGTAGACAACAACCGATCTGGTTGGACCGACGCAACGATCGGTCCGATAAGTTGGATCGTCTGTAGCGCTTTTAATATATTTATCACACACACACACAACACACAAAAATAACAAAAACAACAAAGAACAGC
This sequence comes from Tipula helvola, assembly GCA_963556165.1. Lineage (NCBI taxonomy): Eukaryota > Metazoa > Arthropoda > Insecta > Diptera > Tipulidae > Tipula > Tipula helvola. Next base: position 175,494,342 of record OY744483.1, on the reverse strand, counting down.
AAAAAAACATATGTTTGACATTTTGTATGCCTGTATTGTGAAACAGGAATAGAGACAAAACCAACAAAAATGTTTATACAGGCCGTGCGTAATAAAGTATAAACACTTAAGCTATAGAAATTGTACTCTATGGCTTGGTATTAGTATGTATAAAATAAATCAGAAAATATATATACACAAAACTAACACAAATTTTTGTTGGTTTAGATACGTACTAATACCAACTCATAGATCACATTTCTTTTATAGGATCTGTGTAAAGAGCGAACGTCACGGCTTGTATAAATATTTTTGTTGGTTTTGATAGAGAGTAAAACTAAACAAATATCAATAGGCGTTGTTAATAGTGTGTGAGTGTGTGTGTGTAAGTGTGGGTGTGTGTTTGTGATGTGTAGGTGTTGGTGTGTGTATGTATGGGTGTGTGTGTGATAATTATATTGGACCTGTTTAGATTATGTATACATGATGTATCTTGCTCGTTTCTTATCTTCTTGCTTTGCAGTTTAACGGACTAGCGAATATTGTCGGACAACACTACACACCATTCGATTTGGTTAGTTGGTCGTACGGTTGGATTGAATTTCCATCCAACAGATCTGATTTAATTTTGTCGGATCGACATGCATACACACGATCCAATTTTACAGAATTGGCCAAGAGGTAGTAGCCAATAGGACCCTTAACTAAACCGACATAACAAATTTCCAGGCCTAGCATAATCCTGATCAGAAGAATTTTTTTTATGTTTTATTTATTTTATTCATTTTTAACTATACGAGAAAAAATCGTATAATAAATAAAAATCCTGGGATGAATTTTTTCGCTCTAGTAAAAAGTCTGGGATAGATTTTAATGTTCGTACACTTTAATAGTGTAGAAAAAAAAGTATGGGATGGGTTTTTACGGCTGTGTTGCCGGAGGTAATGTCAAATTTTCCCAGGATGAAAGTCTGGGATAACTTCAAGGTAGTGTCGATGGAAAGGAATTTGAAGAATGATAGTTTTGTAAAACGTATTCTATGGACGGATGATCATGGCGAATTAAAATTAAATAAAAAAGTTAAAAAATTATAACGGTTTTTTTGAGAAAAACTCAATTTTATAAAAAAAAATATTTTTTTTTACTTTAAATCATCATAGCTCTTAACTGGATGCAGATTCAAGATAACCACTTAAATTTTAATAATAGCCTACACAATTACCAGGGAAATAAGACTAAGTTGGTTGCTCTCCGATAAATATTTTGGAAGTTACAAGGAAGCACTTTTTTATGAACAAAATTTTTTAAACACCCTGTATTTCAAATGATATCAAAAATGGGCCCCCCTTCCCCCTTCCAAACGATTTTTTTCTCAGAATGTACCAAGGAATCACCCTCCTTAACGGTTTAGCATCCCAAACCCGGACACCCTGTATGAACGCGGTAAAAAAAGGAATATAAGAATTGAAAAAAAGAAGAAAAAAATTACGGTATCATTCTACCTCTTAGCGTGCGACAGAATAGATCAATAAAACGTTAAATTTAAATAATGTACGTATATGTATGTATATATGTATGTACATAAATCCTAAATAAATAATCGTTAAAGAAATAAAAATAAAGTTATTGTTTAACAGAAGAGAGAATTATGTTTTTGTGGTTGTATGTAAATTGCGAAGGAGCTCACTGTATTGTTCGAAATATAATTTCTACCCCCAACTAATTTGAATTTTTCTTTATTCTTAGAAGACGTCTCTATGAAATCTAATATGATTTCTGATTTAACTTTCTCATTGAATAATATTCATGTAAAATATAAATATAATCAGAGGGAATTTTATTTAACTGAAGATTGGCTGCTTGACTGTAAAATCGGTATAGAAACAAATAAAATATAAGATATAGGCAATATAAAATAAAGAGAATGTTGGTGAATTTCTTGAATTCGAAAGGATTAATGAATTATTGTAAATTATTATTACCACATTATATTTGTTTTTACTGTACAATTCCATATAAAAAAGATGTAAACAAATATTGTGGTCCACGGACTAGCAGAAAACTAGCAGAAGATTTAATTTGTTGATGTATATAAAAATAAACCCGGAATGAAATATTTAAATTTGGAATTCGGTATTTCAAAATTAATTTTATAGTTAAGATCGCAGGATTCAAAAAAGCAAGAACGATACAAAATTATAAGATTAGAGATAACAATCATTTTCTGATTTTCAAAAGTATCAATTTAACGAACAGATCAAATTATTGTTCAAATATTTCAAAATTTTGAGAACGAGAAGAGAACAATGTGGAAATGTATTGGTAAGAACCGATGGATAAACACGATTATAAAACTTCGTAATATTATGAGAAAAGTAACCGATTATAAATAAATTGCGCTCGAAACAATGAATGATCAGACCATTAACCATCCAACAATAAAAAAAAATATTAATTATTGGTGCAATGCGCGTTTAGAAATTTTTTTTTCTGACATTTTAAAATGGATTAAACGAAAAAATTGAATAAACCAACAAAAATTTTGGTAATGTTGAAATTTCGTTTTGTAATCTAATTAATACAATTTTTTTCAATTTTAAATGTCAATTCCAAACTACTACTACAATTCGATTGACGACGAAACGAACGAGTTAAATATTTAGAAAGACTAAAGCACGCGCGATTTCAAATTTTCTTCTTTATTTTATTTTGATCTTCTGCGCGCAGAAAATATTCTTCAATCAAATTCAACCACAAGATCCAAAATCACTTTGAAAGTTATTTTATTACAATACATTTTATTATAACTAACACAACTACAATAAATAATAAAAATTAAGCGCGACCTTCTCAATGCTGTTAATAATACCAAATAAATAACTAAAATTATGGTGATCAGCATCGATTGATCGTTCGATCGTGTATTTATTCAACTGTATGTACATAAGTATGTATATTATATAGGAATGCACTGTATATACCAAAAGCGCGCTATATAATTGTCGGTGGATGATACGAATATCAAAGTTGAATATATTTTGAATATGAAATGAATCTGTCTGTGATTTGTTTGTCTATCATCGCATCACTTATGTAACTTCCCTTACATATTAATTTCAAATAACTTATCTAATCAATTTATACCAGTAGCTTGATTAATTATCAACATTATTTAATAAACATTTTTTTTTTGTGGTGTGAAGAGAGTTGAATAACATTTTATTATTATGTATATAGGCAATGTTAATTTACAGACAATAGATCATTTATTATTTTTTTGCTTGGTTTTACCTCAGCATTGATTTATTTGATCTCTTGATCTAAAAACGTAACGAAAAGTCTACTATAGATTTTATTTTCCGAAAGTAGTTTTTAGAAAAAATGTTTCACAAAATCTAAATGACCTATCAAGGTTAACATTATTTTTACTTTTCCCACGTTGTTCCAAATTTTCATATTTCTCGACGAATAAGTTTCTAGTGTGGAACTGTTTTGTGGAACGGGATTTTGTTCTAAACGAGAATTTCTCATTCCGATTCAACGAAATGAGATAAAAAATTCCAATTTTGCATTCCACAACGCCAAAATTTCTCACAGTTTAATTTTGCGGTAAAATACACTAAATAGTGCCGCGGAATTCATAAAATTCTCAATTAAAAACTAAATTGACGGCGAATCTATTCAATTATTATTATTATTGCTAATAAAATGGGAGCTAGTGTGAAAAATGTTGGCAAACATTTTTGTTTCAACCTGGGCTAGTTGAATTGACAATTAACTGGCTATAGATGTAATGACTGTCTAATTGTTGTTTTGTGGCGGAATACCGACCATCAATAATCAGTATTCAGCTTATTATAATTACCATATGTTCGATAATCTATCAAACGTCAACACGCCATTACCACAGGCAATAAATGTGTCAAACATCGTTGACGTTTCAAATTAATAACCGGTAACATGGTTAATGGCTGAATAATAAGAAAATGCGATGGGGTTAGGGGGTGCCATTCATCTTCCGGTAGCTCTTCCAATGGTCGAGAGTTTAATAGGGCTTCAATCTGCTTGGTTATAGTCAGGAACTCCTCATAGGTACGTAGAGTATGATGAATGTGATGTTTGCTAGAATTGACTATGGCCTCACATAGGCCGCCAAAGTTAGGGGTGGCTGGTGGGATGAAATGCCATTGGATATGGTGATCGGTGTACCAAGCTTCTAACTGGTTCTGTTGGACTTCACTTAGGAACTGGTCATAAAGGTGTTTAAGCTCGCGCCTTGCTCCTACTAAGTTAGAGCCGTTGACACAATAAACATGATACGGTAGACCTCGGATAGCACTGAAATGTTTAAATGATGCGATGAATCCTTCAGTGCTCATATCCGACACAATTTTAATCTTTTTTGCTTTTATAGCCATACATACAAATATGATCCGGTATGACTTATACTGGTTGGCACCTCGGGATTTGGACATTTTTAGTATAAAGGGTTTAGCTAAATCGATACCGACCTCGATAAACGATCTCGCTGATTGATTGACTTGACATCTTGGTAACTGATCGATAAAATGCGGCGATTGGTATTAAAGCGTCTACAGATGAGGAACAAATGTATAATACGTCGGATGACATTTCTTGTGGCGCTTGGGATAGCGAAATGCTGGTTTAAAATAGTTAGCACCAATTTGTGTCCGGCATGTACATTTTTATGATGGATGTCTCGGAATATGCCTTCTGTGATAGGGTGGTCGTTAGGTAGCGCAATTGGGTGATTGCCATCTTGAGTCATATCGGCATTCTCTAATCTTCCTCTCGTCAGCAGTAATCCATGGTTGTCGATATAGGGAGAAAGAAAGAAAATGTTAGATTGATTTCGTAATTGTTTATGGTTTAATATGGGATAAATCGGAATAGCCAGTATTCCGCTCTAAACGCCTCTTCTAAGGACAAACTTTTGCTTGACTTACGTTTTATTTTTCGGGATTGTAGCTTTTCTTTATATCGAAGGATGAATACTAAGATATGGGTTAATGATCTTATATTTGAATATTTAAGGCATAACCTTTTGACTACTTCAAAGTCTTGAGAAATGGAAATTATGTTGAAATTGACTGGCTGAATACTTTCCGTTTCTCTTATAGGTGAAGACGGAAACACGAGTCGGGTTTGGTTTAAAAACGTAGGACCTCTAATCCACATTTCATCTGCTATGAACTTTTCGGTTGTCACTCCTCTAGTGGCCTTGTCGGCTGGGTTCTCAACGGTCGGTACAAAATGCGGTTGGTTACTATTAGTAGACGTCATAATTTCAGCAACTCGATTCGATTGGAACGTGTTTAGAGTTTTTGGAGGTTTCGAAAGCCACTGAAGTACAATCGTCGAATCTGTATACAAATAGATGGACGGTTCTTTTGATAATTTGAGGGATAGTTCAGAATTTGAATTTTCTCTCCACATGATGCGTTGGTAGTCTTTCTCGTTATCCAGCCTTCTCTCTAGCAAATTATATCTTCGCAATGCCTGGGCGTAGGTCTCTCCAAAACCTTGTGGATTCTTGTTAAAGGTTATCTGGACAATAATTTGATTTTCTTGGATTCTGGTACTCGTATTGGAAAACTCGATGCAACTGTGTTCTTTCGCCGTGAATGTTTTTGGTATAATTACTTCTTCCGTTTTCCAAGGCCTCTCGATGGCTTTCTCTAAGCGCTGTAGCACTTCGGATGAACCCGTATGATCTGAACAAGGACTGGACTTCTTTAACTTAGACAGGGATTCTTCGGTTCTGGACATAACTCCTCCAATTAACGATCCTAATTTGGAATTTTGGATACAGGGGTATTCTGGTTTGGAATGAATTTTACCATCTAACAAACTTTGGAAGAATACCTCACAACACAATAACAGTTCGATTTCTGCAGCAACATGGAAATCTGGATCGGCTAACAATAGATTGGTATAAAACTGAAACAAAGATTTATTAAACGATTCATGTAATAACCTTGGTGATAATATATTCGAAAGAATAAAATCTTCGGTGTTCATATGATAACCATGATTGATGGATGATCGAAGTTTAATTAATGATTGGCTTCTTGAACTGCTCGCTTGTGTTTGATTTATGGTATGGATATTAATGTTAGATTTGGTTCGAGGAATTTTCAATCGGCTTGAAAGGTTTTCTGATATGAAGTTATGTGTAAAGCCTGAATCTAACAGGGCATGACAAGGTATCCAATTTCCATATTTATCCTGAATATCTAATTTTGCTGTAGGTAAGATCCATATGTTATTTTTTATTATGTTGTCATCTGCTACTTGATTATTAGTTGACTTATCTTCTTTAGGGTATTGAAACATCGACACTGCTAATTTCAAGGTAGCGGTTTCATTACCTGGAGTTGATGCAATGATATTTTGCTGAACAGTAACATCCTGGGGTGATCTGGGTTTATTTATTTTATGCATGGAAATTTCACATTGTGGCTTTGGATCAAAATGCAGTAACGTATTATGTCGTTTACTACATTTTTGGCAGTATTTTCGACTATGACAATTTGTAATTAAATGTTCACTACTAAGGCAATTAAAACATCGATTTAAATTGGAGATAAAACCACGACGGAACTCAATATCCATTGCACGAAATTTTGGACATTCATACAATTTGTGAAATTCATTTTGACAAAGTGGACAAGAAGGTAAATGTAGTTCGGTGGCATGAAACGACTTGGTACATATTGGAGAATTATAGGTAGAATCAAAAGTTGGGTGATTTAATCTAGGTAACTTGAAATTTGTGCGAAAATTATTTTGGGTTTTATTCAACACGGTTTCGTCGGCATCATCACGCGGATTGGGAATGGCTGTACTTAACGATATTTCTCTAATAAGAGTTTGTAATTCGGCAATAATTGAAAAATAAATGTCGTCAATGTCGCTTCCTTATCTAAACGAAAAATTTGATCTTTATGGCTCCATCCGGCTCGGTAAATAACGGTACTGTATAATCCGGTTGCACTGGTTAACAAAAAAATGCGTTTGATACGCGGTTTATGGGTCCATCCGGCTCGACGAACGACACTCTACAAATTGGGATGTACTAGTGAAAATAGGTTTAATCATAACACAAATAATACAATTGAACTCGGTTTATTTTATAATTTATTGACTACCACATTGTACTAAAGCTTAAAGAGATACAATTGTATTTTGGTTAAATTGTTGTGTTCAATATGCGAGATGAACAGGTAATGACAGACTAATAATACTTTACATAAAAAGGGGGAGAATAAATGATGAGTTGAACACGACACTGAACGTAAATTCGACCATTCAATTCATCATATAGCGTATTTACTTGAGACATTTACAACGCCAATTACACTAAATAATCCCTGAGAGGGATTAAATAATCCCAAATTTTGTTTGGGATTATTTAAATCTTATCCCATTTTTTAGTTTTCGTTCTTAGCGATAGAAGCCGCCAGATGTCATAAATAATACATGTTAAATTTATATTTTATTTCGAAATGTTGGCTTTTGAAAATTAAATCAAATTGGCTATTTTCTTGGGAACAAAATAAAACCAAAATAATTCGAATTACATTTTTGGTCAACAAAATACGCTTATATACATTTGATAATATTTATGTACTAAATATTATTAACTCACTTCACTCTGACAATCTGACAGTTCATGTCAAAATAAAGCGATGTTACTTTGTAAACAAATGGTAAAATTAAGTTAAGTATATGTTTTCTTATAATTACATTACAAAATTATTAATTAATATATAATTTTAGATTGCGCTAAATGGATTATCTACTGAGACGGATGTAATTAAAATTAGGTAAGTAAATTATATAATTTAAAGTAACTTAAGGGAATTACATAATGTTGTGTTTTTATGTTTTATTTCAGGTGGAATATTGATTGCTGGACTGAATGGAGTAGGTATTGTTTTATTCTAGGGATGTTTGTTTCAGGGAGAGATTTTAAGGTAAGTTATACTTTTGGATTGGGTCAACGGGATATAATCCGATTAGTTTGAACAACGATCCTTCGTGAAAATAAATAACTAGTTTCAAGAGAAAAAAAACTTAAAATGTACTTTTGAATTTTTGTATCAATGAAGCGATATTTTCCTATTGTAGTCGCTGTATAATACTGTGGAATTAAACAAAACCATGATATCTGCAAACAACAGCCTGATAAGCCATATTTGGAAAGTAACGATAGGAAATTTTTTGCTCAATATGATGTACGCTTTCTATAATTAGCCTTACTATTATTTCAATCGCTGGATCAATTTTTACCTGCACCTATTAACCGCAACAAATGGTTTATTAAATTCATTCACAAACAGGTGTGGATTCAGGATTAATAAAAATTCATATTTTCGTTTTTATTCCAAAAAAAAAAGTGTAACGCTTAATTCATTCAATATAAATATAACCAAACAATTCTTTTATTCAGTATAAGATAGGTAGACACAGAAATTTTATATAAACAAAAACGAATTAACATTTTCCATATGGACAATTTTACTTTCTTATGTACGATATTTCAAACAATCTGTTATTAACAACAACAATAATTACACAAAATTGCATTTGGCATTTATGAAGACAAAATAGGATAATATGATAGTCCAAACATAGGTTTGCCATTTCATTTACCAAGCCGTTGAAGGTGAAGCCCCTATGCAAACACCTCTATGATTACCTGTTAATGGGTAACACTACAACAGAATTAAATGTACTATTTAGGTATTTCAGGTATGTAAATCGGCAGCTCATTCCCAGAGGGTCGCATGGCAAATTTGGTTTGCTTAAGAAATAAGAGTAGATTATGCTTCTGAATTAGTTGTTTCATTTTCGTGTTGATAAATAGATAGTAGTATCCGAGAACATAAAGTAAAAATCTAAGGTAGGAACTCGGTTGTTTCTTAACCGATTATGATGAAATATGTTCCTTGAAATTGGCCATATGCCAGAACTTCTTCTAAATATAATTTTAGAATTCTATTTCTACACAATCAGATCAAATTCCACCATAATCAGATAAGGAACTGTAAATTGGTCATATTTGGCCATTGCTTATATGATCAACCCCATAACCAGCACCAAAACGCCTGTGGAAAGATATATAAAAATAAAATACAGCACTTTTCCGTGAGCATACTATGCCCACTTTAAGAAAATAGATACATTAAGAACCGCATTCTAATATCATCCTCAATTACTACTTAGCAGTTTATTTAAATGGGTTCTTTAAACACCAAAATCGAAAACGTCAACAAATTGAAATAGGGATACGACGAAATTTCGTATGATTACGGCAAGTGCGATTTGGAAATCCAGAGAATTATTTCCTCATTTGAAAACGTATTTATTATAGGTAGGTCAATAACCCACATAAATAAATAAAACAACAACAATAAGAAAATCGTGTGACTAATTAATGATTATGATTTTCCCTTAAATCAAAAAATTAAAGTCATTCAAGTAAAGATGATAAGAAATGAAAAGCAAATCAAAAATAAAATGGGTATTTTAATAATCAGACGAAACTTTTGTAAGTTACCCCGATTTACGGACGCTCGATTTATATATAAAGTTACGGACATGATAAATATATGATCAACGTTTCGGTATACGGATGAAATATTCGCAATTACGGACTGAATATTTTTTTCTCATTTTCTTTGTGCATGACTTTCAGGGACTCTCAAAAATAGATTATACGGGGGATAAATTAAACTTGTACTGAACTTATATGAAAATGTCTGAAAAGCGAACAGCGAGTTATGATGGAAAGCGCGTGAAAAATGCACGCAAAGCAATAACTCTAAAATTAAAACGTGGTATTTTAAAGCGGTTTAATGCGGGCGATAGAGGTACAATTTATCAATTGTACAGAGAGATACCTTTAACCGCAATAATATTTCAAAGTAAGGAACTAAGGTTATGGAAGAGATGGAGCAGTTACTTAGTGCGTGGATAGACCATCAAACTACTGGAACATACCATTAAGCATCATGATAATTCAGGAAAAAGTAAAGCGCTATCCAGAGGAGTTTTTAAAAATTGTACAAGCCGGTGGATGGATACATATTACAGCAGTGGCACTATTCTGGTTTTCCCGGGGAATTGGGAATTGGGAAATGATTTATTGTGACTTGTTTTAATGTATTTTGGTATCATTTTTTTCAAAGCATACTGTGGCGATTGGTATTTTGTTCAAATTTTGGGAAAAAATAATTCCATTTTCAGACCATTGCCTACTGTGTAATTCCCAACAAAATTTTTAAGGAAAATAAACAACAAAATTGCTTTGAAATGAAATCATTTTTTCCCAAAATTGGAATTATGTGCCAATCACCACAGTATGCTTTGGGAAAAAATGATACCAAAATACATTAAAACAAGTCACAATAAATCATTTCCCAATTCCCAATTCCCCGGGAAAACCAGAATAGTGCCACTGGTGTATAATGTCGATGAGACAGGTAACGCCAAAGACGAAAAAACATCTCAGGATTCAAGGCAGCTAAAGATCAAATTGCAATTTTGATTGGAGGAAATGATGCCGGTCAACAGAATTTAAAACCGGTTCTAATCTGTTATTCAGAAACTCCCCAGAATTTCAAAAATATTAATAAGTAACAACTTGGAATTATTTGGCACTCAAATAAAAAAGGCTGGATGACTACACGAATTTTTGAGGAATGGTTAAATAATGATTTTACAAATTCAGTTACAAAATCCAACACTGATCAAAATATTTCAAACAGGGCTCTGTTAATCGTTGACAATGCCCGTAAATACCGTAGATATTTTTGAACTCTTGGAATATGATAATGAGCATATTTTCACTGAAGAGCTGTTCACGCTAGTTAAAGAAACTACCGATCCACAATAGACGGTAAACTCAACTTCAACATGATTTGTGCAAGTAAAATGTAAAAGCTTTTCCATTTTTTTTTCTAAAATTTATGATTTTTGAAAAACCGAAATTTTGTAGAACGAAATTTTTTAAAACCAAATTTTTATTAAATTCGCTAATGTATTTTCACATACACACAATTTTACTTATATTGCTTTTGTGTAAGATTTCATTTGATTTAGGCAGGCCGTTCTAAAAATTTCAATTAAATTCTTGTAAAAGAAGAAAATGAACAACATACGTAAATAATATTATTTCGGTGATTTTATCATACATTCGCATAAATCTACAATAAACAACAACAATCCGCCAATAGCTACGCCTTTTTCATTCATAAAGATTACAAATACTAACGCAGAAGGCACAAATAGATTTTATTTTTATTTTCTCCTTGTAAATTGTTTAGGTTTTTGATTTTTTTATACACAAACAAAGCCAATAGCAAAGCTTGATAAATACGAATATACAAATTTAGCATGCAGACAAAGTAAATTGCTTTGTGTTTGTTTGATTGCTTGGATCAAAACCAACACAAATGTCTTATACAAGCCATATTATTTCCGTGACGCACGCATATCATTAAATCCAAAACCTACTATTTCTATAAGTGTTAGTGAAAATTTCTACTATTTTTGTTAAAAACTTCAATTTAAAATCGAAAAAAAAAATTACATTATGCATCGTCCGTACTACTCTAAATTATTGTATATACATAATAGTAAAGTAAATAATAATACTAATACTCCTCTTTCTCAGTCAAATATGTAAGTCTCTGTCTGTTGATTGTCAAAATTCGTTTGTAGTTTAATAAAATTTTATTGGAATATAACATGGACGATGAAGCAGAGACATTTAAATTGGATAATTAGTAAAATAGCGATGCAGGTGAGTGACATAATCTCAACAATTTACATCCCTTATATACATATTATATAAAGTTTATAACACTTTAGCTGAGCCCCACCTAGGATAGTTTGTAAAACATTATGAATTGGATTAAACCATAGAACAGTTTGTAATTGTACAAGTTTCCAAATAAAATAAAATAAAAATTGGATAATTGATTGGTTTGTTGTTGCTTTTATATAATTTGGATCGTTTTCAAAAATAGCCCACAGGTTTCATTTGAGCGATAACTGTATGGATTCTGTATAGATAAAAAAAATACTCATATGCATATTCAGAAAAGATTTTATTTAAAAAATTTCTAAATGTATCATAAAAAGGAAAAGTCTTATGGAAGCTTATAAAAGGTTTGTGCTAAGAACAAACTTTTTAGGCTCCCATTAGGCGTAGGCGTAAAAACCTTAAAAAAATATATATACAATAATTAATGATAATACATATACATATGTACATATATAACAATTCAAAACATAAATAATAAAATGTAACAATTCAATAATATAAATTTAATATGTATTTAAAAAACTAGGAACATCAGTCATTGGGTCGTTGAAACCTTTCCAGGATTGTCCAGTGTTCATCTCACTTTGCTTTGTGTGTTATCCTCATCATTGCAGACAGGCAGGTACATGAAAAAAGAAATAAAAGAAATGCGGCAGTAAATTTATACAAAGTTTATTTATATTATAAATAATTCATTTATAAGTCAAAATTTTTCGATTTGTGATATCGTTTAAGGCATGGCGCTTATCATTAATTTTCCTTGTATAATTATTCAGAAGTATATTAGCAAAACGTTTAATAATGGTAAAATAAATATTAAAACTAATTGATCCACACTCGCATTCATAATCTAAATCAATATCTGTGGCATTGTCTTTCCTTAGGCTATCGATCGTTAAATCAAAACCAACACAAATGTCTTATACAAGCCATATTATTGCCATACAAACGCAAAATAAAACCTACTATTTCTGTAAGTATTAGCGTCATAATACAGTATAATCTTTACATACTTTGATTTTAAATTTTAGTTTGTATCACAAACAGTATAAAATATCACTAACACTTACAGAAAATAGTAGGTTTTGGATTTAATAATATGCGTGCGTCAAGGAAATAATATGGCTTGTATAAGACATTTGTGTTGGTTTTGGTTAAATGCATCAATATGCCTTTTTGATTTTTACATTCCAATTTTTACATTTTACATTTTTTTAGTATAAGACATTTGTGTTGGTTTTGCTTGGATTCATTTCTATAAAAGATCTTGAATAAGGTTCAATGTAAAAAACTACGTGCGCTGGCATCATTAAAGAGATTTGGCCTACGTAGTTTCTCTTATTCTATTTTTCTATATGTTTCCAGCGAATAAACGTAACCATAATTTTATAATCAATAATAAATTAATAAAATTAGTTAAATAAAACTTAAATAAATATCGTTGTAACAAGTTATTTATTTAAATTGTGTGGGACATTAGAAATCCCACAAAGTGGTGGCCCCGACGTGATCAGCAACGGGATTCAACCAAATTTTCTCCTTGCATTTATCACGAAAAGCATTCCATACCCGAAGAACAATTATCTTGCGTTGTGAAAAACTAGAAATCCAGTTCCTAGCCGATTTAGCAATACGGCAGCAGCAGAATAATTCCGCACTGAGAAAAATGTGTATTGGGGTTAAGCAAATAAAATATAGAAAACTAAGATTTAGGAGTTTTTCCTGAACTTAAAGTAATTTTCCCAAGTTATAAGAAATAATTTCTAGCCAAATTGTTAAAATTGATATAGTGTACAGAAAAGTTTCCAATATATATTGGATGTTCTAGATAACATTTTGTTTTGGATTGGTATTACATTATTTAGATCAAAGCCCTATATGATATTGGTTGTCACCCAATAAACATAGCAAGTTCAGAATATTTAATAAGCATGACTAAATGGATAGAAATTTTACCTATACATATAGTTCTGCCAACTCTCTGTTAGAGTATTTTATAATTATTGAAATAATAAGTTATTTTAATTTTGGTTATGTTATTGAGTGATGCTTGTGTTAAATTAACCAGTGCAAGTTAAGAAAATCATAAAAGATCTAAATGAATCTCATCAAGTTATGAATGCATTATATGCGCTTAGGAAGTTATATTCTACAGGTACGAGTAAGTATAAATAGCAATAAATAAAATTATAGTTTATATATTTCTAAATATTAATCAAGTGCTCTATTTTCAAGATAATTAATAAAAATATAAGACGCCATTGAGTCATCATCTATTATGGGTATATTAACAATTTACATTGGATTAACTCCATATTTCCAGAGTTAACGTCAAAAATAATAATAATTAAAGCAATTTTTCAATAATTATTGGTATTTTTCCTATAACGTAGGCAAATATTGTAAAGTTTTTTGTTTTATTGGAAAATAATGCTTGTTGCAGCAGTTCTAGTTGTGATTTTCGATCGAACAGGTGCACTATAGTCTTTTTTGGTTGATTTTTTTCAAATTAGTTGTGTGCCTTAAATATTAAGATTTAAAATTCAATAAACAAATATTTAAATTAATTAAAATCAAAACTTCGCGAAAAGTCAAGATAATCACTTGGTACATGTAATCTAACTTAATTTAGTCATATTTTTCACCTTGATATACGAAGAATATGGTTCCGATTTCATTAGCTCGGCTTATATATTAGCTTGCCTAATTTTTTAACAAATTTTTCCTCACTCCTTTCCTTCCTGTTTTTGTTTGTTTGCTTTACTATTTATTTACAGATAAAGACGCAGATGCTGCCTCATTTGTTATATTATACTAAAAAAACTGTATATTATGGCATTATTATCAATAAAGCGGATCCCAGAGCAAAGTTGTTGAAGTTTTTTCAGCAAAATTTAGGAGGAAAGTCCTATTGTTAAGAGCGGTTTGCGCACTGATTTTGTTTGCATAAAAACCAAATGCATAAATACAATTTCTTAATCTTACTTTTTAATTTTTTTGGTTATCTACTATATATTACAGTAACATCATTGGAATTGGAAGTCAGCAGTTCTGATGTAGCTATCACTAGTCTCTACACCAGCTCAACTTTTGTGCAACTTATGTGAAACGATAGTTCTTGAAGTCATTTGTACGCCTATATAAAAACCGTTTATTAATTGGATACGAGGAGAATCTTAAAATAAATCTTAGCATACAATTAACATACAAACAGTTAAATGATTTAAATTTGGGATACAATATTTGATTCATATGGGTTTCATAACTAATTTAGTTTGTGTGAAATGGTTTTTGTATTTTGTTCAAGTGAGTTTAATGAAACAATAATAATAAAATAAATGTATTTAGTTTTTATTTCAACGCATATGTGCCTATCTCTATAGGTAAATGGGCCCTACGCTTACTAATTTAAAGGTAATCATTCAAAAGTATTAGCATACTACCTATACTATTCCTAAGATTATAGTAATACCACCACCTTATCGAGGCTGAACGCCAATATTATCTGGTTCATTCCGTAGTATTATAGCGATTTTCCCAAATTGGATTGTAAACATGCAATATTAATGTGCAATTTTCCTTTTTTGATAAACCAGTGGACAATCACTAAAGGCTTGGTGACAGTATAATGGGATTTTTATCAATAATTATTGTAGCTTTATTGCCCAAATGTTTGATTAATTGCCATACATATGGGGGTTTCATTTATATTATTGATAATTTTCCTCTATGTAAACTGCTTTTCTTTCGAATGCTGAAGTAGAATCGCCAATACTGTTTAGTTAAAATTCCATAAAATGCGGTCCATTACATTTTTTGAATTAGTTTAATTTCCTATACAATTAAGAGTTTCGCCGATTCGATTGTTTGGAAAAATATAGGGCATATAACTAGAATTTCTTGTTGTCCCAAAAACGCCTATAACTATTGTTAGAAAGTACGTAAAAAATAGGGAATTTTAACAATAATTTTTTTCAGTGCGTCAACCAACATAACAACCAGTGAGTAACCAGTTCCTAGTTGATTCAGCAATACGGCAGAACAGTACAGTCCAGTCAGAATCAGCATAACAACCGCTACCAACCATTCGGATCACCCAGCCTGCACAGCACCAGCGCCTACGGCAAGCAGAGAGAGCCGTCAAGGGCATCCGATCTCGGGCATCACCGAACCAAGAGGGAGCGAAATTTAAAGGTAAGGCATTCCTACTTTGTAAGTTTTTAAGGAATTTTCCCATTTTCGCGGTTCTCAGGGTAAATAAACTACCGCAATATATTTAAAAATCTTAAAATCACCAAACATCCAAAATTGTTGTTTGTCGATGCAATACACATTTGAAGAGCTCAAAGTGCCATGGTCCATCCAGGGTATATTAGAATAACTTGCTTCCGCGGGAGATATTTCCGATGAAATTGCGGCACTAACTGAACCAGAACGTCGTTTGCTTTAGCGCATCATTCCATATGTCAAAGTGATCAAATTTCCAGGCAGATTTGGTCAATACGGTTGCAAAGGACATGCAACATTATTTGCTCTCGATATCTTTGAAAGCAGCGAAAAGTTGCCTGAAATGCTTCCTCGATCAAGCACCAATGTAGGAATTGTTGTAGTGACTGAAACTTTGGATAAATTGAATGTATCCTGAAATTATAACATTTCACCGGATCGCGTCTACAAGGCACTTGATTGGCTTATTGGAAATAACCCACTCTACAAGCATGTAAGAGTAAATTGATTTGCGCTATTAAATACGCAGGATGTTATCCGCGTTATTCCAGCCCAGTAAGAACGACCAGATGAGCTTGATGACCAAGCTACTGATGCTCCAACTCGTAGTGCCTACATGCGAATTAATAATTGATCGCGAATCGTACGTGCCTCCTGGAATCAAAGAAATAAAAAAATCTTTCATTCCGGACATGCTGGACACCAATGTTTTGCCATGGTTGCGGCATATTTAATTCGAGGTACCATTCTACCACCGAGCCAATGGGATACAAATGTTTTAAATCTATAAACATGATTGACGGCGCTGCTATGGTAAGAAAGCATTGGCCGATGTAGCAGCACGACTTGTTGGTGGAACAACGCTGCACACGTTATTTAAATTTCCAGTTGAGAAAAACGGAAAAATGATAGGAAATTTGGCACCACTCACCGGTAACTATTTGAAGGTCTTGCGAAATCAGTGGAAGGACATCGAATTACTGTTCATCGATGAGATTTCTATGGTTCTATTAAATTCATTTTATCAAGCCGAAATCAATCAGTTTCCGGTACTCCGAAACTATGGAACAATCGAGCGAACACAGCTCCCTTTAATACTGTGCTGGGACTGCACATTCCATAAAATGCAACGATGTACAGTGTGGACCATGCTGTTGTGTACCTCGGATCTGCACTATTTGCTAAAGGACAGGCATATGTCGCATTAAGGGAGGAGCTCGATTGCTCAAAACTCACTGGCAAACACCGTGTAACGACGATGCAATGGAGGAGATGAAAAGAATGCGACAACTATGTAGGGCATCCAGCACCATAAGTGAGTCAGAAAATTGGTAACTAAGAAGGGTCTAGCATTAATTTGTTTGATTCTTTATTTTATATAACAATTTTCTATTTCAGCTAAGATCAGGTGATGAGAAACTGAAATAAACCTGAAATTTTCCATAATCTCATCAAGATGTTTAAAATCGATTGCAAAATTTCACACACACCAGACTAAACAGCAGAAAATAATTTCCCCGAGCCACATACAGATTTATAACCCCATACAGATTCATAACCCCTTACAGATTATCCTGAAAATTTGTGATTGTGAATTTTTAATAGCTTTGAAAATACTTGTAAGATTTATGCTGTGTGCCCCATGTCGATATTTTTCGACTAAATCATTGACTCCTCTAAATTGATGACTAGTTCATGCCAGTTATTCATAGATGGCAGAAGGGTCATTAAGGTAAGCTGTGCCTGGCTTTTTATTATTCTAAATAGCGACTTTTGGAACGTCAACCGAGAGTTATTATTCTTTGACGGAAATAACCAGGCTTACTGTTTGAAATTTCATGAAAATACTAATTAAGAGTAACTATAAATTTTGGGCATTCCGCAAAACCTAATGTAGGCTCCTAGGCTACCCTCCCTCCACCTTGCATATCTTTCCCTTCAGATTAATAAAAAATGTCGATCGTTCCGCTATTGCGACCATCACATGTAACGTAAGAAACATTAATAAACATGTCACATTCATTTCCACAAATTTATCTGGCTGCATAAAACATTTGAAATCAAAATTTTAATTTTTATTGTTAAATTTTGACTTGAAATATAGAAAATCATATTGTGGAGGGTATAAAACCGGTTCTTTATTACAAGAGCAAAGACCATACAGGACTTGCGTTGCGGGCCCTCATCGTTGCCCCCCCCCCTCTGCAGCACGGGGTTCGCTTCCTTGTAGTTACGCCGCTTACTTGATGTAAGCAGTGCAAACCCGTGTAATCTTTCTTCCTCCGTATTAACTGATATTAAGTATGAGAGAAAAGACCTTCTCAATCAAAGGAAATGAATTTATTAAATATTATAAGAGAATATAATTTGGAAGGCGTGATTAAAAGTTGGGTTAGAAATGTAGCAGCTACATGGAATATTCCAATTTCATCTCAGTTTTAATTAAATTAAATGACTGTTTAAAAAAAAAAAAAAAAAAACATTTTTGGTGATCTAGGTATTTATTTATTTTGGAAAAGGTTTCATTCAATCCGTACAAGTTTTCATTGAATTTGGAAAATGTTTCGTTTAATTTGGGAACCCTATAGGTAAGGTTCGATTTGGAAGGAACATACTTACAATCACGAATTATTTTTGACAAAAAGTGTTGAGAGTACGGATTTCTAAATTTATCTAAAGCTAAAAACGAGCGAGATGTTTATTCAACTGCACATTATAGGGTAACCATCGTAAGGCTGTTTTTCTTATTTAGAGCACAATCAGACAGGATCTGGTAGGTTCTTTACACTCTATAATTGTTAATTTGCTGCTCGCTATGCCCTTGTCCGCCAAGATCATGTACCGACAATTCGACAATATTAATAAAATCATTATTATCAAAAATAGAGAGGTAGTTTACAACAATGATTTCAATTCAAAAACGAGAACTACTCGTGCGATTAAATCTTTAAATATTTATTATATACATATTATAAATTTGAGTTCACATTACGGTACTTTTTTGCTACATACTTTTATTCTACTAATGTAAATGTGGTATAAATTTTTACGTAATAATCTGTATAACCCAAGCACTCTCAATAAAAAATGACAACTTAAACGAAAAAAATCCTCGCGAGGAGACTTTTCGTTAGCCATCTGGTGGATTTAGTCGAAGAAATCGACATGAGGCATACAGCATTAAAACGAAAAACGGAGTGCGCATTTGATAATAGTAATTAAATTAGTATATAGAAAGTAGTTGTCGTTGAGAAAACTCACACAACTTCATATCATTTGCAATGCAATAAAATTGTTTGTGACTTAGGTGAAATTCATGCATCATATGTCTATTGGTTGCGACCCACGTTTTTCATTTTAAATCTTATTAGTATTTTCATAGCAACAGGACAATCTATAAGGGGTTAGGAATCTGTATGGGGTTATAAATCTGTATGTGGGGTCGATAGGAGAAATTATTTTATACGTAGTATATTAAATTTTTTTTTTTATTTACATAGTTTTTGAATAAATTTGGCTTACTTTTAATTATCGTCCGAATTATATCCAAATTTATCTAACTAAATTTTCAATTTGTAAAATAGATTTTTGAAGCAGCAATTAATCCCCTTTGTTAGCTCCAATTGTACTTGTAAATACTGGCAAATTTCACAAATTTCCATTTGAATTACACTTTTGATAACTACATTTTTAACACTAAACAGGCAAACTACATAATTATATGCTTATTACACTTCACCATGATTTTCATGGATTTTACAATTATTATATTTTACACTGATAATCCCAAATTTGTTGTTCGATCTATAACATGGAAGTTTAACATTGCTGCATTTAAATATTTAGTTGTAGTAATACAAGTGGGAGATTTTAATGGGACTCTTACATGAATGGGGTGGAATACAAAAAAATTGTTTTTTACATTTTTACAAAATTAACAAGGTCCTTTTATTCACAAAATTTACATAATTCAAGCTTTTGGTAAATGGGCACCTTCTGGTTGGAAACCATTTTCATCAGCAACATAGTTGAGTGTATATTGTACACCATCAGCACCAACCCACGACACTGTACCACGTACAACAACAGCTGAGGTTTCTGCGTCAAATTGTTTCAATGTTCCTTGTTCTGATTTTGAGACACCATCGCTTGTTTCGAAACTGTTTGATTTAGATAAAAAAAAATTAATTAATAATTTCATTTGTTTTTTTTTTTTTAAATTGTTAATTTTGATTAACTTACGCATAATTGTATCCATCAACACCAATATTGTCGTTTTCGTAACGAAGAACTTGTGCGTTCTTTGAATCGTCTAATGGTGCGGCGAGTGCAACGGCGATTAAAGCAGCGAATACAATTGCGAATTTCATTTTGTGTTTTAATTTAATTGAAACTAACAGTTTAACAGTTAACTCTTGACTGATGCTTAACTGATAATCTACAGCGTCTTAAATACCTTTCGAAAATTTTAATAAATTTTTTGTTTTTGTTATTATAATTTCGTTAAAAACGAAAGTAAAGTTGATCTGAAGATCAAACGAGCATCACAATAAAAAACTAACAAAAAAAAAAAAAATTGATGTGAACATTAACAGCAGAAAGATAAGAAATCTTATGGGGCTAAAATCACCAAAATGGAGGCGGATGTAAAAAAGATTGGAGACTGCTAATTAATTACGAATTTTTCGGTTAATTTTTCTAAAATTAGACAATAAAGTCTACCTTTTCTCTAGCCAGGGCCAAAGATGAATTTATTGACGGTAGCGTTTTCCGAAATTCGAATAAATAACTGTAACACTTGTAAGAAAAAATTAGAGAAAGAATAACTTGTTCATAAATTGAACGTCACATAAATGGCTCTTAGTTAGTTTCTGTTTAAGGGATATTTAAGTGCGACCACGTGCTTTCGTCTTTTTGCCGCTGAATATCAAAATTAACGCACCTTTCGTCGACCTAACAAACATATACAAATACTCTGTTACAACAACTATGCAATATAGGGGCCTAGCTTAGATGATTACACGGTTTATAAAAAAAAACAACGCGCGAGTTCACCCTCAACTCGCAAAAGATAATGTGAAAACTTTTTTGTATAAATATCTATTGAATCATTTCAAGCCATTTCGATAAGGTTCAGAAACTTCTCCATAAAGACGGATATTGTTCGCTCAGTATTTAAACTAAGTTACATTTTTGGTTCAAAAGTCAGTAAGTTATTTTGTCGTGCTGAGAGAAAAAGTCACATCTGCCTTTTTGCAGTTTTGAGTAATAATTACAAACAATTTTTCTATTTTTGTTTGCCATGTCGTTATATGAAACTTGACTATTAAATAACTTGATTTTATAGCATTTGATGAACGATATTTGACTTTTTTAAAAAAGCAGAAATATAGGTATTTGTTTGGAGAATCCAAATAAGCCCCTAACGCATTTTTCAACTTTTGGCGCTTATGACATTTTTGTTAGCACGACAGTATTCTATTTTGAATTTGGAGGACGAACCTTACTGACATTAATTGAGCATAAGCAAAGTACAGTTCTGTTAAGTTAATCACCTAGATTTGCCATGTACGCTTCAAAATATACCATTACTCAAACACAGCAATCTTGTTCAAGATTCCATAGTAGTAAATGGTCACAGCAAACTCGCTGAACAAAGCAAAATCGCATTGCTTTGTCACTGATCAGCTTAAAATAAATTAAATAGAGCGGTTTTATTTGGACGCAGTGTTGACCTAAAATCATTGCAATTGGAAAGGCTGTAGCGCAAAACCACACATGACCAAACTCACCAACAGCATGAGCATTGAGCAATACTAATTAGAAAGTATTCCGTTTAAACAATTTCAAAATTTAGCGTATTTACTTGAGACATTTACAACAACAATTGCACTAAATAATCCCTGAGAGGAATTAAATAATCCCAAATTTTGTTTGGGATTATTTAAATCTTATCCCATTTTTTAGTTTTCGTTCTTAGCGATAGAAGCCGCCAGATGTCATAATACATGTTCGATTTGTATTTTATTTCGAAAGGATTTGAAAATTAATTCAAATTGGCTATTTTCTTGGGAACAAAATAAAACCAAAATAATTCGAATTACATTTTTGGTCAACAAAATACGCTTATTATTATTTTATTATGTATCAATGGGCGCTTTCAGATCCGCAAACTGTTGGCATCATGTTTAGTGAAATCATTGCTAATTTGATTTGAATTACTAATAAAGTTCTTAAATTTCATAGCGTGGGCCGTGATTTTACTCAACATGTTGCCAACTGTTTGGTGCTCTGAAAGCGCCCAATGTATATGTATAATTATGACAGCTAGCTATTTCCATTTAATTTTTTTACACTACACAAGCATAATTTGTGGTCCTTTTGCTCGTATGTAATTTTAATTTTCAAAAACACTTGCTGCTGCGGCCGTATATAGCAGATATTTTCACAACAAAATTAATTAAAGTAGGCGATTTTATTTTGTATTCGGCTCACGATGTTTTTGAAATGCCGGATGATGTTGTATATTGCATGTGTATGCGTATATTTTGCATTGATTTTACGTTTTATTTATTTTTTGTTCTTATCGATATTCACACATATACCAGCAATATTTTTTGTTCGGCACTTTTATTTCCGTAACCCGATGTCTATACAATTTTTTACTTACTCCTGCCGCTAAAGATGTTTTCACATCAAAAATTCTTTTGAATGCGTGCTAAATATCACATTTCTTCTTCTACTACATAATTAAGTATTTTATATACACTACTAACATGGACCAATCTCAAGGTTAACCATATTTTAAAATTTCGCTATCTGCGGTTGATAAAAAGATAAAACTAGTTTCCAATCAGAAATAAAATTTATTTGGTAACATTTGCATTACTGGATTTTTCAATACACCACACATGTACAACATAAACGTAAACAACTCTTATTGGTTATAGAAATTTGGCTTAAGTTAGATGGCAACTCAATTTAGTTTTAGACACATTAATTAAACGAATTGTACGAATTCCATAACATAAAAGTAGCAGAATTTTCAGGGGCTTGTTAGCGAGGTGAAATGGTGACATAAAAATACTATCTTTTACATTTTTTTTACAATAACAACAAAATTTTTTTATTCACAAATCATACATAATTTAAGCTTTTGGTAAATGGGCACCTTCTGGTTGGAAACCATTCTCATCAGCAATATAGTTGAGTGTGTATTGTACACCATCAGCACCTACCCATGAGACTGTACCACGTACAACAACAGCTGAGGTTTCTGCGTCGAATTGTTTCAATGTTCCTTGTTCTGATTTTGAGACACCATCACTTGTTTCGAAACTGTATAATTAAGATGAAAAAAAAAAATTAATTAATAATTGCATTTGTGTCTTAAAAATTGATAATTTTAATTAACTTACGCATAATTGTATCCATCAACACCAATATTGTCGTTTTCGTAACGAAGAACTTGTGCGTTCTTTGGATCGTCTAATGGTGCGGCGAGCGCAACTGCGATTAAAGCAGCGAGTACAATTGCGAATTTCATTTTGATTTCGGTTGTATGTTTTAATTAAACTTGAACAAACAGTTGGATAGATAACTGCTGAATGATGCAGAATTTATAATAATTGCAAACTTAAATACCACCATGTTTTTTTTTTGGATTTGCTTGTTGTTTTTGTTATTATAATTTCGTTAAAAACGAAAGTAAAGTTGATCTGAAGATCAAACGATCAACATAATAAAAAAAAAAACGATGAGAACATCTTCTGTACAACAAGATTATGGAGATGATCTTAATATGACAAAATTTATTTTTTATACTATTCTTGTAACATTTAAATATGTTAAACCTGTTATTCCTGATCCAACCAACTAGTTTAATAAATTCATAGAGATAAGACCACTAAATTTAGAAAAAAAAATATTTTTTTATATAAAATGTATTAGACCATTTTTGATCACGAGCTATTTACATGATTGTCCATCTGCCCGATTACGTCACTAAACACGATAGATCGTGCAAGACTTTGTTGATCCCTGTGAAGGTAATCAACACATTCACACAAAATTATTAGAGAAGTCAAGAAATGGTTAAATGCCATCAATTTAATGATCGATTTAAATTCGACATAAAATACATAAATTATATCGCCCACCAAACATTTAATAAAACAAAACCAAAAAAAAAAAAAAAAACATGAAATGCTTAGCGCACAGGTGAAGAAGATTATCGTTTTAACGATCACCTTGAAATTTTGACATTATAAACGAAAAGTAAAACGCATCTATCAACATTTGATTTGTTTCTACCGTGGTTTTATTGTTGGCGCGCCGCAACAAATGTTGATGGTCGACAAGTAAATCGTGGACTTATGCGGTCGGTCTCTGAATTTATAATTTTTTAGATTATCTCAATGTTATCAGCTCTACTTTTTATTAGATTCTCTTTAAAGGCTTATCAGCTCGAAACTGGATCATTTTTATCACAAAGGAGAATGGGACCATTTTATAAGGACTCCGCCCCAAGTCTTGTGTTAATATGTGGCTAGTATGTACGTGTTGTTCTAGTCATTCCTATTATTATAAAATGTAAAATAATAGCCAATATCATGCAGGTGCGATACAGGCAAAAATAATCTTCTATACAGGGTGTCTGGGTTTGGGATGCTAATCCGTTAAAGGGTAATTCCTTGGTTCATTCTGAGAAAAAAATCGTATGGGGGGTGGAGGGAGGGGGGGGGGGGGGGGCGGGGGCAATTTGCAATATCCTTTGAGATACCGCGTGCTTAAAAAATTTGGTTAAAAAAAAAAGTACAACCAAATATTAAACTGTAACTTCCTAAATATTCAGCGGAGAGCAACCAACTTAGATTTATTTGACTGGTAATTGTATAGGCTATTATTAGGATTGAAGTGGTTATCTTGAATCTGCATCCGTTTAAGAGAATTATTGGCTATGCTTATTAATGCTTTTAGAAATAGTTAGAACAGCTTAGGAACAAATCGTCGGCCGATTTTAATTTTTTAACCTAAATATCATCATAGAACACCCTGTTAGCCTCAAGAAATTTTCTTGAAAAAATTACGTATCATCGTTTGGTCATCTTCATTGCAAGGTACCATTGGTAATGCTTACTAATGCTATTAGAAATAGTTAGAACAGCTTAGGAACAAATCGTCGGCCGATTTTAATTTTTAAAACTAAATGTCATCATAGAACACTCTGTTAGCCTCAAGAGATTTTCTTGAAAAAAATTAAGTATCATCGTTTGGTCCCACTTCATTGCAAGGCACCATTGGCAATGCTTACTAATGCTTTTAGAAATAGTTAGAACAGCTTAGGAACAAATCGATGGCCGATTTTAATTTTTTATACTAAATGTCTTCATAGAACCCTCTGTTAGCCTCAAGAGATTTTCTTGAAAACAATTAGGTATCATCGTTTGGTCCCACTTCATTGCGAGGCACCATTGGTAATGCTTATTAATGCTTTTAGAAATAGTTAGGACAGCTTAGGAACAAATCGTCGGCCGATTTTAATTTTTTAACCTAAATGTCATCATAGAACATCCTGTTAGCCTCAAGAGATTTTCTTGAAAAAAATTACGTATCTTCGTTAGGTCCCACTTCATTGCAAGGTACCATTGGTAATGCTTATTAATGCTTTTAGAGATAGTTAGAACAGCTTAGGAACAAATCGATGGCCGATTTTAATTTTTAAAACTAAATGTCATCATAGAACACCCTGTTAGCCTCAAGAAATTTTCTTGAAAAAATTACGTATCATCGTTTGGTCATCTTCATTGCAAGGTACCATTGGTAATGCTTACTAATGCTATTAGAAATAGTTAGAACAGCTTAGGAACAAATCGATGGCCGATTTTAATTTTTTATACTAAATGTCTTCATAGAACCCTCTGTTAGCCTCAAGAGATTTTCTTGAAAACAATTAGGTATCATCGTTTGGTCCCACTTCATTGCGAGGCACCATTGGCAATGCTTATTAATGCTTTTAGAAATAGTTAGGACAGCTTAGGAACAAATCGTCGGCCGATTTTAATTTTTTAACCTAAATGTCATCATAGAACATCCTGTTAGCCTCAAGAGATTTTCTTGAAAAAAATTACGTATCTTCGTTAGGTCCCACTTCATTGCAAGGTACCATTGGTAATGCTAATTAATGCTTTTAGAGATAGTTAGAACAGCTTAGGAACAAATCGATGGCCGATTTTAATTTTTAAAACTAAATGTCATCATAGAACACCCTGTTAGCCTCAAGAAATTTTCTTGAAAAAATTACGTATCATCGTTTGGTCATCTTCATTGCAAGGTACCATTGGTAATGCTTACTAATGCTATTAGAAATAGTTAGAACAGCTTAGGAACAAATCGATGGCCGATTTTAATTTTTTATACTAAATGTCTTCATAGAACCCTCTGTTAGCCTCAAGAGATTTTCTTGAAAACAATTAGGTATCATCGTTTGGTCCCACTTCATTGCGAGGCACCATTGGCAATGCTTATTAATGCTTTTAGAAATAGTTAGGACAGCTTAGGAACAAATCGTCGGCCGATTTTAATTTTTTAACCTAAATGTCATCATAGAACATCCTGTTAGCCTCAAGAGATTTTCTTGAAAAAAATTACATATCTTCGTTAGGTCCCACTTCATTGCAAGGTACCATTGGTAATGCTAATTAATGCTTTTAGAGATAGTTAGAACAGCTTAGGAACAAATCGATGGCCGATTTTAATTTTTAAAACTAAATGTCATCATAGAACACTCTGTTAGCCTCAAGAGATTTTCTTGAAAAAAATTAAGTATCATCGTTTGGTCCCACTTCATTGCAAGGCACCATTGGCAATGCTTACTAATGCTTTTAGAAATAGTTAGAACAGCTTAGGAACAAATCGATGGCCGATTTTAATTTTTTATACTAAATGTCTTCATAGAACCCTCTGTTAGCCTCAAGAGATTTTCTTGAAAACAATTAGGTATCATCGTTTGGTCCCACTTCATTGCGAGGCACCATTGGTAATGCTTATTAATGCTTTTAGAAATAGTTAGGACAGCTTAGGAACAAATCGTCGGCCGATTTTAATTTTTTAACCTAAATGTCATCATAGAACATCCTGTTAGCCTCAAGAGATTTTCTTGAAAAAAATTACGTATCTTCGTTAGGTCCCACTTCATTGCAAGGTACCATTGGTAATGCTAATTAATGCTTTTAGAGATAGTTAGAACAGCTTAGGAACAAATCGATGGCCGATTTTAATTTTTAAAACTAAATGTCATCATAGAACACCCTGTTAGCCTCAAGAAATTTTCTTGAAAAAATTACGTATCATCGTTTGGTCATCTTCATTGCAAGGTACCATTGGTAATGCTTACTAATGCTATTAGAAATAGTTAGAACAGCTTAGGAACAAATCGATGGCCGATTTTAATTTTTTATACTAAATGTCTTCATAGAACCCTCTGTTAGCCTCAAGAGATTTTCTTGAAAACAATTAGGTATCATCGTTTGGTCCCACTTCATTGCGAGGCACCATTGGCAATGCTTATTAATGCTTTTAGAAATAGTTAGGACAGCTTAGGAACAAATCGTCGGCCGATTTTAATTTTTTAACCTAAATGTCATCATAGAACATCCTGTTAGCCTCAAGAGATTTTCTTGAAAAAAATTAAGTATCATCGTTTGGTCCCACTTCATTGCGAGGCACCATTGGCAATGCTTACTAATGCTTTTAGAAATAGTTAGAACAGCTTAGGAACAAATCGATGGCCGATTTTAATTTTTTATACTAAATGTCTTCATAGAACCCTCTGTTAGCCTCAAGAGATTTTCTTGAAAACAATTAGGTATCATCGTTTGGTCCCACTTCATTGCGAGGCACCATTGGTAATGCTTATTAATGCTTTTAGAAATAGTTAGGACAGCTTAGGAACAAATCGTCGGCCGATTTTAATTTTTTAACCTAAATGTCATCATAGAACATCCTGTTAGCCTCAAGAGATTTTCTTGAAAAAAATTACGTATCTTCGTTAGGTCCCACTTCATTGCAAGGTACCATTGGTAATGCTAATTAATGCTTTTAGAGATAGTTAGAACAGCTTAGGAACAAATCGATGGCCGATTTTAATTTTTAAAACTAAATGTCATCATAGAACACCCTGTTAGCCTCAAGAAATTTTCTTGAAAAAATTACGTATCATCGTTTGGTCATCTTCATTGCAAGGTACCATTGGTAATGCTTACTAATGCTATTAGAAATAGTTAGAACAGCTTAGGAACAAATCGTCGGCCGATTTTAATTTTTTATACTAAATGTCTTCATAGAACCCTCTGTTAGCCTCAAGAGATTTTCTTGAAAACAATTAGGTATCATCGTTTGGTCCCACTTCATTGCGAGGCACCATTGGCAATGCTTATTAATGCTTTTAGAAATAGTAAGGACAGCTTAGGAACAAATCGTCGGCCGATTTTAATTTTTTAACCTAAATGTCATCATAGAACACTCTGTTAGCCTCAAGAGATTTTCTTGAAAAAAATTAAGTATCATCGTTTGGTCCCACTTCATTGCAAGGCACCATTGGCAATGCTTACTAATTCTTTTAGAAATAGTTAGGACCGCAAATAGGAACATAATATGAACAAATCGTAAATTATGCTTTGAGCCAATTAGTAGACGAAGAATTAGAAAGGATGCTAAGGATGTCAATCAATTATTGGACAATCTTAAACCACCAAAACCAAATCAAAGCAACGTTGTAATTGTCACAATAAATAAAGTTGAGAATCATGTGCCAAGGTTATCAATTTGTGAAATAGAAAATGCACTGATTTATTGGATAATTGTCTCGCAGAAACAATCATTTCCAGTTGAATATGATGCAATACGATATAATAAAGGGTTACCGAAATCCAGTCGACTATGGATGTTGACACCATGGGTGGATGATCGAGGGATACTGAGAATATCAGGGAAACTAGACAATACAAATCTTCCATTAAATCAACGAAAACCAATTATATTAGATCACAGAAGTGGGTTAGCTAGGAAAATCGCGGGAAAGGCTCATAAGGAATTGTGACCTGCCGCGGTATCGGTTAGAGCCGACGCCTGCATTTTACCATTGTGGCGTTGATTATGCCGGGCCGATCCAATTAAAGCAAAGTCGTAACACAACGGTGAAGGGCTACATTGCGGTATTTGTTTGTATCATTTATCGCGGGGTTGACCCGCTTTGTAAACTTACGAACCGGAGCGGTTCAGCACATGTATAGTGACAACGGCAGTAACTTCATTGGAGCCGACCGAATTCTTCGTGAAGCCATCACATTATGGCAGGGCTCCTCAGTTGCGGATTATTTGCAGACACATTCCATTCAATGGCATTATAACCCGCCAAATGCCTCACATCATGGAGGCATTTGGGAAGCAGCAGTTAAATCGGTCAAACATCATTTAAGAAGAATAGCGGGAGCGCAGTTGTATACTTTTGAAGAACTAACCACACTTTTAGCAAAAATTTTCAGCGAGTTTGAATTCCAGACCATTGACGCCAATTAGTAATGATCAGACAGATTTAGCCACTTTGTCACCGGGTCATTTTCTAACTGGGCAACCAATCCTCACCCCGTATGAAACCTTGTTAGCAGAGATTCCATCGAATCGGTTGTCTGCTTGGCAAAAATTACAAAAATTACAGCAAGAATTCTAGGCCAGGTGGTCGGAAGAATATATAACTGAACAACAACGGCGCAATAGATGGGCAAAGGAAGCTAGACCATTAAAGGTTGGAGATATGGTATTCGTCCGAAATGAAATAACACCACCAAGCCAGTGGCTGATGGCGAGAGTTATCGAAGTATTTACCGGAGGTTAAGACCGAGAAGAGCGACTTAGTGCGACCCATTACCCAATTATGCTTGCTACCAATGGAAGATGAAAAGACCACAACATCCGATGCTGGTTTTCCTTAGTTTTCTCTTTGAAGTTTTTTCTAAGGTTTTCCCTGTATACTTGAGCAAATGCTGGATGTTGATTGTGAACATTTGTATTGAGCATAGTTGTATGAAGATAATTCGCGGTCTTTAAAGAAGAAGAATATTGAGGTCCGTTATACCTCAAGGCGCCAGGTGGTTACGGCCAGCGTAAGAAGCAGCAAGCAACGGATCTTTATATTTAAATTTGAATGGATTATAATTTGTTTGTATTGTTAACGTAGGATTAATATATTATTTGAATTAATTGTAATGTATTATTATACCTATTACTATAAAGAACGTGCTCCGTATATTAGACCGATTGGTATAAACCGAACTCATGATGAAAACGTAGGTACGTATGAGGTCTAATATATGAACGCGCGTATGCAATTATGGCAAAAAGGAAAAAGACAAAAGGAAAAATGTTTTTGGTTTAATTCGCAATAAACGATCGAAGAAGAAAGAAGTAAAAAGTAAACGCGTGGGATTTTATTTTTGTTAAATTGGGTAAGCAGCGGAAACAAGTACACACACAAATTTGTTTTTACATTATTTCATTTTGTTGGGGGAAATATCTTTTGAAATATGGCGTCTCGAACGGATCCCAATTCTACGGATTCTAACGACAAGTTCCGGCCCATAGGGAGCCTGCATCACTAGTTTAATTATCATGGTTCTTAGCACACTTTTGAGAAAGACAAGCAGGAACTTTAAAATTTCAATCGCATTTCATTTTTAATCGCACTAGACGATGGTTGGTCACGTTAAAATAACTAACACATTTTTTACAATAATAACAACATTTTCTTTATTCACAAAATTTAAGCTTTTGGTAAATGTGCACCTTCTGGTTGGAAACCATTTTCATCAGCAATATAGTTGAGTGTATATTGTACACCATCAGCACCAACCCACGAAACTGTACCACGTACAACAATAGCTGAGGTTTCTGGGTCGAATTGTTTCAATGTTCCTTGTTCTGATTTTGAGACACCATCGCTTGTTTCGAAACTGTGAGATTGAGATGAAGAAAAACAAAAATTAATAAATGCATTTGTTTTATAAAATTGATAATTTTGAATAACTTACGCATAATTGTATCCATCAACACCAATATTGTCGTTTTCGTAACGGAGAACTTGTGCGTTCTTTGAATCGTCTAATGGTGCGGCGAGTGCAACGGCGATTAAAGCAGCGAATAAAATTGCGAATCTCATTTTGATTTGATTTTGTGTTTTAATTTAATTGAAACTAATCGTTGAATGATACTGAATTGATAATTTACATCATCTTATATACCCCCAAAAATTGTCCTTTCTATTTCTAATATTTAGCTATGAGCATAGAGACTACAATCAGAACAGGTTCCAAACCATTTTTTCGAAATATTTTATGGCTTAAATTTGAATTAAGATTTGTTTGATGAAAAGTAGTAGTATTTACAAGAACTTGAATTTTAATTATTTTCTTTTAATATTCATATAGGATCCTAAACTTGATACAAAATTTGAAACAAAAAAAAAAACATAATTTATTATCAACGATATTTTAGTGCGACGACAAAAAGTCGACAACATAAAATATTATAATTAATGGCAAAGAAGATTATCTTTTTAACCATCACCTTGAAATATTTACGAAAACTAATATCAAAACGAATCACCAACCAACATTTCATTTTTTTTTTATGTTTTTAATTTTATTGATTTGGCTTAGAAAAGTGATGGTCGTCAACTATAGGTATACCACGAGGAGTGGCGGGGAGATGATTTTTTTTGTTTTTTTTTTTTGGATCATCTCAATTTTGTACATGCATAATTAATTAAGCATTGATTGATT
Organism: Tipula helvola; assembly: GCA_963556165.1. Classification (NCBI taxonomy): domain Eukaryota; kingdom Metazoa; phylum Arthropoda; class Insecta; order Diptera; family Tipulidae; genus Tipula; species Tipula helvola. The sequence continues at coordinate 175,462,443 of OY744483.1, read as the reverse complement.
GGAACAAAATCTATGAACATTTTGGAAGGGTATTTAAGTCGGCTCAAATTGTAACTTGAGCATCATTCAACAGTCAACAGTTTAACTATTTGTTTCAAAGTTTAATAAACAAAACACAAAATAAAAATGAAATTCACAATTGTGTTGGCTGCTTTAATTGCCGTTGCGCTCGCCGCACCATTAGACGATCCAAAGAACGCACAAATCCTCCGTTACGAGAACGACAATATTGGTGTTGATGGATACAATTTTGCGTAAGTTAATCAAAATTATCAATTTTATAAAATAAATGCATTTATTAATTTTTGTTTTTCTTCATCTCAATCTCACAGTTTCGAAACAAGCGATGGTGTCTCAAAATCAGAACAAGGAACATTGAAACAAATCGACGCAGAAAATTCAGCTATTGTTGTACGTGGTACAGTCTCATGGGTAGGTGCTGATGGTGTACAATACACACTCAACTATATTGCTGATGAGAATGGTTTCCAACCAGAAGGTGCACATTTACCAAAAGCTTAAATTTTTAATAATTTGTGAATAAAAAAATCTCTTGTCATTACCTAATATAAAAAAAAGTCATTATTTGTTTTGTTTAACCCTTCTACCTTTATGAATGGTCGATGCATTCACATATTTATTAATACATAAGTGGTTACCTTGGATGCTTGGAATATTAGTATTAACATGGCTAAATCTATATATTATTTGATCAAAGTTCATGGACTAATAGATGTTATTTGTTATAACCTTCGCCGAAATCAATTTAGTTGACGGCCACAGCTTGCTAGTCGTAGCGACATTTTAAAGCAGTTTGAATTAAGTAGGTTAATAGATCAAAGCGAAATTTATTGAAGAGTATGCACTTAATGATTTAATCCAAACATAAAAAAATAGTTGGCATGCGCTTTAGCAAACAGCAGAAATTTACAGAATATGAAGTAATTGCTAAATTACACCTTAAGTCCTAAATACATATTTTGTTAAATTTTAAACACTTCATTAGGCGAGTAGATGGCCAAATTATATTTATCACGACGTACTATGTGTTAAAAAATTCTACATTATTTACATTGTGACAATCAAGAAGAATACAGGCTTTCACGAGTACAGATTTAGAATTTTGGAGAATCAGAGTTCAGGTAAAAGAAATAACCCAGCTCAACTACCCCGTATTTTCAATTTGGAAGCCCATTTTTAATTTGTCGGTCAAATCAAATATGAGCTTTTCATATATTTCGAATAAAGCCAAAATCGAATTGATAGCAGATTGTCTACCTTATTATTTGTCCTCTCCTGAGCCTGACCCCCCAAACCAATCTGGTTGATCGAAGTTATGATTGTAATATTTTAATTCAATGTCGCGTAAACACTCTTAAAACCTTCAAGAGACATCGGAGGGTTATTTTCGATGATTTTCGTATCTCCAGGAAGTATTCGTGTGATAAGGAACAGTACTTTGTATTTAGGTTTATGTGGTTTAGACTACTTAGGCTCTTAATTTACGTGTTCTTAATTGGACCAATATCATAAGCGTGTTTTGGCAGAACTCGTCAGTTACTTTTTCTGATTTACACCAAACAGTACAATTATTGTATTACATTGTTGGTGTTTACTTTTTTCAATTTTACTTTAATAGGAATTACCGTTCAATTAAATCGTTTTGACACCTCTGCTACTTAGGTACACAAAAATTCGTGGAGGGCTTATTCTTTAGAAGTTCGGTGGCATAGCGGTAGTCCAAATGGTTCGGGTACCTTTTCGATGGGGTGCAATTTGATGCCTCGTGCATCTCCTTCCTCTTGATGACACAAGCAACTGGCACAACGATCAATGTACTTTTTCGTAAATTGATGGAGTCGAAATCGTGTCAATATAATCGATTCTATACCGGTTCGGTGATATGATCGATTCTGTTTAATTTCATAATGCGCAATAATTTGTTTTTTCATCGAGTTCGATAATTGGGTCATTTGTTTGAAGGACTGTTACCCAATTTTTATTAATATAACGTTCACATTAAACATATCCAGTGAGGCAGGTTCGATGGAGGTCGGATCATAAAACGTCCACATGACACATTTGAGAACAGCTTTTATGACGAACATTAAAATCGTTTCCTTCAGAGCTACCAAATAAAAACTGTGATACTTTTTCCTCATCCTCGATTTTTCAGCTCTATACTTAAGTTAAGTTTAGTCGCTTGATACGCGGAAATGCATATCAAGAAGATTAAGATGGTGCAATTTAAAATCTAACATTTATATTCTAAGAGCAGGTTTTTTGAAATTTATTGCTAAAACGAAGTGTATCTTCAAATCGATATGACTTTTATATTGTTTATTGTATAAATTAAATATGTAGTTTGATCTTCAGACCAATTTTACTTTCGTTTTAATCCAAACTTTAAACGTGTTAGCAAAAATACGAGTATTACTAACAAGAAATTTGTTTTGTAAATTTAAGTGTTCAACTATTAGTTTCAATTTATTTAAAACATAAAAATTATGTCAAAATAAAATGCGCAATTATACTCGCTGGATTAATCACCGTTGCATTGGGCGCACAATTAGATGATCCAGAGAAAGCACAAATCTTCTGTTACGACAACGATAATATTCAATAAGATTCTTTCGGCTTTTTATAGACACAATATATTAATAATAATGGCATTCACAACATTTTCGACTTGTTAATCATAAAAATTAAGAGGCCAGTCATATATCTACCAAAAAAAGTAGACATCTCAAACCCCCCCGTACTTCAATCCGAGAGTTAATACAAAATGTATTTGTAAAAATGAAAACCTTTCCCTGAGTTTTCTGTGTAGTTTGGTTTCGTACTTTGGTTTTGGTAGATATATTATAAATGACTGGCCTTTTCATTTTTATGATTAACAAGTCGAAAATGTTGTGAATGCCATTATTATTAATATATTGTGTCTATAAAAAGCCGAAAGAATCGTATTGATTTAATACAGACAAGAGACAACTAACTTCTCTTTCAACGATAATATTGTAGTTGATTTGATGGATATACATAAGTTTGCATTACTTTGTCGGATTCACCAGAATTATGCAAAATCCCAATAAAGTTTACCTTTCTTTTTCTAATATTTCTACAAACAGATTCGAAACAAGCGATGGGCTTCACGATATATACTCGGAGACCATTTCTGATCGTTGAGATCAGAAATTGAACCGAATAATTGAATCCCTCTCTCGGATCTCCTGATATTACAAAATAAGTGGCAATTATACTAGCAGAATTTGTCTGACGAAAATTTCCACAAACAACAAAGGCTGTCCCATCAAATACTTTATCGCTTTGCATTATTTCACGAATAAACCGATCGATGTTTAGCTTTGCGTTGCGAAATGTTTCCACGTCCGTTGAGTTTAATGGCATCGATGACTTGGATGTGTCGTGCAGTAGAACAGGAAACATGGATCTGCTTTGTAATATTTGTCCACTTTTCAGTAGCGTTGAAAGAATCCGCCACCGGTGTTCGATTTAATCGTGTCATTCAGCTTCTTCCATTCCTACCAACATTGTATCTCATCGTTGTCATTTTTGTCATCTATCTCGAGTGTACTAATTGTAAAATGGTACCAATAATCAAGTTTTCTGGGACCGGTTATTGCAGCAAGCAAAAAAATTACAATAAATAAAACAAAACTTATTTAGCAAACATAAACCCCAAATCTTTAGTTTCGAATATCCAATCTTTAACCAAACGCAAAAATTTCCTATCATAAATCATCGTCCTTATATGAGGCGGCAATCGATTAAAAAAAGTAGGCGCAGAAACTATATAATATTTACGAAATAATTCAAATGAAAATGGCGGAACAGAGTACAAATTTCGATAATTATTTCGAACTTAATATGTGGAAACAATTCGCGGCAACCGATTACTACTTCGCAAAAAAAAAAACAATCTCAAGACTTTAAAAATATATAGGTGCTGATTAGTGTTTCTCCCCGAGAAAATTTTCCCGAAAATTTCTCGAGAAAATTTTGTTTTCTCGAGAATTTTTTCTTCTTAAATTTTACATGAAATTTAAATAATTACACGCGGGTTATCTTATTCATATACACTCTGTAATATTTATTTTAAATGTCGTTGTGTAAAGCATCATCGATTAGTGGGCTTCAAAGGCACTTACGAGGCATACTAAATTTAAAAAGACAAGATCCAGAAGCCGAATTTTCTAGTTGATCAAATAAAGCGTTACAAGAGTGATAATAACTATCAGAAATTAGATAAATTTGTAACGCAAGGCGGTAATTAATGGATATTCTTTTAATCGAATTGTCCAAAGCAGGTTCATTAGACAAAGTTTGATTGCAAAAGGTTATAGCAATTTTCGAAAAAATCCATCCGAGTAATGAATTCAGTTTTTTTTTTTATTTTTTTATTTTTTTTATTTAACAAATATTACAACTGAATACAATTTCATCTAGTAATTTATCTATATTAAATGATGTTAACTGTTTGAGGAGAATAACCCATCGGTTAGTTCCAGGTTGGATACTTCATTAATTTATCTGTCCTAGTTCTAAGGGCTTCGTTCTTCGAAGCCGTCTTACTGGATTTTGGTTGTTTAGCATACGACGCAAATCCGCATTTTCATGTTGACTGAGGCGCTGTACGTGTTTCCTAGCATATTTCTTAATTTCTTCACTGACGTACTCCATCTTTAGATCCTTATGAAGGTTATCATTCCTTATATACCATGGTGCGTTGACCATACTACGCAAGACTTTATTTTGAAAAGTTTGAATTACTTTTACGTTAGTTTTCTTGGTACAGCCCCATAGCTGTATACCATACGTCCATACAGGTTTCAATATCTGCCGATATAATAGTAGTTTATTATGTAATGTTAGCTCAGAGTTCCTTCCTATGAGCCAATACATTTTTCTATATTTGATGTTTAACTCTTCTTTTTTCTTTTTAACATGCTCTTTCCACTTGAGTTTAGCATCAAGGGTCATTCCTAAATATTTTGCCGTGTTTGCATGTGGAATAGGTTGTGAATTCAGTCGAACAGGTAACCAATTAACATTTTTGTTGGTAAAGTTTATATGTACAGATTTCGTTTCGTTGAGTTGAAGGCGCCATTTCTTCGTCCAATTACTCAATGAATTAGCAGCGTTTTGTAATTTGCTGGTTGACTCCTCTATGTTGTTTCCAGTTGCCAAGATTGCAGTATCATCGGCAAATGTTGCAATATTTGTTCCTTTTGTGCCTGGCACGTCTCGCGTATAAAGTATCGGCCCCAGAACACTCCCTTGTGGAACTCCAGCCGATATTTTCTTTAATTCGGAGTATTCCTCTTCATGTTTTACACGAAAGTGTCGATCAGCTAGATATTACTTTAAAATCAGGTAAAACTGATTCGGCAGATCTCTGTGTAGTTTATATTCCAGGCCTCGGTGCCATACTTTGTCAAAGGCTTGAGATATGTCCAAGAATACACTTGAGCATATTTTTTTATTTTCCAGAGCATCTTCAATTAGATCTGTGATTCTATGCACTTGATCTATGGTAGAGTGTCTCTCTATAAATCCAAATTGGTGAGGAGGAATGAGTTTTCTGTCTTCTATTACTGATTTAAATCTCTTGAGTAGTAACTTTTCAAATAATTTTGAAATTATAGGAAGTAGGGAAATCGGCCTGTACGATGTTTTCTTGTTTGGCGGCTTGTTAGGTTTTATAATCATTATCACCTCTGCCACTTTCCACTGGTATGGAACGTATTTTAATCTGAACGCTGCATTGATTACTTGCAGTAATTTTCGTACTCCTTTTTCTGGGAGAGTTTTAACTATAAGTCCAGTGATTAAATCATAACCAGGGAATTTTTTTGAACTTAAGTTGTTTTTAATTTCATCTTTTAGCTCTTGTAGTGTTACAGGTTTTATGTTTAGGTTATCCACTTTATTTACTGAAATTATATTTTCTTCAGCTGTTTGCCTTGGAAGGGGTTGAAATGTGTTTTCAAGATAGTCTGCAAACAATGCAGCTTTTTCTTTGGCACTTCTAGCCCAAGTTCCATCGTCATTCTTGATAGGAGCTATTTGTTCTTTAGGCCTTTTAAGACCTTTAGTTGCTTTCCAAAGGGAATAATTAGTATCTTTGTTGCCAGAAAGGCCAGCCAGGTATTTATTAAAAGATTTGTTCTTGACTTCTTTGATAAGCATTTTTAATTTGTTGCTTAAATAATTAAGTCGTGATTTGCTTTGTGGTGCTCGATTCCTCTGCCAGATTTTTCGAGCTTTCCGTTTTTCTCTAACCAGATCTCTCACTTCTACTGGATAGTTGATGTGAATTTCCGTTTGATTACAAGTAGGAGGAGTACTCTGCCATGCTGCTTGCAGAATACTGTTGTTCAGCAGCTCCAATTGAACCTCAAGTTCTGCCGGAGTTTTAATTGGTACTTGTAGTTCCGTATTGTCTTCGACTATTTTCCGGAAGAGGTCCCAGTTTGTTTTATTATTTGTTAACCTAGGTAAATTTTCTTTTTTGATAATGGTATCACTGAGTGTCATAATGACAGGTGTGTGGTCAGATGAAATTCCTTCACTGTTTTCGTGTAATACGTAGTTTACAGATATCCCTTTTGTTACAAAGAAATCTATCAAATCTGGTATCTTATTTGTATCCGCTGGCCAATATGTTGGTTTACCTCCAGACAGGAACTCGCAGTTTAGTGCCCGACCAGCTGCAAATAGCTCCTTACCCTTATGGGTTGTTAGCCTTGATCCCCAATATGTATTTTAGCATTAAAATCGCCTCCGATTATGAAGTTAAAACCGAGCGATTTGATTCAGTGATTTAGTATTTCATTGGATGAGTGGACGAGTGGTAAACAACAAAAGATAAATGGATCTCCATAACAATTATAATAATAATGAATCGGATAATTTACGCGTAATCCCGATTAGGCCTGTAGTACACCCAGAGAAAAACTTGTATGTAATATGCCTAAAACGCACGTCCCATGCAAAAATTATGGTCTATTTTCAACCTACCATAGCTTAGGAATAATTTTGCCTTAATATTTATAATGTATGCAATTTTCTAAAAACATAGCTTATTCCTACTGTTATTCTTTATTATACATAATATGCATAAAACGTTCAACATACATAATGAATTTATTCTTAAGCTATGAATCAGTTATGGTACAGTTCGGCATACATAGAACAAATATTTGAATAATTTATTCTTTATACTTGGATTATTCATACCTAATAAATTATCTAAGTTTAGTGCACAGATAATGCTTGTTTAAGAATAATTAATGCTTAATTATGGTTTATATATTCTTTGGGTGGGAGCGAATTATAAATTAAAATGCATGTTTTATTTTATTTTAGGGATAATTTATTCATTTCGGTTCTCATTTATTGTACATACTCGTATAGTAGGTATTTATCATTCCAAAACACTTCATAGTTCATACATAGGTGGTTCATGAATTATCAATAAATATGAATTTAATTCAAATTTATTAAAATATTTTAAATTAATTACAAAACAAAATTAAATTAAAATAATAAGAGACAATTAATTAATAATATTAATAAACTAGTTTTAATGACAATTAGCAAGAAAAAGTGACCCTTATATAATGATTATACTTATAACGTTCTTGGTTAGGAAATATTTTTAGCCATTATTCAAAACGTGTAATTGAAACGGTTTTTTGCTTACAAGCGTGTCAATGTTTTTGATAAAGTGGTTACCTATTACCCTGCCTGTTTTATGAATTTTTAAATTAGGATCAAAACAAAGTACCTCAGCTTCTAAAAGAATCAATAACAATTTCCTAAATGGTTTAAATTCAACAACTAATAAAATAAAGTAATAATATAAGAGACTATAAATTCAAAATAGTTAAATGTTTCAATTAGAACCTACTTTTTCTTATCAATTTGACAAATTAAATCGATTAAATCGGGAGTTAGGTTATCATATTTCGTCGTTATGGCGTACAAATTTTTTTGTATAAACAACCAAAATTTTTCCGATTGCTTTGGGTAAGTAAGCTTAAACACGAAAAATATTTTAAAACATATATCTAAAGCTACTAAAAAATTATCAAAACTGTAGTAAATGTTATCGAGTACTACACAGAATTGTGCTTCGTTGTTGTTAATATAAATTATGTAGGGTTGCAGTTTTATATTTTTCGATATGCAAAATTCTTTTGCATTTTCCATTTTTTCGGTAATTTGCGACGGACCCTGTACTTCTATGATGAATGATTGAATAGAATCATTAATCGAAAATTTCCAAATTTTTTGGTCTTTGACGTTAATTTTTCCGGATGGTTTTAATATAAAATGCATCAATTTGCATAATTGAATATTATGAATATCTAGAATGCCAAAAAAAATTAAATTAATTAGTTAAGTATAGTAGCATAATAGATGAAATAGAATAATATACATAGTGAAAAATCTGATTTATATGCCATTTTTCCCTGGATAATTAGGGACACCAAATAAAAATTCAAAAAACTCCATGGTTAAATTTTTCAAATTTATAAAATATTTCTTGTTTGGTTTCGAATAAAAATTTTCGGCTTATATATTTCTTAAAATATTATTGAAAGGATCGACAACTATATCCACTTCTTTTATTTGAATTTTTTTTTTGATATTACATTACGTGTTCAGAAACAAATCAATTAGGAAATTGTGTACGAATCCAAACAGAGTTATTAAAATTTAATAAAAGTTTACAAAAGGGAATTTTTGTCAAATATGAAAATAGACACATATTAATTAATTCCAATATCTTTTAAACAACAATACTTAATAAACTATAACATAATATTAAGATAGTGGTTAATAAAAATAATTTGAATCAATTTCAAATTTTTCATAGGTTAAATTGCTCTATTTCACCGAGTTTTTAAATTATTAAATTACAATTTTAATTATGTCAATGCGTTTATACAGGCCAACTCGAAGGCAAATAAAAAACAATCGGTTAATGTACATGCAGGCCTTATGCTGTGTTTATGACATAGGAACATAGGAAGATAGGGAGTGTGACACGACCAACCAAATTATTTAAAATGTCACTAGCCCCACCTACTAGCCTACTTTGATCAAAAGTAAGAAATTTTTGAACTAGAGCATGGAACTAATACGCGGGGCTTGTGATATTTTAAATAATTTGGTTGGTCGTGTCACACTCCCTATCTTCCTATGTTCCTATGTCATAAACTCAGCATGAGAAACGTAAAATTCCCATATACATACATTACCAAAATTTTCCTTTGATAATTTTCTTATTTTTTCTATTCAGGATAGGGATTCCGACTGCATTTTGGGTTAGTTTCTTAAGCATTATTTTTAGCCTAAATGTAGGCAGTAAAAATATATATAAAATATTATTAATTGGGTGCCTATCGCTGAAAATGTAATAAAAAAAATTCGCTTGTTATAATTTTAACAAATTATTTTATGACCGTTGTTTGAATATACATGATATGTACATATATGTACAGTTGACCTCCAATTTACAAAACAAATTGGTCAAAAGATGCCATCGTTTAGTGAAAATGTCTTAAGCTGAAACCAATATTTCGTGACTATTGTATAATTCGTTTAATTGTTCGTAAATCAATATGGAAAATTTTGGTTCATAACGTAAACTCCCTTAATCTTTAATAAGATTTAATTCCCTTAGTAGCATTTTGTTCATTTATTCGTTTTTGGGGGTGTTCTTCATATAAAAATATTACTTACAATTTGTGAAATCATTCATAATAAAGTTATGGGATATGACCAATTAAGAAGAAACTTGGCCATTTCTTATCCGATTTTGATAAAATTCAGCGTGTACGATAAAAATTAGATTCTCAAATGATTTTTTGACAAAGTTGTGGGATATGGCGAATTAGGGAGGAACTTGGCCATTTCTTGTCCAATTTTGATGAAATTCAACATTTACGATGGAAATGGGATTCTGAGAAGATTTTTGAACAAAGTTCTGTAATACGACCAATTAAGAAGAAACTTGGCCATTTCTTGTCCAATTTTGATAAAATTCAGCGTGTACGATGGAAATAGGATTCTTAAATGATTTTTGGACGAAGTTGTGGGATATGGCGAATTAGGGAGGAACTTGGCCATTTCTTGTCCAATTTTGATAAAATTCAGCGTGCACGATGAAAATGGGATTCTTAAATGATTTTTGGACGAAGTTGTGGGGTATGGCCAATTAGGGAGGAACGTGGCCATTTCTTGTCCAATTTTGATAAAATTCAGCGTGTACGATGAAAATGCGATTCTTAAATGATTTTTGGGCGAAGTTGTGGGGTGTGGCCAATTAGGGAGGAACGTGGCCATTTCTTGTCCAATTTTGATGAAATTCAGCATTTACGATGGAAATGGGATACTCAAAATATTTTTGAACAAAGTTCTGTAATATGGCCAATTAGGAAGGAACTTGGCCATTTTTTATCCGATTTTGATGAAATTCAGCGTTTACGATGGAAATGGGATTCTCATATGATTTTTTGACAAAGTTGTGGGATATGGCGAATTAGGGAGGAACTTGGCCATTTCTTGTCCAATTTTGATAAAATTCAGCGTGTACGATGGAAATAGGATTCTTAAATGATTTTTGGACGAAGTTGTGGGATATGGCCAATTAGGGAGGAACTTGGCCATTTCTTGTTCAATTTTGATGAAATTCAACATTTACGATGGAAATGGGATTCTGAGAAGATTTTTGAACAAAGTTCTGTAATATGACCAATTAAGAAGAAACTTGGCCATTTATTATCCGATTTTGATAAAATTCAGCGTGTACGATAAAAATTAGATTCTCAAATGATTTTTTGACAAAGTTGTGGGATATGGCGATTTAGGGAGGAACTTGGCCATTTCTTGTCCAATTTTGATGAAATTCAGCGTGCACGATGGAAATAGGATTCTTAAATGATTTTTGGACGAAGTTGTGGGATACGGCGAATTAGGGAGGAACTTGGCCATTTCTTGTCCAATTTTGATAAAATTCAGCGTGTACGATGGAAATTAGATTCTCAAATGATTTTTTGACAAAGTTGTGGGATATGGCGAATTAGGGAGGAACTTGGCCATTTCTTGTCCAATTTTGATGAAATTCAGCGTGTACAATGGAAATGGGATTCTTAAATGATTTTTGGACGAAGTTGTGGGATATGGCTAATTAGGGAGGAACGTGGTCATTTCTTGTCCAATTTTGATGAAATTCAGCATTTACGATGGAAATGGGATTCTGAAAAGATTTTTGAACAAAGTTCTGTAATATGGCCAATTAGGGAGGAACGTGGCCATTTTTAATCCGATTTTGTTGAAATTCAGCGTGTACGATGGAAATTAGATTCATAAATGGTTTTCGGACGAAGTTCTCTAGTTTGGCCTATTAGGAAAGAGCTTGGCTATTTCTTATCCGATTTTGATGAAATTCAGCGTTTACAATGCAAATGGGATTCTAAAATGATTTTTGGATAAAGATCTGGAATATGGTCAAGTAGGATGGAACTTGCCCATTTCTCAACCGATTTTGATGAAATTCAGCATTTACGATGGAAATGAGACTCATTCCATTCAAACGTTCATGTTTACTCTTGCTTCTTAGCAAAATTCGATTATAAATATTTGCAAAGACAAATGTTTTTTTTACAGGAAATTTTTCATTTACATCTTTTTACATTAGACGTATGTTTGACTACATTTGATTCTGCTACTAAATACTTGTAATTTTGTATATTCTGTATACCGATAAATATTTTTTTTTCTATGTGTACTATCCATGTGAAAGAAAATCAAATAGATTGCAAATATTTGCAATCTTCTTTTGGTGAGGACCCATAGTTACACTTAGTATAATATACTAAAATTATTTGTAACTATGGGAATAAATATACTTTTATACTAATAAATTTTACTATTTAAACCATGGCTTTATATAATCAAGGTTGTTTTACCTATAGCCTACAAACTAGCCCAGCTAATCAATTGTTTTATCGTATTTTGTATATACTAAGTTATATGGCAAACGAAATTAAATCAATTAGAAGTTAAATCAATTAAATCAAATTAGCTAATTTGTGTCGAATAAATAAATATTTGAAATTGGAGGACAATGGTAAGTGGTTTGTAACGTTGAATTTTCTACCATGAATTGCATTATCCTTAAAATGTTTTTAGTCAAGGGAAGGCGCAGGGAACAAGAAAAGCAGACGCATTGGTTTGGCCCAAAAATCCGCACTAATTGATTTAGTTGAGCAAAATTTTCAGTTTGCTCTAGGTAATTTCAAATATGTATATCATATATTACTATATTTTACACTTGTTTAATTGTATATACATAATGCAAATTTTATATTTTCAAGGAAAACATGCTTCAGCAACGGGTAAGGCTGATAAAAAAAAGTGTTGGCGAAAAAATTGCGGAATCGCTAAATGAAATGAGCCTATTTCTAAAACTGTCGATGAATGGCGAACTGTAAGTGACATAACTATATTAAGGGCTAGCAATAAACCGGCACACAAAAAATTAATATTTAGGATACAAAAAATTAATAAAACGGCACAAATAAATGAGCAACAAACAAAAATTTCTTGGCATCATAAAATTAATTTTTTGGAACAAAATATAATAATTTGGCAACATTTATAATTTTTTGACACTATTTGAAGGGAAAATAAAAAATGCTTTTTTGGGCATTGTAATAAGTTTGAGCGACAAAAATAATAAATTTCTAACAAATTTGTAAATAAATAAATTAAAAAATTTAAATTAGTTTTAAATATTCTGGAAAATGGAGATTTAATTTTTAAATTGCTTCGTCAACCTTGCAGAAAGAGATCAAATGAGCCGTTTATTTTGAAACTGGGGCAAGTCCACAGTTTGTTGAAACGAGAAAATGAAGGAATAGAGAAATAATAAATGCAAAAATATACGGGATTTTGAATTTTCTTATTTTTTCAACAAGCATTAGGGATTGTTTTTTGGACTTATCAGCAATATCTTTTAAAAATAAATTAATTTTATTTAGTTTTTAGCTTAATACTTTATTTTTTTATAAATTATTTAATAAAAATCCGACGTTTGGATAGTACACATAGAAAAAAAATATTTATCGGTGTACACAATATACAAATTTACAATTATTTGGTAGCAGAATCAAATGTAGTCAAACATACATCTAATGTAAAAAGAAGTAAATGAAAAATTTCCTGTAAAAAAACATTTGTCTTTGTAAATATTTGCAATCGAGTTTTGCTAAGAAGCAAGAGTAAACATGAACGTTTGAATGGAATGAGTCTCATTTCCATCGTAAATGCTGAATTTCATCAAAATCGGTTGAGAAATGGGCAAGTTCCATCCTACTTGACCATATTCCAGAACTTCGTCCAAAAATCATTTTAGAATCCCATTTGCATTGTAAACGCTGAATTTCATCAAAATCGGATAAGAAATGGGCAAGTTCCTTCCTATTAGGCCAAACTAGAGAACTTCGTCCGAAAACCATTTGAGAATCCCATTTCCATCGTACACGCTGAATTTCATCAAAATCGGATAAAAAAATGGCCAAGTTCCTTCCTAATTGGCCATATTACAGAACTTTGTTCAAAAATATTTTGAGTATCCCATTTCCATCGTAAATGCTGAATTTCATCAAAATTGGACAAGAAATGGCCACGTTCCTCCCTAATTGGCCATACCCCACAACTTTGTCCAAAAATCATATGAGAATCCCACTTCATCGTACACGCTGAATTTCATCAAAATCGGATAAAAAATGGCCAAGTTCCTTCCTAATTGGCCATATTACAGAACTTTGTTCAAAAATATTTTGAGTATCCCATTTCCATCGTAAATGCTGAATTTCATCAAAATTGGACAAGAAATGGCCAAGTTCCTCCCTAATTCGCCATATCCCACAACTTTGTCAAAAAATCATATGAGAATCCAATTTCCATCGTGCACGCTGAATTTCATCAAAATTGGACAAGAAATGGCCAAGTTCCTCCCTAATTCGCCATATCCCACAACTTTGTCAAAAAATCATTTAAGATCCCATTTTCATCGTACACGATGAATTTCATCAAAATTGGACAAGAAATGGCCACGTTCCTCCCTAATTGGCCATACCCCACAACTTCGTCCAAAAATCATTTAAGAATCCCATTTTCATCGTACACGATGAATTTTATCAAAATTGGACAAGAAATGGCTAAGTTCTTCCCTAATTCGCCATATCCCACAACTTTGTCAAAAAATCATATGATAATCCAATTTCCATCGTGCACGCTGAATTTCATCAAAATTGGACAAGAAATGGCCAAGTTCCTCCCTAATTCGCCATATCCCACAACTTTGTCAAAAAATCATTTAAGAATCCCATTTTCATCGTACACGATGAATTTTATCAAAATTGGACAAGAAATGGCCAAGTTCCTCCCTAATTGGCCATACCCCACAACTTCGTCCAAAAATCATTTAAGAATCCCATTTTCATCGTACACGCTGAATTTTATCAAAATTGGACAAGAAATGGCTAAGTTCCTCCCTAATTCGCCATATCCCACAACTTTGTCAAAAAATCATATGAGAATCCAATTTCCATCGTGCACGCTGAATTTCATCAAAATTGGACAAGAAATGGCCAAGTTCCTCCCTAATTCGCCATATCCCACAACTTTGTCAAAAAATCATTTAAGAATCCCATTTTCATCGTACACGATGAATTTCATCAAAATTGGACAAGAAATGGCCACGTTCCTCCCTAATTGGCCATACCCCACAACTTCGTCCAAAAATCATTTAAGAATCCCATTTTCATCGTACACGCTGAATTTTATCAAAATTGGACAAGAAATGGCTAAGTTCCTCCCTAATTCGCCATATCCCACAACTTTGTCAAAAAATCATATGATAATCCAATTTCCATCGTGCACGCTGAATTTCATCAAAATCGGACAAGAAATGGCCAAGTTCCTCCCTAATTCGCCATATCCCACAACTTTGTCAAAAAATCATTTAAGAATCCCATTTTCATCGTACACGATGAATTTTATCAAAATTGGACAAGAAATGGCCACGTTCCTTCCTAATTGGCCATACCCCACAACTTCGTCAAAAAATCATTTAAGAATCCCATTTTCATCGTACACGCTGAATTTTCAAAATCGGATAAGAAACGGCCAAGTTTCTTCTTAATTGGTCATATCCCATAACTTTATTATGAATGATTTCACAAATTGTAAGTAATATTTTTATATGAAGAACACCCCCAAAAACGAATAAATGAACAAAATGCTACTAAGGGAATTAAATCTTATTAAAGATTAAGGGAGTTTACGTTTTGAACCAAAATTTTCCATATTGATTTACGAACAATTAAACGAATTATACAATAGTCACGAAATATTGGTTTCAGCTTAAGACATTTTCACTAAACGATGGCATCTTTTGACCAATTTGTTTTGTAAATTGGAGGTCAACTGTACATATATGTACATATCATGTATATTCAAACAACGGTCATAAAATAATTTGTTAAAATTATAACAAGCGAATTTTTTTTATTACATTTTCAGCGATAGGCACCCAATTAATAATATTTTATATATATTTTTACTGCCTACATTTAGGCTAAAAATAATGCTTAAGAAACTAACCCAAAATGCAGTCGGAATCCCTATCCAGATCTCATTAATATACGAAAAATGAGATTTTCTTCCTCCTGAGTACGAACTTTGTTTATTTATCTTGATACTAAATTGTTTTTCATTTTTAATGAAGTATTTTCAATGAAGTATTTAATTTGAAGATCTTCGCATAATATATAGTAAAATCTTTGCATATTTTGTCGTCTAATCTTCTTGCATAAGAATAAACTTTCTCTTTATATCGATCATCAAATTAAGGACTTCGTAGCGGAACATACTGTAATTCTGTATGAAAGCTACCTTGAAAATAAAAAAGAATTTAGTAATCAAAGATAAAATGACACAATTTATAATCAGGTGGAAAAATTTATTTTAACTACACTACTCCAAAAAATTAAAGGAACACTAATTTTTTTCAATTTTTTTAGTGTTTTTTGAAGAGCTGTATCTTTGTAAAATACGGTCGTTCAGAGATGAAAAGAAAATTTTAAAGCTTCAAATCTCTAGTTTTGAGATTTTTGAGCGGAACATTTTTGTGAGATACCGTTATCACGCAATCATAACAAAGAGCGCGAGAAAAAAAAATTCGAATTTTTTTTTTTTTTTGTAACGATCCATGGGCGCGGCAAATTTTTTTTAAGTTAAACCAATGCATAGGTCGGTTAGCCTGTTAATTAGGCGTAAATGTAATTTCATTCTGGTCTCTCTATGTCAACTTTTTGCTAACATATCTGACTTTGAATCAAAAAAGATCCTTTTGCCTTTGATCATCGATATCTCAGCAACCAATGACTGCACAGTAAACTTTAGGGCAGCCTTAAAAACTTCAGTAAATTTCCTACAAGACCCTTTAATGATTAGTTGAGAACAAATTTTTTTTTCACCCTCAATACTGATTTGAAAAAAGTGCAAAAAAACGACTTTTTAGGTTGTCTTAGTAAATCTACCGTTACTTTACAAATATTGATGAAAAGATTAATGTTGCCAGGTCATTTTACAGTTTAATGTACTCTTAATCGCCCTGTATTATTTTCAAATTGATCCATCTAACCGTTTTTCCGGACAGATTGATCAAAGTTTTACAAAACAATTAAAGGAACAAGTGATCATCAAAATAAAAAAACGACTTTTTCACATTTTGCGTTAGTTATTTGTTAACCCTTAACGATCGTAAGATTTTTTTGCAATACTCGCCCATAAGAGACGAGAGAAAATTAAATAAAGTTCTGCAATATGACCAATTATTATGGAACTTGGCCATTTCTCATCCGATTTTAGTGAAATTTGGTATGCGTTATTGAAATGGGATTCTAAAACGATTCGTGGATGAAGTTCTGGAAAATGGCCAACTAGGAAGGAACTTAGCCATTTCTTATCCGATTTTGATGAAATTCAGTATGTACGATGGAAATGGGATTCTAAAATGATTTTTGTATAAAGTTCTGGAATATGGCCAACCAGGATAGAACTTGGCCAGTTCTTATCCGATTTTGATGAAATTCGGCATGTACGATGGAAATGGGATTCTAAAATGATTCGTGGTTGAAGTTCTGGAAAATGGCCAACTAGGAAGGAACTTGGCCATTTATTATCCGATATTGATGAAATTCAGCACGTGCCTTAGAAATGGGATTCTAAACTGATTTTCGGATAAAATTCCAGAATTTGGCCAATTGTTATGGGACTTGGAAATTTTGTATCCTATTTTTATGAATTTCAGCATTAACGATGAAAATGAGATTTCTTAAATTATTACTAAAATAAATCATTTATTACATGGAATATCCATTTTAGTTTTTCACTTTTAAAGCACATATCGAATTTCTTTTATGTGTTTAAGGAATAGGTAAGCGCCTTCCAACTTAACCATATAAATTTAACCAAAAATAATTTTAGAGTTTTATTTCTATAGTACATGCTGAATTTGTTTAAAATCTAATAAAAAATGGCCAAGTTCCATCCCAATACGGCTTATTCCAGAATTTCATCTAAACATAATTTTAAAACCCAATTTTCATTGCACATGCTGAATTTCATCAAAATCTTATAAGAAATGACCAAGTTCCTACCTAATTGGCCATATTCCAGAACTTTAGCTAAAATTCATTTTAGAATTCCATTTCCATCGCGCATACCAAATTTCATCAAAATCGGGTAAAAAGCAGCCAAGTTCCTTCCTAGTAGGCCATTTTCCAGAACTTCAACCACGAAGCATTTTAGAATTCCATTTCAATAACGCATACCAAATTTCACTAAAATCGGATAAGAAATGGCCAAGTTCCTTCCTAGTTGGCCATTTTCCAGAACTTTAACCACGAATCATTTTAGAATCCTATTTCCATCGTACATGCCGAATTTCATACAAATGGGATAAGAAATGGCCAAGTTCCATCCTAGTTGGCCATATTCCAGAACTTTATCCAACAATCATTTTAGAATCCCATTTCCATCGTACATACTGAATTTCATCAAAATCGGTTAAGAAATGGCTAAGTTCCTTCCTAGTAGGCCATTTTCCAGAACTTCATCCACGAATCGTTTTAGAATCCCATTTCAATAACGCATACCAAATTTCATTAAAATCGGATGAGAAATGGCCAAGTTCCATAATAATTGGTCATATTGCAGAACTTTATTTAATTTTCTCTCGTCTCTTATGGGCGAGTATTGCAAAAAAATCTTACGATCGTTAAGGATTAACAAATAACTAACGCAAAATGTGAAAAAGTCGTTTTTTTATTTTGATGATCACTTGTTCCTTTAATTGTTTTGTAAAACTTTGATCAATCTGTCCGGAAAAACGGTTAGATGGATCAATTTGAAAATAATACAGGGCCATTAAGAGTACATTAAACTGTAAAATGACCTGGCAACATTAATCTTTTCATCAATATTTGTAAAGTAACGGTAGATTTACTAAGACAACCTAAAAAGTCGTTTTTTTGCACTTTTTTCAAATCAGTATTGAGGGTGAAAAAAAATTTGTTCTCAACTAATCTTAAAAGGGTCTTGTAGGAAATTTACTGAAGTTTTTAAGGCTGCCCTAAAGTTTACTGTGCAATCATTGGTTGCTGAGATATCGATGATCAAAGGCAAAAGGATCTTTTTTGATTCAAAGTCAGATATCTTAGCAAAAAGTTGACATAGAGAGACCAGAATGAAATTACATTTACGCCTAATTAACAGGCTAACCGACCTATGCATTGGTTTAACTTAAAAAAAATTTCCCGCGCCCATGGATCGTTACAAAAAAAAAAAAAATTTCGAATTTTTTTTTCTCGCGCTCTTTGTTATGATTGCGTGATAACGGTATCTCACAAAAATGTTCCGCTCAAAAATCTCAAAACTAGAGATTTGAAGCTTTAAAATGCTTTTCTTTTCATCTCTGAACGACCGTATTTTACAAAGATACAGCTCTTCAAAAAACACTAAAAAAATTGAAAAAAATTAGTGTTCCTTTAATTTTTTGGAGTAGTGTATACCAAAGAAAAAGTTTCGATAACGTATACGATTTATTTTGCGGATTAATAACGAAATTTATCAGCATATATATTATATATAATATGTATATATATATAAACAAATGAATATATTTATATTTACGTATATTATATTTTTATATTTTATATTTAAGAATGTGTAGTACCTTCGTTGTGAGACAAATGGTTAAATATTTCAATGGCCGATTTATCTCTTAACTGTTTCTTGAAAACGTCTCCAATATTACTTTTAAAATTTATCCAAAATTTAAATAGTTGCCCGTGATTAGTTGGATAAATATACTCAAAATCAAGCTCGTTCTATGGAAAAAATGTTTCAAAAATTATAATACTTGATTTGAAATTTTTATTCATATTAAATAATTCAATCTGTTATTTTGAAATAGTAACAAAATAAATTTTTTATAATAACCCAAAAATTAAAAAAATAAATTCATTCAGTTAAGAGTTAAGTATAAAAAATATAAAGGGCTGAAACCTCACGAGGTGATCAGAACTTCGGTCTTTGGTATCTTCAATAATGTCATAAAGTTGGTGTGACAGTTTTGACATTATTGATTTCTATTTTAACCAAATTATATTTACTTATACAACAACAGACAAACAGGTCAAAAGCTTCAATAACTTCATCCAAAAAACATTTTAGAATCCCATTTCAAATACAAATGTCGAATTTCATCGTAATCGGTTGAGAAATGGATAAGTTCCATCCTACTTGGCCATATTCCAGAACTTCATCCAAAACTCATTTTGGAATCCCATTTGTAACATACACATTGAATTTCATAATAATCGGTTGATAAATAGGCAAGTTCCATCATATAAATAGTTTATTAACTATTCACTACATCCAAATCCAACCCCAACTCAACTCCAACTCAACTCCAACTCAACTCCAACTCAACTTCAACTCAATGCGCAAATTGGGCCCTAATTTAACCTTCAAATCAATTCCCAATTCAATGCCCAATTCAATAATCAAATAAGCATGTATAAAAAAATCGTAAATATTTATAAAAGCAGGTATTTTGGGTCAATTCGTATGGCAGGTACCCCACCCCTTTGACGTACAGTCTCCAAAAGCTTTTCAAATCTCCGCCTTGACCATAGAAACAGATTGGCGTAAAAAAATCCAAATCGGATAAGCCGTTCTCGAGATACCATGGGTCCAGACACACAGACACACAGACAGACGGACGGACATTTTTTTTTTGTTGCATTTTCAGACTCAGGGACTTTCAAAACGTCGAGAAAAGTGGTTTTGGACCAACCAAATTTTTCGTCATTTTTGACAGGATTTCAATACTTTGGTCTTTTTAGACCGAAGTAAAACTTCTTATAGCAAAAATATATTCTTAATTTCTTTAAACATTTTTCGTTGTAAATAAATAAATAGGTAAAATATTATAAAAAGGATTGTATGTAATTATTAAAGTTAAAATTTTATCATAATGTAATAATAATGTTTAATTAAGTTATAACTTTAATACTACGTTAGTGGTACTTACAAGACGATATCCTTTACTATTTATATATAACGGCCACTCGCCTATAAACGAGGCAGTATCTTTGGTTTTATCCAACTCCCGACTGCGGACGTCAAAAGTTTCCTTCCACTTCTGCTCAATTATCTCCCAAGGAGCATTATGTACCTTTAGCCAATTTTTATTCTCGCATATTTCTTCGATATCTAATAAAAAAAAATGCAAATTTAGTATGGAGAACTTAATTATGTATAAAAATGTATACCTGTAAATTCAGGAACCGAGTCTTGTGTGTCAACAGGCGTTTGGGTGCGTCTTCTTTTAATATCCGTAAAACATCCCACTTTTTTCAAATTTTTGGATATGACGCGTTATGATATTACTTCGGTCTAAAAAGACCAAAGTATTGAAATCCTGTCAAAAATGACGAAAAATTTGGTTGGTCCAAAACCACTTTTCTCGACGTTTTGAAAGTCCCTGAGTCTGAAAATGCAAAAAAAAAAAAAATGTCCGTCCGTCTGTCTGTGTGTCTGTGTGTCTGTGTGTCTGGACCCATGGTATCTCGAGAACGGCTTGTCCGATTTGGATTTTTTTTACGCCAATCTGTTTCTATGGTCAAGGCGGAGATTTGAAAAGCTTTTGGAGACTGTACGTCAAAGGGGTGGGGTACCTGCCATACGAATTGACCCAAAATACCTGCTTTTATAAATATTTACGATTTTTTTATACATGCTTATTTGATTATTGAATTGGGCATTGAATTGGGAATTGATTTGAAAGTTAAATTAGGGGTCAATTTGCGCGTTGAGTTGAAGTTAAGTTGGAGTTGAGTTGGAGTTGAGTTGGGGTTGGATTTGGATGTAGTGAATAGTTAACAAACTATTTATATGATGGAACTTGCCTATTTATCAACCGATTATTATGAAATTCAATGTGTATATTACAAATGGGATTCCAAAATGACTTTTTGGATGAAGTTCTGGAATATGGCCAAGTATGATGGAACTTGCCCATTTCTCAATCGATTACGATGAAATTCGACATTTGTATTTGAAATGGGATTCTAAAATGTTTTTTGGATGAAGTTCTGGAATTTTAAAACGATTTCTGGATGAAGTTCTGGAATATGGCCAAGTATGATGGAACTTGTCTATTTCACAACCGATTATTATGAAATTTAATTTGTATGTTAGAAATGGGATTCTAAAATGAGTTTTGGATGAAGTTCTGAAATATGGCCAAGTATGTTGGAACTTGGCTGTTAATGCTGGTCAATGCAAATTGAGTTATCCCTAAAAATAGAAGAGAACACAAAGAATCATCTTAAAATAAAAATCAACATTGTACACTTATCTGATAACAATTGGAGAACGGCTCATCAGATTTGGGTTTGTTTACTTCCTTCTGTAATCTGAAAATATTATAAAATTAATATTTAATTCAATTTGTATTGTATAAAATTAATTCTTACCATAAATTTATTTGTTTATGTTTTCGTTTGACGTCTCGACATTTTGTAAACAAGATTGTAAAAATATTATATTAGGTTTATACATTGCTGCTCTATAAATATGTACTAAAAATAATTAAATACAGTGCAGTGCAGCAATATTTGAATATTGATTGATAGATGTCACTTTACAGTCAATTTTAAGATTTTAATGATTTGCAATTTTTAAGAGAAAGTAAAATTAGATTTCACGATAACTTCATAGAGAAAAGAAGCGAAAATAAAAACAGTGAATAAAAAGAAATTATAACAAACACAGTGAATAGTTTTATATATTTACATTTACCCGAGTTTAACCTGGAAATTCTAAATACCGCCACTTATATTTATCGAACCCGCATCATATTTTGGAAACGAGAGACACCGCTTTATAGTTGATTTTACCTGCTTGTACTTGGACACGGAGAATATCGCACACATTTATTGGACATTTGGACTTCATCTTGGAAATCGAGAAAATCACGTTTTATATTCAAACAATTAATACAGTGAAGATTATTCAATACGGGACTTTGAGATTGTGTCTCGACGGTGACAATCATTCTGATTTATATACGAGATAGCGATCGAGTCCTTGGGTTTAACATTGGTCCTTCGAGCCGGATATAAGACTGTGAGTAGAAAAGTATTTATTTTTAAACGATAATTAAGATCAAAATCGTGATTAACCGGTGATTAATAAAACGATACTCAAAATAATCGTTCGTGTGAATTCGGTGCAGTCAATACGCCAGCGCGTGGTTTTTCAAAGTTTAAAACGGTGAATTGTGAAGCTTCGAGATGGCGGAAACTAGAGCCATAAAACGGTTAGTGAGGAGTTTGGAAAACATAAAACTCCAAGTTCAATCATTTAATGCGGATACTTGCATAAGTGAGATTGAAACATGTATAGCCCTCCTAGCGGACGAATGGAAGGAATATCTAGCGGTTGAAAAATCAGTCAAAGGCAAATTCGATGACGCACACCTAGATATAGTTGATAAAATTGAAGCAGATCACTTCGATATAAAGGGAAAATTGGTCAAATGGAGAAAGGTACATGAGCTAAACAATATCCAAGGTCAAAACGGGAACGGCATGGAAGAATTACTGCTAAACCAAAGTAATTTCCTACAAGAAATCTCTACAATAAATAAACGTGAAAGTGAAGTGCGTCTACCGAGAGTGAATATTCCAATATTTAACGGACTATATTCGGAATTTCCATCCTTCCGTGACCTTTTCGAAGTTTCGATTCATCACAATAGCAATATTTCAAAGGTTTACAAAATGCAATATTTGAAAAGTTTATTAAGCGGAGAGGCCTATTCATTGATCAACCACTTAACGGTCACAGAAGCGAATTACGATGATGCCTGGGATAAAATAAAATTGAGATATGACAAAAGAAAACATGTCGTTCATACTTTATTAAAGCAGTTTATGGGCCAGCCTAGTTTAAATCAAAGCTGTAGTAGGTCATTGCGCCACCTGTCGGACGTGTCAGATGAGGTTATACGGGGATTAAAGGTGCTTGGCGAACAAGCGGAAAGTCGAGATCCATGGTTGATTTATACTGTAGTTAGTAAATTGGATAATGAATCTAAACAAGCATGGGCGCACGAATCCGCTGAAATCGATTTTCCGTCGTTCAATCAACTGTTAAAGTTTTTGAACAAACGAAGTGATGCGCTTGAAAGTTTGAATATTTTCAAAGTCAGAAAGTCTAACACCTCAAGAAGAGTCAGCTCAATGGTATCACAATTTAATAAAATAATTTGCTCACTATGCTCAGGAGAACACTACTTAGGTAGATGTGATGAATTTATTGCATTATCAGTTCCAAAACGTAAACAGTTTTGTGTAGAGAAACAACTATGCTTTAATTGTCTATCTACTACTCATCAATCCACTGTGTGCAGATCGAGAATCACTTGCAAAGTTTGCAGACGCAGACATCATTTCACCTTACATCCTGAAAGCGATGATCCAGCAAGTAAAGAAACGACGTCGGAGAAAGTTCATTTAGCTACGCAGTCGAACACAACTGAGTCAACAGTAATGATGACCCTGAGGTCATCCATGGGAAGTCGAGTACAAGGTGTTTTACCGACAGTGATGGTCGGAATAAAAGACAAATTTGGTAAAACACATAGATGTCGAGCGTTACTTGATTCAGGATCGCAATCATCATTCGTGTCGGAAAGTTGCGTTCAACGACTTCAATTGCATCGCCGTAAAGCTAATATAAACATAACTGGCATTACAGCTGACAGCGTGATTTCAAAGGGGAAGACCGTGTTCGTTATAGAATCACTGTACGATTCAACCATCAAAATCATAATGGATGCACTAATAATCAACAAGCTGCCGTCTAAAATACCGGGAAGTAATATTGATATCAAGGTCTTAAATTCGTTCAAAAATAAACAGCTGGCCGATCCAGATTTTCATAAACCAGCTCCCATTGATATTCTAATTGGTGCAGACAAATTCTTTAAAATACTGCAAAGTGAACAAGAACAGTTTGAATCAACTATATTACAAGATACTATATTCGGTTGGGTTGTATCTGGCCAATCTAAATTACTGCGAGAGGAAGATTTGACAACTTACACAGCATTCAGCATACAATCAGATATGGACCTAGACAAAACTTTGCGACAATCTGGAGAGTTTGAAGGGACAACGAAATCTGATTCAATATCACCAGAAGAAGCTAAATGTGAAACATTTATTGCTCAAACATATAAGAGACAGGAAGAAAATAAAATTTACACTGACAATGGAACGAGTTTCATTGGCGCGAAGAGAATTTTGAGCGACGCATCAAAGCCTATTAAGAACATTAACCCTAATTATATCATTTCAGAATATTTAAGTAGCAATGCAACAAGATGGCAAAGAATTCAAGCCAGAACTCAAACATTCTGGAACAAATATTACATGGCGAACCTCAATAATCTCCAGCAGCGACAAAGATGGAAAAATACACAAGACAACTTAAAGGTTGATGATGAATTCCTCATCAAAGAAGACAACACACCAGTATGTAAATGGCCTCTTGGGAGAATCATACAAATTCATCCTGGAGACGAAAATAGTTCGAGCTGCAGCAATCAAAACAATCAATTCCAAATTACAACGACCAATTGTTAAACTTCGTAAACTTCCAATCGGTTAACGATAAAGTCGTTAACGGTGGCGGAGTATGTTAATGCTGGTCAATGCAAATTGAGTTATCCCTAAAAATAGAAGAGAACACAAAGAATCATCTTAAAATAAAAATCAACATTGTACACTTATCTGATAACAATTGGAGAACGGCTCATCAGATTTGGGTTTGTTTACTTCTTTCTGTAATCTGAAAATATTATAAAATTAATATTTAATTCAATTTGTATTGTATAAAATTAATTCTTACCATAAATTTATTTGTTTATGTTTTCGATTGACGTCTCGACATTTTGTAAACAAGATTGTAAAAATATTATATTAGGTTTATACATTGCTGCTCTATAAATATGTACTAAAAATAATTAAATACAGTGCAGTGCAGCAATATTTGAATATTGATTGATAGATGTCACTTTACAGTCAATTTTAAGATTTTAATGATTTGCAATTTTTAAGAGAAAGTAAAATTAGATTTCACGATAACTTCATAGAGAAAAGAAGCGAAAATAAAAACAGTGAATAAAAAGAAATTATAACAAACACAGTGAATAGTTTTATATATTTACATTTACCCGAGTTTAACCTGGAAATTCTAAATACCGCCACTTATATTTATCGAACCCGCATCATATTTTGGAAACGAGAGACACCGCTTTATAGTTGATTTTACCTGCTTGTACTTGGACACGGAGAATATCGCACACATTTATTGGACATTTGGACTTCATCTTGGAAATCGAGAAAATCACGTTTTATATTCAAACAATTAATACAGTGAAGATTATTCAATACGGGACTTTGAGATTGTGTCTCGACGGTGACAATCATTCTGATTTATATACGAGATAGCGATCGAGTCCTTGGGTTTAACATTGGCTATTTCTCAACCGATTATGATGAAATTCGACATGTGTAATGGAAATGGGATTCTAAAATTAGTTTTGTATCAGGTTCTGGAATATGGCTAAATATGATGGAACTTGCCCATTTCTCGACCGATTACGATAAAATTCGACATGTGTATTCAAATTGGGAATCTGAAATGAGTTTTGGACGAAGTTCAGGAATATGGCCAAGTATGATGTAACTTTGCTATTTCTTAACCGATTATGATGAAATTTGATATGTGTGTTGGAAATGGGATTATAAAATGATTTTTGGATAAAGCTTTGGAATATGGCTTTGTAGGATGGAACTTAGTTATTCCTTACCCGTTTGTTATGAAATTTGACATGCAATTTGTAAATGGGATTCTAAAATGAGTTTTTGGATAAGTTCCTGGAATAGAGTCAGTTAAACGGTTAGAAGTATCAGTATAGTTTGTTATACTATTTTCGGTATAAAGTTCTAGAATACGATTTTTCGTTTTAAATTGGATGCCTGTACCCATGTTATTGAAGCTTTTGACCTGTTTGTCTGTTGTTGTATAAGTAAATATAATTTGGTTAAAATAGAAATCAATAATGTCAAAACTGTCACACCAACTTTATAACTTTATTGAAGATACCAAAGACCGAAGTTCTGATCACCTCGTGAGGTTTCAGCCCTTTATATTTTGTTATACAATTTGCCCGAAGAATTTTTACCCGTTTTATAATAATAGTCCTTAATTAAAAAAAATAATAATAATATTAATTATCAGAAACAAGCATTGTTTAAATAATTTTAGGTATTATTTAGTTAATTCATTTAGTATGTTATTGTTAGGTAATAAGTACAAACTCACAGCGTTTTCTTCTGGGAAGTGTTCGACTATTTGTTTTGTAACATTTTGGAAGTCAGTTAATGTCATGCACTTGTTTCGTTCGACGTAATACCGTGCAATATAAGTGCACAAAGCTTCGCGCAATTCGGGTGTAAATTCCGGAGGTTGATTTGCATCATACAATCTTTTAATGGTACTTCCAGTAGTGGTTTCGAAAAAAGTCGTCAAATCCTAACAAAATCAATATGTATATTAAAACCAAATTGAAATAAATTATACCATAATAACATACAAAAAATAATGGTGAAGTCGTTGGTGATGAACTAGGGGATTGGTATGGTGTTGAAGACGTTTGCGAGGCGAACTGTTGCAGGACCAACTGGCTACTGCTTGTATTCGATTTTGTGTCAAAACTGTCATTTAAAGTTTGGCAGTGTGGTAAATTCTGCAAAAAGATATTTTAGATTATATATTAAAACTAAACTAGTTTACCAAAGTTCGCAATGTACATTTTTCTTCATCCAGTCGATAAAATTCGCTCTGAAATGCGCTTGATTTCCGAGGTCATTTTTGAAAATAGAAGAGATTTCTATCTCAGTTAGATATTGGAGATTGCTCATGTTGATGTTGCTACCTTAAAATATATTTAATATTAAGTTTTTATTGAAAAAAAGCTGCTTTTTCTAAAAACAATTGTTCGAATCAGCGATAGTTTAAATCAGATTAAGCTTATTTAAAATAAAAAAAGATAATTATGTTACGATAAAACTATCGACTTTAACAAGTACTTTATTTTATAAGGGCGCTTCCACACTATGCGTTTTGCTCACAATATTTTTTCTATTTCGAAATCATGTATTTATTGATCTTAAAACTAATTCACACCACTTTTCTTCACAATTCGATTAACAAAATTAGCAAGTAGCTATGCCAAAATTTCTGATTAGAAAAATAAAATTGTGCAACATATTAAATATGTGAGAAAATTGGATAGCATGGAAAAGTTTTTATACTTTAGGAACTGTTTAAATTACTTTATAAAATTTAAAATGTTGTACTTATTTGATTTGAATCTGGCTAAATTTCAATAACAACTATCGCAAACTCGAGAATCGCAATTTCAAAAAACGCAACTCATTACGTACTTATGAGTTTTGGTAATAATGGCTCCATATACCATTCCTTCAAAAGATTGGAAAGTGGGCAATCAATGGGAATAAAAATAAATTCGTTAATTTCGTTTAAATCATGGTCTTCCATGTCGTCACAAACGGGATCCATCTACAATTGAAATCAACATTTTTGATTTTTTAATTTGCATTTTACGATTTCTGTAATTTTTTTCAATTATAATAAAAATATTGTATGTATGTTGTCCTAATACTATAACTGGAATTGATATTACTTTAAAAAAAAAATTTTATACTCATCCGAATTCGCCCCATACTTTAATTATTATTCAAATTTGTTTTCAAATTTTCGAATTGTTGTAACATTACTGAACAAGTAATTCCGATTCGATTTACTCAGTAATAATTAAGAACATACAAAAAAAAATTAAAAAACAAGGAATAAGTATTTTAAAAATGATTGAAGCAGCCGGCGAAAAATCGAATGAATATATTAAGGGGATTTTATACGATACTACATGTCGTAAGACAAAGTACGATGGCAAACTAACGGTAAATTTTGAATTGCTTTTACACTGTATAACATGTTGGATAGACTTCATTATTCATTATTCGTCAAGCAGTAAACATGTGAACAAGGGAAAAAATCAAATGCCCGAACGATGACTGCCGCATTGGTTGCAGCTTTTATAATCCATTACTAAAAATGCCATTACTAAAATTGTTTGTAAAAATTTGTTTGTTTTTAATTATGCCCTGCGATGTGAAAAAAAAATTGTTGACAAAATTCACCAAGTCCGACATACATTCGTTTACATGGTCCAACGTACCAGACAAACCGTCAAAAAATCAAATAAATTTGATTTTCATCGGACATGTCCATTAGACCGTAGTTTTTAGCTTTTACACGATCGAACTTTCCGTCTTGTCGAACATGTCGTCCAACATGTAGTATCGTATAAAACCCACTTTATGTACATACATACAAAATTCTGCAAATTATATTTCGATTAGAAAATTTTCACCGATTCCAAAAATATGGCACCAGATCGCATGTTATCTATTTGCGACCCGAAACATGGTTACTAAATTAATTTTACTTTGTAAATTAGAAATACGAGTGCATAATTCATTGCGGTCTCGAAAAGTTCGCAGTAGTATTTTCCTGTACATATATATAATACATACATTATAAATTCAAAATAAAATGTGTTGGCACGGTCAAAAGTCTACTAACCATTATTCGGTCCAAAATATATAATTTTCGACAGGATCGAGGATACAAACGCCTCTTATTCAATTATATACCAATTAGATAGAAATTTATTTAAATTGGTTAGTCTACACATAATTATATTGCAATGTAAGTTTTATAAAACGTTTGGAAAATTACATCTTTGTTGAATCTCTTTGAGAGAATTCTCTTCGCCATTACGGTGCATTGTATTATACAACGCGCATGCAAACTCCCGTTATGCAATAAAATGTAATTTTAAGGTCTCACTCTCATATTGAATAACATTATTGTATATAAAATTATTACAAAAAACTAAAGTACCATTTATTTGG
The DNA here is from genome assembly GCA_963556165.1 of Tipula helvola. Lineage (NCBI taxonomy): Eukaryota > Metazoa > Arthropoda > Insecta > Diptera > Tipulidae > Tipula > Tipula helvola. The sequence goes on along the minus strand of OY744483.1, from coordinate 175,432,693 downwards.
TACCTGTAGTTCTTGAAAAATTAGATGTCCTCGTACTATTTAACCCGATTTAATGCGTATTAGATTAATATCCCACTATAACACAAATCAATAAACTTTAAAACTACAATCTATAATTAATTAACATTATTTTTATTCACTTATCACGAACGATTATCAGGAATACAACACTAATTCAAATTAATATTTGGTTTTATTACACTTTTAAAACTGATTTTTTTTATTAAACACTATTTTTTATCACCTCCAGTTTATATTATACGATTTTTAATTATGAACTGGTCGGCGTCGCTGCAGGAAAGAATTATGATCGAGAAAATACAAAAAGTATAAGAGAGAGGGGAGCGTCGATAGCATAAAGTATACATTATGAATAATATGGGTAATTTATCCATTGTGGATGATGAAGGATGAACAATTCTACTTATTGAGAGACGATATTGTATAAATTATGTATAGTACGGTTAATTTATGCGAAAGCTGTGTATGATCGATGCAATGCTCTATTTAGCGAGTCGTTCAAAATCGTATGAGTTTTTTGAATTCTTGCTTTTTCAAATGATTATTACGCTTGTTTGTAGTTTCTGGATTATTACAAAAAATTGATATGATATGAATTCGAATATGGAGATTTCGAATTTGAAATAATATGTAAAAGGGTATAACTCGAGTTATTCCCTTATGCCATATTGCCACAGAAAAGAATGGACAGATATGGAAGTTCCATGTACTTCCATATCTGTTCATTCTTTTCTGTGATATTGCCACAGAATTATATATATATATATATATATATATATATATATATATATATATATATATATATATATATATATATATATATATATATTATGATTAATAAGACTAATTTACGCAAAATCAATGATGGACGACGAAACATTATATTTATTGGGTATAAATTATGCATTAACTGGCATAGATAATGAAATATTTGTACAATATGTCGAACTATATTTTTGGTATTTTATTCTGCAATTGTTCTCGAAAATCATAAAATATGAATTACTAAAGATAACTTATAACGTACAACATATACATAATAAGGAATCAAGTATGCAAATCTTTGGATACGAAATGAAATTAAACACTATATGTGTCTTCAAGGAATGTGCACTACCTAAACGCAAATATGAGGTTTTATTCTTTGCTTAAGTATATTTTGCTCAATCCCATTTCTTTGGGTGTAATCGAAAAATTAATGCATTCGGAATTTAAATGAATTTATATATGTATAGCATATGTTACGTCAGGTGGTGCAGCTGTAATGTAAAAAGACTCTCCTCTGCGTTTCAGCAACTGTGCTATAACCGGGAACTCACTTAGCAGTTGTAAAAGTCTTACACGTGAAAAAAAAATGATTCAACTTTCGTTGAAGCATCACAATCGGACAATAATGACGATGAACTGGTTTTCTGATTCAGATAATGGAAATAATCGAAATTAATGATGTCTGTATGGCCGATGATAACAAAGCCATTAATGTCATACGAAAAGTCGTAAATATTTTTAGGAATTCTCCAATTCAAACGGAATTTTACAAACCAATGTAATCATCGACGAGAAAAAGCCCTTAAAATTAATGTTAGAATGTAAAACTCGGTGGAATACGTTAGAGCCTATATTAAATCAATGTGGTAATGTAGCATCCAATTAAGAAGGAGTTGCGAGATTGATTTAAAATTAGAGAATTTGTTGGATAGTGAATATATAAAAATTGCAAAATTGTTACTAGCTACGTTAAAATCACTCTTAACAACAGTAAACTATCTTAGTAGACAAGATGCGATAGTCAAAATAATATCTCGTTGAAAATTCCTATTCTTTCATTCCCGAGTAAATACAACAACAAATTCATTCTTTGTTGTTGTTTTACTCGAGAATGAAGGAATAGGAATTTTCAACGAGATATTATTTTAACTATACATTAATAACGGCCGAGGGAGCTTTAATACTTGTATTTGGGAGCCTCGAAAAAAAAAATACCGATTTAAGTAAAGAGTTACTTAACTGAAAATTAAATTGTACCGTGTTACAAAGCGCTATGAATTTAACTAAATAATATTAAAATAATTATTATTAATTGATATGAATTTGAATTCTGATAATAAATTTTTACATTAACCCTAATCGAACCAATATATTTTTGTTACGTTAGTAAATTCAAATTTTAATCCAATAATATCACTCAATTTTTGCAAAGAATACCAAGAATGTTTTAACGTACGTAAATGCTTCAAACTAAAATAGATGCAACGCATAACCAACTTAGAGTTATTTTGAAAACCGTAGTGTTTTAAGAAACAGATTGATAGATTATGCTTAACTATTTTTTAATATCGAAAAATTTAATTTTTTTTTGATTCGACTATAAATATGATGTGAATAAAATATTTTTCTTCCAGTATAATAATTTCCCAAGATTTCCCGGGAATTCCCGGGAAATCGATTTCCGATTTTTCCTTCTCGAGAAATTTAAATTGAAGGAAATCAAAAACACTAGCTGCTGTAAAGGCAAAATTTTTCAGGCATTGAAAATAGGCCAAGAATGATCGTATCGACGCTTGAAAAACATAACCCGAATAATATACGTTTGTAAAATTAATTGCGGTTCAATGGTATCAAAATAAACTCCACCCCAACATGTTAACCATGTCCATAACTGTTGCGAGAGTCCACGACTGGATTAATAAAAAATGTACCCAACATTTCAGTAGAGTAAGAATAATCATTAGGACTCATACTTTGGGCAGAAAAGTTATAAGATCTCAAATCATTGACGATTTTAGAGAAATAAAAACTAAAATCGTTAGCAATTGATTCAGGGTCAGACAGTATATCTGAATTAATAGACAAAATTCTTTTGATATTAGTTCTACTTAAATTCATGAAGATATTTTTTGGAAGAAGTTCTGGAATAAGGCCAATTAGGATGGAACGTGGCAATTTAATAATCGAGTATGATGAAATTCAGCATGTACAACGGAAACGGGATTCTAAAATATTTCTTAGAAATAGTTCTGAAATACGGCTAATACGAAAGGGACTCGGTTATTTCTCAGCCAATTATGACGTACAATCCCAATTAGGAAGGGATTTGGCCACATATTAACCGATTATGATGCAATTCAGCATATAAGATTCTAAAATAATTTTTTTAAGGCCTTTAAGGACATCTTCTAAAAATCAATTTAAAACCCGTTTCCATCGAACTTGCTGGCCTTCATCATAATATGTAGAAAAATTACCAAGTTCGTCCCTAATTGATCAAATCACAGATTTTTTGTTTCGGTTTATTCTATGCAATCTTTTCTGGGGCTCAAGGCACTCCCAACTATATCGCAGTTAACTTTTACCGCCCTACTTTACGCAGTTTTTGCCAAATCGAGGACGTACGGCTATAGACCCGCTTTTGTATAAACCACCTGCACATAGTGCTGACATGCAAGGTGGGTAAGCTCATAGATTCTGCACTCTCAACAGGGGGTCATAGTTGTGTTCATGGTCATCACCGATCTTAAGCAGATGATGAAAAATCCCTTTTGCCACAGCTTTGACTACTAAGCCGTTTGGTTAGTGAATCACAAAATTTCATCTAAAATTTCATTAAGAATCCCATTTTCATCGTATATGCTAAATTTCATGAAATCGGTTCAGAAATTGCCAAATTCCTTGCTAATTGGCCATATTGAATAGCCATCTGAAAATTATTTTTGAATCTCATTTCTATAGTAGGTACATACATGCTGAATATCAAATAAACAGTTAAAAAGTGGTCAAGTTCCTTCCTAATTAGCCGTGTCTCAAATGATTTTAGAATTCAGTTTCCACCGTACATGTCAAATTTTATCATAATCTGTTAAGAAATAAACAAGTGCGCCCTACTTGGCCATATTCCAGAACTTCATCTAACAATTATTTTAGAATCCCATTTCTACCGCATATATCAAATTTCGCCAGAATTGGTTAGGAAACAGCCACGTTCCTTCCTAATTGGCCATATTACAGGATTGTATCTAAAAATAATTTTAGAATCCAATTGCCATCGTATATATCGAATTTCATCATAATCGGTTGTTTACGCATGAACTATGATGAATGTTTATAGCCCTGTTAATTTTATACGCCTGAATGTCATTGTCAACTATATACTGGAATCTGGTCTTTTGTAAAGATTTCGTGTTGTTGGTATGACTGAAAAGCTTATTTCAATATGGCCTCATTTTTTATATTTTGTAAACATTCATCTTTAGTTTTGTAGTTGGTTATTGCCTCTTCAGCTGTAAACATCAAAATTTATAAAATTAAATAAAAAATAAATTGAGCAATTGAGCATCATCGAGATACAATAAAGGAATATTTTGTAAAGAATTTTGATGTATAATAAATTGGATTTAAATAAATACAGCTGTTTTAAACCTAAAGGTGATTTAAGCAACGAAACAAAATAAATTTATCATCGAGTATTTGACGTGTTTTATTAGTGACGTTGCAATGGTGGATTTGTTACTTCGGCAAAGTTAATTTGAAGTGAAACCACCTCCATTTTATTTACGAGGCGAAAATTCAATTGATAATAATCGCCATCGGTCAAGAAATAACCATGTTCCCTCCTAATTGGCCATATTCCAGAACTTCATCTAACAATCATTTTAGAATCCCACTACCATCGTACATGTCGAATTTTATCATAATCGGTTAAAAAATACCCGATTTCCTTCCTAATTGGCCATATCCCAGAGCTTCTTCTAAATATCATTTTAGGATCCCATTTCCACCGAACATGTGCCTTATTCCAGAACTTCATCTAGCAATCATTTTAGAATCTTATTTCTATCGCACATGTCAAATTTCACCAGGAATGGTTAAGAAATAGCCCAGTTTTTCCTAATTGGCCATATTACAGAATTTCATTTAGCAATCATTAAAAACTCTAATAGAAGTGGTTCTATCGTACATGTCGAATTTCATCATGATCGGTTACCAAGTTCGGAGAATCGGAGAATAACCAAATTCCATCCTACGTGGTCAAACTCCAGAATCGCTTCGAAAAATCAGCTTAGAATATACATACTGACAAAACACACAACAATCCATTCAAATATTTCCATTCAGTATAGATTCAATATTGAAATATATTCCTGGCGTTTCACAATGAATAACCCATAACGCAATGAAAACCCATTGTTTATATAAACATGGTGGTGCAATTGTACTTATCCAGCTGGATAAAGGTTAACAAAATAATAAAGGCTGGCAATAAACCGGCATACAAAAAATTAAAATTTGATATACAAAAAATTGATAAAACGGCACAAACTAATGAGCAACAAATTTCTGGGCATCATAAAATTAATTTTTTGGAACTTTGAATAATAATTTGGCAACATTTATAATTTTTTGGTACTATTGGAATGGAACACAAAAAATTATTTTTGGGCATCGAAATAAACATTTTGAGCGACAAAAATAATAAGCTGACAACAAATTTTCATAAATAAATTAATTAAAAATTAAATATTGAAATTAGTTTTAAATATTCTGGAAAATGCAGATTTATTTTTAAAATTGATTCGGAAACCTTGCAGGCACAGATCAAATATTAAATAATTTGTATCGATTAAATTTAATTTTTGGTCTCGATTTTTTTTAATTTTTTTATTACGAAAATTATTTTTTTCTGTTCCAAAATATTATATTTGTTGCCAATTTATTAATTTTGATGCCAATGTTTGTTTCCACAGTATTTAATTATGTCCTTCAAAAATATTTGTTTGTATTCTCGTATGTTGTGCCAAAATATTATTTGTGATGCCAATTAATTATTTCTGATGCTAATGTTTGCCGTCAAAAATTGTTTCTTGTATGCCCGTTTAAATTGTCCCAATAATAAATTAACATATATTATATTCCCTTTATTCACCGGTCATGATTCAATAAATACCACGTTAGCTCTAAATATGTAAACAAATGAGTATTTTTTTTTTCTAGGCAAACTTGTATTAGTTGGAGAGTAAATTTACTCAAAGAGAGAATTATGTTTTAGTGGTTTTAAGTATATTGTGTAGGGGCTCACTGTATTGTTCGGAATATAATTTCTACACCCAAATAGGTATTTTCTACACCCAGATAATTTGAATTTTATTTTTGTTCCACATGAGAAGTCTTTGTGAAATTTTATTTAGTTTATGATTTTTCATTTAAGAAAAACGAAATTAAAAAAACATATCATAACTTTTCATATGATTTGTATGAAAAATCCATTTTTTTTTTGTCTTTCTATCCCCTTTATATTAAGTTCGAATTTTAACCTGACGGCTTGTATATCTAGGAACTAGGAACGCTGTGGTTGAAGCAACATTATGATCCAACCTGAAAATATTTTTATGTCAATTTTAATTCTTTTTTAATTTTAATTTAATTTTTATGCTACCCTATTCACATTATATTGTTATAAATTCAAGTCAAATTTGTAAACTTTTCTCTTGTATAAATGAATAAAATAAAATAAATAAATACTCACTCACCTAATTCACATGTGTCAAATCGAACAACAACTAAGAAATTTATCGCTTTAGAAAACTTAACATTTAAAATGCCATTTGAAATTAGCCTCCTTAAATCCAGTGTACGTTGTTCTAAAATATTTGAGCCGTTTATTTTGAAAGTGGGGCAAGTCCACATTTTGTTGAAACGAGAAAATTAAGGAATAGAGAAACAATAAATGGAAAAATATACGGGATTTTGAATTTTCTTATTTTTTGAACAAGTATTAGGGATTATTTTTTTTTTTATTTTGACTATAAATTGTTCACCATTAGAAAGATTATACTTTTATTTGTCTATTGTTATCATTAACTTACATTTGTTGAAAAATGGACTTGCACCACTTTCAAAATTAACGGCTCATTTAATTAATTAAGTTTCGTTTAATAACACTGGCACACAGAAAATAAATGTCAAGACCCAGAGGGTAGACCTCCCTAAGCCTCCGTTTTTGGGGTCGCTGAAATCGAATATGACCATTAAAAAAAATTTTAACTGGCTATTTCCCCGTTACAACCCCCTTACACCCTCTCCTGGGAGTTGAAATGTCAATTCTCATACAAAGTCGAGTAGGATGAGTATTCCTATATTTCTGGGCCACTAAGAACGAAGAAGACTACCAAAAATAAGAAGGACCCCCTCGTTACCCCTAGCGTCTTTTTACCACCCCCATACACCGAAAATGAATCCAACCTCCTTGTCAACTCTCAGCACTCTTTGCCACCCACATACACCACCTATATGAGGGTTGTCATGGCAATTTTCATACAAAGGGTGTGATTTGGGGTAACTTTTGAGACGAGTCCCCTTGTCTCTCATAGTGCAGAATACTTTTTCAACCGTAAGTCCCCTCGCGATTTATCAACGGGTGAACCCTCTTATTTCTCACGAACTGGTAGTTTTAATTTGAAGGACCTTCTGAGGGGATTCCTCTTACTGGTTCTCTTCTCTTCTGCTGCATCTCTCTTCAGATTCCAACAATAGTCCGCCAACATACTGACGTCCCACTTAACTTGATAGCGGCATTCCATTTCTTTGAGATCTTCGTGGAACCTCTCACCTTGCTCCCCGCTATAGTCTCCCAGGTTCTCTGGAAAATAGTCTGCATGGGAATGGAGGAAATGAAGCTTCAAGTTCATCAGCCAGCAACCTTGTAGTTCTCGAGTAACCCAAACAAACAAAGACAGACAAATTCAGTATCGCGAAGGAGTTTCCGAATTTCCGGCCCGTCGAAAACTCCTTCCTTAAGTTTGGCTTCGGATTTATTTGGAAACTTCTGTTGGATGTACCTAAAAGCATCCCCTTCTCCTTTAAATGATTTGACTAATTGTTTAATTAATCCGAGTTAAAATATTAGCCAAACCAGGAACTAAAGTATTTCTCATAGGCAAATTTTCCAATGTATAGTGATTCGTACGATCACGACGTTCCCACAAACATAAAAAGCACGGATATTTCGTATGTCCCTATTTTTGCCGCAAGAGAATGGTGAGTATTTTAAGGTCTACGCAAATTTGCCAATTGTGATCACAATAATGAATTTCTTCAAGCACAAATCATAATGACTCGTACTTTCTAGCATGTTCACGGAATGTGCTATGTGTATGGAGGCCAGTTTATTTGTGTTGTGCAACAGTACCGCTTTCAAGCTGCGTGTAGAAGGGTTAATAAATATCCTCCAGTCTTCACTTCTTTAGATGCTTGGTTCCAAACAATCAAAAAGTCCTTGAACATCTTTGCAATAAATAAGCGGCTCCTCTGTCGAGAAAAAGGCGATGTCTGTAAAAAGTAACAGAAGTCTTTTTAGCCAAATGACCATCTTTCTTGAGGTTTGAAGCGAGAAGCTCTGCACCATCTTTTGGTAAACCCAAATCCCTTAACATAATATTTATTTATTTATTTATTGTACTTTAACAATAATTTAGTATTAAAAGGAAAAGCACAGATGGAAACAGAGTAAACGGAACAAAAGAACAAAAATAAAATGATGAAGCTGCTTCCATTAGGCAGAAAAACCTTTTAAATTTTTTCAAACAATTTCCATCTCATGCATACACATTCTATTTTGAGCAATAGCTCATTTACAATAAAATGTACAGCAAGAGGTGAAATAATATTAAAATTTAACAATAATAATAATAATATTAAAAATAAATTTAAAAAACTACGTATTGCCCATCAATCACGCCACTCCAAAAATTTTGACTTAAATAATTTGGCCGATCCTAAACTCTTAATTTCCAATGGAATTGAATTCCAAAGAGAAACGCCCCTAACGTAAAAGGATTTGTTTAGCGACCTACAACTATTTTTGGCCGGAATCAGGCGGAAGTTTGAGGAATGAGACCTGCTAAAAAGTAACTTCCTATAAAGATAACAAGGCTTCTTTGCTTTGAGAAGTTTAAAAATAAAAAGACAAACGCGAAATTCGTAAAAGGTAGATAAACTACATCCTAAAACAAGGCTAGAGTAGGCAGAAATATGATCGAATTTCCTAATACCAAAAATAAACCTAGTACATGCATTGAAACATCTTTGGAGAACGTTCATATTTTCCTGAAGCATACCGAATAAAACTACGTCACCATAAATAAAATGAGGAAGAAGATAAGACAAAAACATTTTTTTCCTAAACTGACTATCAGAAAATCCTACTACTTTATACAAACAACTAAGCATACCAAAGACCCTCTTACTAATACTAACTAAATGGTCACCCCAAGAAAGAGTTTTATTAATAACTAAGCCTAAATCTCTAACAGTATTTGAATACCTAATTAGCGAACCCTGTAGAAAAATACCAGGAAAGGACGAGGTGTCTAACGATTTTTTATAAATTATGATCGACTGAGATTTATTCGCATTTAAAACGAGCCTATTAGAGACCGACCAACTAGCGATATTACTTAAGTCTTTATTTATCAGAGAAATATTCCTATCAATAGAACCCTGATCTAAACGACTATTTTTATAAATTTGGACGTCATCAGCGAAAATGTGAAATGAACAATGGTGAATAGAGGATTCTATGTCATTAATGTACATAGAAAACAATAGAGGACCCAGCACTGAACCCTGAGGAACGCCGGAAATTACAGGAAGGAAATCAGACAAAGAATTGTCGAAAAAAACTGCCTGAGAACGATTAGAAAGATAGTTAAAAATTAGTCTGGCAGCGGAAACCGAAAATCTAAACTGAGATAAGAGTTTGTTAAAAAGAATTCTGTGATTAATAGAATCAAAGGCCTTAGAAAAATCTAACAAAGTTAAAGAAGTCAATTCCCTATTATTCATATTACGCCTAATATCATCACATACATTTAATAACGCAGTAGAAGTGCTATGAAATTTTCTAAACCCAGATTGGAAGAAACTAATTAAACTATTGCTATTTAGATGCGATTGAATTTGAGTTTTAACAACTATCTCGAAAGCTTTAGAGAGAGAACTTAAAATGCTAATTGGCCTCAAATGGGATAGCTCTGAAGGATTACTAATCTTTGGGATGGGTATGATTTTACTTAGCTTCCACTGATCTGGATAGGAAGAGGATGTGAAAATAAAATTAAAAATATGTAACAAATATTTTGAGACGAAAGGGAAAACTCGTTTAACGAATTTTAAATTGACGTTATCCAGAGAACAAATCGACGGTACTACTGCCCGAGTTCAAACTAGAGCAAAAATAACTATTAATATCATTGGGCTTAAACACCCCACTAGAACTACTCTTGCATCTGCCTAGGCCTAAATTACGAACATTACGCCAAAAAACCTTGGGAGGAAGGGAGGGGTCTAACTTGTCCTTAAAATAATTACGCTTAGCAATCCGAATTAACCCTACAACTCTATTACGAGCCTGCTTATAATCTAAATGAGACTGACTATTAGGATACCTTTTCCATAAACGATATTTACTAACTCTAATACTTATGGCATTCGAAACTTCCCGAGACAACCAAGGCGGAGATTTTGCTTTGAAAGTAAAAGTGGTAAAGTGACGCTAGGGGGTAACGAGGGGTCTTATTCATTTTTGGTAGTTTTTTTCATTCTTAGTGGCCCAGAAAACATAGGATAGGAATATACACTGTCTTCTTGTATGAGAATTGACATTTAAACTCCCAGAAGAGGGTGTATGGGGGCGGTAACGGGGGAAATGGCTAGTTAAAATTTTTTTTATGGTCAGTTTCGGTTTCAGCGACCCCAAAAACGGAGGGGAACGGAGGTCTACCCTCTGGATCTTGACACTTTTTTTTTTTTTTGCGTGCCATTGTAATCTGAGTATCATTATGTGTATTTTATTTTTAAATGAACTTTTGTATAAACTATTATATATATCAATAAAATGAAGAACATACAAGATTTAAAGTTAACGATATTTACAAAATGGATAAATATACTAGCACGAGTCGATATTAAAAAGTTTATCTAATTTAAATAAGTTACTAATAAATTACTGACATTATGTAAACGTTTGTTGGGTGTTACACTTTCCCTTATTTTGGGATATAATAATTATATCCATTTAGTGCTACAAAAACGGATGAAAAATAATTTACACCGATCGGATGGACCGATTTGGTGTTGTAGTTAGACCACTTCTTTTCTAGTGTACCATATCGCATGTCTGTGAAGTTAGCCCGAAAATTATCCCGGAAAAGTGTGTTGGCAACACTAATATATCTTGATATAACAATATCACGATACTTTACTTGTCATCCCAGAAAAAATATGTCTGTCATGACATTATTTAGTGTCAGCCCGAAAAAAAACTATCATGAAATTTTTACGTCATCCCCATAAAACTGGCATGACATTATTTATCCCGAAATAATATTTTTACAAGATATTAAATCATGGGTATTTTTATGTGTTTTCTAGCCAATAGCTGCACATTTTCAATACGAAAATGATTCAGCTATAGTCAAATGTAAGTTGTAATCCCCTGAATTGGTGCAAGAAACTATCTTGGGACAAGTAGAAGGATTCTAGATCCCTCTAAGATCCCTAGAAGTCATACAAGATAACAATTAACGAGCACGGCTTGGTATAGGTTTTGTAGGACATGGATACACCTTGCTTATGGCCAAAATAAAAAAAAATTCTATTAGCCGTTAGGCAGATATAGTCCCTAGAAGTCATACAAGATATCAATTAACGAGCACGGCTTGATATAGGTTTTGTAGGACATGGATACACCTTGCTTATGGCCAAAATAAAAAAAAATTCTATTAGCCGTTAGGCAGATATAGTCCCTAGAATTCATACAAGATATCAATTAACGAGCACGGCTTAGTATAGGTTTTGTAGGACATGGATACACCTTGCTTATGGCCAAAATAAAAAAAAATTCTATTAGCCGTTAGGCAGATATAGTCCCTAGAGTTCATACAAGATATCAATTAACGAGCACGGCTTGGTATAGGTTTTGTAGGACATGGATACAAGTTGCATATGGCCATAATAAAAAAAAATTCTATTAGCCGTTAGGCAGATATAGTCCCTAGAGTTCATACAAGATATCAATTAACGAGCACGGCTTGGTATAGGTTTTGTAGGACATGGATACAAGTTGCATATGGCCATAATAAAAAAAAATTCTATTAGCCGTTAGGCAGATATAGTCCCTAGAATTCATACAAGATATCAATTAACGAGCACCGCTTGATATAGGTTTTGTAGGACATGGATACACCTTGCTTATGGCCAAAATAAAAAAAAATTCTATTAGCCGTTAGGCAGATATAGTCCCTAGAATTCATACAAGATATCAATTAACGAGCACGGCTTAGTATAGGTTTTGTAGGACATGGATACACCTTGCTTATGGCCAAAATAAAAAAAAATTCTATTAGCCGTTAGGCAGATATAGTCCCTAGAATTCATACAAGATATCAATTAACGAGCACGGCTTGGTATAGGTTTTGTAGGACATGGATACACCTTGCTTATGGCCAAAATAAAAAAAAATTCTATTAGCCATTAGGCAGATATAGTCCCTAGAATTCATACAAGATATCAATTAACGAGCACGGCTTAGTATAGGTTTTGTAGGACATGGATACACCTTGCTTATGGCCAAAATAAAAAAAAATTCTATTAGCCGTTAGGCAGATATAGTCCATAGAAGTCATACAAGATATCAATTAACGAGCACGGCTTGATATAGGTTTTGTAGGACATGGATACACCTTGCTTATGGCCAAAATAAAAAAAAATTCTATTAGCCGTTAGGCAGATATAGTCCATAGAAGTCATACAAGATATCAATTAACGAGCACGGCTTAGTATAGGTTTTGTAGGACATGGATACACCTTGCTTATGGCCAAAATAAAAAAAAATTCTAGTAGCCGTTAGGCAGATATAGTCCATAGAAGTCATACAAGATATCAATTAACGAGCACGGCTTAGTATAGGTTTTGTAGGACATGGATACACCTTGCTTATGGCCAAAATAAAAAAAAATTCTATTAGCCGTTAGGCAGATATAGTCCCTAGAGTTCATACAAGATATCAATTAACGAGCACGGCTTGGTATAGGTTTTGTAGGACATGGATACACCTTGCTTATGGCCAAAATAAAAAAAAATTCTATTAGCCGTTAGGCAGATATAGTCCCTAGAGTTCATACAAGATATCAATTAACGAGCACGGCTTGGTATAGGTTTTGTAGGACATGGATACACCTTGCTTATGGCCAAAATAAAAAAAAATTCTATTAGCCGTTAGGCAGATATAGTCCCTAGAATTCATACAAGATATCAATTAACGAGCACGGCTTGGTATAGGTTTTGTAGGACATGGATACACCTTGCTTATGGCCAAAATAAAAAAAAATTCTATTAGCCGTTAGGCAGATATAGTCCCTAGAGTTCATACAAGATATCAATTAACGAGCACGGCTTGGTATAGGTTTTGTAGGACATGGATACACCTTGCTTATGGCCAAAATAAAAAAAAATTCTATTAGCCGTTAGGCAGATATAGTCCCTAGAGTTCATACAAGATATCAATTAACGAGCACGGCTTGGTATAGGTTTTGTAGGACATGGATACACCTTGCTTATGGCCAAAATAAAAAAAAATTCTATTAGCCGTTAGGCAGATATAGTCCCTAGAGTTCATACAAGATATCAATTAACGAGCACGGCTTGGTATAGGTTTTGTAGGACATGGATACACCTTGCTTATGGCCAAAATAAAAAAAAATTCTATTAGCCGTTAGGCAGATATAGTCCCTAGAGTTCATACAAGATATCAATTAACGAGCACGGCTTGGTATAGGTTTTGTAGGACATGGATACACCTTACTTATGGCCAAAATAAAAAAAAATTCTATTAGCCGTTAGGCAGATATAGTCCCTAGAATTCATACAAGATATCAATTAACGAGCACGGCTTAGTATAGGTTTTGTAGGACATGGATACACCTTGCTTATGGCCAAAATAAAAAAAAATTCTATTAGCCGTTAGGCAGATATAGTCCCTAGAGTTCATACAAGATATCAATTAACGAGCACGGCTTGGTATAGGTTTTGTAGGACATGGATACACCTTGCTTATGGCCAAAATAAAAAAAGCCATTAGGCAGATATAGTCCCTAGAATTCATACAAGATATCAATTAACGAGCACGGCTTAGTATAGGTTTTGTAGGACATGGATACACCTTGCTTATGGCCAAAATAAAAAAAAATTCTATTAGCCGTTAGGCAGATATAGTCCCTAGAATTCATACAAGATATCAATTAACGAGCACGGCTTGGTATAGGTTTTGTAGGACATGGATACACCTTGCTTATGGCCAAAATAAAAAAAAATTCTATTAGCCGTTAGGCAGATATAGTCCATAGAAGTCATACAAGATATCAATTAACGAGCACGGCTTGATATAGGTTTTGTAGGACATGGATACACCTTGCTTATGGCCAAAATAAAAAAAAATTCTATTAGCCGTTAGGCAGATATAGTCCCTAGAGTTCATACAAGATATCAATTAACGAGCACGGCTTGGTATAGGTTTTGTAGGACATGGATACACCTTGCTTATGGCCAGAATAAAAAAAAATTCTATTAGCCGTTAGGCAGATATAGTCCATAGAAGTCATACAAGATATCAATTAACGAGCACGGCTTGATATAGGTTTTGTAGGACATGGATACACCTTGCTTATGGCCAAAATAAAAAAAAATTCTATTAGCCGTTAGGCAGATATAGTCCATAGAAGTCATACAAGATATCAATTAACGAGCACGGCTTGATATAGGTTTTGTAGGACATGGATACACCTTGCTTATGGCCAAAATAAAAAAAAATTCTATTAGCCGTTAGGCAGATATAGTCCCTAGAGTTCATACAAGATATCAATTAACGAGCACGGCTTAGTATAGGTTTTGTAGGACATGGATACACCTTGCTTATGGCCAAAATAAAAAAAAATTCTATTAGCCGTTAGGCAGATATAGTCCATAGAAGTCATACAAGATATCAATTAACGAGCACGGCTTGATATAGGTTTTGTAGGACATGGATACACCTTGCTTATGGCCAAAATAAAAAAAAATTCTATTAGCCGTTAGGCAGATATAGTCCCTAGAGTTCATACAAGATATCAATT
This sequence comes from Tipula helvola, assembly GCA_963556165.1. Lineage (NCBI taxonomy): Eukaryota > Metazoa > Arthropoda > Insecta > Diptera > Tipulidae > Tipula > Tipula helvola. The sequence goes on along the minus strand of OY744483.1, from coordinate 175,417,511 downwards.
AACGAGCACGGCTTGGTATAGGTTTTGTAGGACATGGATACACCTTGCTTATGGCCAAAATAAAAAAAAATTCTATTAGCCGTTAGGCAGATATAGTCCCTAGAATTCATACAAGATATCAATTAACGAGCACGGCTTGGTATAGGTTTTGTAGGACATGGATACACCTTGCTTATGGCCAAAATAAAAAAAAATTCTATTAGCCGTTAGGCAGATATAGTCCCTAGAGTTCATACAAGATATCAATTAACGAGCACGGCTTGGTATAGGTTTTGTAGGACATGGATACACCTTGCTTATGGCCAAAATAAAAAAAAATTCTATTAGCCGTTAGGCAGATATAGTCCCTAGAGTTCATACAAGATATCAATTAACGAGCACGGCTTGGTATAGGTTTTGTAGGACATGGATACACCTTGCTTATGGCCAAAATAAAAAAAAATTCTATTAGCCGTTAGGCAGATATAGTCCCTAGAATTCATACAAGATATCAATTAACGAGCACGGCTTAGTATAGGTTTTGTAGGACATGGATACACCTTGCTTATGGCCAAAATAAAAAAAAATTCTATTAGCCGTTAGGCAGATATAGTCCCTAGAGTTCATACAAGATATCAATTAACGAGCACGGCTTGGTATAGGTTTTGTAGGACATGGATACACCTTGCTTATGGCCAAAATAAAAAAAAATTCTATTAGCCGTTAGGCAGATATAGTCCATAGAAGTCATACAAGATATCAATTAACGAGCACGGCTTGATATAGGTTTTGTAGGACATGGATACACCTTGCTTATGGCCAAAATAAAAAAAAATTCTATTAGCCGTTAGGCAGATATAGTCCCTAGAGTTCATACAAGATATCAATTAACGAGCACGGCTTAGTATAGGTTTTGTAGGACATGGATACACCTTGCTTATGGCCAAAATAAAAAAAAATTCTATTAGCCGTTAGGCAGATATAGTCCATAGAAGTCATACAAGATATCAATTAACGAGCACGGCTTGATATAGGTTTTGTAGGACATGGATACACCTTGCTTATGGCCAAAATAAAAAAAAATTCTATTAGCCGTTAGGCAGATATAGTCCCTAGAGTTCATACAAGATATCAATTAACGAGCACGGCTTGGTATAGGTTTTGTAGGACATGGATACACCTTGCTTATGGCCAAAATAAAAAAAAATTCTATTAGCCGTTAGGCAGATATAGTCCCTAGAATTCATACAAGATATCAATTAACGAGCACGGCTTGGTATAGGTTTTGTAGGACATGGATACACCTTGCTTATGGCCAAAATAAAAAAAAATTCTATTAGCCGTTAGGCAGATATAGTCCCTAGAGTTCATACAAGATATCAATTAACGAGCACGGCTTGGTATAGGTTTTGTAGGACATGGATACACCTTGCTTATGGCCAAAATAAAAAAAAATTCTATTAGCCGTTAGGCAGATATAGTCCCTAGAATTCATACAAGATATCAATTAACGAGCACGGCTTAGTATAGGTTTTGTAGGACATGGATACACCTTGCTTATGGCCAAAATAAAAAAAAATTCTATTAGCCGTTAGGCAGATATAGTCCCTAGAGTTCATACAAGATATCAATTAACGAGCACGGCTTGGTATAGGTTTTGTAGGACATGGATACACCTTGCTTATGGCCAAAATAAAAAAAAATTCTATTAGCCGTTAGGCAGATATAGTCCCTAGAATTCATACAAGATATCAATTAACGAGCACGGCTTAGTATAGGTTTTGTAGGACATGGATACACCTTGCTTATGGCCAAAATAAAAAAAAATTCTATTAGCCGTTAGGCAGATATAGTCCCTAGAATTCATACAAGATATCAATTAACGAGCACGGCTTGGTATAGGTTTTGTAGGACATGGATACACCTTGCTTATGGCCAAAATAAAAAAAAATTCTATTAGCCGTTAGGCAGATATAGTCCATAGAAGTCATACAAGATATCAATTAACGAGCACGGCTTGATATAGGTTTTGTAGGACATGGATACACCTTGCTTATGGCCAAAATAAAAAAAAATTCTATTAGCCGTTAGGCAGATATAGTCCCTAGAGTTCATACAAGATATCAATTAACGAGCACGGCTTGGTATAGGTTTTGTAGGACATGGATACACCTTGCTTATGGCCAGAATAAAAAAAAATTCTATTAGCCGTTAGGCAGATATAGTCCATAGAAGTCATACAAGATATCAATTAACGAGCACGGCTTGATATAGGTTTTGTAGGACATGGATACACCTTGCTTATGGCCAAAATAAAAAAAAATTCTATTAGCCGTTAGGCAGATATAGTCCATAGAAGTCATACAAGATATCAATTAACGAGCACGGCTTGATATAGGTTTTGTAGGACATGGATACACCTTGCTTATGGCCAAAATAAAAAAAAATTCTATTAGCCGTTAGGCAGATATAGTCCCTAGAGTTCATACAAGATATCAATTAACGAGCACGGCTTAGTATAGGTTTTGTAGGACATGGATACACCTTGCTTATGGCCAAAATAAAAAAAAATTCTATTAGCCGTTAGGCAGATATAGTCCATAGAAGTCATACAAGATATCAATTAACGAGCACGGCTTGATATAGGTTTTGTAGGACATGGATACACCTTGCTTATGGCCAAAATAAAAAAAAATTCTATTAGCCGTTAGGCAGATATAGTCCCTAGAGTTCATACAAGATATCAATTAACGAGCACGGCTTGGTATAGGTTTTGTAGGACATGGATACACCTTGCTTATGGCCAAAATAAAAAAAAATTCTATTAGCCGTTAGGCAGATATAGTCCCTAGAATTCATACAAGATATCAATTAACGAGCACGGCTTGGTATAGGTTTTGTAGGACATGGATACACCTTGCTTATGGCCAAAATAAAAAAAAATTCTATTAGCCGTTAGGCAGATATAGTCCCTAGAGTTCATACAAGATATCAATTAACGAGCACGGCTTGGTATAGGTTTTGTAGGACATGGATACACCTTGCTTATGGCCAAAATAAAAAAAAATTCTATTAGCCGTTAGGCAGATATAGTCCCTAGAATTCATACAAGATATCAATTAACGAGCACGGCTTAGTATAGGTTTTGTAGGACATGGATACACCTTGCTTATGGCCAAAATAAAAAAAAATTCTATTAGCCGTTAGGCAGATATAGTCCCTAGAGTTCATACAAGATATCAATTAACGAGCACGGCTTGGTATAGGTTTTGTAGGACATGGATACACCTTGCTTATGGCCAAAATAAAAAAGAATTCTATTAGCCGTTAGGCAGATATAGTCCATAGAAGTCATACAAGATATCAATTAACGAGCACGGCTTGGTATAGGTTTTGTAGGACATGGATACACCTTGCTTATGGCCAAAATAAAAAAAAATTCTATTAGCCGTTAGGCAGATATAGTCCCTAGAGTTCATACAAGATATCAATTAACGAGCACGGCTTGGTATAGGTTTTGTAGGACATGGATACACCTTGCTTATGGCCAAAATAAAAAAAAATTCTATTAGCCGTTAGGCAGATATAGTCCCTAGAATTCATACAAGATATCAATTAACGAGCACGGCTTAGTATAGGTTTTGTAGGACATGGATACACCTTGCTTATGGCCAAAATAAAAAAAAATTCTATTAGCCGTTAGGCAGATATAGTCCCTAGAATTCATACAAGATATCAATTAACGAGCACGGCTTGGTATAGGTTTTGTAGGACATGGATACACCTTGCTTATGGCCAAAATAAAAAAAAATTCTATTAGCCGTTAGGCAGATATAGTCCCTAGAGTTCATACAAGATATCAATTAACGAGCACGGCTTGGTATAGGTTTTGTAGGACATGGATACACCTTGCTTATGGCCAAAATAAAAAAAAATTCTATTAGCCGTTAGGCAGATATAGTCCATAGAAGTCATACAAGATATCAATTAACGAGCACGGCTTGATATAGGTTTTGTAGGACATGGATACACCTTGCTTATGGCCAAAATAAAAAAAAATTCTATTAGCCGTTAGGCAGATATAGTCCCTAGAGTTCATACAAGATATCAATTAACGAGCACGGCTTGGTATAGGTTTTGTAGGACATGGATACACCTTGCTTATGGCCAAAATAAAAAAAAATTCTATTAGCCGTTAGGCAGATATAGTCCCTAGAATTCATACAAGATATCAATTAACGAGCACGGCTTAGTATAGGTTTTGTAGGACATGGATACACCTTGCTTATGGCCAAAATAAAAAAAAATTCTATTAGCCGTTAGGCAGATATAGTCCCTAGAATTCATACAAGATATCAATTAACGAGCACGGCTTGGTATAGGTTTTGTAGGACATGGATACACCTTGCTTATGGCCAAAATAAAAAAAAATTCTATTAGCCATTAGGCAGATATAGTCCCTAGAATTCATACAAGATATCAATTAACGAGCACGGCTTAGTATAGGTTTTGTAGGACATGGATACACCTTGCTTATGGCCAGAATAAAAAAAAATTCTATTAGCCGTTAGGCAGATATAGTCCCTAGAATTCATACAAGATATCAATTAACGAGCACGGCTTGGTATAGGTTTTGTAGGACATGGATACACCTTGCTTATGGCCAAAATAAAAAAAAATTCTATTAGCCATTAGGCAGATATAGTCCCTAGAATTCATACAAGATATCAATTAACGAGCACGGCTTAGTATAGGTTTTGTAGGACATGGATACACCTTGCTTATGGCCAGAATAAAAAAAAATTCTATTAGCCGTTAGGCAGATATAGTCCCTAGAATTCATACAAGATATCAATTAACGAGCACGGCTTGGTATAGATTTTGTAGGACATGACGTATATTTACGAATGAGTGAAAAAACTCCCCAAATAGTGTATTTGGTTGCATGTGTGATATACATACATTCATGAATTTTGACAAATGTCCACATGTGGAAAATGGATGTGGTATTCAAGAATAGGGCTCCTGATTGCTAATAATTGTAAATATTCCAAATTTGAATTATAAAAACAATTTTTAATTACAGAATTGCTAAATTTTCTTTCGTCGCATTTGTGTCAAGTGTCATTTTTTCAGTAGCATCATTTTAAGTTTTTTCCTCGAGAGGCGCTTTCACTACTTTTACAATCGTCCATAAGCAAATAATTTATAATACCTATAAAGGACATATCTGTCAAAAAACGGCGAGAGATGGTATTGGTCTAAATTTTTTTTTTTTATTATCGAAACAAAAATGTAAACAAAACCATAAAACACGAATAAAACAGACGACTAGACATGAATTATAAAAAAAAAAAAAAAATTAATTTTTATTTATGTACCAAAAATTAAAAATTGTTAAAGCTGACATCTAAAGATGTAGTAATCCCGTAGTCAGTTTTCACGTATCAAATAATACTGCATTATCGATAAATCTGCCTATATCATTGACCAAAAGTTTACTATGGAAAAGTATAGTTATGTCCCTTATAGGTATTATAATTTATTTGCTGTCAAAAAACGGCGAAACATGGATTAACTCTAAAGATGGCACTACTAGTTTTTTTTTAAATATTTTTTTGTTGTATCGAAACAAAAATGTAAACAACAGCAAAAAACGCGAATTAAACAGCACGTATTCACATGCATTTATGCATTATGCAGTGACACCATTTATGTGTTCGGGAATAGGGCCCCAGCCAACTACTTAGTCATGAATTATAAAACAAAATTTTTTTTATTTTTATTTATGTACCAAAAATTAAAAGTTCTTAAAGCTGACATCTTTAGAAGTTATACCGTACTATGTTTTAACGTATTAAATAATACTGCATTATCGATAAATCTGCCTATATCTTTAACCTCTAGTTTACTATGGAAAAGTATTATAGTTATGTCCGTTAATTTATAATTAAAATTTATTTGCTTTGAGATTTGCTTACTATGAAATTTATAATTATGTCTACCTTATAGATTATTGTATTTTATTTGTTTATTTGATTATTATAATTTAAAGCGCCGCAAGAGGCGCCACGGTCGCATCTAATTACAGGTGAACAGCAATTCAGCGTTTATTTTATAATTATTTTGTTGCTGAATAATTAAGCACAACTTTCATGTGCAATAAAAGATTTTTTTGAACCGAAATAAACAACACAATTGTCCAAATATGTATTTTTTTGATTGCCGTTCACCTTAAACTCTAATTTCAATATCGTCCACCAGATGTCAGACACTTTGCATTAAAAGGCGGAGAAGGCCCTTTCGGAAAGATATACTTATTTATTTAGGCACTTATGTATTTAAATAAGTATGTTGCCGAGGTAACTTAAAATAAGTATGTCTCTACAAAAAAAAAACATTTTGTTTTCATTTTAGATCTTTTTGTAAGAAAGATACTTATTTAAAGTTACCTCGCCAACATACTTATTTAAATACGTATGTCTAAATAAATAACTTTCGGAAAGTGCCTAAACACATGGTGGTGGTCGATTGGAAAGTTCATAACTTATTTGCTTGTAGGTTAAAAACAGGCGCAATGTTGGTCTATAGATGTCACCACTAATTGTTCAATAAAACAACAGAAAATTGTGAAACATTTTTATTTGTCAGGAAGTAAATTTTCAACTTTGATTATTATTTTGAAAAAATGTGTTTGCTGTCATCAATTACTAGAATATTAATGGAACCGAAGATAAGTATAATTAAATTATTAAGTATACCTACACAAAATATGCAAATATGTCCACTATCTATTTCCGTAATATTTAGACTACCCCTACTACAAACTATAGTGACAGCTGTTTTTTTTTTAGAAACAATGTAGGAAATCGAAATGAGGGTACGTGAATACATTTAAGCTAAATAGTTTTATTTACATTATTTAGGATACATCCTTATAACAACTTTTATACTTATTTTCCAGCTACTTAACAAACACCCCCTCCCCTTTGGACGGAGAGATTTAAAGGCTGAAAAACTGATGACCATATGTTATGGTGTTTTAGAACAGCTTGCTGAAATATTGTGATGCAATTTTTTGTTGATTTCCGATTAGATTTGAATAAACTAAGGGCGTCCGAACAAGGATATAGCTGCATTACTCTACCAAAAACCACCGGTTAATACTAATAGGTAAGTTTTTGTTCGTTAATAAGGCAATGTCGCCCTCCTGAAGCGATGGCCTTCTGGTCATTAATTTGGTTCGCTGTTGCACCGAAGAATACCAGATGGGTTAATATGTTGAGTCATTTGCGAAAGATTCAGTCGAGACATTTTTAGATGAGCTGTATTTACCTTCGGAATTTTTGTTATGGGATGGCCAATCAAGAAATGTGATGGTGTTAGCGGATCAACCTCGCAGTCAATAACAAAGCGGCCGGGAGTTTAATTTTCCTTCTATTTCGGCTAAAAGTGTATTCATTCCCTGGAGGGTTCAATTCTGTATCCCTTCTTATGTGGTGCTTGTTAATTTTTGCCACTGATCTCTAAAATGCGAAGAGTTAGTTGGAATAAAATTTCGATTGGTATGTTCCTGGAAAATAATTAGATAAGCTTATTAAAATCCTGCTGTAATTTCCTCTCTGAATCAAGAAAACTTTCGCTATACAACTCAAGTCAACCTCCCTTCGTACCGTAAATCTTCTCAGTGGCCCAAAAAATGAATCAATAACTAACTCAAGATGGACAGCGTTTACCCAAACATAAATAGGCATATAAAATCCTTATGTGAAATTGGGCTTCTCCTTTGGTTAGGTAAATTGGTATGGGATTGGCGCATTATCCCAGTTTTCCAAAAAGGCCCTTCCGGGTCAATTCGGGAGCAAATGAATTGCGAACACGAGTAAACATTTTTTATAAAATTATGGTGTAAAAAGCAATTGATTAATTTTTTAAATTAATAAGATAAGTATGATGTTTTCAATCAAATTTAAATTTAATAAAGGCCGAAATTTATTTCAAAATTAAAGGAAACTGAAATTCTCGTCTTCAAACAATTTCGGTATTTTTATTGAAACATCACGCTTATTCGCCTTTTAACGCAAAGTAGCTGACTTCTGGATCTGGTGGATGATATTAAAACCATAGACATTCATACTAGATTTCTCATTTAATAGTAACTAAAGGAAAAAAACAAAAACTTCTGATAATTCCAATGTATCGTTGTGTTGTGTATTTTATGAGGCAATGATTTTAGAATGCGTTGCAAATATAATACGTATATGCAATACACCGATAATATTTGAATGGAAAATTTTTGTTTTTATTTTCTGTTTTTAGTCAAATGAGAGATCTATTATGATTGTCTATGTTAAAACTAAAGAAAAAGGTGGCCAGCAATTTTAAAAATGCATAATTTGACATTTTTCTTATTGATTTCGGCAAAAAGGAATCTTTTATTGTACATAGAAAATAATCGCTGAATGAATATATTTTTCTAAATGCGATCGTGGCGCCTCTTGCGGCACTTTAAAGGCGAATATTATAAATTAACAAAAATTTTGAATACAATAATTGTTTTTTAAACCATAATTTTATAAAAAATATTGTTTTGAGGAAATGCAAGCGAAATTTTTCAGAAAAATTATCTTTTTCTGGAAAAATTTTCACTTTTTCCAAAATTTTATTTTGCTAAAATTTTGTTCAATAAAGGTAAGTCAGTTGGCGTATTAATTTTTTTCTTAAAAATAATTATTTTGGAAAATTATTTTTTTTTATTATACTGTGCAAAACGGTTATAACACTAAAGTAGTGCTACAATTGGGGCCCTATTATGAAATGTTTAGATTTCGAGATTTTACGATATTGAAAAAATCCGCCCTATTATGAAACGAAAAAAGAAATTCGCAGCGGATATTTTCGAATGCACATGGCAAAATTTGACAAATCCTATTTAGTTGGCGGATGTTGTAAGATTGATGGTATTTTATGTTTATGTGGAAAATAGGTTTCTTGTAAATGATAAATTTAATTTTAAACAAATTAAATGATATTTAAATGTATGTAGAATTATTATTACTTATTAATTACCTAATTTAAATGAATAATATTCGATATACAAAGTTTCATAGGGTAAATCTACGGTGAATCGAAATTTTTAAATATCGTAAAAACTCGAAATCGAAAAATGTTATAATAGCTCTCCAGGGGAGAGAGGGGTTTATGCAGTTCAGAATAAATAATCCTGTTTTGCTATAACATAGAGCTAATAATTATTAACTAGATAATGCAGAATATGCAATTATTTATGTACCTACTTTGTGTATATCATGTTATTAATCTATAAAAACCTGTTTAAAGACTAGGCTTTGACTTTTGAGTCAGGCAAACGTCCTTTTTTTATATTTTTCTTTAAAATTAATTAAATATTTTTTTTCTAGTACATATCGAAATCGATTTAAAATTTCGTTAATTATACTGTTATTAATTGTACTATTATGCCTCACCTATGGGGATTCATGACGCAGAAATTTCCACGACAGATTTCCAGAAAATATCGAAAAATTGTTTAGTTATACCAATACAAGAAAGGTCGAAACACACTGGAACAATTATATGGTCATGCTTTGATCTTGCCTTACATGCAGCCTCTTCTTGTATCTTGCATATTGACACTTTATTGTGAATGAGCTTATGCTCAAAATAAAGTGTCCCAAAATTTGTATTCTATATAAATAAATAAATTATTAGTTTAGGAATTAATTTACAGGATTTCATTATTGGAACTGGAAATTTAACGAAGTTTATTTAGTAAGAAGCATATAGGTAATAGAATATGTAGGTATGTATTCAGTACTTTATCTGCAAAAAAATTTAAATAATTTATTATAAAATGTACAATAAATGATTTTTTTTCTTGGTTTACTCCCATAGATCCGTCATATTTTGTAAAAAAAACAGAGTCACCTCGAGTAGGATGTGAAGCGATATCACGTATGATGGTCTTCTATCGGCTGAAGCTAATATCAAGAACGCTGTTCTCTAAATTTCATTCATTACGATGATATGACGCGAGACCGATAGCTGGATATAGGGTTTTTATATAAAATAAAAATCCCAATGAATCCTTGACTCCACTATGGTGACAGATTGAACAATCTCATCACTGCATCTCTTTTGAGATCAACTTAAGATGTAGCATACACATGAATATGATGGTCAACAAACTTAAAATTAAATTGGTATTAAGTCGATTCAAGTGACAAGACGAATTATTTACAATTCGTGGTTTTTATGCTATAAAAAACATTTATAAACCAAAATAACTTTTTTAATTGAACACCAACAAATAAATTTAAAAGAAAAATACGTACCTACATACGTTTTTCGTTCCATTCCCGTCACTTTAAAATGGCGCGGCGATTGTCGTAAGAAGTGACTGTAGACGTAACATAGGACTACTAGAATATGAAAATTGATGCGCCGTGACTAGTCAAAGAATAATAAACAACCAGAACCGACATTACGTGGACCAAGAAATTTTTGCTCTTACCTTATATTTTACATGTTAATTTTGAATTTTCTGCCACTGAATGATAATTTAACACCGAAAATCTTACCTTCTATCAACCAAGGTCAAAAAAATGAGTCCACTTTTCTCCATATAAAAACCGTGTTATGTCGCTTCTGGGTATTCTGTGATATAGTCACAGAATACCCAGAAACGACATAACGCGGTTTTTATATGGGGAAAAGTGGACTCATTTTTTTGACCTTGGTTGATAGAAGGTAAGATTTTCGGTGTAAAATTATCGATCAGTGGCTGAAAATTCAAAATTAACATGTAAAATATAAGGTAAGAGCAAAAATGTCTTGGTCCACGTAATGTCGGTTCTGGTTGTTTATTATTCTGTGCTATAGTCGTCTGAACTGACGTGACACGACTATGGTAATTGGGGTGTATACAGATAATCTAGCAAAGATATGAACCATAAGTGATATAAGTACTTGCGGTGGTTCATTGGAAAGCCACATTGGTTGTAGGTGTATGTGTTGTTATATACATGCAGAAAACTAACGGAAAACTGACAAACCATGCTTTAATTTTCATACGCAATTACTGCAACAGCATGTTCTTTTTTAAAGAATTAGTTTTCGTTTTTGCCCTGTAAATTTCTTTCGGTTATTTGTTAAATAATAAACGTAAATAAAGTTAAAAAAACAAATCTAAGCTAACTAAAATACGTGTAAAAATATTTTATAAAAAGTTTAGACAGAATTTGGTGGATAGTGATTTTTTTAAAGTGAAACCATAAACAGTATTTGGTGCATAACAAAAAATCCGTGATACCTACTAAGGTAAATTAAAATAACAAATAAAAAACAATATTTGTTTGTAGATTAAGTAATTTTTTTTAAAAATAATACCTTAAACATTCTTTGGTTTCTACTTTAAAATTCGTGATAAATAGGTAGGCTCATGAAATTTTTCTTAAATTAAACCCATAGACAGTATTTGGTGTTACAATTTAAAAGTATCTATTTTAAGCTACAAAAGGTGGTTTTGACCTACATATTTTTCAATTGACAAAAATTTAAAAAAAAAAAATGACGTTTAATAATTTTAATAATTTTAATAAATAATTCTAGGGACTATATCTGCCTAACGGCTAATAGAATTTTTTTTTATTTTGGCCATAAGCAAGGTGTATCCATGTCCTACAAAACCTATACTAAGCCGTGCTCGTTAATTGATATCTTGTATGACTTCTAGGGACTATATCTGCCTAACGGCTAATAGAATTTTTTTTTATGTTGGCCATATGCAAGGTGTATCCATGTCCTACAAAACCTATACTAAGCCGTGCTCGTTAATTGATATCTTGTATGAATTCTAGGGACTATATCTGCCTAACGGCTAATAGAATTTTTTTATTTTGGCCATAAGCAAGGTGTATCCATGTCCTACAAAACCTATACTAAGCCGTGCTCGTTAATTGATATCTTGTATGAATTCTAGGGACTATATCTGCCTAACGGCTAATAGAATTTTTTTTTATTTTGGCCATAAGCAAGGTGTATCCATGTCCTACAAAACCTATACTAAGCCGTGCTCGTTAATTGATATCTTGTATGACTTCTAGGGACGATAGTGGTTATACTTTGTTGAACTTCAAAATATTTTATCAAATTATGGTAATCCAGTGTAAATTACTGTGTGCTAATAAATTTTTAAAATACTGAAATTATTGAATTTATTTATAATCATTCGTATGTACCTAATAGTGTTTTTATTAATCACATACAAACAACTATTTCATTTTGTTTTACTTTGCTTACTCAATTTCTACGACATATTATATAAATATATTTACTTTCGTTATAGTTTTCATAATACGCTAGTTATAATATATTAGTATTACCATATTTAACTATAATCGTTTTCTGGGATTTTTTTTCGGGCTAATTTCACAGAGGTCCATATCGCGTTTTGTATTTCATCTCGTCTCGGCATATCGCGTTTTGGAAAATTGTTCGTTTCATCTCGACCTATCCAATGAAGACCATGAAAACGTCAGTTATAATAGTTTTACGGAAATACGATTTTTGGACTCTACGATGCCGAATTTTTATTATGCGAAAATCTTAAAGTATTATCTCTAAAATTGATAAGTTCATGACTGATTTTATATTCTTAAAATAATGCGTTTTTAACTAGTAATGCAGCCAAAAGAATTCAAAGCCACTTTATAATACTATTCAGTATAAACGATACAATTAACGTTTCTATATAAGTGACTTAGCATTAATTTATAATGAAAAACTTCTTTCGGCAATCAACGATAAAGTCACTCTATTCTTGGAATATTTTTCCAACTGTTCGCTTGAAAAGGACGGTTCTAATATTTTCTGTGGGAATATTTTTATTTTCTTCATTCGGTAAGTACGGTTATATTTTTGTTCCATGGAGAATTTGATCTTTGATCATTTTTAATGAAATACTTTGAATTTGTGTTTATAAGACATGGACAGTTTTATTTCAAATGCATATGTTTATAATACAAAAAAAAAAATCGTAGAACAAAAAATAATCCGTTTATTCCTAGCAGCGAAAAGAACTAATTAAACCTTTATAATGCTCTCCTGAAAAAACAGTATTTTTCACTTATCATATTCTTACTTGGATAGGTCGATCTATTCTATTTTGATGGGTGTGGTCTAAAGCCCACAGCTTAGCCGAACTATAATCTCGAAGCTCAAGGTACAAAAATTGAAATGGAAAATGGCCATTGTCTAAGTTTAAAATGCTGAAATAAACAAATTTTTTATAGTCCGTTATTTACTTTTGACGTAGAATTAATAGATTTTTTTTCCAATAAATATTCATTGACCTTTAAGAGCTAATTAATATAAAATTTACTATCTTAAAATTGTACATGACCCCTAATAAAATTATTAGGCACAAACATAAAAAAACTAAAGTACAAACACAAAAAATGTTGACTCTGTATAGTAATAAATTAATTTGGGAAACAAAAAATATTTTGACTGTACATGTCATAAAAATAAACAAAAATACAAAATTGCAATAATTTGGTAAAGTTTGACATAATCGAGTAATGTAAATTAGTTAGTCAATTCGACGACATTTGCGATTATGACCTTGTGACGGTACAAAAACTTGGTCATCTAATTAAAACCAATACTAAACTAATTCTATCTTGAAAGTCAACGTTTTTTGAATATTGTTGATAACATTTGAAGAGACAATAAAGTAAGTTTAAAATGTGCCTGAAAAATTAAAAAAAAAAAAAATTATCGAGAATATTTTAGAAATACGAGTATCTCCCACATAAACAAGACGATCGTTTGATCATCAAAATAATTTTACTTTCGTTTACAACGAAATAAAAAGACAAAAAAAAAAACCAAGTAAAAAGCAAAAAGAAAAAAATTTATTAAATTTTTTTCTGCTGTGTATTTAAGATGAAGTGAAATACCAATTCAGTATCATTCAACAGTTACCTGTTCAACTGTCTGTTTCAATTTATTTAAAACACTAAATCCAACCAAAATGAAATTCGCAATTGTACTCGCTGCTTTAATCGCTGTTGCACTCGCCGCACCATTAGACGATTCAAAGAACGCACAAGTTCTCCGTTACGACAACGACAATATTGGTGTTGAAGGATACAATTATGCGTAAGTTAATCAAAATTATCAATTTTTAAGAAACAAATGCAATTAATAATTTTTGTTTTTTTCTTCTCAATCATACAGTTTCGAAACAAGTGACGGTGTCTCAAAATCAGAACAAGGAACATTGAAACAATTCGACAAAGACACATCAGCTGTTGTTGTACGTGGTACAGTATCATGGGTAGGCGCAGATGGTCAACAATACACACTCAACTATATTGCTGATGAAAATGGTTTCCAACCAGAAGGTGCACATTTACCAAAAGCTTAAATTATGTTAAATTAAGAAATAAAAAGGTTTTGTTATCATTGTAATTTTTGGTGTTGTTGTAATTTTTAAAAATTGTCCCAATATTAATTTTTTAAAAATGAATATCAGATTTGTATCTATTACTTCTCCAAACTATATTATTATCCATTTTCCGTCTACCATTCAAATTCAAAGTTTAACTGTTTCTGTTTCAACTAGAATGAGTTGGAATTCTATAATGGATGTGAACCAGGTAGGGTATTTAAATTACTCGAGCTTTAAGGGACCAGGTATTCGAATTTTGATAAATTTAATATCCGGGTTACCCGGATGTAGGGGTATTAAAAAATACATATGTTTAAAAAAACTTAGAGCATACTATATCGCAACTGCAACAAATTTAATTAAAATCTCTATACTGTTGGTTTCATTGTTTTTTTGGGGGTAATGGGGCAATTGCGTTTCGTTCAATATTAACACTGAAGGAAAATAATTCAACGAATCTCTTTCACTAAATTTTTCGGAAGAAAAATTCTTTGAACCAAAGATTTTATTAACTGGTCACATTAATTCTAAAATAAACACGATTTTAAATTAATAACCGGGTCGTGAATTCAATTAATAGATCCCTATTGACCGATTTCTCGTTGATTTTCTGACATCTATAGGGAAGTTAATAAAAATGTTAACAACTTTATAAATTTAGTTAATAAGAAAAACAATAGTAAAAACCAGTTTATTCAACCTGAGAAATGATTAATAGATTTTTTTTTTGTTTTTTTTGTTTATACATTTTTTAAATGGGTGCAGAGCGGACTTATTAACGGTCCTAGCACCTTGTAACTATCAGAGCTTCTGCACCCAATGCGCGATCATGCAAGTAAAGATTAATAGCTACCTTAAATTTATTCATTTTGTATTCATTCGGAAATTTGAAGTGTATTAGCGAATTCCACTTGTAGTGACCCAAGTGTGCCAAATTCCAGGAATTGGTGCGGGATTGCTCAATTCGGCTTGGGAGGTTCAGTATAGCACACCAAAGCAAAATAGGTCGTACAAAAAAATTAGATCCTGGATTTTTGTTCAGCTCATCGTCATTCACACCAATAAAAAAATTGCTCGCTTAAATATGCATAATTCAATCTATATTTACTGAATCATAGTTAACAACATTTTATGAAATTCATCCCAAATTAATATTTTTTCCCTTAAAATTAAAAATATATGTAAAACTAATAACCCAAGCAATTAAAGATAATTTTAATAAAAAAAAATAATTAACCAAAGCTACCACCGATTAACCTCTGTTGACCGAAAAAAAAAATTATGTCTGACGACAGATTAACTTAAATAGTAGTTAATGTACATATATAATCTGCGTACTAAACAAAGAAAAAAATTGAAATCTAATAAATCTGATTAAAGTAATTTGCAACTAATTCCAAAATAACATAACTGTATGCAAATGTGGAACAAGAGGTAAAGATAAAAAAAATTACTACAAAATTTGACAATTGGCCAGGTGTTAACTATCCCGAGTATTGACACTTTGATCCAGTATACGACAATGTGAATTTAGAACCAAAAAGAAAATAAATAAATATAATTTTTTTACTCACTCAGAATCTCCTACGAAGAGCGCTCCTGGTATCGGAAATCTGGCGGATTTTCTGAAACAAAAATATTTTTCTTGCTTTGGTTCCAAAAAAAAATTTCATAACCACTTGGACCAACTGTATCCCCAACGAACGAATTATTTTTATAAATTTTTTTTTCCTTTAGTTTTTATTTGAACTCGCGGATTTAATACACTGCACAAACCAGAACCCTTAATACCTGGCTATTTTTTTTTTTTTTTACAATTAAAGTAATGGACAAGAAACTTAATTAATAAAATTTGATAACCAAACGGTAATTAAAAGTTAACACTTAACACCCAATTCTTAACACAGTTTCATTTTTTTTTCCGCTACTGGCGAGTAGTCCCGTTGAAGTCGTTGGTATCCTTGAAGCCACGTTTTTTATATACCGCCCTAGGGTAATGAAATTACAATTGAAATAGGTACGTGGTACCCTCGTAAATAACCGTTGTACACTATATATTACAAGAAAAGAAGAAAATAGAACAAGGTAAATTCCCCAAGGTGTCAAAAATTTGTGTATTTTTATTCGTGTTATGAATCTAGGTTTACCTTCTATTTTTCTCCGTATATTACGTGTACCTGTATCAGGCCGGACGACTCTTTGTTTGTTCTTGTTTTTGTTGGTTTTCAACCAGCAACAAGTTAACTTTTCGCACGATCACTTTAATTTAGAGGCAGCCGGGCATGTACACTCGAATCAGCCTCCCCAAACAAGGGGAATATATAAATGGTTATCACTGGTGTTTTAACCCACCACAAAAGCGACAAATTTCAGTTTTCCACCGTATTTAAGGTTTTTAAGTTTTATTTTTATTATTATTATTATTATGTGGTATAGTATAGACCATCCGATTTTTTTTTTTCACCGTTGCACTTGAATTAACAATTGTAAGTATGTATATGGTCTTGATGACCACCATGAACAGATTTAAAATTATTTTATTTTTTATTATTATTTTATTGGTTTGGTTCGCACCACAATACACGTCAACGGCAAATGAAATTTTGTTTATCGCACGATTATTTTTTTTCTGGTTAACATGTTGCAACCCACTTTTCATACCAGATCATTGCCAATTTGGTATCGTGCAATTTTTATGGCAAGACATAAATTAAGGGTTGAACAAAAATATACAAAAAAAATTATCGGTTATTTTATTCAAGGCGCATCCTAAACTATGGACCATTACACACTTTTTGATGTGAAAACATCTTTAGCGGGGGTAAGTCAAAAATTTCATGTAAAAAAAGGAACGGAAAATCCGGTACGACTGAAATTGCAAATTATATACATACAAGAAAAACGAACACGAAATGCACCGAACTTGCATACGATATAATTCGAATTGCAATTTCCGTCAGATTAAAATGAAAAGACACAAAAAATATGCATGTGTAGTACAAGTGCTTAAAAAAATCTGAAATGGAAGTACGTTAAACAAAGACAAATGCACCCATACTTTAAATATTAAATATTATACATCTTATTATATATTATACAGCGAGCTGTGAAAAAGGCACTTATACATTGATACATAATAAAATAATAATTTTGAAATTGTTTAATCGGTATGCTATGTTTATTGTTTAGTATTGCTCATGCTGTTGCTGAGTTTGGTTATGTGGGGGATATAGAAAACAAAAACTATAATAATGGTAAACAGATTCGATTGCCATTTTCTAAAGATACGCGCAAGGAAGAAGCCGCAGGGAGACATGCTACCGTCTTTCCAGCTGCTATGATATTACAGTCAAAATAGCGCCTTTTAGTTTAAATCAATCAAATCAGCGATGCCATTTTGCTTTGTTCATATAGATTGCCGTAACCATTCTCAAAAGTCTAAATATGGAATCTTCAACAATTGCTTTGTACAAGAAATGATGAATTTTAAAGCGTTCAGGGCAGGTTTAGATGATTAACTTAACGGAACTGTACTTTATTCAAGCTCACGAAGATATGGCTAGACTGAAATATAGTCGGTTATAAATTTAAATTTTCAATTAAACAATTAATGTCGGTAGGATTCGTCCTCCAAATCCAGAATAGAATAACTTTTTGATTTTTTAAACCAAAATTGTAGTGTAATTTAAATACTGAGCGAACAGCAGCATTGGCTTCTCAGGCCCATTGAAGAGACTTGAAATGATTCAATAGTTAAAGGTTTTCACATAATTTTTTTGCGAGTTGAGCGTGAACGAGTAGCAAGCATGTGCACAGCAGCTCCGCATAGCGTTACAAGTTCTTAAAGATGGCGGAATTACTACCCTGCTTCCCCAAACTAGACACCCACTTTCTTGTGACAGTTCCAACTTTCTGCTACAAACTGGTTTCATATCTATGTCATCAGTAGAATTTGGCCAGCCATTTTTTACATTCGACATAATTTTTGCAAAGGCAACGTCCTTCTATGTTTCCCGGGCAATATCTTCTTGGCAGAGAGGAATTTCATCTACTTCAGCAAATGCGTTCATTAAGTTTATATAAAGGTGGATTTACATATCCGACGATTTTTCTGCGCCGAACATCACGTGACACATTCAACCAATTAGAAACAACTTGACATGAACAAAATTTATCTTTTCGGCGCGACGACACAGACACATTTACCATGTTTCCATGTACCGAGTCCAAATAGGTTTAGGTTTCGTTGAGTTGAAAACATGGTGGCGATAACCTGTACCGTTTCCATGAACAGAGTTAGGATTTACAGACAAAAAAAATATTTCGATAGAATACAAAAATAAAATTGCATGTTGAACAAAACTAAATTCTTTATTTTGCTCTGGTTTATCGTCATTACGTTGACAACGTCATTTTTTTAAATTATTTTGAGGAATCAACTTTGACAGATAGATTCTAGCTCAAACGAACTAGATTCGTCGAGTTTATTTGGATTTAACGAAACTATACCCTAATAAGCGTTTCCATGCACATATACCGAGTTGAACCTAGGTTGATTCTATCATGGAAACATGGTAATATGTACATACAATAAGTGTATTGCTTTGGTAAATTTACAAAAAAATACAACAACAATTGCATTAAATAAATCCAAAAAAGATTCAGGTAAATCCAATCATTTTTTGAATTTACTTAAATCAAATCCGATTTTTAGTTTCAATACCTACCACTACAATTTGCTTCATATGAAACACATCAAACAAAAATTAAATTCAAAAATAAATCTTTGCGGGTTGGTTTCTGAAATTTTAAATCCAAATCCAGGGTTCTAAAAATCGATATTTAAAATTTATTATTCGATGTCTACTGAGCGAATAATAATATTTATGATACTACTAATCGATCTGAATGGAGAGTAGAAAACAAAATGTATGTAATAACTATGTATTTGTTTGGGATCGAATAATAAAGAAGAAATATTTATTTTCTACTCGCTGCAACAACACGATTTTGTTTTTATTTATTTATTATTCATTGAATGAGAGGAGTAAGCGAAACAATAGAAGATTGCTTGTTTTTATTCATGATATAATAATACAAGATAAAGTAAACACGAGAGAGCCAAAACACGCTGGTGCGCCAATATTTTTTTGCTTTCTCTGTATCTCTATTTTTGTTTATTGCTTTGCTTCATTTTTTATGTTTTTATACGATTACTAGAGCCGATCAGTCGATGCGCGACCGACAATCATTACAATAATGAAGATCAAACAGGACGTGTTTTTTATGGATAGATTTTTTTTTATTACAAAATATTTTTTAGTTATTAATTTGATATTGATTAATAAGTAATTCTGTCCAGGGTATTAGTCGATTTTAAAATATTCAATCATGCATTTTTTAAAACAAAAATAACACAAAAATGTATAGAAATGATGTACACTTCCTCTTCCTTTGGATTGCAAAAGCAATCTGACGATTGAAATATTTTTCTCATTTTTGCTTTATTTCAGTACTTTTTCTATTATGAAAAAAATGTTGGCGCACCAGAAAAAAAGTACTTTTACTTTATCTTGTATTATTGTATCATGGTTTTTATTATGTTTAAAAAAAAATTAAAAAATTGAAAATTAGTCGTTCAGTCTTGTTGTGTTAGGAAGGGTTGCGTTAGGATTGTTGTTGTGTTAGGATTGGAGCGAAAGAGTTGCTGTTCATAACTAATTTTAAACGAAAATTAAATAACGTATTATATCAAAGCAACCTTGATTATACAAGCCATAATCAAAAAAATGAAGCTTTTATAAGGGAATTAGAAACGAGGAAAAAACCAAAATTTCCATAGTAAAACACATAAAACATATGGGAAATCACTTTTCTTCCTAAGACAAATTTGTAAATGAAAACGTTGCAAATTCTTAATTATGATTTCTGGAATATTTTCATAAATGTTTGAATTTCAACATATATAAATCTCGTTTAAGTTAATCGTTTTCATTTTCTTGTAATAATTGATTTATTTAAACCAAAATATAAAAAAAAGTTCATAACAGCAGCTTTCTGGTCAAATTAAAAAGAAAAGCTTACTACAAATCGTGTGCATTAAGTCAATATACATAGATGGCAGTGGGTAGCAAACATTTTGAAAAATCGTAACAAAAATTGCGACCTGGGGAAATTTGAGTTCAAAAATTGTAGGAAAACCAAAACAAATTCAGAAAATTTTAAGAACGTGTCATAATTTTGTGATTAAATAATTTTTTTTCGTATTTCTCTGCCAACAATTATAGACATCTAACGTACACTAGTAAAACTAAAGATAAATTTAGCAAGTATTATTTTAATTTGTCAGAGCCAACTTTGATGTATTTTTCAAAATGAAAGTTCGAAAAATATATTTTAGAAATAATTTAATTTTAATATTTCTGCAATTAATATTTACTTAATACCAATATACCCTTCTTGTATATTGCTGCTAAATATATGTAGAACACTTTTGTATAAAAATTTTGTAACATTTTCGCTTTTTTCATTGAAAAACTTGAAGCTAAAAAACACCATTTTTACTATGGATTCCTATGGAAATTAGTGAAAAGTTATACCACTAAAAAAGCTTCGAAAAAATACGTCATAATGATTATGGCTCTATACTCTAGAAGGCTCTGATTATATTCAAATTATTTTTTTTTATATACGCTATTTGGTGATGTTTATATGTTTTGAAACATGTATGTGATGATTTCTCACCTGGCTGAAACTAATATATTTAAGAGGACGATTTTCTTGTTATTCCCACTTTTCTAATAAAAATAATTCCACAAAATATTAGTGTTTTCAGTGTTTTCACTAAAGAAGCTTAAAATGCAGATGACGTAATTAAATTACGTCATCTGCATTTTAAGCTTCTAAAAAAAAATAATTCTAAAAAAACTATTGAAATAAATTCAAATTACGGTAATTTGAATTTATTTCAATATTTTTTTAAATAACGAAATATTTGTTCTTTTTTATCGGGTAACTGTTATCTTCGTCTCAATATTCTCATTCAATTACGTTCAGGTGAGAGCAGGCTGCATAATTGTTTTTCAATTTATAAAAGGGGATACTTTCCAATTAAACGACGAGAATAATAAATTTGAATTTAATGTTCGTGTGAGATAGTCGGGAAAATATCAACTTCGAACAAAATCCTGTGAGAAAGTCGGCGATGTCTAATGTTTATATTGAATAATTTTTTAGGACTTAAATATGGGAAGAAATAATATAATTCGAAGTTACTTTAACTACGATAAAATCAAACATCAGCAAATTTGTTTGGAGTGCAATAAGGCTTTAGCAGGTGATGTTGTCGCTAATATGATCCGTCATCTCCAAACAAAACACAAAGATATATTTCTCTTATACCATGGAAATTTAGAAAAATCAATAAATTTACCGAGTAAAAAGTGCCAACAGTTGCAAACCATTAAAATCCAACATTCTGAGGATCGTATTTGGGAAGGCTGCGTGGAAATGGTCACAAAAGGCGGATTACCATTTTCGTTTATATCCAGCAATGGCTTTAAAACAGTTATTGGACCAGTTCTTAATCAGATGATTTGTAATGACTCGTTTAATGAAATAAATTTATAAAATCAGATTAATACGTACGCAATTAATATTAAAAACTCGATCAAAGAAACTATAAAGGGAAAGATGTTATCATTAATGATCGATTCGGCTACTCGATTAGACAGAAGTATATTTAGAATAAACATTCAATACCTATTTGAAAATAAACTCGTTATAAAAACATTGGCTATGCGTGTTTTAACGAAAAGACATACATCTGTATATTTAAAGCAAGTAATTCTCGAAGTGTTGAGCGACTTCAACATTGAAATTAAGCAAGTTTATTGCATAACTTAAGACAACGGCCGAAATATGATCCGTGTATCGCAGCTTATAAACGAGGAATATGAAGAAGAAAGTGAAAACGACCTTCAACATTCGTCAGATATAAATAACGAGGAACTCGTTGACGCTGTTATCAGTACTGAGAGGAATACTAATTGTATCATTAATTGTATTCGCTGCGCCGCCCATACACTACAGTTGGTAGTAACAGACGTCATGAAATGTTTGGATTTAAATGAAAAATTGAACGATATTCGGAAAGTTGCGATTGAATTAAGACGACCAACGAATTTAGAGGTACTTAAGTCCAAAAATTTAAAATTACCTATTTTAAATGTACCAACTCGATGGAACTCATCATTTAATATGGCGAAGCGGATCCAAGAACTAAAAGATTTTATTGAGGATGATGACAACAAAATTATGAACAAGCCCGATTTCCAATTTATCGACGATTTTCTTGAGTCATTCAAATATATTGAAATTGCAACAATCAAGCTACAGAGTAGCTGTATTACCATCCAAGACTCTTTTAAAGTTTGGCTTGAATTAAAAGCCAATTTGCAGGCCAAAACAGACAATTATTCAAACTGTATATTAAAATATATTGGTGAACGAGAGAATTTTTTATTAAACAACCCAGTAATGATAGCGGGAATTTATCTTGATCCTCGTTTCCGATTTCTCCTAAATCAAGAACAACTGTCTACAGCAAAACAACACCTCAAATCACTTTATTATCACATTTCACATTTAAAAGATAACACCAACAATAATTCTGTTCTCAATGAATCACTAATCACATCAAACCGTTCATCAATAACCGATAACTTGGATCATCCGGAGTTAATACAAATGACTGCAAACATACCTACAACATCGATACTCGCCAATTATCTATCTACACTTGAAAATATTCAATTGCAAGATGTTGAAGAATCCCATATAAATATAGCATATAGCGCAATCGAGAACTACTCTCCTACTAGAATATCGCCAGAAATTGATTTACTAAATTATTGGGAGTTGAATAAAAGTAATAACCCTATTTTATATCAGCTATCTACAGTAATATTTTCGGCGCCAGCAACGCAAGTAAGCGTAGAAAGGACATTTTCGGCATTAAAGTTCATATTAACAGAAAATCGAAATAGACTTTCCAATAATAACCTCAATAATTTGTTAATTGTTAGGTTAAATTATGATTTTGTTATAAATTAATAAACTTATATACATATTCTGACTGATATAACTAAATGGTTATTTTAAAATTAGTAGACATATAAATGTCATTGAATTATTTTTGATTTACATATTTTATTTAGTCATAAGTGTGATATAATTTGATTTTTTTTTAAATTTAAAAAAATGAATTTTTTAGAAATGTCATATAATAATTTTTGAATCAGAGAGACTGATACTTAATTAAGTAGATTATGTACCATTATTATATCGATTTAGAACTGCATTATAAAGATATATCATTGAATTTTTTAAATAAGGTTTTATTTTTGTTAAAGGAAATTAATTATTAATTATAGCTATGAATTACATGTATTTCTCTCATGGCCCCATATGTTTAAAATTTGTGAACATTGAAAGCAATTGGAAGCTTGGAAGGTCATTTTAATATACAATACTATATTCAATCATATACATATAACCATCGAGTTTGATGTGGGATTGTGTCGAGTTTGATCTCTGTTCTCTTCTTCAATTACATTACAATCCACCAAAGAAGAAAAATAAGATACCAAAAATCATTCAATGATTTACCATTCCAACATATTAAAAAGTATTCGCTAAACTATTCGATTAGCAGCGAACAAGAGAAAAAGACAAATACATTTCTACTCCATGCAAAAGATCGATCTTTTCATATTTATATTATTCGCCCTTTACTCTTCTACTATCGAGTAGCATTTTGAATTGTTTGGCAACGATTCGCGAGCGAATAAAACGAAAAAAAAATTTAAAAATCATGATTAAAAAGAATTGAAAGTGAATAAAAACAAAACGAGGAGTCATTTTGAACCCTGTCCAAATCTAAATCTAATCCTTTTTTACCAAAGCAATACACTTAATAACATTCTTTTTAGCATCCTCTGTTTTTTTTTTTTCGTTTTTCGATTTGTAACTATTCCTACAAGTAGCTTGTGTTTTTATTTCTAAATTATGTGTCAAAATATTGTTTATGTGTGAAAAAACTGCGCCGAAAAACCGTCTGATATCTAAATCCACCTCTCTCCGCAAAACTTATCGACATGTGGAAAGCGAGAAAGTGCATCCGAAACAGTCTTCGAGCATAAAGATATATAGAGAGAGTGTAAAATTTAAAATGTATGAAAAGAGAATACGAAAATCGTAAACGCACTTCTGTCAAAAAAATTTTTTTTTTTTTGTTTTTTCAAGTTTTGTGTTGCATATTTAACATAGAAATAAAGTTAAAAATTTTCGGAGCAGCTTTAGCAGAGCATACCATTTTTCGCGCATGCGCAATTTTTGCAAGCGCAAAGCATTTTGAAATTGCTCTAAATTCTGGAAAAGGGAGATTTTAATTTTAAAACGAATATAAACAAAAATTATAAATTCTGGAAAATGGGGACTTGAAGTCCCTATAAATTCTGGAAAAGGAAGATTTTAATTTTAAAACGAACATAAACAAAAATTATAAATTCTGGAAATGGAGACTTGAAGTCCCTATAAATTCTGGAAAAGGGAGATTTTAATTTTAAAATGAAAATAAACAAAAATTATAAATTCTGGGAAATGGGTCGCTACGCTCCCCACTTAGCCCTCCGAGGGGCTTTAGATTTGAATTTCGGGAGAAGTAGGAGCCGGGATCAGTAAACATGTCGCACAGGGTGCTGCACGTAGGAGCGGATTAACTATATAGAATCTATTAATGATACATATTAGTGATAGGTGGCCAACCTCTAATTTAATTTAGAATTGTAGAGGCTGACGGCTTCGGTAGCCCTCTTCTATAAAATTATTTTGGAAAAGGGGGAAATTTACTGCTTTTTCTAGTAAAAAATTAAGAAAACTTCTTTAACAATTTCATTAGTTTCATCTGAAAGTCATTAAAGAATCCCGTTTCCATTGTACCTATCGAATTTCAAAATTTTCGAATTTTAAAATTACAAAATTGCGTTAATTTCATCTGAAAATCATTTTCTATCGCAACAAAATATTCGAAAAATAATGCATTACATATTTATAAAAGTAATGCATTACCTGCAGTTTACAAAAAAAACACAATCATTTTTTTAGAAAAGTGGCATTTTTATTTAGTTCATATTATTGCTACATTTTAAAATATTTCATATTTTAGTTTTAAAAATTAGCACTTTATTAAATATGGAGCTATTTTCTAGTTGAAAATATTTCTACCATTGTAAAAATTGGCGCTGTGTGACATGGTATGCTCTGCTAAAGCTGAGCCAAATTTTCAATGAAATATGTATATAAAATGGTTAAATTAATTAAGTCTTGTGTGATAAATTGCTTCATTATGAAGCAAATTAATACAATAAAAATCAATTATAAACCATGTTTAATTAACTTTTTTGGGTAATTGTCAAGTGTATATTTTTTCAAAATATTTTTAATCCCTGCGATCTTAATCTAATGCACACGAATGAAAATTAAAAATAATTGTGCAGTTTTAAAGTATACTTCATCCTTATTATGGCCACCCATTTCAATTAAAATCCGTTTTAATTTTCTATCAAAAAAATTAAAACTAAACTGTTTGTTTACCAAAAATATAAATAAATTACAGTGGCCGTTTTGTTTCTTTGATATTTATATAAAAACGTTCATAGCCGGCGAAACTATTTTTTGTTTGCGGGTTTTTTTTCTGTATTTAAAATGCGTGAAAATGTATGTATTACATTTTATTATTAAACTAAAGATTTTTGTTTTGTTTCTTGTGACTAAATAGATTTTCTAAGGACAGAAATTTTAGAAAATACACAAATACTGTCAGAAATAAATTAACTCACCTTGTAATATTTCAAAATTTATGTACGACTATGGCAAAAAATAAAAATAAAAAAAAGTGAAATCCAAAAAAAAAAATGTGTTTTGACAGAAGTGCTCTTACGCTAAAAATATATTATCCTACCCGGTTGGAAACAGTCAACTCCTTCCCTTTTTTTGTATTTGACCACATAGTTATAGCTTGACAATATAATAGCCCATCTGTGAAGTCTATGTGCTGCAGTAATTGGAACGTCCGTGACTAAAACAAAATTACGATCAAAAAGAAATTTATTAAACTTCCTCACCCCAAAAACGATAGCCAATGTCTCTTTGTCCAACTGTGAATAATTTTTTTCGACAGCAGTTAGACTTGCTGATCAATGGTCGTTCTACTCCATTAACTTGTTGGCTTAAAACTGCACCAACTCCAAATGAGCTTGTATCACAAACCAAGTACAGCTCCTTTGACGGGTCGTAGTGACACAAAATATTATTGCAGTTTTTATTCCTATTAAACTCAACATCCTTTTAAGTTAGCTTGTAAAGCGGTACCAGTTGAGAAGCCATCATTGGCATAAATTTCCTATACAAATTAACCAACCCTAGAAAAGCTTTCGAGTATTGGTGCATTCCGTATTGCTTCAACCTTAGGGTTAATGGTGAAAATCCATCCATTTATTAACGGGACTTTTCAAATCTACACATATTCTAAGGCTTTTATCCTTCTTATGTACCACGACAATCGGACCAGCCCAATCACTATGTTGAACTGGTACTAAAATACCATTCTTCACCATAGTATTCAACTCGATTTCTACCTTAGGTTTTAAAGCGTATAGCATCGAATATGGTTTGCAAAATACTGGTTTTGCACCTTCCTTCAAAATAATCGTTGCTTCAAACCCGTTCATTGAAGTTTGTTTGTCCAAAAACACAGTTGAACATTTTTCCTTCAACTTCATAACCAATGAATCTTCATCTGCTTCCACCACCTTAATACTTTCATGCTCAGCACCAGAGTTTTGCACCAAGCTGACATAACACAATCCAACCAATTCCTTCCTAGTAATAGTAAGGGTACCCGTTGCTTTGCTTTAAATACCAATAATTCTCAATTAAATGTTCTTATATTTCTCTGATAAATAAGGCCAATCGAATTACAAATAATTCTTCCACTTGTTAAGATCATGTTTAACTAAGACATGGTCTAGATTTAATTTTGTGTATGAATCTGGTGTTCATGACCCACGTATTACTGACAATTGTATAACTTCTATTTCAATTTCGCCTAATTTTAGTCAACCAAACGTTACTCATTTAAAGAACCAAATGTTTAGCAAGTTGAATTTCTGAAAATTATTCTTTGACTTGGATAATGAAAAATCGTTCTCTGGTTATACGCAATCAAATGCTTTTAATGCTTATAATTATTTTATCTATTTACTAAAATATTACATTGATAAAAATACTTTTTTTTTTTTTGATAATCGGAAAATCGAAGAAAGCGTAATCAAACCTGTTGAGTTAGGTCACAAAATTCGATTTAAAAACAGATCATCCAAAAAATTATTAAACACCGGAATAATCTAGATCTTAAAAAAACAGGTTAGCTTACTATGTAAAACCATAGACATTCATAATAGATTTCTCATTTCATAGTAACTAAAGGAAAAAAACAAAAACTTCTGATAATTCCAATGTATCGTTGTATTGTGTATT
The DNA here is from genome assembly GCA_963556165.1 of Tipula helvola. Taxonomy (NCBI): domain Eukaryota; kingdom Metazoa; phylum Arthropoda; class Insecta; order Diptera; family Tipulidae; genus Tipula; species Tipula helvola. The sequence goes on along the minus strand of OY744483.1, from coordinate 175,389,460 downwards.
TTATAAGGCAATGATTTTAGAATGCGTTGCAAATATAATACGTATATGCAATACACCGATAATATTTGAATGGAAAATTTTTGTTTTAATTTTCTGTTTTTAGTCAAATGAGAGATCTATTATAATTGTCTATGGTAAAACTATTCAGAAGGAAACGAAAATAGCCAAAATGGAATTTTACAAAACTTAAATTTAGAAATGCCTACACTGAGAGAAATTTTACTGTCGCATTGATAAAATGAAGTTGTAATTTTACCTATAGCAACGTACTTCTGAATTGAAAAGATTATTTTTTCAATAAAAGTTATTTATTAGTATGATAGCAATTCTGGTTATAGACTAACTGTGATCTACAATTACACATGTACTATCATTGTTGATAGAAGTATTTTTTAAAACGATATAACTTTTCATTCGAAATTATTTTTGATAAATATGATTATCCATTTTATAAATGTACTATCAATATACATAATACTGCACTCAATTTATATAAAGGAACACTATTAAATGATGAATGATTTCTAATTATTCGTTGTCGGTTATATTAATGAATGTTCTATTAATTATTGATAGTAATATCATTCAATAAGGTAAGACTTTTCTTACAAAATTATTTTTTATAGATATGTTCATCCACTTTATAAATGTTGCTATTAATATGATATAGTATTCAGTATTAATTTAAAGGCTAACCTTTAAATGTTTCGAACGATTTCTGATTATCAACTGCCGATTTCTTTAACAAAAATACTATCAAATGATGATAGTAAATTTTTTCCATATGATAGAACTTTCATTCAACATTATTTTGAATGGGATCCGCTCGAAACGCGATAATTTAAAACGCGATATTTTAAAACGCGATCTTTCAAAACGCGATATGACGAAATGCGATATGGTACAAAATGCGATATTTCAAAATGTGATATTTCATTTTTGCGATATGGTACAAAACGCGATATTTTAAAATTAAAATTTTAATATACATAATAATAAAAATTAAAATAATAATAATTACTAATCTTCCTTTATTTAATAAAATTTTCCTTCACCAAAATGATGAAATTGAACATGTACGATCAGAACTAGGAAATCGCGTTTTGAAATATCGCGTTTTGAAATATCGGGTTTTGTACCATATCGCGTTTTGAAATGTCGCGTTTTGTACCATATCGTATTTTATACCATATCGCGTTTTGAAATATCGCATTTTGAAATATCGTGTTTTGTCAAATCGCGTTTTAAAATATCGGGTTTCAAATGGGACCCATTTTGAATAGATATGATCATCTATTTCACAACTTTACTACCAATGTGATAACGAACGTTATTAATGCGAAAAAAATCTATTAAATATACCAACCGAAAATAATGCGAAGCGATAATTTAATCACAGTAAATCGAAGTGTTCACAAGCAAAGATTATGGTGCAGTTTAAATTTTATGTTTAATATACATATTCGGTGCTTAAAATCAATGTTTAGTGATTAACATTAAATTAAATTGCTACAAAATTCATAAACTATTAAATTCAAAAGGTAAAATAGTGCTTTTAGTTTTGTTTTAGAAAAATTAATTTGTTGTTGCATATAATAAACCCCTTAACTTATTGCCCTTAACTTTTGACCTCACCAAAGTAATTATCACTTTCAAATGATTTGCTTTAAATGCAAGAAAAGTTTTTGTGATATATACAATAATTAAAACATCACTATGGCATAATCTTACGCACAGCTCATCTTATGAATGTGTGGAAGGCTCTTGTATTCAAGAATTTCAAAACTTTAATGTTTTCAAACACCACTTGAAATACTACCTCAAAAAGCGTAAACGGAATTTCTAATTTTAGGGTGTTATTTTGTTTAAATGAAATTTTGATTAAAATGTTTAACAAACATTTGCTTGCATTTATTTGAAATAGAAAAGGAAAATCTATTTTTCAAATAACCTAATATATGATATAAAACGTTTCAAAGTACCACCGTTTAATTTACATTCATAAACTTCTAAATGATACGGTATATTTCTGTTTGTCGCCAGATTTCTAAAAACAGTAAACTTCGCTTTCCTAAGCGAATATTTTTAGACGCATTTTAATTTTTATTAAATTTATATTTTGAAGCCACAAATAAAATTATAACCTAATCTAAACTAATTATCGTTCTAATTTATAAGCGATTCATAAGCAAATGATAATTTAAACGAACACAAATGAAATCATGGACTCCGAGCAAGCCGATTTTGAGTCAGATACATCACCACATGCTATTCAGTATTATATTAACTGATTGGTCACCTAATAACAGTCTTGTGGAACCAGTTGCAACGACATCAATAAATAATCCAGCGGTTGATAGTGTTGTTTATAAAATGCCACTGTGCTCAAAGGACGCCAATCGTTGGGCCGGAAATAATAGGAAGAGAAACAGAAGAATTTAAAAAAATATTGCAATAGTGGAAATTTTAGTTTCTCTTTGAAATGTTCCTAGGTACGTGCAGAAAATATCGTTTTAGATTAATTTGTAAATTATTTTGTTTTTGTTTTATGACTGAGCCATATTTACCCTAAATAAACGTTTCATTTAAGTTTCGTTTAATTATACATACATAACATTATTCAGTGTATTTGTAAGCGAAGCTTTTAAATCATTTGTTTACTTTTGACAACTTGAACTTCCATATTTTGCAATCAACTGAAAGTTTCATGCCAAAAGCTGTACAGTTTTAGGTATTTTGTATATTTTTCCAGATATAAAAATCTTTACACCTGATGCCACCAGTGTCGAGGATTATGATGGACAATCCGCATTCACCGAAACAAACTCGCGTAAAATATTCAATACAGGACTCACAAAATGCTATATGTTTATTTTTGGAGTATCGGTATTGGAAGTTAAAGATAAAATTCAAAAAATGAAAAATTTAAATATGCCGGTTCAACCATTTATAATACTTCTTGGGACACCTGTTTTAAAATATTTGTGACGTTCAACTTGCAATATCCAGCAGTGTCTATTTTAGTTTGGATTTTCTGACAAAAATATTTTTACGGTTTTGAAACCGATTTTGATAAAGTTCACCCCAATATAAATTTAAGTATAATTAAAAAACTATCAGATACAAATTAAAATTAGTGACGTACAGTAATTTATTTTGTATGTAGCTAAGAAAGTTTTTTTTAATTTTTAATTTAGTTCAATTAGTCAGTAGAATTTGTGATAATAATTTAATAATGTAGTTTTTCGAAAGTTCAAAAATTCATTGCAATCCTATTGATGGTCTACTGTCTAAATGATAAATATTATTAATAGTACTACTATGTAGTAGTAGGATTACCATTTACCATCAAAAACTAATCAATTCTACTATCAACCATCCATATGAAAAATAAATTCTATCTATGTGAAAATTGTACAAAAAATTCTATCTTTGCGAGAAAACATTCTATCTCAATGAGGAAACAATCTATTTGTAAGAAAAAGATTCTATCTATTGGAAGAGCATTCCATCTATATGTGAAGCAACATTCTCTCTGGATGATAAATATTCTATCTGTGTGACGTAACATTCTATTTAAGTGAAGAACTATTCTATCTATATGATTGATGTAGTAAAATGTGTTCCTGATAATTTATAATAGTTTGTCAATATATGATGAACGAAATTTAATAGTAAATTCGATTGTATTATCAGAATTTATGATCGGTTGATTATTAATAGTATTTGTTTTACTGTGATTGTATTTTTTGCAATGAGCATGCATTTTTCTCTCAGTGTAGGGTGGATACAAAAAAAAAACAGAAAATACACAAGTTTTCTACAACTGAAGCAGTTCGGTTTCAGGAAATCTAAAAGTACCGAAAATGCATTGCTGGAATTTACGAACTTTTTGAATAAAGGTTACATTTTATTGCAACAGCTTTCGTGGATTTGACGTATTCTTTTGATATGCACAAGTATTAAGTGTTACGACAAAAACTTTATTTTGACGAGTTTCGTGGGGTAACACTAAAATGGATTGCTTCTGATCTGTCGGATAGGTCTCAAATTGTCAAAATTAAAGATTGTGTAAGACAAAGTAGATTAATTATCGCACAAATGGTAGTCAGAGGGTGTTATACAGTGGATGCATCAGAACTTCCAAGCCAAACTCTATCAATTTTTACCGGGTCATCAAAGATGTGTGTTGTCTGACAAGAAGCTTTCTATTGATCAATTCTGGTCGGTTTTTTGAAATGCATCACATTTGGATTACAAATACTTAAATTCAGGAAAAAGATTTTAACGGGCACCAGTTTGGTGTTTTGTTTACCGTTTAAAAGTTTGGATTATTGGATTATGAGTTGAAATTTGAAAGTGAATAAATTTATAAAAATTTAAAAATATCAGCCTTAAATTAAAAAAATTTGCGGTATAACAGAACTCGGTCATCTACTTAAAACCAATACAAAACTTGTTCTATCTTGAAAGTCAATGCTGTTTGAATAATGTGGATAACATTTGATTAGACAATAAAATAAATTTAAGATGCGACTGCAAAATTTAAAAAAACAAAAAATTATCAAGAATTAATTATGAAATGTATCCTATATCGAGACATACGAATATCACCCACACTAATAAGACGATCGTTTGATCTTCAAAACAATTTAATTTTACTTTCGTTTAAAACGAAATTAAAAAAAAACCAACAAAAAGCAAAAGTTACTAATAAAAAAAATTTATTAATTTTTTTTGCCGTGTATTTAAGATGAGGTAAAATACCAATTCAGTGTCATTCAACAGTTACCTGTTTAACTATCTGTTTCAATTGATTTTAAAAACAAAATCCAACCAAAATGAAATTCGCAATTGTATTCGCTGGATTAATCGCCGTTGCACTCGCCGCACCATTAGACGATTCAAAGAACGCACAAGTTCTCCGTTACGAAAACGACAATATTGGTGTTGATGGATACAATTATGCGTAAGTTAATCAAAATTATCAATTTTTAAGAAACAAATGAAATTATTAATTAATTTTTTTTTATCTAAATCAAACAGTTTCGAAACAAGCGATGGAGTCTCAAAATCAGAACAAGGAACATTGAAACAATTTGACGCAGAAACCTCAGCTGTTGTTGTACGTGGTACAGTCTCATGGGTAGGTGCCGATGGTCAACAATATACACTCAACTATATTGCTGATGAGAACGGTTTCCAACCAGAAGGTGCACATTTACCAAAAGCTTAAATTATGTTAATTTAGCAAATAAAAAGTTTGTGTTGTTATTGCAATTTTTTGTTGTTGTTATAATGTTTGAAAATTGCCCCAATAGTTAACTATCAAAGGCAGCGTTCGACTAAATTTTTCGAAATTGAATATCACATTTGTGTATGTATGTGGATAACTGTTTCTATCTTAATTTTGGTAATATCACCCATCTGAATCATCTGGGTCGAAACTCAGTTTTGAATTTTGTATAATAGTGTATTAGTTCTTGATGTACCAAACTTCCAAGTTGAATAGCATAAGTTCAAATCGGTTTCAGGTTTTACTTATAAAGTAGAAGCTTGTTGTATGTTGTGTCGTGTGCTTTCGGTATTTGTCAATTTATGTTAACTGGAATATATGTATTCGAGCCTTTTGTTTATAACGTCGATTTAAACTGAGTTTGTTTATTTCATTTCATTCGCCGTCTTTTTTTAATGTGTTAGAGTGTCAACAATACCATTCGTAGCTTTGTCCAACAGCTAAAATCGTCATGTCATCTTAAAAATTCGCAACGGTGTTGTTTCTAACATAGAGAGATCATTATTGTGCAGTAGGTATTAAACTGGCACTAGCACAAAGTGCCTAAATCATGCTTTAAAATAAACATGTTTAATTCAAGTATGTTATAGGCTATAGCACAGACACAGTGCACAGAGGAATAATACCAGAGACTTATCTTCTACACAAATTTGATACCTGAAAATAAAAGTTGTTATAATTTTTCGAACAGTCTTCCACGAAAAGGAGATATATTTGATCTTGCTTCAACATCGTGTTCACGAGACTGTTATATTTATGTTCCTACTCATAGAAAAATAACAAAGAGAACAGAAACTAAACTAAAATAGTGAAGCATTTTCAAAAACCAAGATGGCCGAAAAATTCATGATGGCCGACAAATTCTTTTGCTTTTTTTTCAGTGGCGTTGCATATCTTTTAGGTTTTATGCAAATAGTAATAATTTATGTAAATGACGTAGGGTAAATTTATTAAAAGGAGCATAATTAATATACAAAAGTTATTGTTATAAATGAACCAACATAATTATAACAATATACTTATGTGTGTTGCGTAAACAACATACATAAATATTATTATTATAATGGTTTACAGTTACTATAATGAACATAAAAATACCAATTTAGAACATAGCTAAAGTATTAAAACTTGTAATACTATTTTCTCCTATGTGATTTCGATCATTATACTCCCCTAATATTGAATACAACGGGACGCCTATGGTTTTTTTTTTGCTTTCGTCATGTTGCCATGACGATTTATATGTGTTGTCAAAATAAGATTTTTGTGTGAATGAAACTTGAAATTTTTACTTTAATTACAATTTTATGAAATAAATTTATTTTAATTTTGTATTTTGAAAATTTTAAAACATAGTGAATTTACTGATGTGTACAAAATAAGTGTAAAAAATTCGAAAAAATTTAAAATGATTGTGTACAAGTGTTATAAATATTTGTAAACAAATAAAAATTTATTTACCGGTGAAATGTAATCCCTTTTTTCTCAATATTTGCTTTATATCTGGTATTTTTGCACTTATACCCACAACACTTATGCACGATTTTAACAAATAAATTTATTTTTTGAAAAACCACTTTTATTTTTCATTCAAGAAATGCCTTATAAACTTTAAAAAACTAAAACCTCAAATTACAAAATTTCTCTAACCAAAATGGCAATGGTAAATATAGAAAGAGAAAAAACAAAAAAACTGGCTTCAATTGTTTTTATGATTTTATATGGGATTTTTGTTTTATCTTCCATCCTTTTGTTTATTATCTGTGGTTCCTACTACACACCCACACATACATATATGTACCTACATGCATTTTACAAAATAATATTTTTCGTTCAGCACATGCGGATAACTCGGTTTTTATATTATTATTCTTGTTGTTACTTCTCTAGATTTCCAATTTTGCTTCATTTAATTTCAACTATGTGTAAATGATTATTATTACATGTGTAGGAGATCAAAGGTAAATACGAAATTGCCCAGCAGGAAACTTGTCAACATGCATATGAATTAAATGTTTAGTACAGAAATACGCACGTACGTTTTTTCTTTTCTTTCGAATGTGTATGAAGGAGAAAAACAATATTTGTATTTCGTAGATTGACAGCATGTTGACTAATGGACTAATTTATGACATGTCATTGATTCGTCTCATATGCCTTGTTTACTAATTATGTAGTTATTGAGGCTTCACATCAGATTCGTATATGACACATGCACCCTCATTCTCCTTCCAATACGACGTGTTTAATGCTAAAAAGACAGGCTTCCTTTATGAACATAATGTTTTGTTTATTCGTGTTCTTTTGACGTGTTGTTTCATTTTTTGTTAATTTTAGGTATTTCGTGTTGTAAAACTTAAATATTATTTTTCTGGTGGCTTAAACGTAATTAAGTTATAGTTAAGTTTAAGTAGCTATTTGATAAAAATGTATTAATTTTTAATTATTTAGGACGGATCCGATTTCTGTAATAAATATTTCTGCTGTAATAATTTTGACATTATTTTGTATGCAACCAAATTATTACAGCGACTACATGTTATAATTTTGACGTTTCCGAAATAATTTTTGTTAATTTTAGTAAAAAGATTTTTGCATTAATGAAATTAAATTTACGACCAATAAATTTATAATCGTTCATAAAAGTGATCATGCGAGTCTTTATTCTGTTCTTTTTAATCATTTTGTGAGCAATTTATTCGTTTTTGTGCTTCACCAAAAATTGTGTTATATTGTATCAGCAAGCCCTTGTAATAATATTATCAGCAAGCCATAATTTTATCTTATAAATGCATAATTCCGCAATTCATTGCCATTACATCGATAAATTATGGTTATTAGATTTAAATATACATACAGCAAATATTTTTGATCAACTAGCAATTTTGTTTGTTTAGAAATGCTAAATTTTCATTTAGCGTGCCTAAAATTTCATTCATTTCTGTGATAAATATGCCGGTGATCTGTGTAGATTTCTTTATTGGGGTTTGGGGTTATATTTTTATATTTAAAAAAAAAATTGATCTAGACGCTATTTTTTTTTTTTTTTTTTTTTTTTTTTTTTTGTTAAAATAAATTTTATTTATTTATTTAATGTTATTACAATCTAGTCTCCTGGACTAATGAGCAATTTGTTTCTGACTTAATTTACTAACTTAATATTAATCTATGGCTTCTTCCCATTGGCGTTCCATAGAGTCTGGTAAATTGAATTAAACCACATCTTTGTAGTGTGCTTTACACAGCACAATGCTGTTTAAGCTAACAATTACACCAACTCAAAAGGTTTGGTTTTTTTAAGTCTACGTATTAAATTCGTGTTGCTTAGAAGCTGAGTTGCCTCAATGTTCACATGATGCCGGAGCCTCTCTTCATGTCTCCGCGCTTTCTCCTGAATTTCATTTACGATGAGGTTCACTTTAAGGTCCCTATGGAGATCATTGTTCCTGACATACCAAGGTGCATCAACGATGTTCCTTAATACCATATTCTGAAATCTTTGGATGATATTTACGTTGCTCTGTTTGGTACAACCCCAAAGTTGAATACCATACGTCCAAACGGGTTTCAATATTTGCTTATAAAGTAGCAGCTTGTTGTATGTTGATAAAGAAGAGTTCCTTCCCATCAGCCAATACATCTTTCTGTATTTAATTCTTAGTTCTTCACTTTTCTTCTTGACATGTGCTTTCCATCGCAGTTTAGCATCCAGGGTCATGCCGAGATACTTAGCTGTGTTCGCATACGGTACTATTTCTTGATTTATGGTAATCGGGATATGTTCGAATCGCCTGTTTGTAAAGTTGATGTGAACTGATTTAGTTTCATTTAGTTTTATTCGCCAACTTTTTGTCCATTTATAAATTTTAGTTATTGCTGTTTGTAACTTTTGTGTTGACTCTTCGTTGCTTGTGCCAACAGCTAAGATCGCCGTGTCATCTGCAAAAGTCGCCACTGTATTGTTTTCTAATACAGGAAGATCATAAGTGTATATTAGGTATAAAACCGGCCCTAATACACTGCCCTGTGGAACTCCTGCCTTGATTTCTTTCAATTCAGAGAAAGTGTCATCTAACTTAATCCTGAAGAATCTATCTTTTAAGTAAGATTCCAGTATATTAGCAAATTAGATTGGTAGAAGATTTCTTAATTTATGGTTAAGTCCTTCATGCCACACTCTATCAAATGCTTGGGCAACGTCTAGAAATATTGCTGAACAGATTTTTTTCTTCTTTAGTGCTTTCTCAATTATACTGGTTATTCGGTGAACTTGATCAATTGTTGAGTGTTGGTTACGAAAACCGAACTGATGATTTGGGATTAAGTTTTTACTCTCGATTATCGGATTTAACCTTTTTACCAGAAGCTTCTCAAAGAGTTTGGACATGACTGGCAATAGCGAAATTGGCCTATAAGATGAGGTTATGTGTGGTGGTTTCCCAGGTTTTGGGATCATGATTACTTCTGCAATTTTCCACAAGCTTGGTACATATTTGATTCTAAATGCTGCATTTATAAGATTGGTGAGCTTCACCAGAGCTTTCCTTGGCAGTTCTTTTAAGATTTCTGTAGTAATAAGATCGTAGCCAGGAGCTTTTTTCATATTCATATTAGCTTTTATCTCACACGCGACTTCTTTTGGTGTTGTCGGTAGGATTTCTTTACTTTCTTGCACAGCTTGTTCAGATATTATCTCGGCTTCTAATGTTTCATCTTGATGTGGCTGGAATATTTTTTCAAGATGTTCAGCAAATTCTCGAGCTTTGTCTTCATTATTCCTAGCCCATTTATCACCTGCTACTCTTATTGGAGGGTTCTGTATTATTGGTCTTTTAATTCTTTTGGTTGCTTTCCAAAGAGATTAATCAGTACTGCTATTATTAGTTAATTTTCTTAAATAGTTGCTGACTGATTCATTTTTCAATTCTTTGATTTCTCTTCTTAATTGTTGAGTGAGATTGTTCAAATTAGTTTTATCTTGAGGGGCCCTTGTTTGTTGCCAGACTATTCTCGCTCTTCTTTTTTCTGCTAGGAGTTCCCTAATTTCCAAAGGGTAGTTGTTTCCCTTGATTTTCTTTTTAACCTCAGGGGTATTTTCCCAAGCTGATTGCTGTATATCGTCTACAAATTTGTGAACTTCTTTGTCTAATTGCTCCTCGGTCTTTAATGGAACCATTAAGTTAATTTTTTCTTCTAGCGATAGTCTAAAGCATTCCCAATTAGTGTGATTATTTACTAGAAAATGGTTCCTTTCTTTCTGAATAATTTTTTCACTTAACGTTAAAAGTATCGGTGAATGATCAGAGTTTAGGTTGTGGCTTTCATCTACTTGTATATAATTTACAGATATCTTCTTTATTATAAAGAAATCAATCAGATCTGGTACTTTATTTGGATCAGTAGGCCAGTAAGTTGGTTTTTCAGTTGAGAGAGCTTCACAACTGCATTTCCTAATGGCTTTTAGGAGTTCTTTACCCTTAGTTGTTGTTAATCTGGAGCCCCAGTGGACATTTTTGGCATTAAAGTCTCCTCCAAGTATAAACCGTTTTCCTAATTTACTGAGGAACTCGAGATAATCCTTTTCTTTCAACGAGTGCTGCGGTGGGCAGTACACACCAGCAATACAAATAGAACCATTTTTGGTTTTGACGTTAACAGCAGTTGCTTGTATTTTTTCTGTTTCATATTTTAACTCTTCATAGTGGTGGATACTATTTCTGATTATAACCGCACTACCTCCTTTAGCAGTGTTTTCCGGATGAATGGTATGATATATATGATAATTTTTAAATTTAATGATTGTTTGTCTAGTGAAATGTGTTTCCGTGATGAGACATATATCGATTTTTTCTGTGTCCAGGACCACTTGCAATTCTTGTTGATGTTGCATAAGTCCATTGGCATTCCAACATAAGATTCTAAGATCACCTGCCATTTTTCTGTTTAGGGATGGCTTCCTTAGTGCTGCATTCTAATTTCTGTAATCGTTCATCAAATGTATTGATCCTGCTTAAAATTAATTTAAGTGTTTGACTTATTTCGTCATTTTGACCAGTTTTCCCAGGATTTCCGTTACTCATCGTTACTTGAGCATAAATCATTTTACCCAATTGTCCATGAGTAGTTCCCAACTCTCTACGATTTACTTCGGGTTGGGTCGTCTTAACTGCCTGCTGCCTGAATAATCTTGGATTTTTAGCAATCACATTCCTATTTTTGATGTTTTGCAGTTCAATGGCAACGCTGCATCCTCTATAGTTAGCCGGATGGTTTTCTCCACAGTGAACACATTTAGGCTGAACATTTCTATCTTTTACACAATCTTTGGTATGATGTTTACCTAAACATTTGACACACCTGGGTTCCCTGCTGCAATATTTTTGTGTATGTCCATAGGCTTGACATTGTTTACATTGTGGTATAAGTTTGGACCATCTTAGAGGCTGAATAACTACTTTGCACCCTAAGATGTACTTAATTTGATAAATTTTTTCGATATCTTCATCATTATCGAAGGTCAACATAAACATGTTGAGAGGTACTTTGCCTCTCCGTTTTAGCTTAATTGATGCTTCAGTAGCCTTAAATCCTTTTGCTTTCATATCATCAATTATTTTTTCTGGTTTACACGTAGAGTGTAGATTTTTAGCCATAACCCTTATTGGTCTGGTTTGTTTATCTTCAAACGTGTGCCAAGCACGGTTTTCTTCATTTAACATACTTGTCATTTTTCTGTAAGTTTCACCATCTTCCAAGTTTATTTTGATGGTGTTTCCATTCATCACCTTTGCATTAAACTTATCAGTTGTAGTAATTTTTTTTAATTTCTCATAGAGTAGATCGTAGTCTTTGACTTCATCTATTACTATTGGTGGTGGTGGAGGTATTTTTTTTTATGGTTTCTGGATAATATTAGGAACATCATCCTTTAATTGAGGTGGGGAGGGCGTATTATTCAATTTTCTTTTTTTTCTTCTAACTCCTTTAACTCTTATCCACTCAGTTTCTCGAGCTAGTTCGTCTTCATCCGTATGGTACTCTTGTTCAATTGTAGTCTGGCTAGGAGTAGGATAGATTGCCTCCTTTGGCCTAAGAGCTTTAACTTCGTTTTCAAGCATTTTCATACGCTCCTGCATCAATGCAATTGTATCATTCAATTGCTTGTTAATATTGTTGGCTTCAACTAGTGCATTATTAGCTCTACACAATTCATTGTGAAGCTTTTCTTCGTTTGTAGAACGAATGTTCTTGCTACTGGCCCCAATGGAAGGACTACGGCCTCTTATCGGAGAATACGATACTTTATTACTCCTATCGAAGGGATTTATAATATTATTTTCTGATTCGCTCAGTTGAGCTTGTTTATTCACCAACATATCTTGTGATTGGTTAAAATATTTGTAGTTTAGCAATGGCTGGTCTCCCCCAGAATCCACGAGACCGACCTCCGAAGAGGGTGGATTTACCTGATTAACAGGTGTACCACCTGGGGTATTATTTTCCATATTCGTTCCGCTATTTTAGTGTTATTGTATTATTCTCCAAGCATTATCTGTCAAATTTATTATGTGAAAATTATATCAGTATTCGGACGCAAATGAACTTATTACAAAAATATAAAGGGCTGAAACCTCACGAGGTGATCAGAACTTCGGTCTTTGGTATCTTCAATAATCTCATAAAGTTGGTGTGACAGTTTTGACATTATTGATTTCTATTTTAACCAACATATATTTACTTATACAACAACAGCCAAACAGGTCAAAAGCTTCAGTAACATGGGTACAGGCATACAATTTAAAACGAAAAATCGTATTCTAGAACTTTATACCGAAAATAGTATAACAAATTATACTGATACTTCTAACCGTTTAACTGACCATATTCCAGAAATTTATCCAAAAAATCATTTTAGAATCCCATTTCCAACACACATATCAAATTTCATCATAATCGGTTAAGAAATAGCCAAGTCATTTTAGAATCCCAAAAATCATTTTAGAACCCCCTTTCCAATACACATGTCGAATTTCATTATACCTAATCGGCCATGTTCTAGAACTACATCCAAAACTCATTTCAGATTCCTAATTCGAATGCACATGTCGAATTTCATCATAATCGGTTGAGAAATGGGCAAGTTCCATCATATTTAGCCATATTCCAGAACCTGATACAAAACTCATTTTAGAAACCCATTTCCAATACACATGTCAAATTTCATCATAATTGGTTGAGAAATGTGCAAGTTCCATCATACTTGGCCATGTTCTAGAACTTCATCCAAAACTCATTTTAGAATCCCATTTCTACCACACAAATTAAATTTCATAATAATCGGTTGAGAAATAGACAAGTTCCATCATACTTGGCCATATTTCAAAACTTCAACCAGAAATCGTTTTAAAATCCCAGAACTTCATCCAAAAACATTTTAGAATCCCATTTCCAATACAAATGTTGAATTTCATCGTAACCGGTTGAGAAATGGGCAAATTCCATCCTACTTGACCATATTCTAGAACTTCATCCAAAACTCATTTTAGAATCCCATTTCTAACACACAAATTTAATTTCATAATAATCGGTTGAGAAATAGGCAAGTTCCATCATACTTGGCCATATTCCAGAACTTCATCCAGAAATCGTGTTAAAATTCCAGAACTTCATCCAAAAAACATTTTAGAATCCCATTTCAAATACAAATGTCGAATTTCATCGTAATCGGTTGAGAAATGGGCAAGTTCCATCCTACTTGGCCATATTCCAGAATTTCATCCAAAACTCATTTTAGAATCCCATTTCCAACACACATGTCAAATTTCTTAATAATCGGTTGATAAATAGGCAAGTTCCATCATATAAAAAATTGGTTAAATATTCACTACATCCAAATCCAGCCCCAACTCAACTCTAATTCAACTCCAACTCAACGCGCAAATTGACCCCTAATTTAACCTTCAAATCAATTCCCAATTCAATAATCAAATAAGCATATATAAAAAAATCGTAAATATTTATAAAAGCAGGTATTTTGGTCAATTCGTATGGCAGGTACCCCACCCCCTTGACGTAAAGTCTCCAAATGCTTTTCAAATCTCCGCCTTGACCATAGAAACAGATTGGTGAAAAAAAAATCCAAATCGGACAAGCCGTTCTCGAGATACCATGGGTCCAGACATCCAGACATCCAGACATTCAGACATCCAGACATCCAGACAGACGGACGGACATTTTTTTTTTTTTGCATTTTCAGACTCAGGGACTTTCAAAACGTCGAGAAAAGTGGTTTTGGACCAACCAAATTTTTCGTCATTTTTGACAGGATTTCAATACTTTGGTCTTTTTAGACCGAAGTGATATGGAAGAGAAAATTATTTCACTCACGTCAAAATTATTACAAAAAACAAAATTATTACAGAAATCGGATCCGTCCTTTATGTATTTTCCTCAGAAAATTGAAGTGGTGAAAAACCCAATTGTTTTAATGGGCCGCGATTTTAATTTTTCGTTTATATAAAACTGTTGTTAAGTTCATAGATATTAAAATGTGTAGATAAATTGGAATATATGGAAAATATAATACAACTTAAAAATTTTAAAATAAAATAAATATTGTTTTATTGAATAATTTACAAAAAATTACCTACCCTTTATTCTCAAATACATATATAAAAAATACGGGTCTATAAAAAATCATCTCAGACATGTCACTTATGATTCTCATATTAACCATCTACAAATAATCATAAATGACAAGTCAAATAGTATTCGTTTCAGACATATCATACATCCTTGGATGACGATACGTCATATAATCAGCATCACGGATATGTCACACACGAAATCGAGTCCCGCTTTTTGAAAAAATTCTATATACATGTCTTGCATGACCGTCATTGACGAATCGTTAGTGTGTCTCTAATGGCTTTCCTACTGGGTGGGTTTTGTGTGGCTGTGTACGTTTGCTCACAGCAATTTTGTCCTTGAAATTCATATGCCATGCCAAACAATTTTTTTTTGATTTTATATCGCTTTTCGATTTTTGAATACTATTTTGACAATTTTAATAAGTTTCAGCCATTTCAGCCAGACAGTGAACTTTACAAAATGTATTTTATAGAAAATTCACTTTGTACAATTATTTTAGCGATAGAAAAATTTGTTGATTTCTACAAAAGGTCATTAACCTTTCGTGTTTTGATGATATTTCCCTTTACATTCGATATGTTGCTTCTTCCTGATTCAAATCTAAAGAATATTTTTGGCGACGGTGCGGTTTATTGCATTTAAATGTTCCCTTTAATTAAAACATTTAATTAAAAATAAATTAATATTTTATTTTAATAATTTTAAATTCCTTATTGTTATTGTGAAATAAATTAAAAACAAAAAGAACGAAAAACTTTTATTTTGTCTTAAGAAGTTTAAATTTAATAAGAACTACCTGCCCCCCCTATTTACGTGCACATTACTAATTTCAGTTTCAGATATCCAATTGTTTACCGTTAAATATTACGGCTGCGGTCGAATTCTGGAGTAAATCCATTAAATACTATAAATGCAATTACCTTTTTTATGGAGGGTAAACGGAATAAAAAAGGTAAATGTTTCACGTTTATTGTTATAAGAATGTTTATTGTTATAAGAATTGGACGAGTATAAAATAGAAAAAAAATCGTAATTTAACAAAAAACGAACACTAAATATCTAAATTTACCATACTAAATTATTTACCCAAAAATTTAACCGCAGCCTATAGACGAAATTTATAAAAAGTACAATTCACAAAAAACAGGTGTTTGATCAGGCGACAAATGGCTATAAATTCTAAATTTTTTCTCTTTAATATGGACGTTCAAAAGTCCCCCAAGTTAGGTGCTTACCCAATCTATTAAGAAATGCCTTATTTTATGTAACGGATAGGATATTTGCGGTACGAGCGAAGCGATCACACAATTTACACTAAATTGAATTTCCTAAAGTGTTTCATACAAGATTTCTCCAATTTTGATAAAAAAAGTATGTAACGATTATGTCGGTAAGTATGTTTATTTTTCGGAGTATTTTTCGTTGCAAATCGCGACCTTAGATTAATAGGGTTGTAACTACACTACTTGTTGTTTTGAGATATTAACGGCCAAAGCTTTGAGAACACATTTTGTAAGGGTTATTGATTTTTTACTGTAGCGTTTTGAATGAGATGATCACCTGATACAAAAACTATGAAATATGATTAACACTAATGTAATTAAATGTGTGCTTTTATCATAATTTAAGATATTAAATTTCAGATACAACATTAACAAAAGAATAATAACATTTTATGGTTGTATGTATTCGTAAATTCTTTATTAATTTTTCTTTACAAATTAAAATTAAATATCACAAGTTCATTTATTATATAAAAATTCAGGAATAACACATAAAAATTATGAAATATAAAAATAAAATAAAAAAATATAATCTCAAAGCAAATAAAACAGTTTGTTTAGTCTTTTTTTATCAGTTTCCTTCTTAGTCCTGACCGGGAATAATTTGGACGGACGTTGAAGGCGCATTAATTTTCAAAATTGTCTTATAATAGTCGATGTCTTGCTGGGACATGTATTTAAACATGGATTTTAAATGTTCACATTTGGCGTGTGGTATTTCTCGATCGGAGTTTACGGTCCTTGGATCTACCAAAGCAAAACTATTGTTCATTGGTGTTTGTTTTCGCCTGGTACTTTTCATTAAAGGTCTTAAATTAACCTCGATGTACCTTTCAAGAACATAAGTAAGGTTGAATTGAATGGTAGGTATTTCTTGGGAATACTTAATCATTCGTAGCGTACGAAGAGCTCAACGTATGTTGTCACCGTTGGAATATTTCAACTCGCAAATTATTATAGAGGAATGAAAACTTGGGAAAATATTATTGGTGTACAAATTATAAATTTTTCTTATTATTTTGCTTTTATTTTTGTTTTCGTGCTTAATTAATGCACTTTGAATTGTATTCAGTAAATTTAACGTAGCATTTTTTTTTATATTCATCATAAATTTTTATTTTATGTTCATCATCATTCAACATGTTTAATTAAATTAACCATATTCAGGAGATGTAGACTGGGGCACTTATATGGCGTAGGTGAGTTAGTCGGTGATAATTTTAGGCCATTCTCTTAGCAGCAATTTAAGTTTTACGGGCACCACCACATCCACCCGCCCCAGACTGAGCGATAGCCGCACAAAGCTGCAGGTGGTGACCGTGAGATGTCTGTCAACGGGATGTTGGATAACCGGCAGTATTCGGCTTGGTTGATGATGAATTATTCTGGTACAATTAGCGATCTGGGATAATCGCCATTATTACGCAGTCTTGATATCCCGTTACAAGTACTTAAATTGATAAAATTTCATATTAATTATAATTTTGTTGTAAATGAAGTAGGCACAATCTAGAGTTGAAATGAACATTTCATCACTAGCTGTGAAAATATTCTTAATCAGTTTTAATCTTTGATTTTAGTAATGGTGATTATGTCTCTCTAAATGGATATCTTGAAAATATTTCCTGGGATTTCTTTTATAATGAGATGGATATCGAAATTATGACTAACCGGTTTTACGAAATTTTGTATGCGGGGATGGATCTATTTATTAAAAAAATTGTCCACAAACATAATTCGTATCGTGAAAAGTGGTTCAACAAAAACTTGTTAATTTATATAACCGTAAAACCAAGGCACACAAACGGTATAAAAGAACGAACGCATCTACTAATTATGCATTGTATTCTCACCTTCGGTACAGAGGAGTACGTATTATTCCTCTGTGCCTTCGGTATGAGTTTAAGGCTTTGAATCAATTTATGTATGGTTATTACTTGTTAGGAATTGAATCTGGTATCAAGTCAAATCCATCGTGCTTTTGGAATTATATAAACTCTAACAGGAAATCGGTTGGTTATCCAATACCCATGAGTTATAAGGATAAGGAAACTCATGATATAAATTCTGTTTGCAAATTATTTGCAACGTTTTCCAAATCCTGAATAAACGGATTTGAAAAACGTAGCATAATGTTTTGACATCTGTCTCTGACCATGACATTTTCAAAAATCATATTCACGGTATTTCTTATTTTACAGGGGAACAAATTAAAACGGTTTTAGATGGTTTCAATACTAAATTGTCTATGGGCCCTGATGGTATTCCCTCATTACTTTTATATAATTGTTCCGAAACCTTAAGTGGCCATTTAGGTCATTTATTTAATTATAGCCTTAGGCAAGGTATTTTTCGCTAGTGTTGGAAACCCTTGTATGTAGAATTATACAGGAATAGCTATTTTATCTGTTATCCCTAAACTTTTTGAAAAACTGGTTAAAGATTGTATTTATTTAAATATCAAAAACTTAATTGTTCCCCAACAACACGGTTTTTTTTTCTGGTAAATCAACGACAACCAATCTGGCGGTATTTGTTAATGATACGATATCTTGTTTAGAAAAAGGTGCCCAAGTTGACACTATCTATACAGATTTCAGCAAGACCTTTGACCTCCTTTTCATACCTTATTGAGGCCGTAGAGGAGGTCTGAGCGCTGAACGATATATCGAGGACATTGTCTTGGATCATGTAGTGCACTACGCAGAATATATAAGGGAAGATTTCATATTGATGTACGACAATACCTGGTGTCACATAGCTCGAACCACTAGGCAGTTCATGGATAAGGTTGAACTCGAGACGATGAGGTTGCCAACCCTCAGTCCAGACATGAATCCAATTGAGCATTAATGGTACGTCCCATATAATTTACTAATTCTCAAAAGAAAACCTCTGAAACATTTGTCGATTATGTATAATTTCACAAGTTATCATGTTTTCTCCTTTTCTAAGACTAAATTTATACACTATTTCACTTATCCTTTATTAGTTTGTCGTTTGCTGCATGTCTTTTCTATATGCATATGCCTACACAATTTTGGTTTTTTTATATCTGTATTTGTTTTATTTAAAATAAAATATTTACCGTTACAAATCACCAAGCGATTTATATACCCGAATTATAATGAAGTGATATTATTGGCTAATAAACAGAACAAATACCACATGACAGCTTCCAGTCAATTAGAATACCGAATACGATTTTCTCGAATTATTTTCGGTGGAGAATTTTAGTTTTTTGAGGGATATAAAATTACTCTGCAATCGATGATAATATTACAGTCCTAATTGAAAATTAAGTTAAAATAGACAATAGACTAACAAAAAGGCAATTTTTCAGGCATTGTTTGACCACGTTAAAGATTTAATTACTCAGTGCCAGTGTTAAATCTGAAAAAAATCTGTGAAACTGTTGAAGAAGATAACACAAACACTGGAACATTCAACGCTCCAGAAAGAATGGATACGACTTATACAATTTCTGATAGTTACATTTATGTTTGGTCACAAAACTGAAATTTCATCAAAAAATATACAAACTGACCCGATGGAACAGGATGTGGAGTTTTTAAACTTGATCAACAGTGTAAATTGTTTTCACTGTGAAATTAAGAGTGATAATAAAAAACATTGTGATATGTGTGAAAAAAACAAATACGACAAAATTAAAAATAGTAGTGTTGACGAGATGATCGATCAAGTAACTTCAACAAACGAACCCACTCGTAATGTATGCAAACTTCTTCTGAAAGAGGACTATTACTACACGGAAAGTGACAAAACGTTTGCGCAATGTTTGTATACTACAAATCAGCGACAATCTATAAATATCTAAAAAGAATATTTGAATTAAGGCTGCCTTCTGTTTCTTCAATTTATAAATGGTCCCCTATCAAGTTTATATCACCAGGAACAAATCATATTTTAATTAATCAAATGAAGCATTTATTTCAAAATATGCCACTTTCATCCCGCATATGTGTTTTAAGCTTCGATGAAATTATAATTAAAAAAGACTTAACAGTTAATCTGCTAACCGATAAAGTCAATGGGTATTTTGATAATGGGTACCAGCGATCAAATAAAATCGCTACTTCAGCTTTCTTTTTTATGCTACGTGGTTTAGTAGGGAGTTGGAAACACGTTTTAAATTACGTGCTAATAAACAATTCCATCAACGTGAACGAGTTAGCAGACTTAATAATAAATAATATAAAATTGTGCCAAGAAGTGTTAAATTTAGAAGTCGTGATGTTTACATCAAGCCGCAACGAACGTCGCCGTTTATAAACATTTTGGCATTGGCCCCGAAAAGCCTTTTATTAAAGTTAATGAAAAAAATTTTTTCGTGCAGTATGATCCACCGCATCTCATAAAATCTGTTCGGAATGCATTTATTAAACATCAGTTTCAACATTCAGACTACGGTGCAACTGACTTTAATGTAGTTAAAGCCATTTATGAGCATGACAAAACACAAAAAGTTAAATTGGTACCAAAGTTAACCAAAAACCATATATACCCAAATAATTTCCAAAAAATGGGTGTTAAATTGGCAGTTCAATTTTTGGAAACTATTTGGTCCATCAATTTTTGGAAACTATTTGGAACATTTAATTCCGACAGCGAATATTATTGAGAGATTCAACAATATTTTTGATTGCCTCAATTGCCGTAATTTTTCATCAAAGAATCCTAAAGAACAGCCACTTAGAGTAAATAACGAAATATACGTTTATTTAGAACAAAGCTTGGAATTTTTAAGTAATTTAAAAATGTTATCTATTTCAAATTTGTTAAAGGGCTTGACCTAACCATACGCGCTCAATTAGGATTGATGTACCACTTAAGCGAAGAACCAACTAGAATAGAATTTCTGCTAACTGGAAAAACGAACCAAGACGTCCTAGAAAATGTTTTCTCTGCATTAAGAGGCAAAGGAGGGTATAACTACATGCCATCGAGCTATATATGACATTGGAATACATTTTGCCAATATCATCGTCATGAAAGTTTTATTTCATTCTGTCCATGCCAATTGTTTACCTGACGATGCTGTATATTTAAAACTAGATTGGAAAACATTTAAGGATGACTATAATATCAGTCTTAAATATACAGAAACGGCAGAACCTGGTCCATCTGAAATAGAAACGCTATTCAACAGGTCAGAATTTAGCGTCTCAACATCCAACGCAATATCCTATTATGCTGGATACTGTGTATTTAAAAAAGTTGATTGTGAAATATGCACTTCGAAGTTGTTAAAGCCTGACACACACATAAATGGAAATGACGTATTTTTACAAGAAAAAAATTTCAAAAAAGACATTTCAAATTTCGGGTCGTTAAAAGCACCATCAGACGAATGGTTTCAACCTGCAAGCGTTTTGGTTCAAATATTTGAAAATTATTTTAGCCAAAAAGCCACTCCAACTCCAATAATCGGAGTTTCCAACTTTTTTACCGGATGAAAATGATGCATGTTTTGATCATTATAAAAAATTAATACATTTTTTTTATTGCTTTTGCTGCGGAAAAATTGTAGATGGTCAATTTCAAATAAAGACCAAACAGAAAATAAAAAACCTAAAAAATTAAAAATTTTAACTAATTAAATATTAAAATCGTACACACATTTTCAATTTTTTTTTTAAAAACACTTGTTAAATATTTCGCAAATTTACAAAAGGTTTAAAACTCGATCGATTTCGGTTATTAGGCCATCATCAGGAGTAGATTAATTAAAATATGATTTGTTCCTGGTGATATAAACTTGATAGAGGACCATTTATAAATTGAAGAAACAGAAGGCAGCTTTAATTCAAATGTTCTTTTTAGATATTTATAGATTGTCGCTGATTTGTAGTATACAAACATTGCGCAAACGTTTTGTCACTTTCCGTGTAGTAATAGTCCTCTTTCAGAAGAAGTTTGCATACATTACGAGTGGGTTCGTTTGTTGAAGTTACTTGATCGATCATCTCGTCAACACTACTATTTTTAATTTTGTCGTATTTTGACGAAAATTGCTTTATATTTTTGTTTGCCTCTAATAATTTTTTTTTATATAGAAAATAGTCTTTTCGATTTTTTTTACACATATCACAATGTTTTTTATTATCACTCTTAATTTCACAGTGAAAACAATTTACACTGTTGATCAAGTTTAAAAACTCCACATCCTGTTCCATCGGGTCAGTTTGTATATTTTTTGATGAAATTTCAGTTTTGTGAGCAAAAATAAATGTAACTATCAGAAATTGTATAAGTCGTATCCATTCTTTCTGGAGCGTCGAATGTTTCAGTGTTTGTGTTATCTTCTTCAACAGTTTCACTGATTTTTTTCAGATTTAACACTGGCACTGAGTAATTAAATCTTTAACGTGGTCAAACAATGCCTGGAAAATTGCCTTTTTGTTAGTCTATTGTCTATTTTAACTTAATTTTCAATTAGGACTGTAATATTATCATCGATTGCAGAGTAATTTTATATCCCTCAAAAAACTAATATTCTCCACCGAAAATAATTCGAGAAAATCGTATTCGTATTCTAATTGACTGGAAGCTGTCATGTGGTATTTGTTCTGTTTATTAGCCAATAATATCACTTCATTATAATTCGGATATATAAATCGCTTGGTGATTTGTAACGGTAAATATTTTATTTTAAATAAAACAAATACAGATATAAAAAAACCAAAATTGTGTAGGCATATGCATATAGAAAAGCCATGCAAACGACAAACTAATAAAGGATAAGTGAAATAGTGTACAAATTTAGTCTTAGAAAAGGAGAAAACATGATAACTTGTGAAATCATACATAATCGACAAATGTTTCAGAGGTTTTCTTTTGAGAATTAGTAAATTATATGGGACATCTTTGAATATTTTATTTTAGTATTTCTCAAATAAAGCCTTGAATTTCATAATAGATAGCTATTTATGAAACCAGTGGCCCTATTCCGGTTTTCCCAGGGAATTGGGAATTGGGAAAAAATATTACCATAATTCCAAACTACAATAATTCCCACCTTTTATTCCCTATTTCGCAAAAATGTATTCCGGTAGATAGGGAATAAGTTCTAATGGAAAAAAAATTGTAATTCTAATACTCACCGCTAGACAAACCAAAGTCACAGAGGAGCTGTCATTTATATAAAACAAAACAAGTTTTTTCTCAATTAAGACCGAATTTCGTGAAACTTATAAAAATATTTAATAATAGTATTATTTACAAATTAAATCACATTTATATTTGTGTGTGTTTATAACAAATAAGTGTACTACACTACAGTGAATTTCAAAATAATTGTGGTGAGATTATTTCTATAAACCAAATGGCGCGTCGTTTACTTGGTTGTATGATTGAGGACGAGGAGGAAAGGCGGTACAATTTACGGATTCAAAGAAAAAGGTTACGCGATTCATCCGACCCTTTTGATATCCCAGAAGCGGAATTTATCAGTCTCTACCGAATGCCGCAAGAACTCTTGCTACAATTAAGGGACCTAATTGTTCCTCACATGAAGGATACAACAGTATCAAAAGAAGTGAGATTGTTAATTGCCGTAACTTTTTTGGCCGAAGATATAAAATAATATCAATAATTTAACGAATACTGGAATATTTTAATAAATATACATACTTTATATATTAGGTACTTTCCAGAAAAAAATCGGACTCAACTATTTGACGTGCGTTTCTCAGAGTGTGGTTTGTAGAAGCATTGAGGAAATTTGCAACATAGTCGACAGCAAATTAATGAATATCTTTATTAAATTTCCTCAAACGACGCAAGAAATGAACAACATAAAGAGGCAGTAAGATATGAATTTACTTCATTAACAGAATTTGAATTTGCTTATTAATCATTAATTATTAATTTCAGATACTATGAAAAATTCAATCTTCCGGGGATAATCGGGTGTATTGATTGCACACATGTATCAATGTTCAGACCGGCTACTAGGATAGAACATGTGTACCTCAACCGGCATCACTACCATTCTAAGAATGTCCAATTGGTAAATTATCAAAATATTTTCAATATGTTTTGTAAAATTAAGATTGCTTTACAGGTTTGTGATTGTAACCTTCGTATTTTAAATGTTAACGCAAAATATGGAGGATCAAACCATGATGCTTCTATATGGAGGAAATCTTTGGTAAAGGCATTTCTGCACAACAAATATGATGCGGGTACAATGCAAAACACGTATTTATTAGGTAATTCATTTATTTTTTATTATACATAGTTTCGTTTTCAATACGTATGTAATTTAAAATCACAAAATCGATTTAATCAAAAAATTTCAATACAAATTTCGTATAAAACAAAAAAAAGTTTAAACTTATGATCTATATTCTCTAAATTTATAACGTAACTTAATATCACATTATCTATCAACTTAATTATAATTTCAATTATTTCAAATAATAAACAATACATAGTATAAGCTTAAATCTCTAAATTATTTCTGTAATTGCTTCATTTTTGGATTTCGAATTTTCCTCGTAGCTGAAACAAAAAAAAAATTCATAAATATTTATAAGCATGTTTTTATTAACAATTAATTTCAGGTGATAGCGGTTACCCGCTTCAACCTTGGCTGATGGTCCCCATTCACAATCCCGTGAACGATAGCGAGGAGAGATATAATGCGAAACACAGGAAAAGTAGGAACTGTATTGAGAGACTCAATGGTGTTTTGAAGTCGAGATTTAGGTGTTTGGCAAAAGACAGATGCATCAAATATTCCCCTTTTATGATGGGGCTAATTATAAACACTTGTGCCACTCTGCATAATTTTATAAAAGAGCACAGTTACCACGATGAGCATGATGAAGCACAAGGCGAGGAACAAGACATCGAAATAGAGGCCGATGATGAAATAAATGAAAATGTGATTGATGAACGATTACTGATCATGGGTCGAGAACATCGGTCTTTCTTAGTAGACAATTATTTTCCAAATTAAAATGTTAATATAATAAAATTTTAACAATAATACCTACTTTCCAGACAAGAATATTTGTTTTAAAATATTATTTCTTTCTTCCATCGCTGCAGCCATTCTGTCTTTTATCCGGATCCCAGCCTCCTCAGCAGACGCTAAACGATTAAGCGCTTCAGCTTTGTCCCGCTCGATCTTATTTGCGTCTTTTAAAATATTGTCACGTGTATAAGCGGATCCTGTAAATTCAACAAAATTGTTTATAATTGTATACAAGACAATATACATGAAATATGTATTCTGTTATTGTTAATTACCTGTAATGACTTTGGACCTTGTACGCTTTGTTAATTCGCCGTTGTCATTTGAAGTACGAGTGTCATCAAGAACTGTGGCGTTGTTAACTGTTTCAAGGACTAAATTTGTTGCTGAATCAGTGGCTAAAATGGACATCGTGGTAGTCGTACCAGAAAATTGCTGTAAAAATTAGGAAGAAAATATATTTTAGAATGTTTTTTCTAATGTTTATTTTTATTTACCGATGAGGCAGTGGGAAGCTCGATACCCCCTTCAAGATTTTCAGTTCCTGCACAAGACTCTGGAGCTAAAATGTCCAAAATTCTTTGGTCAACAGCGCTTAATTGGGCGGGTCTCCTAGATGTGCACTCCAACCCTAATCCGGTACGGTTGTCATACTCTTTGAGTGCAACCCACTGGCTCCTAGCATATTTCCTAAAATTAAATAATATAATTAGTGAAAGAAAACTTTTAAAATTTCATATCTATACAAACTTCATATCATTCCACGCTCTTCTCCACTTCTCCGCATCTTTATGGGCGCCACCGATACAATTTATTTCTGTAACAACATTTTGCCATTTTTGCTTGTTTTGCTGCTTACCGTCAATTCCAGTAAATCTATTAATTTGAATTGTAATAAGTAGAAAATTACTTAAACAAACAAATTTATAATAAATACCTATCATTTGCCAGCTCTATGTCATCGTTCATGATTTCTACCAAACGTTCCTTCTGCTCCTTAGTGATATTTCTACCCTAGAAAACGTATTGAGACATTTAGACATTGTTAATTATTCATATTTAACATTACATTATTATTATCCATTTCAAATTGTAGTGTACTTACTCTGTTCACTGTTGCCATTATTAACATATGACAAACGTTAATTACAAGTATAATTAATTTTAAAATGGTGTTATTATGTACGAATGTTTCATTAAAAGTTCTAAAATAAAATGCACAAAACTATTCTATGTAATTCCCTACAAATATTTCGGGGAAAAATACATGTCAAAACTGCTATACAATGGAATTTTTTTTCCCCTGTAAACAAAAATTCCCGATCGCCAGAATGCACTTTGGGAAAAAATAATTTCCAACTGCTAGAAAAACGTCATAAATTCCCAATTCCCTATTCCCTGGGAAAACCGGAATAGGGCCACAGTTAGAAAATGTCTCATTTTGTGTAACAAGTGGGATATTTGCTAAATGAGCGCAGAGAGTTGTGGAAATCACACAAGTTACACAAAATTGCACTTCTTGTTATGATGCCTACTTGGCATGGCCTAGTTTTGAAATGAATGTTTCGTCACTAGTTATGAAATGTGCTTCATGTCCTAACTAGTTGCGAAAAATAGGTCGTTTCGTAACCTACTACACTCCCAAGCAACTAAATCGACTCAAACCTTCAGCGCTCACAGAAAGGCGATTTTTTTTTTTTTATATTTTTACTTTAAAAAGGCAGTATTTTCATGAGAATTGGTTCAGTACTTTTTTTAATAATGAATTTTGAATGAAAACGCAACCAAAATTGATGCTCATGAAAAAAAATTATTGGGGATAAAATGTAAATTACAACAAAAAACTCAACCAAAACAAAAACAATTTTATTGGTTAATACTTAATATTGCCCTTAGCTTAGTTCGCATGCGGCCTTATTGGCCTTATTAAGGTTTTAACAAAGACTTGCAATCTTGCGGTCACTGACATTAGATGGTACCTGATTCCTGCCTCGGACCCTCCGTTTTAGTTCGTACGTGACACCAGGCATTGTCGTGCATCAATATGAAATCTTCCCTTATATATTCTTCGTAGTGCACTACACGATCCAAGACAATGTCCTCGATATATCGTTCAGCGCTCAGACCTCCTCTACGGCCTCCATAAGGTATGAAAAGTAGGTCAAAGATCTTGCTGAAATCTGTATAGATAGTGTCAACTTGGGCACCTTTTTCTAAACAAGATATCGTATCATTAACAAATACCGCCAGATTGGTTGTCGTTGATTTACCAGAAAAAAAAACCGTGTTGTTGGGGAACAATTAAGTTTTTGATATTTAAATAAATACAATCTTTAACCAGTTTTTCAAAAAGTTTAGGGATAACAGATAAAATAGCTATTCCTGTATAATTCTACATACAAGGGTTTCCAACACTGGGGAAAAATACCTTGCCTAAAGCTATAATTAAATAAATGAGCTAAATGGCCACTTAAGGCTTCGGAACAATTATATAAAAGTAATGAGGGAATACTATCTCTAAAACCGTTTTAATTTGTTCCCCTGTAAAAGAAGAAATACCGTGAATATGATTTTTGAAAATGTCATGGTCAGAGACAGATGTCAAAACATTATGCTACGTTTTTCAAATCCGCTTATTCAGGATTTGGAAAACGTTGCAAATAATTCGCAAACAGAATTTAGATCATGGGTATTGGATAACCAACCGATTTCCTGTTAGAGTTTATATAATTCCAAAAACACGATGGATTTGACTTGATACCAGATTCAATTCCTAACAAGTAATAACCATACATAAATTGATTCAAAGCCCTAAACGCATACCGAAGGCACAGAGGAATAATACGTACTCCTCTGTACCGAAGGTGAGAATACAATGCATAATTAGTAGATGCGTTCGTTCTTTTATACCGTTTGTATGCCTTGGTTTTACGGTTATATAAATTAACAAGTTTTTGTTGAACCACTTTTCACGATACGAATTATGTTTGTGGACAATTTTTTTAATAAATAGATCCATCCCCGCATACAAAATTTCGTAAAACCGGTTAGTCATAATTTCGATATCCATTTCATTATAAAAGAAATCCCAGGAAATATTTTCAAGATATCCATTTAGAGAGACATAATCACCATTACTAAAATCAAAGATTAAAACTGATTAAGAATATTTTCACAGCTAGTGATGATTTGTTCATTTCAACTCTAGATTGTGCCTACTTCATTTACAACAAAATTATAATTAATATGAAATTTTATCAATTTAAATACTTTTTTTATCAAAATTGGAGAAATCTTGTATGAAACACTTTAGGAAATTCAATTTAGTGTAAATTGTGTGATCGCTTCGCTCGTACCGCAAATATCCTATCCGTTACATAAAATAAGGCATTTCTTAATAGATTGGATAAACAGCTAACTTGGGGGACTTTCCTTGTAAATTTTTGAACGTCCATATTAAAGAGAAAAAATTTAGAATTTATAGCCATTTGTCGCATGATCAAACACCTATTTTTTGTGAATTGTACTTTTTATAAATTTCGTCTATAGGCTGCGGTTAAATTTTTGGGTAAATAATTTAGTATGGTAAATTTAGATATTTAGTGTTCGTTTTTTGTTAAATTACGATTTTTTTTCTATTTTATACTCGTCCAATTCTTATAACAATAAACGTGAAACATTTACCTTTTTTATTCCGTTTACCCTCCATAAAAAAGGTAATTGCATTTATAGTATTTAATGGATTTACTCCAGAATTCGACCGCAGCCGTAATATTTAACGGTAAACAATTGGATATCTGAAACTGAAATTAGTAATGTGCACGTAAATGGCAGGTGGTTCTTATTAAATTTAAACTTCTTAAGGAGAACACCACTGTGACCTACCATTTTCAAGTGCTTAGTTTGGTATTTTTTTTTTGAGAAATGAGTTGGGTTTAGAGAAAAAAAAACTTTTAGGCTATATTTAAGTAAACAAAAAAAAAATTTATGTAAAAAAAAATACAAAATGGCGGCGCTAGAGTAGCTTTAGTAGAAGTGATTTTGCCTAGAGTCGCTCCGCTGCACGCAGTAGAAGTGTCTTAAATTTGTTCCTGGAACAAAAAATAAAATATTTTCATGAAATATATTAGTTTTAGCATCGAAGTACATGAGGAAATTAAAAAATTCGAAAAAATAAGAAATTGAGACAAGTTTGAAGAAAAAGTTTCATTTTTCGACTATAATTTTCGTATAAAAAGTTGTATATCTTTTTTAATTTTTAATGAATCAAAAAAAACTCATGTACTTCGATTTTAAATCTATTTAAGAAGCTACAGTTAAATTTTCAAGTCGATTGAACAAAAATTGATTGAGTTCTGCTGTGTGCAGATTTCCAAAACACGGTTTCGAGAAAAACGCGTTTAAAGTTTTTGTTATCAATAACTTCTCAATAAGAGGTCTAAGGAAAATGCTTGAAAACCTTCTAAAAAAAATTTTTTTTAGTTATAAACGAATTTGTATCATATTTTTGAGGGTCTAAAGGATTTTTTAAAGGCAAAAAAAAAAATTCGATTTTTTGAAAATCTCACAGTGGTGTTCTCCCTTAAGACAAAATAAAAGTTTTCCGTTCTTTTTGGTTTTTAATTTATTTCACAATAACAATAAGGAATTTAAAATTATTAAAATAAAATATTAATTTATTTTTAATTAAATGTTTTAATTAAATGGAACATTTAAATGCAATAAACCGCACCGTCGCCAAAAATATTCTTTAGATTCGAATCAGGAAGAAGCAACATATCGAATGTAAAGGGAAATATCATCAAAACACGAAAGGTTAATGACCTTTTGTAGAAATCAACAAATTTTTCTATCGCTAAAATAATTGTACAAAGTGAACTTTCTGTAAAATACATTTTGTAAAGTTCACTGTCTGGCTGAAATGGCTGAAACTTATTAAAATTGTCAAAATAGTATTCAAAAATCGAAAAGCGATATAAAATCAAAAAAAAATTGTTTGGCATGGCATGTGAATTTCTAGGACAAAATTGCTGTGAGCATACAGCCACACAAAACCCAATTTCGTATTTACCTTTGATCTCCTACACATGTAATAATAATCATTTACACATAGTTGAAATTAAATGAAGCAAAATTGGAAATCTAGAGAAGTAACAACAAGAATAATAATATAATATAAAAACCGAGTTATCCGCATGTGCTGAACGAAAAATATTATTTTGTAAAATGCATGTAGGTACATATATGTGTGGGTGTGTACTGTGTAGTAGGAACATGTCTCGTGAATACGATGTTGAAGCTAGATCAAATAATCTCCCTTTCGTGGAAGACTGTTCGAAAAATTATAACAACTTTTATTTTCAGGTATCAATTTGTGTAGAAGATAAGTCTCTGGTATTATTCCTCTGTGTCTGTGCTATAACATACTTGAACTAAACTTGTTTATTTTAAAGCATGATTTAGGCACTTTGCGCTAGTGCCAGTTTAATACCTACTGCACAATAATGATCTTCTCTATGTTAGAAACAACACCGTTGCGAATTTTTAAAGCTACGAATGGTATTGTTGACATTCTAACACATTACAAAAAGACGGCTCGAAAAGGCTCGAATACATATATTCCAGTTAACATAAATTGACAAATACCGAAAGCACACGACACAACATACAACAAGCTTCTACTTTATAAGTAAAACCTGAAACCGATTTGAACTTATGCTATTCAACTTTGAAGGTTGGTACATCAAGAACTAATACACTATTTATACAACATTCAAAACTGAGTTTCGACCCAGATGATTCAGATGGGTGATATTACCAAAATTAAGATAGAAACAGTTATCCACATACATGCACAAATGTGATATTCAATTTCGAAAAATTTAGTCGAACGCTGCTTTTGATAGTTAACTATTGGGGCAATTTTCAAACATTATAACAACAACAAAAAATTGCAATAACAACATAAACTTTTTATTTGCTAAATTAACATAATTTAAGCTTTTGGTAAATGTGCACCTTCTGGTTGGAAACCATTTTCATCAGCAACATAGTTGAGTGTGTATGTTACACCTGCAGCATCTACCCATGTCACTGTACCACGTTGAACAATAGCGAATACATCTTTGTCGAATTGTTTCAATGTTCCTTGTTCTGATTTTGAGACACCATCACTTGTTTCAAAACTGTATGATTGAGATGAAAACAAAAATTAATTAATAATTTCATTTGTTTCTTAAAAATTGATAATTTTGATTAACTTACGCATAATTGTATCCTTCAACACCAATATTGTCGTTTTCGTAACGGAGAACTTGTGCGTTCTTTGAATCGTCTAATGGTGCGGCGAGTGCAACGGCGATTAAAGCAGCGAGTACAATTGCTAATTTCATTTTGGTTGGATTTTGTTTTTAAAATCAATTGAAACAGATAGTTAAACAGGTAACTGTTGAATGACACTGAATTGGTATTTTACCTCATCTTAAATACACGGCAAAAAAAATTAATAAATTTTTTTTATTAGTAACTTTTGCTTTTTGTTGGTTTTTTTTAAATTTCGTTTTAAACGAAAGTAAAATTAAATTGTTTTGAAGATCAAACGATCGTCTTATTAGTGTGGGTGATATTCGTATGTCTCGATATAGGATACATTTCATAATTAATTCTTGATAATTTTTTGTTTTTTTAAATTTTGCAGTCGCATCTTAAATTTATTTTATTGTCTAATCAAATGTTATCCACATTATTCAAACAGCATTGACTTTCAAGATAGAACAAGTTTTGTATTGGTTTTAAGTAGATGACCGAGTTCTGTTATACCGCGAATTTTTTTAATTTAAGGCTGATATTTTTAAATTTTTATAAATTTATTCACTTTCAAATTTCAACTCATAATCCAATAATCCAAACTTTTAAACGGTAAACAAAACACCAAACTGGTGCCCGTTAAAATCTTTTTCCTGAATTTAAGTATTTGTAATCCAAATGTGATGCATTTCAAAAAACCGACCAGAATTGATCAATAGAAAGCTTCTTGTCAGACAACACACATCTTTGATGACCCGGTAAAAATTGATAGAGTTTGGCTTGGAAGTTCTGATGCATCCACTGTATAACACCCTCTGACTACCATTTGTTCGATAATTAATCTACTTTGTCTTACACAATCTTTAATTTTGACAATTTGAGACCTATCTGACAGATCAGAAGCAATCCATTTTAGTGTTACCCCACGAAACTCGTCAAAATAAAGTTTTTGTCGTAACACTTAATACTTGTGCATATCAAAAGAATACGTCAAATCCACGAAAGCTGTTGCAATAAAATGTAACCTTTATTCAAAAAGTTCGTAAATTCCAGCAATGCATTTTCGGTACTTTTAGATTTCCTGAAACCGAACTGCTTCAGTTGTAGAAAACTTGTGTATTTTCTGTTTTTTTTTGTATCCACCCTACACTGAGAGAAAAATGCATGCTCATTGCAAAAAATACAATCACAGTAAAACAAATACTATTAATAATCAACCGATCATAAATTCTGATAATACAATCGAATTTACTATTAAATTTCGTTCATCATATATTGACAAACTATTATAAATTATCAGGAACACATTTTACTACATCAATCATATAGATAGAATAGTTCTTCACTTAAATAGAATGTTACGTCACACAGATAGAATATTTATCATCCAGAGAGAATGTTGCTTCACATATAGATGGAATGCTCTTCCAATAGATAGAATCTTTTTCTTACAAATAGATTGTTTCCTCATTGAGATAGAATGTTTTCTCGCAAAGATAGAATTTTTTGTACAATTTTCACATAGATAGAATTTATTTTTCATATGGATGGTTGATAGTAGAATTGATTAGTTTTTGATGGTAAATGGTAATCCTACTACTACATAGTAGTACTATTAATAATATTTATCATTTAGACAGTAGACCATCAATAGGATTGCAATGAATTTTTGAACTTTCGAAAAACTACATTATTAAATTATTATCACAAATTCTACTGACTAATTGAACTAAATTAAAAATTAAAAAAAACTTTCTTAGCTACATACAAAATAAATTACTGTACGTCACTAATTTTAATTTGTATCTGATAGTTTTTTAATTATACTTAAGATTTATATTGGGGTGAACTTTATCAAAATCGGTTTCAAAACCGTAAAAATATTTTTGTCAGAAAATCCAAACTAAAATAGACACTGCTGGATATTGCAAGTTGAACGTCACAAATATTTTAAAACAGGTGTCCCAAGAAGTATTATAAATGGTTGAACCGGCATATTTAAATTTTTCATTTTTTGAATTTTATCTTTAACTTCCAATACCGATACTCCAAAAATAAACATATAGCATTTTGTGAGTCCTGTATTGAATATTTTACGCAAGTTTGTTTCGGTGAATGCGGATTGTCCATCATAATCCTCGACACTGGTGGCATCAGGTGTAAAGATTTTTATATCTGGAAAAATATACAAAATACCTAAAACTGTACAGCTTTTGGCATGAAACTTTCAGTTGATTGCAAAATATGGAAGTTCAAGTTGTCAAAAGTAAACAAATGATTTAAAAGCTAAATTGCGTTACTCGCTTACAAATACACTGAATAATGTTATGTATGTATAATTAAACGAAACTTAAATGAAACGTTTATTTAGGGTAAATATGGCTCAGTCATAAAACAAAAACAAAATAATTTACAAATTAATCTAAAACGATATTTTCTGCACGTACCTAGGAACATTTCAAAGAGAAACTAAAATTTCCACTATTGCAATATTTTTTTAAATTCTTCTGTTTCTCTTCCTATTATTTCCGGCCCAACGATTGGCGTCCTTTGAGCACAGTGGCATTTTATAAACAACACTATCAACCGCTGGATTATTTATTGATGTCTGTCGTTGCAACTGGTTCCACAAGACTGTTATTAGGTGACCAATCAGTTAATATAATACTGAATAGCATGTGGTGATGTATCTGACTCAAAATCGGCTTGCTCGGAGTCCATGATTTCATTTGTGTTCGTTTAAATTATCATTTGCTTATGAATCGCTTATAAATTAGAACGATAATTAGTTTAGATTATGTTATAATTTTATTTGTGGCTTCAAAATATAAATTTAATAAAAATTAAAATGCGTCTAAAAATATTCGCTTAGGAAAGCGAAGTTTACTGTTTTTAGAAATCTGGCGACAAACAGAAATATACCGTATCATTTAGAAGTTTATGAATGTAAATTAAACGGTGGTACTTTGAAACGTTTTATATCATATATTAGGTTATTTGAAAAATAGATTTTCCTTTTCTATTTCAAATAAATGCAAGCAAATGTTTGTTAAACATTTTAATCAAAATTTCATTTAAACAAAATAACACCCTAAAATTAGAAATTCCGTTTACGCTTATTGAGGTAGTATTTCAAGTGGTGTTTGAAAACATTAAAGTTTTGAAATTCTTGAATACAAGAGCCTTCCACACATTCATAAGATGAGCTGTGCGTAAGATTATGCCATAGTGATGTTTTAATTATTGTATATATCACAAAAACTTTTCTTGCATTTAAAGCAAATCATTTGAAAGTGATAATTACTTTGGTGAGGTCAAAAGTTAAGGGCAATAAGTTAAGGGGTTTATTATATGCAACAACAAATTAATTTTTCTAAAACAAAACTAAAAGCACTATTTTACCTTTTGAATTTAATAGTTTATGAATTTTGTAGCAATTTAATTTAATGTTAATCACTAAACATTGATTTTAAGCACCGAATATGTATATTAAACATAAAATTTAAACTGCACCATAATCTTTGCTTGTGAACACTTCGATTTACTGTGATTAAATTATCGCTTCGCATTATTTTCGGTTGGTATATTTAATAGATTTTTTTCGCATTAATAACGTTCGTTATCACATTGGTAGTAAAGTTGTGAAATAGATGATCATATCTATTCAAAATGGGTCCCATTTGAAACCCGATATTTTGAAACGCGATTTGACAAAACACGATATTTCAAAATGCGATATTTCAAAACGCGATATGGTATAAAATACGATATGGTACAAAACGCGACATTTCAAAACGCGATATGGTACAAAACCCGATATTTCAAAACGCGATTTCCTAGTTCTGATCGTACATGTTCAATTTCATCATTTTGGTGAAGGAAAATTTTATTAAATAAAGGAAGATTAGTAATTATTATTATTTTAATTTTTATTATTATGTATATTAAAATTTTAATTTTAAAATATCGCGTTTTGTACCATATCGCAAAAATGAAATATCACATTTTGAAATATCGCATTTTGTACCATATCGCATTTCGTCATATCGCGTTTTGAAAGATCGCGTTTTAAAATATCGCGTTTTAAATTATCGCGTTTCGAGCGGATCCCATTCAAAATAATGTTGAATGAAAGTTCTATCATATGGAAAAAATTTACTATCATCATTTGATAGTATTTTTGTTAAAGAAATCGGCAGTTGATAATCAGAAATCGTTCGAAACATTTAAAGGTTAGCCTTTAAATTAATACTGAATACTATATCATATTAATAGCAACATTTATAAAGTGGATGAACATATCTATAAAAAATAATTTTGTAAGAAAAGTCTTACCTTATTGAATGATATTACTATCAATAATTAATAGAACATTCATTAATATAACCGACAACGAATAATTAGAAATCATTCATCATTTAATAGTGTTCCTTTATATAAATTGAGTGCAGTATTATGTATATTGATAGTACATTTATAAAATGGATAATCATATTTATCAAAAATAATTTCGAATGAAAAGTTATATCGTTTTAAAAAATACTTCTATCAACAATGATAGTACATGTGTAATTGTAGATCACAGTTAGTCTATAACCAGAATTGCTATCATACTAATAAATAACTTTTATTGAAAAAATAATCTTTTCAATTCAGAAGTACGTTGCTATAGGTAAAATTACAACTTCATTTTATCAATGCGACAGTAAAATTTCTCTCAGTGTAGGCATTTCTAAATTTAAGTTTTGTAAAATTCCATTTTGGCTATTTTCGTTTCCTTCTGAATAGTTTTACATAGTAAGCTAACCTGTTTTTTTAAGATCTAGATTATTCCGGTGTTTAATAATTTTTTGGATGATCTGTTTTTAAATCGAATTTTGTGACCTAACTCAACAGGTTTGATTACGCTTTCTTCGATTTTCCGATTATCAAAAAAAAAAAAGTATTTTTATCAATGTAATATTTTAGTAAATAGATAAAATAATTATAAGCATTAAAAGCATTTGATTGCGTATAACCAGAGAACGATTTTTCATTATCCAAGTCAAAGAATAATTTTCAGAAATTCAACTTGCTAAACATTTGTTTCTTTAAATGAGTAACGTTTGGTTGACTAAAATTAGGCGAAATTGAAATAGAAGTTATACAATTGTCAGTAATACGTGGGTCATGAACACCAGATTCATACACAAAATTAAATCTAGTGCCATGTCTTAGTTAAACATGATCTTAACAAGTGGAAGAATTATTTGTAATTCGATTGGCCTTATTTATCAGAGAAATATAAGAACATTTAATTGAGAATTATTGGTATTTAAAGCAAAGCAACGGGTACCCTTACTATTACTAGGAAGGAATTGGTTGGATTGTGTTATGTCAGCTTGGTGCAAAACTCTGGTGCTGAGCATGAAAGTATTAAGGTGGTGGAAGCAGATGAAGATTCATTGGTTATGAAGTTGAAGGAAAAATGTTCAACTGTGTTTTTGGACAAACAAACTTCAATGAACGGGTTTGAAGCAACGATTATTTTGAAGGAAGGTGCAAAACCAGTATTTTGCAAACCATATTCGATGCTATACGCTTTAAAACCTAAGGTAGAAATCGAGTTGAATACTATGGTGAAGAATGGTATTTTAGTACCAGTTCAACATAGTGATTGGGCTGGTCCGATTGTCGTGGTACATAAGAAGGATAAAAGCCTTAGAATATGTGTAGATTTGAAAAGTCCCGTTAATAAATGGAT
Organism: Tipula helvola; assembly: GCA_963556165.1. Lineage (NCBI taxonomy): Eukaryota > Metazoa > Arthropoda > Insecta > Diptera > Tipulidae > Tipula > Tipula helvola. The sequence continues at coordinate 175,352,177 of OY744483.1, read as the reverse complement.
GGATTTTCACCATTAACCCTAAGGTTGAAGCAATACGGAATGCACCAATACCCGAAAGCTTTTCTAGGGTTGGTTAATTTGTATAGGAAATTTATGCCAATGATGGCTTCTCAACTGGTACCGCTTTACAAGCTAACTCAAAAGGATGTTGAGTTTAATAGGAATAAAAACTGCAATAATATTTTGTGTCACTACGACCCGTCAAAGGAGCTGTACTTGGTTTGTGATACAAGCTCATTTGGAGTTGGTGCAGTTTTAAGCCAACAAGTTAATGGAGTAGAACGACCATTGATCAGCAAGTCTAACTGCTGTCGAAAAAAATTATTCACAGTTGGACAAAGAGACATTGGCTATCGTTTTTGGGGTGAGGAAGTTTAATAAATTTCTTTTTGATCGTAATTTTGTTTTAGTCACGGACGTTCCAATTACTGCAGCACATAGACTTCACAGATGGGCTATTATATTGTCAAGCTATAACTATGTGGTCAAATACAAAAAAAGGGAAGGAGTTGACTGTTTCCAACCGGGTAGGATAATATATTTTTAGCGTAAGAGCACTTCTGTCAAAACACATTTTTTTTTTTGGATTTCACTTTTTTTTATTTTTATTTTTTGCCATAGTCGTACATAAATTTTGAAATATTACAAGGTGAGTTAATTTATTTCTGACAGTATTTGTGTATTTTCTAAAATTTCTGTCCTTAGAAAATCTATTTAGTCACAAGAAACAAAACAAAAATCTTTAGTTTAATAATAAAATGTAATACATACATTTTCACGCATTTTAAATACAGAAAAAAAACCCGCAAACAAAAAATAGTTTCGCCGGCTATGAACGTTTTTATATAAATATCAAAGAAACAAAACGGCCACTGTAATTTATTTATATCTATTTTTGGTAAACAAACAGTTTAGTTTTAATTTTTTTGATAGAAAACTAAAACGGATTTTAATTGAAATGGGTGGCCATAATAAGGATGAAGTATACTTTAAAACTGCACAATTATTTTTAATTTTCATTCGTGTGCATTAGATTAAGATCGCAGGGATTAAAAATATTTTGAAAAAATATACACTTGACAATTACCCAAAAAAGTTAATTAAACATGGTTTATAATTGATTTTTATTGTATTAATTTGCTTCATAATGAAGCAATTTATCACACAAGACTTAATTAATTTAACCATTTTATATATTTCATTGAAAATTTGGCTCAGCTTTAGCAGAGCATACCATGTCACACAGCGCCAATTTTTACAATGGTAGAAATATTTTCAACTAGAAAATAGCTCCATATTTAATAAAGTGCTAATTTTTAAAACTAAAATATGTAATATTTTAAAATGTAGCAATAATATGAACTAAATAAAAATGCCACTTTTCTAAAAAAATGATTGTGTTTTTTTTGTAAACTGCAGGTAATGCATTACTTTTATAAATATGTAATGCATTATTTTTCGAATATTTTGGTACGATAGAAAATGATTTTCAGATGAAATTAACGCAATTTTGTAATTTTAAAATTCGAAAATTTTGAAATTCGATAGGTACAATGGAAACGGGATTCTTTAATGACTTTCAGATGAAACTAATGAAATTGTTAAAGAAGTTTTCTTAATTTTTTACTAGAAAGAGCAGTAAATTTCCCCCTTTTGCAAAATAATTTTATAGAAGAGGGCTACCGAAGCCCGTCAGCCTCTACAATTCTAAATTAAATTAGAGGTTGGCCACCTATCACTAATATGTATCATTAATAGATTCTATATAGTTAATCCGCTCCTACGTGCAGCACCCTGTGCGACATGTTTACTGATCCCGGCTCCTACTTCTCCCGAAATTCAAATCTAAAGCCCCTCGGAGGGCTAAGTGGGGAGCGTAGCGACCCATTTCCCAGAATTTATAATTTTTGTTTATTTTCATTTTAAAATTAAAATCTCCCTTTTCCAGAATTTATAGGGACTTCAAGTCTCCATTTCCAGAATTTATAATTTTTGTTTATGTTCGTTTTAAAATTAAAATCTTCCTTTTCCAGAATTTATAGGGACTTCAAGTCCCCATTTTCCAGAATTTATAATTTTTGTTTATATTCGTTTTAAAATTAAAATCTCCCTTTTCCAGAATTTAGAGCAATTTCAAAATGCTTTGCGCTTGCAAAAATTGCGCATGCGCGAAAAATGGTATGCTCTGCTAAAGCTGCTCCGAAAATTTTTAACTTTATTTCTATGTTAAATATGCAACACAAAACTTGAAAAAACAAAAAAAAAAAAATTTTTTTGACAGAAGTGCGTTTACGATTTTCGTATTCTCTTTTCATACATTTTAAATTTTACACTCTCTCTATATATCTTTATGCTCGAAGACTGTTTCGGATGCACTTTCTCGCTTTCCACATGTCGATAAGTTTTGCGGAGAGAGGTGGATTTAGATATCAGACGATTTTTCGGCGCAGTTTTTTCACACATAAACAATATTTTGACACATAATTTAGAAATAAAAACACAAGCTACTTGTAGGAATAGTTACAAATCGAAAAACGAAAAAAAAAAAACAGAGGATGCTAAAAAGAATGTTATTAAGTGTATTGCTTTGGTAAAAAAGGATTAGATTTAGATTTGGACAGGGTTCAAAATGACTCCTCGTTTTGTTTTTATTCACTTTCAATTCTTTTTAATCATGATTTTTAAATTTTTTTTCGTTTTATTCGCTCGCGAATCGTTGCCAAACAATTCAAAATGCTACTCGATAGTAGAAGAGTAAAGGGCGAATAATATAAATATGAAAAGATCGATCTTTTGCATGGAGTAGAAATGTATTTGTCTTTTTCTCTTGTTCGCTGCTAATCGAATAGTTTAGCGAATACTTTTTAATATGTTGGAATGGTAAATCATTGAATGATTTTTGGTATCTTATTTTTCTTCTTTGGTGGATTGTAATGTAATTGAAGAAGAGAACAGAGATCAAACTCGACACAATCCCACATCAAACTCGATGGTTATATGTATATGATTGAATATAGTATTGTATATTAAAATGACCTTCCAAGCTTCCAATTGCTTTCAATGTTCACAAATTTTAAACATATGGGGCCATGAGAGAAATACATGTAATTCATAGCTATAATTAATAATTAATTTCCTTTAACAAAAATAAAAACTAATTTAAAAAATTCAATGATATATCTTTATAATGCAGTTCTAAATCGATATAATAATGGTACATAATCTACTTAATTAAGTATCAGTCTCTCTGATTCAAAAATTATTATATGACATTTCTAAAAAATTCATTTTTTTAAATTTAAAAAAAAATCAAATTATATCACACTTATGACTAAATAAAATATGTAAATCAAAAATAATTCAATGACATTTATATGTCTACTAATTTTAAAATAACCATTTAGTTATATCAGTCAGAATATGTATATAAGTTTATTAATTTATAACAAAATCATAATTTAACCTAACAATTAACAAATTATTGAGGTTATTGTTGGAAAGTCTATTTCGATTTTCTGTTAATATGAACTTTAATGCCGAAAATGTCCTTTCTACGCTTACTTGCGTTGCTGGCGCCGAAAATATTACTGTAGATAGCTGATATAAAATAGGGTTATTACTTTTATTCAACTCCCAATAATTTAGTAAATCAATTTCTGGCGATATTCTAGTAGGAGAGTAGTTCTCGATTGCGCTATATGCTATATTTATATGGGATTCTTCAACATCTTGCAATTGAATATTTTCAAGTGTAGATAGATAATTGGCGAGTATCGATGTTGTAGGTATGTTTGCAGTTATTTGTATTAACTCCGGATGATCCAAGTTATCGGTTATTGATGAACGGTTTGATGTGATTAGTGTATCATTGAGAATAGAATTATTGTTGGTGTTATCTTTTAAATGTGAAATGTGATAATAAAGTGATTTGAGGTGTTGTTTTGCTGTAGACAGTTGTTCTTGATTTAGGAGAAATCGGAAACGAGGATCAAGATAAATTCCCGCTATCATTACTGGGTTGTTTAATAAAAAATTCTCTCGTTCACCAATATATTTTAATATACAGTTTGAATAATTGTCTGTTTTGGCCTGCAAATTGGCTTTTAATTCAAGCCAAACTTTAAAAGAGTCTTGGATGGTAATACAGCTACTCTGTAGCTTGATTGTTGCAATTTCAATATATTTGAATGACTCAAGAAAATCGTCGATAAATTGGAAATCGGGCTTGTTCATAATTTTGTTGTCATCATCCTCAATAAAATCTTTTAGTTCTTGGATCCGCTTCGCCATATTAAATGATGAGTTCCATCGAGTTGGTACATTTAAAATAGGTAATTTTAAATTTTTGGACTTAAGTACCTCTAAATTCGTTGGTCGTCTTAATTCAATCGCAACTTTCCGAATATCGTTCAATTTTTCATTTAAATCCAAACATTTCATGACGTCTGTTACTACCAACTGTAGTGTATGGGCGGCGCAGCGAATACAATTAATGATACAATTAGTATTCCTCTCAGTACTGATAACAGCGTCAACGAGTTCCTCGTTATTTATATCTGACGAATGTTGAAGGTCGTTTTCACTTTCTTCTTCATATTCCTCGTTTATAAGCTGCGATACACGGATCATATTTCGGCCGTTGTCTTAAGTTATGCAATAAACTTGCTTAATTTCAATGTTGAAGTCGCTCAACACTTCGAGAATTACTTGCTTTAAATATACAGATGTATGTCTTTTCGTTAAAACACGCATAGCCAATGTTTTTATAACGAGTTTATTTTCAAATAGGTATTGAATGTTTATTCCCAATATACTTCTGTCTAATCGAGTAGCCGAATCGATCATTAATGATAACATCTTTCCCTTTATAGTTTCTTTGATCGAGTTTTTAATATTAATTGCGTACGTATTAATCTGATTTTATAAATTTATTTTATTAAACGAGTCATTACAAATCATCTTATTAAGAACTGGTCCAATAACTGTTTTAATGCCATTGCTGGATATAAACGAAAATGGTAATCCGCCTTTTGTGACCATTTCCACGCAGCCTTCCCAAATACGATCCTCAGAATGTTGGATTTTAATGGTTTGCAACTGTTGGCACTTTTTACTCGGTAAATTTATTGATTTTTCTAAATTTCCATGGTATAAGAGAAATATATCTTTGTGTTTTGTTTGGAGATGACGGATCATATTAGCGACAACATCACCTGCTAAAGCCTTATTGCACTCCAAACAAATTTGCTGATGTTTGATTTTATCGTAGTTAAAGTAACTTCGAATTATATTATTTCTTCCCATATTTAAGTCCTAAAAAATTATTCAATATAAACATTAGACATCGCCGACTTTCTCACAGGATTTTGTTCGAAGTTGATATTTTCCCGACTATCTCACACGAACATTAAATTCAAATTTAATGAAAGTATCCCCTTTTATAAATTGAAAAACAATTATGCAGCCTGCTCTCACCTGAACGTAATTGAATGAGAATATTGAGACGAAGATAACAGTTACCCGATAAAAAAGAACAAATATTTCGTTATTTAAAAAAATATTGAAATAAATTCAAATTACCGTAATTTGAATTTATTTCAATAGTTTTTTTAGAATTATTTTTTTTTAGAAGCTTAAAATGCAGATGACGTAATTTAATTACGTCATCTGCATTTTAAGCTTCTTTAGTGAAAACACTGAAAACACTAATATTTTGTGGAATTATTTTTATTAGAAAAGTGGGAATAACAAGAAAATCGTCCTCTTAAATATATTAGTTTCAGCCAGGTGAGAAATCATCACATACATGTTTCAAAACATATAAACATCACCAAATAGCGTATATAAAAAAAAATATAAATATAATATAATATTTGAATATAATCAGAGCCTTCTAGAGTATAGAGCCATAATCATTATGACGTATTTTTTCGAAGCTTTTTTAGTGGTATAACTTTTCACTAATTTCCATAGGAATCCATAGTAAAAATGGTGTTTTTTAGCTTCAAGTTTTTCAATGAAAAAAGCGAAAATGTTACAAAATTTTTATACAAAAGTGTTCTACATATATTTAGCAGCAATATACAAGAAGGGTATATTGGTATTAAGTAAATATTAATTGCAGAAATATTAAAATTAAATTATTTCTAAAATATATTTTTCGAACTTTCATTTTGAAAAATACATCAAAGTTGGCTCTGACAAATTAAAATAATACTTGCTAAATTTATCTTTAGTTTTACTAGTGTACGTTAGATGTCTATAATTGTTGGCAGAGAAATACGAAAAAAAATTATTTAATCACAAAATTATGACACGTTCTTAAAATTTTCTGAATTTGTTTTGGTTTTCCTACAATTTTTGAACTCAAATTTCCCCAGGTCGCAATTTTTGTTACGATTTTTCAAAATGTTTGCTACCCACTGCCATCTATGTATATTGACTTAATGCACACGATTTGTAGTAAGCTTTTCTTTTTAATTTGACCAGAAAGCTGCTGTTATGAACTTTTTTTTATATTTTGGTTTAAATAAATCAATTATTACAAGAAAATGAAAACGATTAACTTAAACGAGATTTATATATGTTGAAATTCAAACATTTATGAAAATATTCCAGAAATCATAATTAAGAATTTGCAACGTTTTCATTTACAAATTTGTCTTAGGAAGAAAAGTGATTTCCCATATGTTTTATGTGTTTTACTATGGAAATTTTGGTTTTTTCCTCGTTTCTAATTCCCTTATAAAAGCTTCATTTTTTTGATTATGGCTTGTATAATCAAGGTTGCTTTGATATAATACGTTATTTAATTTTCGTTTAAAATTAGTTATGAACAGCAACTCTTTCGCTCCAATCCTAACACAACAACAATCCTAACGCAACCCTTCCTAACACAACAAGACTGAACGACTAATTTTCAATTTTTTAATTTTTTTTTAAACATAATAAAAACCATGATACAATAATACAAGATAAAGTAAAAGTACTTTTTTTCTGGTGCGCCAACATTTTTTTCATAATAGAAAAAGTACTGAAATAAAGCAAAAATGAGAAAAATATTTCAATCGTCAGATTGCTTTTGCAATCCAAAGGAAGAGGAAGTGTACATCATTTCTATACATTTTTGTGTTATTTTTGTTTTAAAAAATGCATGATCGAATATTTTAAAATCGACTAATACCCTGGACAGAATTACTTATTAATCAATATCAAATTAATAACTAAAAAATATTTTGTAATAAAAAAAAATCTATCCATAAAAAACACGTCCTGTTTGATCTTCATTATTGTAATGATTGTCGGTCGCGCATCGACTGATCGGCTCTAGTAATCGTATAAAAACATAAAAAATGAAGCAAAGCAATAAACAAAAATAGAGATACAGAGGAAACAAAAAAATATTGGCGCACCAGCGTGTTTTGGCTCTCTCGTGTTTACTTTATCTTGTATTATTATATCATGAATAAAAACAAGCAATCTTCTATTGTTTCGCTTACTCCTCTCATTCAATGAATAATAAATAAATAAAAACAAAATCGTGTTGTTGCAGCGAGTAGAAAATAAATATTTCTTCTTTATTATTCGATCCCAAACAAATAGTTATTACATACATTTTGTTTTCTACTCTCCATTCAGATCGATTAGTAGTATCATAAATATTATTATTCGCTCAGTAGACATCGAATAATAAATTTTAAATATCGATTTTTAGAACCCTGGATTTGGATTTAAAATTTCAGAAACCAACCCGCAAAGATTTATTTTTGAATTTAATTTTTGTTTGATGTGTTTCATATGAAGCAAATTGTAGTGGTAGGTATTGAAACTAAAAATCGGATTTGATTTAAGTAAATTCAAAAAATGATTGGATTTACCTGAATCTTTTTTGGATTTATTTAATGCAATTGTTGTTGTATTTTTTTGTAAATTTACCAAAGCAATACACTTATTGTATATACATATTACCATGTTTCCATGATAGAATCAACCTAGGTTCAACTCGGTATATGTGCATGGAAACGCTTATTAGGGTATAGTTTCGTTAAATCCAAATAAACTCGACGAATCTAGTTCGTTTGAGCTAGAATCTATCTGTCAAAGTTGATTCCTCAAAATAATTTAAAAAAATGACGTTGTCAACGTAATGACGATAAACCAGAGCAAAATAAAGAATTTAGTTTTGTTCAACATGCAATTTTATTTTTGTATTCTATCGAAATATTTTTTTTGTCTGTAAATCCTAACTCTGTTCATGGAAACGGTACAGGTTATCGCCACCATGTTTTCAACTCAACGAAACCTAAACCTATTTGGACTCGGTACATGGAAACATGGTAAATGTGTCTGTGTCGTCGCGCCGAAAAGATAAATTTTGTTCATGTCAAGTTGTTTCTAATTGGTTGAATGTGTCACGTGATGTTCGGCGCAGAAAAATCGTCGGATATGTAAATCCACCTTTATATAAACTTAATGAACGCATTTGCTGAAGTAGATGAAATTCCTCTCTGCCAAGAAGATATTGCCCGGGAAACATAGAAGGACGTTGCCTTTGCAAAAATTATGTCGAATGTAAAAAATGGCTGGCCAAATTCTACTGATGACATAGATATGAAACCAGTTTGTAGCAGAAAGTTGGAACTGTCACAAGAAAGTGGGTGTCTAGTTTGGGGAAGCAGGGTAGTAATTCCGCCATCTTTAAGAACTTGTAACGCTATGCGGAGCTGCTGTGCACATGCTTGAATACATTTCAAATTTCCGAATGAATACAAAATGAATAAATTTAAGGTAGCTATTAATCTTTACTTGCATGATCGCGCATTGGGTGCAGAAGCTCTGATAGTTACAAGGTGCTAGGACCGTCAATAAGTCCGCTCTGCACCCATTTAAAAAATGTATAAACAAAAAAAACAATTGAATTCACGACCCGGTTATTAATTTAAAATCGTGTTTATTTTAGAATTAATGTGACCAGTTAATAAAATCATTGGTTCAAAGAATTTTACTTCCGAAAAATTTAGTGAAAGAGATTCGTTGAATTATTTTCCTTCAGTGTTGATATTGAACGAAACGCAATTGCCCCATTATCCCCAAAAAACATTGAAACCCAACAGTATAGAGATTTTAAATTTGTTGTCAGTTGCGATATGCGATTTGGTAGACGGAAAATGGATAATAATAAATAGTTTGGAGAAGTAATAGATACAAACCTGATATTCATTTTTGAAAAATAAATATTGGGACAATTTTTAAAAATTACAACAACACCAAAAATTACAATAATAACAAAACCTTTTTATTTGCTAAATTAACATAATTTAAGCTTTTGGTAAATGTGCACCTTCTGGTTGGAAACCATTTTCATCAGCAACATAGTTGAGTGTATATTGTTGACCATCGGCACCTACCCATGTGACTGTACCACGTACAACAACAGCTGATGTGTCTTTGTCGAATTGTTTCAATGTTCCTTGTTCTGATTTTGAGACTCCATCGCTTGTTTCGAAACTGTTTGATTTAGATAAAAAAAAATTAATTAATAATTTCATTTGTTTTCTTAAAATTGATAATTTTGATTAACTTACGCATAATTGTATCCATCAACACCAATATTGTCGTTTTCGTAACGGAGAACTTGTGCGTTCTTTGAATCGTCTAATGGTGCGGCGAGTGCAACGGCGATTAATCCAGCGAATACAATTGCGAATTTCATTTTGGTTGGATTTTGTTTTTAAAATCAATTGAAACAGATAGTTAAACAGGTAACTGTTGAATGACACTGAATTGGTATTTTACCTCATCTTAAATACACGGCAAAAAAAAATTAATAAATTTTTTTTATTAGTAACTTTTGCTTTTTGTTGGTTTTTTTTTAATTTCGTTTTAAACGAAAGTAAAATTAAATTGTTTTGAAGATCAAACGATCGTCTTATTAGTGTGGGAGATATTCGTATGTCTCGATATAGGATACATTTCATAATTAATTCTTGATAATTTTTTGTTTTTTTAAATTTTGCAGTCACATCTTAAATTTATTTTATTGTCTAATCAAATGTTATCCACATTATTCAAACAGCATTGACTTTCAAGATAGAACAAGTTTTGTATTGGTTTTAAGTAGATGACCGAATTCTGTTATACCGCGAATTTTTTTAATTTAAGGCTGATATTTTTGAATTTTTATAAATTTATTGACTTTCGAATTTCAACTCATAATCCAAACTTTTAAACGGGAAACAAAACACCAAACTGGTACCCGTTAAAATCTTTTTCCTGAATTTAAGTATTTGTAATCCAAATATGATGCATTTCAAAAAACCGACCAGAGTTGATCAATAGAAAGCTTGTTGCCTTCCATCATGACGACATCAGACCACACACATTTGATGAACCGGCAAAAATTGATAGAGGTTGGCTGAGAAGTTCTGATGCATCCTCTGTATAGCACCCTCTGACTACCATTTGTTCGATAATTAATCTGCTTTGTCTTACACAATCTTTAATTTTGACAATTTGAGACCTATCCGATAGATAAGAACCAAACCATTTTAGTGTTACCTACCCCACGAAACTCGCCAAAATAAAGTTTTTGTAGTAACACTGAATAATTGACCATTACAAATGAATTTTTCAAATCCACAAAAACTGATGCAATAAAATGTAACCTTCTACCTATTCAAAAAGTTCATAAATTCCAGCAATGTGCATTTTCAGTTCTTATAGATTTCTTGAAACCGCAAACTGCTTCAGTTGTAGAAAACTTCGGGTGTTTAATCATTTTTTGAATGGTCTGAATTTTGTGACCTAACTCAACAGTTTTGATTACGCTTTCTTCGATTTTCCGATTATCAAAAAAAAAAGTATTTTTATCAATGTAATATTTTAGTAACTGGATAAAATAATTATATGCATTTAATTGCGAATAAACAGAGAACGATTTTTCAATATCCAAGTCAAAGAATAATTTAGAGAAATTCAACTTGCTAAACTTCTGTTTCTTTAAATGAGCAACGTTTGGGAGACAAAATTGAAATAGAAGCCATAGAATGGTCAGTAATACGAAGATCATGAACATCAAATTCTTACACAAAATTAAATCTAATGCCATGTCTTAGTAAAACATGATCTTAACAAGTATTAAATAATTTATTTATCAGAGACTTTAACCCGTGCGAAGCCATCATAAAGAATGATCAGATTTTTAGTTGTATTCACTCTCAAGATTTTATTAAAATCTTCAACAAAAAATTACGTTGACACAGAATGAAAGTTATAGGGACAAAAAATTGAGAACAAATCACCACTAAATTTAACGTTAAACTGAACAATATCAGCACTATAGTAATACTAATATTATAAATGTTATCAAACTTAATACCCTCATTTAAATACACTACTACGCCACCGGCTCTATATGTTGAGTTACTATCCAGCTCGAAGTCATTAATCCCAACCTCGGCTAATAAAATATTTTGCGGCAGCACATCAAGAACAGCTACATAATATCAGCTAAAAATATATCAACATTTTTTCGTAAACTTCTAATATTCCAATAAACTTCTGCTATAATTATCTGGTGGCCGGTAGTCGGTAAATTCGGATCAACTTCTAAAAATAAAGCCCCACATCTTCATACTACACAGTACACACTGACTCAATTTGAATATCAAATCTAAGTTGATTTTTTTTTGTAAAAATTTTAAACTGAAATAAAGAAAAATGAAAATTCAAGAAAATTAGTTACGAAAACTGAAAGCAAAAACGGTTTACTTTCCTTAATACAAAATTGCAAAATCCGGGTAATTTGAATTCATTTTGTTCTAATGTTCAATACTGCCGGTATATCACTTCATATGAATGTAGTGCTGGATCAGGTAAACTTTTATGTTGAGTTGCAGTATTTATTCCATGGTATATCGAATTTTATCCAAAACACTTTATGATTGTATGATCAATGGTTTAGAAATTTCATTCATTTTCCAGAATATGTTGTTATTTTTCATTCAGACATATTAATAACGTTTTTATGTTAGTTTCTTATTATTAAATGCATCAGCTTATTCATGTGCTGGCTATATTTTTGATATTTTGCGTGATAATAATAAGTAGATCACAATCTAATAAAACTACCCATTACATAAACAGACTCAATTTTCATTAATTTCATTTTCCATTGCTTTTGCACTTTAAATTCATTTTTCTCAAAATGGGATTTATGTTGGTTATACCCCGTGGGCTCTAGACTCCTCATATGTAAGATGTGTATGGTTGAATTTAGCATTTTTAATTCAAAGAAATTCATATGGTAAATTGGATTGTACATATCGCACAACGCGTGGAATAAAACGATAAGTCAAAAACGTTGATTTTCAGGAGAACGCTTTTTAGTTTTTTAACCAGAACTTTGTGATCACATGTTTAACCAAGAATATTGTATAATGAAAATAGTTCATTTCTTCTGACAATTTCGGAATTCATTTAAAAAATCTAAAAACATAGTTTAAACAGGTAAACGCGTTACTCGTCGTGTACAATTTTATTAAAACAATATTGTAAGTAATAGTTATAGTTTTTTGACTGAGAAAATTTTGAATTCTTAAATTTTAAGTCGAGTTGTAGTTTTTATAAGAAAAATTAAGTTTTTTTTTACTATTGTAACTCTACATAACGCAGTATTGCAATAGAGGAGAAATTGCACACCGCATGCAAGATAACGATACGTACTACTTATCGCGTTATTGCATGATTGCATTTTTATATAGTTCAGAGAGAGCAGTATATTCCAGTTTAACTCATTTTTTAAAACGGGTCTTCCCGAGGGATGCTGTATATCTTTCCAATAATACGATAAGTCTACTATAACTTGACTTACAGTTTGCTTGATTGAAAAAATTACTTCGGTCTAAAAAGACCAAAGTATGTATTGAAATCCTGTCAAAAACGACGAAAAATTTGGTTGGTCCAAGACCACTTTTCTCGACGTTTTGAAAGTCCCTGAGCCTGAAAATGCAAAAAAAAAAAAAATGTCCGTCCGTCTGTCTGGATGTCTTTGTGTCTGGATGTCTGGATACCCATGGTAAATATCTCGAGAACAGCTTATCCGATTTGGATTTTTTTTTTGCCAATCTGTTTCTATGGTCAGGGCGGAAATTTGAAAAGCTTTTGGAGACTGTACGTCAAGGGGGTGGGATACCTGCCATACGAATTAACCCAAAATACCTGCTTTTATAAATATTTACGATTTTTTTATATATCGACGGCAACAATGCATTACCGTGTATCTACGTTTTCGTCAATTTACAGGAGATGAAAAAAACGTTTTATTTAAATAAAATTATGTTGAAAAAAATAGCTTTAACATTTTTGTTTAAATGAGAACAATTCAAACAAATTAATTTAATAAAATTTTAAAATTATTTGGTATTTAATTTACATATAAAACTGTAGATACACATTAATGAACCAAGAATTTTGAAACGCATTTTCGTGTATCTACAAAATCTATGAGCAAAACTATGGATTTTGGTGTAATTTGTTAATTCAAATTAAAGGTATTAAAATTCAATTATAGTTTTACAAAATAAAAATATATTTCATAGATTTTCATGCATTAAAATGCATTACGATATCTCTTAAAATTAAAAATAAATAACATTTCAATGGTTAACGTTAAACAATAAGTAAATGTAAATCAGGTTTTGGTAATTATTCAGTCTCAAAATTAATCTTGATTATGAGGTAGGTTATCATAAAAAGGCCAAAAATTTTGATGAATATGTACCTTCTTGTTGTTTTTCCTGGTTAAAAATAATTTAGGAAAATCCGCAGTTTTCTTAATAACTTGCTTTTTAGGCCGCGTAGGTAATTCGACTAATTCGTCGTCGAAATAGATTTTGCAAGCAATTAAACCTCGTGGACTGTATTGCAGTTGGCGCAAATTAGTCACAACGTTATGGCGGCCCGGGCGAATGGATGGATACATTTTAAACACTGAAAAATCTTGGAAAAAGCTAAAATCCGAAGCAAAAACTTTGTAAGGAAATGGTTTCTGCCTCGCTTCGACGGTAATCATTTGGGATTTCAATTTTTTTTTTTCTTTAGCTTTTGCTCTATCTTGGCATGTACACTATCGCATTCCATATGCGTGTGACCTATAACCAAATATTTCTGAATTATGGTTGTGTCATATTCAATGGCCAATGTTAATAAAAGAGCAATTGAAACCATCGCGTTTCTATTCTGATACGTACAGCCATCGGAATAAATAATTATAGGTAGCCTATCATTGTCTTTAAAAAAAGTATCTTTTAGATATTTTATTAAAAGCGAAGCAAAAACCGATGCTTGTAAATCAGATGTAGTTTCGTCAAACCAATTGCACACGACGTCTCTTGTTACTTTATTGTAGATAGTAAAGTTGTGACAGGTAAGTTTAGTTTTAAAGTAGGTACTGCTGAAATTTAGCATTGGACAGATTTTTACCGCCTGCAGGTCAATATATATCAGGTGACAAAGCCCATTCATTGCATGATCGTTGTCTTTTTCCTTTTCTTGTTGTGCCCTATTTTTTTCTACAATATGAATTTGATAAGCTTCGTTTTACAAATTTCCCGTTTCGTGCTGTACACAAGTATCGCATCGATCCTTTAAAGGTGTAAACAAGGCTAAGTTTTTATTGGCAAACTCTGCAAGAAATTTTGTTTTTGACACTCGTTTCTTTCCAGAAGAAAGGCAATGACTTGAGTATTCAGTATAAAGAGACGATTTGGTTTCGAACTTTTGCTCAAGATAAAGCTTTTTGGTCTCTTTTCTGCAATAATGGCTGGGTAACTTGTTGAGCGAATCTAAAAATTCACACATAAATTGGTTATCCTCAGTAGTGACTCTAGTTGAAATCGTTTTCTTAAGCTGGGTTATAATCCCATATTGTGATTCACGAACACATTTTGAAACAAGGGTTGGCTTTATACCGAAAGTAGATAAGAACATTTTCTTACACACTTGAATGTCTGAACCGTTTACATTATAATTTTGTATTTCAGGGAAAAGCTACGGAACATTTTTACTCGATCGATCTCGCTTACAGCTCCGCAATGCTCCATAAAGTTCGTAAATTTTTTACAAGTTTGTACTGTACATTTCGGCCCAATCTGTCGTCCTTCCTCCAAGGTATTTTTTCCCAAGCATTCGATTTATTTGCTGGGCTAGTCTATTTTTATTTTTTCGTTTTGAATTCGTGTTAAGTGAGTCTTCGTTGTCATGCTCGGTTGACTCCATTAGACTAGAGACAGATTCGTTCGAAACATCCGATTCTTCGGAATGGTAATCTGCTTTTTCAGAAGTGCTCTCAGATTGCATGTCATGTGATGCATTCGAAACATTATTTGAATTTACGCGTTATTTTCATTTGGTACATGATCCATTTCATTTGAAATTTCAAACACGTACGGCTCCTTTCTTGTTAAGGCAGCGGCCTGCGATTGTGCGAGAAAATTATCCGTTCCCAACTGTATTTCATTTTCATAAATGAAGTCTGCGTCATCTATATTAAACGGTTGTAGATCGTCTGTTGGCAATTCATTTGCTGATGTAACGTATTGTGCCAAATGTTCGGTTTGCACAACTGATTGAGATTGAGGCATTACAACAACCGATTGACAACATATTTCAGTGAATATTGGTTGTTTTTGTTGTCGCGCTTTTAATTTCTCCAAAGCTAATTTAACTAAAAGCTTTCCTCGATCTCCCATAATAATGCTTGGAATTTATGCGTGAAATTGCAATATTTAAATTTCCAAACAATTTTGTCTATCTGCAAATAAAAATAAACAATTTATAAATTCATTTTCGTTTATCTACAGATCATTTTTAAATTATGTGTTTTAGTTAAAATATAATTATTTTTAAAAACAATATTATATTTTATATTCAATAAACAATTAAATTATATAAAAAAACACAATTTATAATAAAATATTTCTTAATTATAAAAGCATTAAAGGTAAAATTTACCTCACATCTAACACCAACTACAAAATACTGCAGATACACGATAATGCACACACAAAATCAAATAATTATGAATGAAAAATCATTTTGCCGCCTTTTTTTATGTCAGAAACCCATATAACCGAAATATTTCTATCCGAAATCATTATAAACTCATTTTGACGATTTTTGTAGATACATGCGGTTATGCATTATTGCCGTCGATATGCTGGTTTGATTATTGAATTGGGCGTTGAATTTGGAATTGATTTGAAGGTTAAGTTAGGGGTCAATTTGCGGGTTGAGTTGAAGTTGAGTTGGTGTTGCATAGGATGTGGTGAGTAGATAACAAATTATTTATATGATGGAACTTGCCAATTTATCAATCGATTATTATGAATTTTGGCATGTGCGTTGTAAATGGGATTCTTAACTGATTTTTGGTTAAAGTTATGGAATATGGTCAGTTACACGGTTAGAAATATCAGTATAATTTTGTATACTACTTTCGGTATAAAGTTCTAGAATACGATTTTTCGTGTTACATTGGATGCCTGTACCCTTGTTTCTGAAGCTTTTGACCTGTTTGGCTGTTGTTGTATAAGTGAATATATGTTGGTTAAAATAGAAATCAGTACTGTCAAAACTGTCATACCAACTTTATGACCCAGGTGACAGGTGAATGCTATCTCCATTTAAAATACCAAAGACCGAAGCTCTGATCACCTAGTGAGTTTTCAGCCCTTTATATTTGTATTCTTAATATCGTATTTCTAATTATCGTTTTCTTAGAAGGCAAATAATTTTTATATGCTACTGTAAGTATAAGCAGAGCCTCCAGTATCGACTGTATTTTTTACTAAGCTTAAAATAAGGTACAAACAATTTTTTCTTTAATATGAAACTATATGGAAAAACGGTTATTTTCATTTACAGTTTTAGTTTATTAGAAATGTGAGCTTTTGTTTTGTTTTTATATGAAAATGTTCATGAAACATGTACTATTATTTGATTGAAAAATCGAGTCTTGAAAATGTTTATTTCTTGGTGAAAATCGTCATGAAAAATAAGATACTTTTGAACTTTTAAACATTGTTGTTTTTGTAATACACGTCATCAACATAACTCGAAATTTATAAACAGTACAATAATCATCTCTTTCATTGCCTCCATTCAAATTTGAATTCGAATATGTTTCTATAGTTATTTTGAATTTGCAAAGCATGCTAGATTGTTTTGATTTTTTGTTTTCTTCGCACTCATTTTATTGATTTATTTTTTTCTGTTTCCTCTTTCTGATTTATTTTAGTTTAATTGTTGAGCGGAGGCGTGTTGTCTTGTTCTTTTTATTGGTTTTAGATGTGGATATATGGTGACGTCATTAAACAAAATTGTCTCTTTTTAATACACATTGTTGTTGTTGTTGAATGTTTTTCAATTTAATGGGCCAGATACTCGATACTCTAGCAATTCGCAACTCTGTAAATATGGCGGATTTGCTAATCGAAAATTTGCTTGCGTAAACTACTCGATTATTTAAGCAAAGTAAAATATATTTTTGTATTCAGCACAAACGTTAAAGTGCATTAAAGTAGGCCATTTTCTGAAATTCAGAAACAAATTGGATTGCTAAATTATCGTGTATAACATGTCTAGCAAATTCGCAAAAAATAACTGCTTATCTGCTTATCTGAGTATCGAGTATCTAGCCCAATATCCCTTATTTACTTTTGATTATTGCTGAAAAATTGGCAAATTTGAGAATCTGTGTTTCAAATGAGTAAGACATTGAGTTGTTTGTTAGCATCAATTCATGTTTTATATTCAATCGGAATCACATTTTTTCATACTAACACTATGAAGATAAATGAGTTTTTAGTGTTTCTATATCCCTTATTTTAAGTTCATTTTTCAAATGCCGGCTCTATTCACATCAAGATGGTACTGGTATAAGTTACCGCTGTTTATGTGGCAAATAATTTTACGTTTCGATAACTATAATTACTACTTACAATACTGTTTTATTGGAAAATATTTGCAAGTAGGCATCGTAAGTCTTGTTATACACTGCGCCAATGAAGGACTTTCCCAATATCGATTTTAGTTCATTTGTCCCCACGCTTGGGCAGCGCTGACTACTTTTTTTTTTACATGCAAAAACACGTAAAATCATGTTTACAAATATAAGTTTCTTGTCTAAATTAGTGGATGTCCCCCTACTTTTTTTTATGATTAATAAAGATGAGTATGTTGCGATTAATAATAAATATCAAATTTTAAAATTAATTTAGTCGAAGTTAATAATTTAATGATACATTCAAGACACATTTTGACCATATAAAACTACATACGAAATATTTTAGCCGCCAGTCAGCAAGCGTTGCAATTATATTTGGGAAAATCACTAATTAAAAAACGGAACAGAAATTTTCTTCGAAAAAATACCCAGATTTAAACGCTTGTATCTTGGTGAAAAAACACCTTTCATAAAAAAATTTTTTGTTTCTAGTTAAAGGAAATTTTGTTTTCTTTTCGATACCGGAACCCGTTTTATTTTCGTTTGTTTTTTTATGACTTTTTTGAGTAAAACAAACTCCTAAGACATCTCCTATAAAAAAAACTTGCTGCTGTTTGAAACTGTAAACAAACATGCTCGATATTTCATTCAAAAATCCAAATCGGCCATTTTATAGAGAATTTAGAAACCTTGCAAAATGATACTAGGAAAATTTCTGTGCGGCCACTCCTTGTGTTCATTTCGAGTTATTGCGCTCATCTAGCAATTTTTCTTTCAAATACAAATTTTTATATATCTAGTAAAATTCAAGTTTGTTGGAGTGTAACCCACTGGTTAGGCCCATAATCAATTAAACCTATTTACTAATTTTAGTTTGGTAAGTTCACTAGGTCAAGTGGCCTCGTTCTTTGGAGTCTTCTTTCAACGACAGGGTTATCTATCATATGGCGAATATAGGGGTTTCCATGTTCATGGAGCCTTATTTTGTAAGTTGTTGCGGCATGCATTTTTATTTCCTCTCTGATGTATTCCATCCGTAGGTCCATGTGAAGGTCTTCATTTCTTGCGTACCACGGAGCATTGACGATGCTACGAAGAACCTTGTTTTGAAACGTCTGTATCATTTTGGCGTTTGTTTGCTTGGTACATCTCCAGAGTTGTATACCGTAGGTCCATATCGGCTTCAAAATGTTCCGATATAGCAGCAGCTTATTGTGAATTGTAAGCTCAGAGCCTCTACCTATGAGCCAATACATAATTTTGACATGCTCTCTCCACTTGAGCTTGGCATCGAGGGTCATGCCAAGGTATTTAGCTGTAAGCACCGGACATGAGCATAGGAAGTGTTCCGAAGTCTCCTGCTCCTCTTCATCCATGCAACTTCTACAAAAGTCATTCGACTGTATCCCCAGCCTTCTCGCATGCTCCCCAAAAAGGCAGTGACCTGTCATTATCCTTACGACCCATCCTATTTCTTGTCTTCCCAGGGATATTAATACCTTGGAGCGCCGCAAGTCCAGTTTTGGCCAAACCTGCCTTGCTACCCTGCACGTGAGAGTGTTGATCCACCTCTCATTTGTCAAGGCGATTGCCTTTTTACTGAGCGCCCATTTCAGCACTGCCTTAGGCCTCCCCAGACCTACCATTTCCGGCTGCATCTGGAGAGTCGTACCCAGGGGCGTAGCGTCTTTGGAAGCACTGATTTCCTTTACTTCTACAATTCGAAGGCGATCTTATTAATAGGATTTTTAAATTTACAAATTTACAACAACTAACAAAATCTATTTCTAAAAAAAAATAATATTTCCCCTTAAAAAAAAGTAAAAAATACATCCATACATAAATATTCCTTTTAAACTAAAGCGTAAAATAAAATAAAATTTCTGAAGGGAACTAAAATAAAATTTGATTATTTCTCTATGAAATATACACTGAAGGAAATTCTCTTCATCTGTATTATCTTCTATTTTCTGATTTTTTTTCGATCACTTTACGTTCAACATAAAGTTGATGGTTCCCTCACACAAAGTATTAGCACAGAGAAATATATACAGAGAAGTAAAGTTCATACTACTCTCATGTATATGAATGATATTACTTACAATTTTCGTACTGTAGCCAGAAGTAACACCCGAGAACGAGAGGTTTATATCGTTTACTTTATAATGTTTCCTCTTTCTACTTTCATACAATAAAAATGCAATCGTGCTTGCGGTCGTATGATCGTATTTTCTAAATACATAAATAAAATACATTTGTTCTACTTTATCTCATGTTTTCATGTATAGCTATAACCATTTCAAACATTTCTTTTTAAAATCCAAGAACAATTTTATATTTGTTAATTGTTGCTGTTGGTACATTTAACGTTTTCATAAATTTCGGGGTATTTAATACAATAATATTTTAATTTAGACAATCACAAAACCATTTCAACAAGTTTATTTAAAAAATAATTATTATCCAAACAAAAGGTAAATTCATTATTTGTAATAGATTGATAATAAATTAATATATTATACATATCAATGTTTTAATTTATGTGAAGAAATGTACCAACTTTCTTCTCGATTTTTGTATGATTCCCATTTAATAACAGTGTGTGTGTGCTTCGTTCACAAGGGTTCGTTTGTTTTATGATATCTGTTTTATACCGCAAGGCTTGAAGAAGATAGACATTTTGTGTACCATACACTTTTTTAGTAGGGATTTTCCATTCATAATGATTCATTATGTACCTGTATGATGTAACAAAAATCATTTCCCATACATTTTTGAAATCAACATTTGTATTTTATTTTGGAATCTATCTTTTATTTTTGTTTATGTGTACATATTTAGAAAATTTGTTTGTATTTTAGCATTGCTTAAACGTACATTCATCTAGCCATATTATGTACATTTATGTGACCTTGGAAAAAGAAATATTTCTGGTTTTTAATTTTTATTTCTATTTTGACGAATTTATTAATGATGATGAGATTGGCTCTCAAAAACCAAGGGACGTCGAGAAGTAACCTTCTTACTTTTGTTTTTAAAACAATTAAGGATCTTTAATTTTGATGGCCAATCTAGAGGGACGGTTTCTGTTTGCAGTTACATAATCAATTTAATAATTTTCCTTGTATTTTTGAGTAAAATTGATTTTTTTAAAGAGGTGTTTTTTAAGGATTCGGGTTTTTAATTTATTTAGAATAATAATTCTGGGCTCAAAAGGTACACCATCTTACATCGAATTAAGCTGTTTTATCTTTTAAACCCTCGTCAGGCGGCATAGGTACAATTGTACCTTTTCGCGATTTTTAAATTGCGGTAACTTTTTTTGTATAAGCCATAGAGTATGGAACTTTTGTAAGATTTATCCATTTTTAGTCTAGATCATAAAAAAATGCATAAAGGGAGGAATGCTTTCAGGAAGGAATACATACAGAGAGTCTGTTAACGTTGTAAAATTATGCCGTCGGACGAGGGTTAAGTATTCGACGTTTTCTATCTCTCATCTAACCTCACCAAATTTGATTTAAATGGTAAAGACTTGTGGCTAAAGGCTTTGGTCGCAAGCCTTAGCAACTGTAGTCGGCATAAGTGAAAAATGAATATAGCATACAACTTTTTCTAACTCTCTAGAAAAATTATGAAATTTGAAATAAGCTGTTTTACCTTTTGACCACAGAATTTATGAGACTTTTTTTCACTTCAAATTGAACCTTTAGCAAATTATTTGTAGGTATGTATGTATGTCTAATTAAGATGAAACTTATCTATTTTTTCACTGATGTTAATTCAATTTGACATCCGCCTTGGAAATAAATGATTTTTGGTAAAGTTCTGGAATATCGCCAATTAGGATAGAACTTGGCTATTCTTTAACCGATTATAAAGAAATTTGACATGTGCGTTGGAAGTGTATGATGTAACTTGCCTATTTCTCAACCGATTACGATGAAATTTGATAAGAACACTGGAAATGAAATTCTAAAATATAAAGGGCTGAAACCTCACAAGGTGATCAGAACTTCGGTCTTTGATTTTTTCAATTAGGATTGCATTCACCTGTCATCTGTGTCATAAAGTTGGTGTGACAGTTTTGACAGTACCGATTTCTATTTTAACTAACATATATTTACTTATACATACAACAACAGCCAAACAGGTCAAAAGCTTTAGTAGCAGGTGTACAGGCATCCAATATAACACGAAAACTCGTATTTTAGAACTTTATACCGAAAGTAGTATACAAAATTATACTGATATTTCTAACCGTGTAACTGACAATATTCTAGAACTTTAACCAAAAATCATTTTAGAATCCCATTTACAACGCACATGTCAAATTTCATCATAGTCGGGTAAGGAATAACCAAGTACCATTGTTGATGGAGCACAATGGATGTATTTTATTTTCTCCTTGAAAGTCGAAAATTCCAATAGTGCATTTGTTCCACGTTATTTTATGGATTAGTGGACTGTATGTGTATTTAGAAAACGATGAAATTTTTGCTCCAAATAAACAAAGACGGAATTAAATACAATTAGAATTTTATTTTAAATATAATAAATGCAAATTTTATAATTTTTGATTTTTTATGTTTTCACTTGGAGTTTTACAATCGTAATCTAAATTAAGAGCTTAAACAACATTATTAAAATATAAGTACATGTAAACATATTTAGCCTGAATGTTGGCTGAATGAAATAGATACAAATATTTAAGTTAATTCATAAAAAAGTAACAACGGTAACCTCAAAACATTGGATACAATAATATTGGTAAGGTAAATGTATTTTACATAATTTTCTTAATTTTAATTTTAATTGATTAATTTAACTATTTTAATATTTTAGAATGTTCAATAGACTTTGTGAGCTGACAATTATTTTACATAACAAGATAAGTATTTTAGTATTTAATAGAATTTGAAAAATGAACAATTCAGTAATTATAATTATGTTGACATTTTATTTTAGTTGATCCGGCTACTCTGGAGATGTTATCCAGCTGTTCAACATACACCCCCCTTTGAACGAACTGGTTCAAAATGATAATTCATGGATGGAAAAGGGGAATATTTGAATTTGATGTGTTATTGTGGCGGTGTCCTGAGTGATTTGTTGCTTGTAGAATTAATTTTTTGTTAATTTTGTGGATTTGTTTTGTAATGTTTTTTTTGGAAATCTGGATAATCACGGCGAAGTTTAGTGTTGATCTTCATCTGACTTCTCTGACGAAATTGGTAAAAGACAAAGTTTATGGATCGGACGTTTGAATTCGTTGTTGCCGGATTTTAAAGTAACCACTCTGATCAAACCATCAGAACCAGGATGAATCTCTATGACCCTTGCAAGCGGCCAGTGGTTGACAGGCAAGTTTTTGTCTTTTATTAAGACAACATCGTTTGTCTGGATTGATGATTTTCTGGTCCGCCATTTGGATCTTTGCTGCAGCGAAGTGAGATATTCTGTATACCACCTATTCCAGAAGTGTTGACCCATTTGTTGGACGAGCTGCCACCGAGATAGATGTGATTCTTTTAGATGCGTAATATTCACTTCAGGAATTTTAGTATATGGATGTCCGATTAGGAAGTGTGATGGTGTAAGTGGATCGATGTCCGTGTCGTTTATGACACAGAGGGGTCGTGAATTAAGAATTCCCTCTATTTCAGCAAGAAGAGTGTTCATTTCCTCGAGCGTCAATATGTTTTTTCCTATGACCCTCTTGATGTGAAATTTCGTAGACTTAATAGCTGCTTCCTACAATCCGCCAAAATGGGGAGAGCTCGGTGGAATGAAATTCCATGTAATGCGATTTCTGGAAAGAAAACTTGATAAATTATTGGAATCTTTTATAAGTTTGTTGAAGTTTTCTCTCAGTTTGTAGTCAGCACCAACGAAATTTGTACCGTTGTCACTATGCAATTCGAGGCAAACCCCGCGTCTTGCGGTGAACCTTTTCAACGACGCTAGAAATGCATCACTGGACAATTCGCTGACAAGTTCCAAATGGACAGCCTTTGTACTCAAGCATATAAAAAGGCATATATATGCTTTATAGGTTTTCTGCCCTCGTCCTTTCGCGAGATGAATTGGGATCGGCCCGGCATAATCTACTCCAGTTTTCAAAAATGGGCGTATTAATTCCACTCGAGATCTCGGCAGGCTACCCATTAATTGTTCTTCACAGTGTGCCTTAAACTTTGTACACGTAACACATTTTTTTACGACTTCTTTGGCTTTAGTTTTTCCGTTTGGTATCCAGTATTCTTGTCGGCTGATAGAAAGAAGAAGCGTTGGGCCAGCATGTTTGTTGTTTAGATGAAAATCTCGAAGAATCAAAGTGGCAATTCTGGATCGTAAATTGACAATGATAGGGTGTTTAGTAGAATATGGAGCTAGACTATTATGGAGCCTACCCCCAACACGAATTAGCCCGAAATCATACAGGAACGGATCTAGAGACCTTAGGTTACTGGTTTTACTGACCATTTCTTTACATTGCAATGCTGCGAGTTCATCTTTATAAAATTTAGATTGCTCATATTTACAAATGAGGTGTACGACGTGAAATAGTTCTTCTCTCCGAAGAAAGATCCCGCATCTGTTCTGGAATCTTTGGGTTTTGCTGCGTTGCCAATAAATCTAAAGATGTAGCACATCACTCTTTGTAGTTTAATGAATGATGAAAATTTGTTAATCATTTCGTCGAACCATTCATTTGCATTTGATCGGATAATAGTGAATGTAAATATTTTATTGGAGGTTTCCTCTTCGTGTCCGTAGTTTTTATTTTGAGGTGGCCATGATTCGGTTGATTGATACAGCCAGTTGGGTCCATTCCACCATAGGGAATGTGATTCGAGTTCACTAGGTAATAAACCGCGAGAAGCGCTATCCGCTGGATTTTCCGCTGATGGAACATGTCGCCAATGTTCCCTTGGAAGCGATGAAATGATTTCAGAAGTGCGATTACCTATGAATGTGCTCCAACGTCTTGGGTGACTGGATAACCAGTCAAGTACGATTTGGGAATCAGTCCAGGCGTAAGTGTTGTTGATTTTTAAGCTGGACTCCTTCTTAACTAATTTTATGAGATTAGTCAATAATACTGCTGCACATAATTCAAGGCGAGGAAGCGTTTGCTGTTTGATGGGCGCTACTTTTGTTTTAGCGGAAATTAATTGCAAATTTATGTTGCCATCTACACTCTTCGACCTGAAGAACACCACAGCTGCGTACGCAGATTGACTTGCATCACAGAAGCCGTGCAGATCTATGATAGAACTATTAGTCATGTTTATAAATCTGGGGATGCAAATGCTTTTGATCATTTTTAAATTGTTCCTTATATTTGACCATATAATCTGCTTGTCATTCGGGAGTGGATCGTCCCAAGCTAAATTGTTTGCCCAAAGCGTCTGCATAAATATTTTGAATGTTATGACGACGGGAGCCAGCCAACCTAAAGGATCAAACAGCCGACTTGCTTCAGAAAGGACTGTTCTTTTTGTGAAATTAGTTGAGTCTGGCAGTTGGGACGTGAACATGAAGCAGTCGATTCTCGGATTCCAATTTATGCCCAAAACTTTCACGGATTCTGCGTATTGTGTCGTATATTCTTCGATGTTTTTATTACTTGTTTGTTGATGATCACCAGAAATTTTGCTTAATACGTTATCGCTGTTACATTTCCACTTCCTGAGATGGAAACCGTATTTGGGTAGTATTTCGTTGACTTCTTCTATCAATTTTATTGCGTGGTCTTCATCATCCGCCCCGGTCATCAAATCGTCTACGTATATATCATTGGCTATGACATCTGCAGCATTAGGTGAGGAATTTTGGTTATCTTCTGCTATTTGCTTAACCGCTCTTGTTGCTAGAAATGAAGCAGATGCTAAACCATAGGTAACTGTCAATAAACGGAAGTGTCGGATCGGTTTAGATGGATCAGAGCGATAAACAATTTTTTGAAAATTTGTGTCATTTGGAGATACACACACCTGGCGGTACATCTTTTCGACATCAGCAGAAAACGCTACCTTGTGCTCTCTGAACCGCAGAATGATTGCATACAAACTTGATTGAACTGTTGGACCAATCGCCAAACAATCATTTAGAGAAAGGCCTGAGCTGGATTTGGCGGATCCATCAAATGCGACTCTCATCTTACTGGTTGAGCTAGAAGATTTAATCACGCCATGATGTGGTAAATAAAAGTCGTTTTCCGATGGCTTTGGCGGAGAAGTCTCAATCATGTGATTTAATTCTTGGTATTCGGTCATGAATGCGTGGTATAATTTTGCGAAAATTGGATCATGAATAAAGCGGCATTCCATTCCTCGAAACCTCTGTATTGCTGAGGCTAACGAGTTGCCTAATTGAGTGGGTGACTGCTTAAAAGGAAGTTTAACGATGAATCGGCCTTCTGAGTTCCTTTGCAGATTTTTAGAGAAGTGATTTTCGCAAAATGATTCTTCTGGTGAGAGAATTTTTTGTTCGTAATCAAGAGACTCTAACTCCCAGAACCTTCTTAAACTTTGATCAATGTTAACCATTTCCTTTTCAATATTTGTCTGAATTGACAATGAAACTAGCTGGTGGTCTTTGGGGGGACTGGATTGTCCCGATACAATCCAACCGAATATGGAGTCTTGTAGAATAGGTTCATTAGGACTGGTTCTGATCTGGCCATTTTTGATAAGGCTGAAGAAATAGTCAGCTCCTATTAGCAAATCAATGTTGCTTCGCTTGTTGAATTGAGGATCAGCTAATTTGATTCCTGCGAATAATTTCGGATCGATGTTGAAATTCTGTGGTGGTATTGGGCTTGTAATTTTGGATAATACAAGCGCTTCGATGGAGAGTCCAGGGGCGAGTTCTGTTCGAATGTTTACTGTAACTACACCTTTTGAGATTCCACAGCTAGTCTGACCTAAGCCATTAATTGATACTCGTGCATTCTGCTTTTTTAACTGAAGACGTTTGGCACAGGACTCTGTTATGAAGCTGACCTGTGATCCAGAGTCCAACAAGGCTCGGCAGGGTATAATTTTTCCTGAGTTGTCGACAGCACTTACGATTGCAGTTGGAAGTATTGCAATAACATGTGAGCTATTCGCATGAAGTGTGGTGATATCAGCTGATGAAGTAGTAGGCTTAGGTAAAGGCGATTCAATTGATGCTTCCTCCTGATGTAATAAAGTGTTATGCTTTTTTCCACATTTTTGGCAACGGCGTTTCGATAGACACTTGAAAATAGGATGATTGCTTCCAAGACAATTCATACATCTGTTACTCTTTTTTATAAACTCCTTGCGTCCTTCTACATTTAAAGAGTTAAAATCTTTGCAATAAAATATGGAGTGCCCTTTGTCCTGGCACATTGCACATTGGAATTTGGTGGCTGATTGCGTCGCGGTGTTACATTCTATTGCTTCTGATTCAGCCGAAGAGACGTGACTTCTAACTTCATTTTTCGGAATAACTCGCTTTGATGTAATCAAAGACTCAAGTGTAGCTATACGTCGACTCAAAAATTTGAGAAACTCAGGAAAATCTGGATTGTCAATGTCCGCTGAATGCTCTGCCCAAAGTGTTTTTGACTTTTCGTCCAACTTCTGCATGAGTATGTAAATAAGCCATGGATCTCTGGTTTCAGCTACCTCACCAAGCGCATGTAGACCGCGAATTACCTCATCAGAGGTGTCCAGTAAACGCTTGATGTTGTTTGCATTGGAATTGATGATCGATGGCTGTTCAACGAATGTTCGGATAAAAGTATTGATGATAAACTTCTTTCGGTCATATCTTTCCTTTAGCTTGTTAAGGGCGCCAATGTAATTGCCCTCAGTAACAGTTATGTGTCGGAGTAACACAGCAGCTTCTCCCCGAAGAAGCCCTTTCAAATACTGAAATTTTTGAACAGCATTGAGATTGGGTGACTCATGTATAGTGGTAGTATACATGTCGTAAAATGACTGCCACTCAGAATACTCTCCGGAAAACGAAGGTATATGAATCTTTGGTAATTTAACCTGAGATGGTTCACCAGCTTGAGTTGCGTTGTGTGAAATGTCGAGATTTATCACACCTTGATTAAGATTTTTTGATCGAATTAAACTATTTAGGCAGGAAATGGCGGTATAATAATTTTCCTCGTAAGTATAATCACTTTCTTCTTTAGGATCGGCAGTAAAAATACGAAGCTCCAGCTCAGCAAACTCCTGCATTAACTTCTCCACTCGCTCTAACCGGGTAGTTAATTCAACTACGCTTTTATCGGAACGGGTTTCTCGTGCATATTTAACTAAATTTGTCAATTTAGCTTTATTCGTACTACGTTGTTTTTTGAGACCAGCCAGAAGTTCAGCCATTTTAGATTTTGGATGAAGATTTGAAAAATGAATGCTTTTATTTAACACAAAATGCACACGCGGTAGATTTGCACTTTTAGAATTTTAAATCACTAGATACTGTTATTTTCGAGATAGTAAGTTCACACACGCACTTGAGAAATAATTTACCACTTGTTAATTTTTGGGAAGTTCTTTTATGATCAATATAATAAGGTAAATATTAAGATGGCTACTTATCTCGAAATGTGGTGTAATTTCCTGTATGCAATCCCTCAAATGCTGCTAAAAATGTGATTTAAGTGTAAGATGATATTATTCGCTGGTGAAATGCTGGTATTAAATATGATACGGTTTCGAGCGATCCGGCTCGAAGGACCAATGTTGATGGAGCACAATGGATGTATTTTATTTTCTCCTTGAAAGTCGAAAATTCCAATAGTGCATTTGTTCCACGTTATTTTATGGATTAGTGGACTGTATGTGTATTTAGAAAACGATGAAATTTTTGCTCCAAATAAACAAAGACGGAATTAAATACAATTAGAATTTTATTTTAAATATAATAAATGCAAATTTTATAATTTTTGATTTTTTATGTTTTCACTTGGAGTTTTACAATCGTAATCTAAATTAAGAGCTTAAACAACATTATTAAAATATAAGTACATGTAAACATATTTAGCCTGAATGTTGGCTGAATGAAATAGATACAAATATTTAAGTTAATTCATAAAAAAGTAACAACGGTAACCTCAAAACATTGGATACAATAATATTGGTAAGGTAAATGTATTCTACATAATTTTCTTAATTTTAATTTTAATTGATTAATTTAACTATTTTAATATTTTAGAATGTTCAATAGACTTTGTGAGCTGACAATTATTTTACATAACAAGATAAGTATTTTAGTATTTAATAGAATTTGAAAAATGAACAATTCAGTAATTATAATTATGTTGACATTTTATTTTAGTTGATCCGGCTACTCTGGAGATGTTATCCAGCTGTTCAACAACCATCATACTTGGCCATATTCCAGAATTTCATCCAAAACTCATTTTAGAATCCCATTTCCAATACACAAATCGAACATCAAAATCGGTTGCGAAATTTGCTAGTTTCATCATACTTGGCCATATTCCAGAACTTCATCCAAAAAACATGTTAGAATCCCATTTTCTACACGCATGTCGAATTTCATCAAAATCGGTTGAGAAATGGACAAGTGCCACCTACTTGGCCATATTCCAAAACTTCATCCAAACAACATTTTAGAATCCAATTTTCAACGCACATGTCGAATTTCATCATAATCGGTTGAGAAATGGGCAAGTTCCATCATACTTGGCCATATTCTAGAACTTCATCCAAAATTTGTGTCAGAATCCCATTTCTGACACAGATGTCAAATTTCATAATAATCGGTTGAGAAATGGGCAAGTGCCACCTACTTGGCCATATTCCAGAACTTCATCCAAACAACATTTTAGAATCCCATTTCCAACACACATGTCGAATTTCATCAAAATCGGTTGAGAAATGGGCCACCTACTTTGCCATATTCCAGAACTTCGTCCAAAATTCATTTTGGAATCCCATTTTCAACGAACATGTCGAATTTCATTATAATCGGTTGAGAAATGGGCAAGTTCCATTATACTTGGCCATATTCCGGAACTTCATCCAAAACAATTTTAGAATCCCATTTTCAACGCACATGTGATGAAAAATAGTCAAGTTCCATCATACTTGGCCGATATTCCTAAACTTCAACCAAAAATCATTTTAGATTCCCATTTCCGACACACATATCAAATTTCATAATAATCGGTTCATAAATAGGCAAGCGCAAGTTCCATCATATAAAAAATTTGTTAACTACTCACTACATCCTAATGCAACCCTAACTCAACTCCAACTCAACGTCAAGTTAACCCTCAAATTTACCCTTAACTCAACCTTCAAATCAATTTCCAATTCAATGCCCAATTCAATAATAATCAAACCAGCATACATAAAAACATCGTAAATATTTATGAAACCAAGTATTTTGGGTCAATTCGTATGGCAGGTACCCCACCCTCTTGACGTACAGTCTCCAAAAGCTTTTCAAATTTCCGCCTTGACCATAGAAACAGATTGGCGAAAACAAATTCAAAATCGGACAAGCCGTTCTCGAGATACCATGGGTCCAGACACACAGACATCCAGACAGACGGACGGACATTTTTTTTTTTGCATTTTCAGACTTAAGGACTTTCAAAACGTCGAGAAAAGTGGTTTTGGAATAACCAAATTTTTCGTCATTTGTGACAGGATTTCAATACTTTGGTCTTTTTAGACCGAAGTAAATGATTGTTAGATGAATTTCTGGAATATGGCCAAGTATGATGGAACTTGTATATTTCTCAGCCGATTATGATAAAATTTGATAAATGTAGTGGATAAACTTGTTTCTTTTGATGTCGTAAGCATGTACTCGAATATTCCAGTTTATGAAGCGATACAAATAACATCAAATTTATTACGAAACAGCAATGTTGGAACAAAAACCGTAGATGAGGTTACTAATTTATTAAATGTCATCTCAAAATAAAATTACTTCGAACATGACAGTGAATATTATTTACAGCCAGAAGGTTTGCCAATGGGAAGCCCTCTTTCAGGTACTTTTGGTAATATATACTTAAACCACATTAAGAAGGAATACATTTTAAACACGAAGAACAAACTTCTAAATAATATAATTTACTGGCACAGATATGTTGATGATATCTTAATGCTATTCAGAGGTTTCGTCAGGCAATTGGATCATTTACACCGATATATTAACAACATTCACACAAACATAAAATTCACGCTGGAAGTAGAGTCAGAGAAATCGTTAAATTTTGTAGATTTAACCAACCAAAACATAGACCATAGACACGCATTCAAAATATTCGGAAAAGAAACTCAAACGGATCACACTATTCACAACATATCACATCACCCGTTTCAATATAAAATCGCAGCTTATCGTCATATGCTTCATCGTCTCAACCATATCCCGATGACTGCCAGTGATTATGAAGATGAATACAATACGATACAATATATCGCCAACAATAATGGATACCCGGAAAATATGATCTACAATTTAAATGCCAAGTCATACACTGAGTTAATCATATTACACAGGCTGCAAAAGAGAAATATAATGGACCGGTACGAAGAGTTGGAAATTTTTAAACATCGCAACAACACACTGATTTTAAACGAAAACCTAAATACAAAAACAAATAGATTGTACGACAGGGTAACAGAAATGAATTATTAGAACAACAACCGCGAAAAGCAACAAAATACAACAAACAACAAAAACAATTTCTAGTAGTTTGCAAAAAATTGACAAAGAGCGAAGCTCAAAACTAGGTAGTATTTTGGAAATAAAACACATAAAATAATAACACAATAAAAAAATTAAAAACTATTTAAATTATTAAATAAAATATAAAATTTAATTATAAATGTAGTGGAATGGAAATGGGATTCTAAAATGATTTTTAGTTGGAGTTCTGGAATTTAGCCAAGAATGATGGAACTTGCCTATTTCTCAACCGATTATGGTGAACCTAAATAGTAGAACTTGAGTTTGAGGAATGGAATTCCCGGGAATTTAAGAAATTAAAATTATTCCCGTTTCCCGGGAATATTGTGAATATTTCCCGGGAATGCAAAATCCAATTTCAAAACTGCTCAATAAGCTGCATTGAGGCACATAGACGAAATTCTGTTATATGGCCAAATAGGAAGGAGCTTGGCTATTGCTTAACCGATTATGATGACATTTAAGATTTGCGATGGAAATGAGATTCTAAAATAATATTTCTAATTTAATTGTAGAATACTGGAACGTTAGTAGTTTCAATTCTGCGGCACGTGTCCGACACACACACAATTTTTTTTAATCATGGCCAAACTTACCGTTGGGACAGCAATTACTCAGAAAACGCAAGCCAAAGTTTATAGCGAAGGATTGGCGAGAAAAAAATTTTTCTCAACAGCTGCATGTTTGACAGAGACCTCAACAGACAACATTATAGAAGCCATATTGGTAAATTTCCCATAACCTCATCCAAAAATAATTGTTAGGTCAAGGGAAACGTCAAAATTCATCATAATCGGTTACAAATTGCTAAGTTATATTCTTGATAATATTACAGAATTTCATCTAAAAATCATTTTAGAATTTTATTTTCACCGAAAATGTCAAATTTCATTATAATTTGTTAAGAAATAGCCAAGTTCCTACTTGGCCATATTCTAGAACTTTATCCAAAAAATTGTATAGTCCCCATTTCTATCGCATATGTCAAATTCCACTAAAATCCGTTTGAAAATAGGTAAGTTCCATTGTAATTGGCCATATTCCAGAATTTCACCTAAGAATTACTTTAGAATCTCATTTCCAAGGCACATGTCAAATTTCTTTATAATCGGTTAAAGAATAGCCAAGTTCCATCCTAGTTGGCCATACATACACTCTACACTCAAAGAAAAATATAGGTGAGAATCACATTTTTCGAGGTAAATATTACAATTTTTGCGTAAATATACAACACACAAAATTTTTTGTACAATTTAGAAATTTACTAAATATTATACATTTTATAAAAAAAAAATTGTAAAAAATACAAAAAAAAATCTCAAAATAACAAAATACTTTGTAAGATTCCTAAATTCTTTTTTATAAATGACGGAAAATCTTTAACGGTGAATAAACATTTTGTACAATTTACAAAATGAAATAGTTAAATTAAGAGAGAACACTGTGATATTGGTAAAATAAACGTAATTTTTACAAAATGATATTGTCACTTTCAAAACCATTTTTATTAATTATACAAAATGATTTTTATTTTAACAAAATTTGTTTCGTCAATTAAAAAAAAAAATTATGTAAATCACAGAAATGTTTCAAGGTTTTGTAAATATAACAAAATATTTTGTAAGATTCATACCATGGTTTGTGAATATATATATATATATATATATATATACATATATATATATATATATATATATATATATATATATATATATATATATATATATATATATATATGGATATGTATATGTATGTGTATATATATATATATATATATACTTATATATAATTATATATATATATATAATAAATATTATTATTATTAGGCCACTGCAGCGAGTAAAAAAACAAATTATTACTTTTTATTATTCATTAATTCACAGTGTTTCTTTATTTGTATGCTTAATTCAGTTTTCAAAAATTCTCCAGTTTTCTAATAATTTACCTTTATCTAAATTATTAAACTAGATTAATACAAGTATTTAAAAAAATAATAATAATAATAATAATAGTTATTTTTGTAAGTTTCATTCATTTTAATTAACTATGCTAGTACTAATATTAAATAATATGTTACATACATACTTAAAAAACTAAATATAATTTTAATTTCATTATTTCAATCTTTTAATTAAATATTTTACAGCCGGCTTGTTTAAATCATATTTTGTTGTAACCTTATAAAAATAAGTTTGAATAAACATCCAAACTAAAAATGAATGTAATGTATATTTTAAAATAAATAAGAATTATTGCGAATAAAATTTCTATACCTTGAAGGAATGAACATAACTTGTATCTGACGATTGACCCCATCGAAAAAGATAATATGGTTGACGGGTCTGGATGGATTTCTGTTCAGCCATTTCAATTTGAAGTTTTTTCTCCAACACTTCGGCCATTGCACTAACTAGAATAAAGCTGTTTTGTGCGTCTTGAACGTTAAATCGAATATGACCTTTTTTTATGTTTCCATCCGTACTTTCCTTAAAGTTGGCAGTAATACATGATGTAATAAATGAAATAAAGTTGGTCAAGCACCATCTGCGAAAATTTATAAAGGTTTTATTTAGTATAAATAGCGCCTACAATATATAAATATATAACGACGAGTTTAATCTTAGGAATAGTATAGAGGTTAAATTCTGCTTTATAAAATTAGTTTCGGTATTAGATTTATCTAAGTATATTATCAAATTATTCGATTATCTGAGTACATTACTAAATCAAATTATCTTATAAATTGTTAACGGCCTTTCATATAAAGATTTTTAATGCCTGAACAATTTCAATTTTTTTTAATTTTCCACATGCTTGATTATATTTTAAACAAAAAAATTCTCACACAACCTAATGCAATACCAATTTGAAACTTTACGTATTCTTACGTGATTCTTACTTAAATAATTTAATCATATAATATAATAAATATATATGGTGAAAAATACGTGAAATCACAAATTTTTGTAAGTCATATTTGAATTTTATGATTTTTATGTTTTGAATGGGTAGTCTTGATTAAAAAAAAATGTTTAAAATGCTTTGTTTTTTTTGTTGTTGTTGTTGTTAAAGATACAGGGTGTCAAATTTTGAGAAAAATGATATTCATGATGTTGAATTTATGGCAATAAAAAGAAAACTAATTATCCGATTATAATGATTTTGAGCTCATTTTAAAGGTAAGTTAATAGTGATTAATAAAAAAATATAAAAATAGTATGTTGTTTAATTTTTTCTGTTTTAAATTTCCCGCCAAAATGTTCTTTTTCAATTTTCTCAAAAACCCATTTTTTTTTTTTTATTTTTTTTTTTTAATGAATTTGACAATTCATATTTTACAACATATTAAAAAATTGGAACACCGTTATTTTTTGTATTCTTGCAAAATACATTTTAGTATGACAATTTACAAATTTATTATATTTAAACGTATTTTACACGAAAACAAAAAATAACGGTGTTCCAGTTTTTTGATATGTTGTAAAATATTAATTGTCGAATTTAAAAAAAAAAAAAAAAAAAAAAAAAAAAAAAAAAAAAAAAATCAGTTTTTGAGAAAATTGAAAAAAACTGTTTCGGTGGCCATTTTGAAAAATAACAAATGAAAGATGGTACCATTTTTATAATTATTTTATAATCCCTATTCATTTACCTTTAAAATGAGACCAATCCTATAATTTTCGAATAATTAGTTTTCTTTCTATAGCAATAAATACAATACCAAGTCCATTGGATTTTTAAATATTTGACACCCCGTATCTTAAAAAAACAACAACGACAAAAATCACATTTCATAAATTGTTCGTTTTACTCAGTGCTTCACATCCAAAACATAAAAATTATAAAATTCAAACATAACTTCCGGTCACATATAAAGATATGCAATTTCACGTATTTTTCTCCATAGTGAAAAATTTGTCAAATCAAATTGGTTTTGAAGTCATATATGTAGTGTGTCAAATATTTAAAAATTCAACAGACTTGGTATTGTATTTATTGCTATAGAAAGAAAACTAATTATTCGAAAATTATAGGATTGGGCTCATTTTAAAGGTAAATGAATAGGGATTATAAAATAATTATAAAAATGGTACCATCTTTCATTTGTTATTTTTCAAAATGGCCACCGAAACAGTTTTTTTCAATTTTCTCAAAAACTGATTTTTTTTTTTTTTTTTTTTTTAAGAATTCGACAATTAATATTTTACAACATATCAAAAAACTGGAACACCGTTATTTTTTGTTTTCGTGTAAAATACGTTTAAATATAATAAATTTGTAGATTGTCATACTAAAATGTATTTTGCAAGAATACAAAAAATAACGGTGTTCCAATTTTTTAATATGTTGTAAAATATGAATTGTCAAATTCATTAAAAAAAAAAAAAAAAAAAAAAAATAGGTTTTTGAGAAAATTGAAAAAGAACATTTTGGCGGGAAATTTAAAACAGAAAAAATTAAACAACATACTATTTTTATATTTTTTTATTAATCACTATTAACTTACCTTTAAAATGAGCTCAAAATCATTATAATCGGATAATTAGTTTTCTTTTTATTGCCATAAATTCAACATCATGAATATCATTTTTCTCAAAATTTGACACCCTGTATCTTTAACAACAACAACAACAAAAAAAAACAAAGCATTTTAAACTTATTTTTTTAATCAAGGCCCATTCAAAACATAAAAATCATAAAATTCAAACATGACTTATGGCTCCATATAGTAAATTTATGATTTCACGTATTTTTCACCATATTTTGTACTACATACTTACTTTCATTAAAATTATCCTTTAATTTTAAAACGGCCAACAAATTCCTATCCGCTGCCCCTTTTACTTTTTCATTCAGGATCGGTATTATTTTGTGCAGGAAATCTACAAAGTTAACCTCGATGCTATTTGTCTTGTGAAGCGCCTTAAAATCCGTTTCAGTCTGCAAAAACCAATAAAAAAATGTATGTTCCGCGAATAAATCATTCTATTAGCAAATTTCTTACCAATTTATAGCCAAAAAGTTTTCTATACTGCGACCATTTTCTGAAAATTTCTTTGGTAGAAGCCCCAGATTGTATTTGTTTATGTCGAGACGAAATACTTTTTGCCTAACGTATTTCAATTTCAGCCCATGTACAATTATCTTCCAACAAAGCCTCCCAACAAAACTAATAAATATTTAATAAAATAAATTTTTATTTTGTTTGTACATCCTTATTTAAAAAATATATGTAATTTAATTGCATTGTGTAGAATGTGGATACTATAACTCTAAATTACAATTAAATTATAATAGTTGTTAATACACATTAAATAGTTTAGGCGTGTGTTTTTAGATATTCACAGAAGATTTTATTTGTTTTGGACTAGCGACGCCAAAACCAAACAAAAGTAAGAGCCAGAATGTAATTCTCCAACTCAGACACACAAAATAATAAAACCATTTATTTATCGAAAACACATTTTCACATTCTAAATTTATTTCTCATTTATTTATCCACATTACAACACAATGCAATTAAAGTTCATATAAACTTTTAAACATAACCATACACATAACTTATTAACTAAATTTTTAAAATTGACTTACCTGCCGAAAATTTTCGTAATACATATTATATTTTTTTAATAAAATTGAATCGATTCCGATATTAATTAAAAAAATTTCCATATAACATATTTCAAAATATTGTCCACACTTTTCTACACTAAGTATGTATGATTAACTCTCTTACACTAAATCTGCTTTCTTTCTTTATGGAAAAGGTTTTCAATCTTTAATCTCTGACCACTAAACATAAACTGATTTAATTTTATTTATAGCAAAAAATTAATTATGTTCTACAAGTTTACAAAAAAACTTGTAAAAGGTACGATTCTCTGTAAAATTTACAAAATGTAGTGAAAAAATAACAAATATTTTGTATTTATGACACAATTTTAATAAATTGTTAGAATACTTTATAAATTTTACAGAATCATTTGTAAAATCAATTATTTTTTGTTCTAAACCATTACTTTTTGTGAATTTTACAACTGAATTCCCAAATAAAATTTACACAAAATTTTGTAAATTTTACAAACATTTTTGACTTTTACAAAATTTCTTTAATTTATTCAATTTTACTAAAATTTCAAATGCCAACCGCAAATAAGTGTTTTTTTTTTTGATAAAACTTAACTACTTTTCTGTACCAAATCCTCTCAGCCCTCTAATCGCATATCATTCCTAATTTATCAAACAAGCAATTGAATGAATGGTTTCCTCGATTTGTGAATGTATGAAAAAATGAAAAACGAATTCCCGAACCTCTACTCTAATAGAGTAATTGATATTTACAATAGTCGTATTTACATGAAAATTTTACAACAACAATTGCTCGCGATACGAATTAAATAATTCAAACCAAAAGTTTGAATTATTTAATTCATTCCTAATTTTAGTTATTCCACCCGACACCAGACGCTAACTTGTTATTTCTACTTGTTGTTTTATTTCAATTCGAAAAAATAATTCGCGACTTGTTTCCATTAGAAAAAATAATTCAAAAATAATTTGAATTCATTTTTCTCATGGAAATACAGCTAATAATTTTGGGTTTAAACTAATCCAATCAATAATTCCTTAAAAAATTGTCTTATTACCAAGTCGACATTTCAATTATAATGTCATTAATCAAAATATTAATTTAATTTAAATTAAATTAGATTAAAAGTTTGGCTTAAGAAACAATTTGCGCTGTGAAAAATGCTTATAAACTATAAACTTCCCATTTTTGCGTATCGTTAATTAGATAGATTAGTTTATGATAGACGATTAAATTCTGGTGATATAATATCAGCTAAGCGACATTCATGGTTAATAAGTTCATATTGCCGCTGATGGTTTAGCCGTTAGCTGGAGGAATAAATGATTTTTCAAAACTGCCAAATATTTTAATAAAAAACTAGTATAGGTTTTTTGACTAATGAAAATAATGAAAAATGAAAAGATTAATTAATAATTAATTAATTGATTTTAGTTGATCCGTGATTTTATTTATTTATCGTTGTAATCGGATCCATAATTAGCGACGAGGGATGAAGGGTGATTATATATGGAAGCTGTGTTAAGTCATAAATTTGAATAGAACTTATATGGAAGTGATTGTTGGAGGCCACGGCAGGCAAGGATTGTTGGATAATATGGATGAGAATATCAGCGTTTTTGGGTTCAGGTAGTGAATATTTTTAAAGATTCTCCAAAATTAGAAATTTCATCGTTTATTTTGTAATGACTGACAGCCAATGGTCAACGGAAGTTTAGGCCATGTAATTATTCCTATTCCGTGCTTAAATACCGCACTCGTTTGTAGACTTACAACAATGATTATATTTTTGTATAAATTTAAAGAATATTCGGATTAGCTCAAACCATGATGATAAATGAGTTAGCCCATTCTTTCGCATATCCTTTCGAAACGTAAAATTGACAAATAATAAGTTGATTTATAAACTACAGTTTTATAAATCTAATATACTTTTTTGGTAAATGATACTAAATAGATTTGAATTTCACAATTGTGATATTTCTAGTTATGCAATTTACAAAAAAAGGTAAATTTTCAAAATAAATTCTACAAAATATTTTGTAAACTGGTTTTTTTTCTTTCCTTTATCGTAAGTAATACTAACAATTTTTTAGTACAATTTATTGGTAATTTTGTGATAATAAGTAATTTTTGGAATGAACTTACAAATATAAATATACATTTAACAAAATTTTCGTGAACATAATAAAAATAATTTGTAGTTTAACATATTTTTATTTTTAATTTAATTGATAAAGAAAATTATAAAACGTATAAAATTTTATCAGATTAATAAAAAACTAAATAAATTTTACATAAATTTGGAAGAAATTAACAATTTTATCTTAAATTTACAAATTTATTTTGTAAGCACTTTTACAAAACGATTTTGTAAATTTAACTGGTAAAATTTTTTTGAGTGTACGAATTAATTCACCGTACGATCTAAAAAATTGAATTTTCGAATTGGCTTTTGAAGCAAATAAATCCTGCTTACTGTAAATTTAAAAGGATAATAAATACGGACAAAACTAATATAAATTTAGTTTATTAATCTACTTTTCAAGGCCGAAAATAAAAAAACTTTACATTTGTATTCCTTTTTTTGCGAACAAATTCATCGTACGATTAGTTTAATCATTATTCAACACAAAAAAAAAAATTATTAATAAGGGGTAGACCTCCTTCGACATCTAGAATGGCTTTTAGTCTGTTATTCATGGACGAAACCAATTTTTGGTAAATTCTGGCGGCACCCGATCTCAATCATATCTTATTGCCTCTTTCAGTGTGGCCTTAGATGTAATTGTGTGTATTTTTAGTTGCCTTTCTACTTAATCCCCCAGATGCTCTATGGGATTAAGGTTCGGATTTTGTGGAGGAGAATGTAGCTGCTTAGGGGTGTTTTACAGCTACCAGTCTCGAACAATTACCGCTATGTGCTTCGAGTTGTCATCTTAAGACCCAATTTTGTGGCAGTTCTAATTTGTCTACCGATTGGTGCAAATACATCCTTTTAACCATATTTCCTTCAATAACTATCAAATTTCTGACTTCCGAACCATCAAATGGACTTCCGATACACCCCCAAACTGAGTACATTTCCTCCAGCATTTTTAGCCGTACCACGAAGATTTGCTGTTTCCATTGCTGTTCCCTTCTTGCGCCATACTTATGATGGTCCATCAAATCCAAATATATTATACTTAATTTCGCCGGCAAATATCACTTCTTTCCAGAATGAAAATTCAGCATCCAGGAGGCATGTGAAGTTAGCCCAGGATTTTATCCCAGAAAATAAAAAAAATTAATCAGGCAATACTAATAAAATTATGCAACATATATTCATATGTGAAGTTATCCCAGCCCAGGATTTTATTATATTTAATTAAAATAAATGTATTTTCATTAAAATCAGACCAATGAAAGCAAAGAAAATCCAATACAAATTATTTCAGTTATGTACTTATAAAATACAAATTGGTTCAAAACATAAAATTCATAATTAAAAGTATTGAAAATAAATCACAATATTATCATTTTATATTGTGGTGCTCGTAAACTAAAATTCTCTCGGATTGGGGCTATACTGTTTTAAAATGGGCATACAAGGGGCTAATTATTGTGATAATTTTACGATGATCGGTATGTTACAAGTTGCCGAAATATGGCTTTGCCGTGCAAC
Organism: Tipula helvola; assembly: GCA_963556165.1. Lineage (NCBI taxonomy): Eukaryota > Metazoa > Arthropoda > Insecta > Diptera > Tipulidae > Tipula > Tipula helvola. Next base: position 175,311,188 of record OY744483.1, on the reverse strand, counting down.
TCCATAGTTCACGAGCACCACAATAAAAACTGATTAAAACTGAGTAAACGCTATGGAGTTGCAAGGCAAAGCCATATTTCGGAAACTTGTAAAATACCGATCATCGTGAAATTATCACAATAATTAGCCCCTTGTATGCCCATTTTAAAACAATATAGCCCCAATCCGAGAGATTTTTAGTTTACGAGCACCACATTAAAAACTGATTAAAACTGAGTAAATGCTATGGAGTTGCAAGGCAAAGCCATATTTCGGCAACTTGTAACATACCGATCATCGTAAAATTATCACAATAATTTTAATAAAAAAATTTGTTTTTTCGACAAAATTTGATCAAATTAATATGCTACATGCACATGATTTGTTAGCATGTATTTTCAATTTATTTAAATTATTTTACATTAAGAAATAAATTCAATGGTTTTAAATATTCATTTCAATCAATTAAGTGCAGGAAAATTTCATGAAAATTCGGCCTTTCGACATTCGGCCTTTCGACTTTCCGCCTTATGTTCTTTTCGGTTTTTCCCCACATTCGGCCTTTCCAACCATTCGGCCTTTCGACATTCGGCCTTCCGACACTCGGCCTTTCAACATCGAACGATACCAAAAGAAATTCCAGTAAAAAATGTTTTGACTTGAATGCCTTTTTGGTTTTTTGATTGAACCTCCTTCTGAAAAGGCATAAATGTCTTCTATTTTGACTGAGTTGTCTTTTAATTTTTGACTGAAACTCCTTTCTGTTTTTGACTGAAATGCTTTTGTCTGGGGTGCCGAAGCCAATATATAGGGCTACGGATTTATTTCAATCAAAAAAACTAACCAAACAAAAAGTGTTCCAGTCCAAAAATTTGTGACTAAAATTCTTTTCAAGAAGGCCGTTCAGTCCAAAAACATAAAGGGCATTCCAGTCAAACTGTTTTCTGACCGAAATACCTTTTTTTTTGGACTAAAGTTCCTTTTTAAAAGGAAATTCAGTCATAATATTTGTATTGAAATTTTTTTGACTGAAATGAAGTTAGGCTTTGATTTTCTTGTCAGTCAGTCCAGTTTATGTTGTTTTTCTTAAAAATATTTATTTTGTAAATTAAATTTTTAGAACAGAAAGGCTTTTGTTTTTTTTCTTGCTTTTTTCAATATGCATGAAAGAGAAAAATAATTTATGAATTTCGCAGATTGACTAATAGACCACGGCATGTTGACGGCATGTTGACTAATAGACCAATTTATGACTTGTCATATAATCGTCTTATAAGACATATCGTGTAATTTTACTATGTTTGTGAAAGACAAAGGACATGTCTAAAACCAATAATCTAGCAGGCCCGGGTCATATAAGAATCATATATGACTAGTACACGATAATTCAATTTTAAAAAAAAAAAAGGAAAATTAGTATTTTTTCAAAAGTTTTGTTTTCTTTGTCGTGGTAAGTACTCCTTTAACAATTAATTATAGTGTAAATATTTAAATAGTATAAGCGTAAATTTAAGCTTTATTCAAACTGTAGTAAATAATTTAATAAAATATTTCAATATGCTTAAACTAAGAGGGTTTTCGAGGCGTAATTATTATAGAAAATTAAGGGAATCTGAAAGTTTAATGAAGCAACAATGGCGAGAAAGCGAAAGTGAGATTCAAAATCAAAATATAAACTGCGATTTATATAAAGAAACAAATGAGGAAAACTTAGAAATTGATGTGCAAGGATATGTTGAGTATTGTGATAATTGTAATTATCTTGAAGAAAATGATGTGGACAAGACCAAAGATTTTATCACGTTTATCGAATCTGAGGACAAAAGCAATTTTGATAAAAAATTAGGTGCTTGGGCTGTGAAGCATAATATTACAAGACTCGCATTTGATGATCTAATTGCTATATTGCAAGCATCAAAAATGATCATAAAATCAAAATCATCAAAAACTTTACTTAAATGTACTGGTGATATGCCTCCAATAAAACAAATACCTGGTGGGGACTATATGCATTTTGGCATTCAACAATCCATTTTAAAACTAAATCTACCAGATGAATATTTAAGTGGTGTAACTAAAATTTTTGTAGATGTCGGAGTTGACGGGATTCCATTATTTAAGAGTAGTTCCACTACCTTATAGCCTATTTTGGGTTCAGTTGTAGATTTGCCAAATTTGAATCCCTTTATAATTAGATGCTTCGTGGGGCCAGGAAAACCATTGTCTATCAACAGTTTTTTGGCTGAGTTTGTATCGGATATAACGCAGTTAAATTCAAATGGTCTTAAAATTTCCCAAGGTGGAGTTAATATGCAATTTGGTATACGACTTTTCTCGTGCGTTTTTGACAAGTACCAGAGGACACACATCTTTCGACGGATGCAGCAAATGTTGTCAGAAAGGTAAAAGAATTAACAAGCGCGTTTGTTTTTCAAAAACAATTTCAGAGTGCAGAACTGACGAATCTTTTCTCAAAAGACAACATTTTTAACACCATTGCAGCGAATTCCACAGTAAGCAAAATGTACTAGAAAATAAAATTGGTATGGTGTCACAGTTTCCCGTGGAACCTATGCATTTACTGGATTTGGGTATAATGAAGAAATTACTACACATTTGGACCGGTAACAAGTTCAGTACAAAATTCAAGATGTCAAAAATAAATTTATTGCGAATGTCTAAATATCTTGTAAGTTTAAAACAATACATCCCGAAGGAATTTCAAAGAAAACCTAGATCAATAGAAGAACTGCCCAGATGGAAAGGTACTGAACTTAGGCAATTTGCTCTATATACCGGAGTAGTGATACTAAAGGATTTTATCGATCCTCAACATTACCAACATTTTTTAAACTTCTTTTGTGCATATCGGTTATTGGCACATCCGGCTGATTGTAAAAAAAATACGCAGGCAGCACAAAATTTACTGGAAACTTTTGTTAACGACTTCGCAGCAATATATGGAGAAAGTCTTGTATCTTATAACGTTCATAGTTTACTTCATTTAAGCGAGTGTGTTGAACAGTATGGTTGTTTAACATTATTTTCTGCGTACAAATTTGAAAATTTGCAATTATTAAAAAAAAAGATTAGAAAACCTACCCAAATTTTACAGCAAATTTACAATCGGACCACCGAACTGAATATGTTTCCAGAATTTGAAAATCCAGAAACATACCAAACATTTTACATTGGTAGTTCAAAAGCTGATTGCTTTTGTGTAATTAAAACAAATATATATTTTTCAATTTTACGAGTGGATCATAGAACCATTGTTGGATACAGATTCAAAATGATTAACGATTTTTCAAACACCATTTTTCATCATCATCCTATGGAATTCAAGAAGTCAGTGATTTAAGTGATCAATTAGAAACTTTTAACATTGCTGATATTGATTATAAAACTGTCGCTTTGCCATATAAAAAAGCCTACATTTTTATACCACTATTACATTTACAAAACTAGTTTATAAAAATACTCACATTACAAATTAATTAATCAAACATTCAACAGAATTTTTTCAATCAACAAAATGGAAGAGTCACCGGATTTATTTGCTACCAGCCATTCTGACGATGTAGTATTTGATGAGAATTCCATTTCCCAACAAACTATTCGTAAGTACATTTAATCATCATAAGAAGAATTATCAATCATAATATTATGTTAATATAATTTTAAATAGTTTTTTTATCAGATTCAACAAATGCAACAATTTATTCTCAATTGGAATACGGTAAATTAATTGCATCAGCAAAATCAACAGCTCCAAGAAAGAGGCCAATGATATTAATAAGTAAAAATATATAACTTATAATTAATAAGTCAAAATATTTGTATCAGTAAAATCACAGCAGGACCATATAACTTAAATACGTCATCTGCTAGACCACAGAATTCAATACCTAAACGAGCCATAATACCCAACCAAATAAATGTGGGCACGCAAACAGACACTTCCAATCCCGAAAACTTACAATGCAATACAGGTATTATTAAATTTATCAATAAATTGAACAAACTTTCTAACGGCAAATTACTCCAAATAATATTGTAGTTTGGCTTATTTTCAATTTTTGCATTAAGTTAACTTAAGTTTAAATTGTAATTAATCTATGTATGTGTATATTTTACTTTTAGATATATTACAAAATTTCTTAATTAAGCAATTTTCCCAAATAAACACCAGACTTGAACGAATAGAAACTACGATAAGATCAACTAAGCATCTTGATTTAGAAATACCGCTACCAATTACATCAATTGAAGGAATGGAGGATCTGGAGTTGAAACTGACAGACGAAAATTTTAGAAATAAATTTGTAAGTTAATATAACAACATTTACATACTCAGTTTCATCAAATTATTTTTATTTTGATTTTTCTTATAGATAGAGTACGTTAAAAAAATTCACGGGAAAGACAAAGATTATGACCGCATAATGAAACATTTGTTTTCGGATAATTTACTAAAGTGGTTTTCAGTTTTTTCCAACGTTTTATTTGGTATGCGAGAGTAACATAATTGATATACTTGATACACCTAATTATAATAATATACATACATATTTGCTAGTCTTTTTAATTTCTTTGACGTTTATTATTTTAGATGCAATTGGCAACGAATCGCGAGCTGTTTACGAAAATAATATTAAAATAATAATTAAACGGACCCACCAAAGAATACTTAAACGCAAAAGTCGGGAAAATCATTAATTTTAGTTTATAATATAAAAGAATTTATAAAATTACATTGAATTTTAAATAAATCATTAATCATTTTTTTGAATTACCTAATCATTTTTGAAATATGAGAGAATTTCTCAAAATAATAATAATTTTGTGATAATTATTAAGAAAAAAAATTAATAATAAATAATAATTAATTTAAAAAATAATAATTATTATAATATAAAATAATATAAGATAATTATAAAAATAATAAGTAGTAGTTTTATTTCATTAATTCCAATTTTTGAAAAACACATCTTGTCATTCACGATTCCCTTAATATGAACTGTGCTCTCATCGTCACACATGACGTGTCAAGCAGTAAGAAGCGCATACTGTCATGCTAGCATCAATCATGACAAGTCACAGAGTAATAGCCTCAGACATGTCACACATGAAAATTTGTGACGTGTCAAGCAGTAAGAAGCGCATACTGTCATGCTAGCATCAATCATGACAAGTCACAGAGTAATAGCCTCAGACATGTCACACATGGAAATTTGTGCCATCCTCTGATAAAATTCTATATATGTGTCATGCTTGACTGTCATTGATGATTCATTAGTCTGTCTCGAATGATTTTCCTGCTGGGTTCTTTAAAGTTTATTGGTTTTTGGATGTAATGCTAAAACCTACAACCTTGGGCATCGGTGTTGTCATCGCTGATGTCTACTGTTCATAAGGTCGATTGTGTACCATAAAATATCCTTGTGGTAAACGTACATTACATGAGAATTAGCAGAGTTGGGCCTTTGATGTTTCATCCAAGCGGCAAAGAACTGGAATTGAGCGGCTGTGCTGTGTTAGCGACCTTTTGTACACTTTATTGTAAATGAGCTTTTGCTCAAAATAAAGTGTGCGAAAGTTAATTTATGTAAATAAATAAATAAATGAAATGTTTTTGACAAGAATCAAAAAAAAAAAAATAACAATATATAAATAAGCATTTAAAAGGAATTTCGAAAGTCATAACAGGTCAAAACGGTTTAGATATTCTATTATTTAATTCCTTTTTACGATTAAAGCAGATCATCACCAGAAACTTACAATTATTTTAGACGTTAAAATTCGCAAGCCCCAGTAAAATACTAAACATTTTTGCTTAGTTTTAGTTTACCAAATGTCGTTTTTACCAAAAACAAGAGTTGACGACGATTTTTTTTTTTTTTTTTTGTCAATATGATTATGTCGCGAAACCATCCACTTTTCTAGTGTAAAATTTTAATATTTTAGTATAATTTAAATTAGTTAATTAATTCGAAGACATTTGATTTTCTGACCTTGTAACGGTATAACCGCGAAGTCGATCATCTACTAACTCTAACTTGAAAGTCAATGTTGTTTGGATAATATTGATAAAATTTGATTAGACAATAAAATAAATTTAAAATGTGAATGCAAAATTATAGAGAATTAATTATACAAGACGTCCTATATCGAGACGTATGAGTATCTCCCACATTGACAAAACGATCGTTTGATCTTCAAAACAATTTAATTTTACTTTCGTTTAAAACGAAATTAAAAAAAAACCAACAAAAAGCAAAAGTTACTAATAAAAAAAATTTATTAAATTTTTTTTGCTGAGTATTTAAGATGAGGTAAAATACCAATTCAGTATCATTCAACAGTTACCTGTTCAACTATCTGTTTCAATTTATTTAAAACACAAACCAACCAAAATGAAATTCGCAATTGTACTCGCTGGATTAATCGCCGTTGCACTCGCCGCACCATTAGACGATTCAAAGAACGCACAAGTTCTCCGTTACGAAAACGACAATATTGGTGTTGATGGATACAATTATGCGTAAGTTAATCAAAATTATCAATTTTAAGAAAACAAATGAAATTATTAATTAATTTTTTTTTATCTAAATCAAACAGTTTCGAAACAAGCGATGGAGTCTCAAAATCAGAACAAGGAACATTGAAACAATTCGACAAAGACACATCAGCTGTTGTTGTACGTGGTACAGTCTCATGGGTAGGTGCCGATGGTCAACAATATACACTCAACTATGTTGCTGATGAAAATGGTTTCCAACCAGAAGGTGCTCATTTACCAAAGGCTTAAGTGATGTAAATATTGGAAATAAAATTTTTTGTTATTATTTGAAAAAAAAATGTGTTTGTTCCTCCCTTCTGTCGACAACTTCACCTGAAATTTGTCACCTTATAATTTGAAGCAAAAATTTACCAGATCGTTAGTATATAGCAATGTGCTAAAAATGCCAGCCAGTAATCATTTTAACATATTTCCCTCTACTTTCCTTCATCGATTATATGACAACGAAACCCACAGAAGAAATTTTTAGTCCAAGTTTCAATTTTATTTGCTTTCTTTTCGGTTTGTAAATCCTGGTCGGTAAATAAAAATTCGCCCACCAAATTTTTCATAAATTTGGACATTCAAACAATGATAATTAAGCATAATTTTCAATTCTCAAGTAATTAAGATTGATGCGAGATCAAATATTACATTAAAATAATGCGTTCAAAACGCAGACGAATACAGAAAACGCAATAAAATGTTATTTGTACAAACAAAGTTAAAAGTCATAACTAGAACCGTAAGCTACAATCTAGACTATAAATTATAATATTAATTCCCGACCGATTTTGGATCACAATCACAATTTTTAAAGTCAGGGAACACGAACCCAACAAGGATGCACATCACTTCTAGGAAGCTTTAAATTGTGAGAACAATTAAAAAACAGAATTCTAAACATTTTTATTTTCCTTTGGTTGAAGTCTATTTTTGGAATTCACAGAACAATCAGACAATTTGAATAAAAATATAACTAGCCATTTAATCTTAAACGTTTAAATTGAACCCAAAAATTTAGACCAACGGTTCTCTAAAGTACCCAGGAATAAAATAGGATCCACAATCATCTAATTAGATTAAAACGATAAGTGAAAATTAAAATTCTGCATTCATTTTAAAGCCGCGTGCCGGATGCTCTTTAAAACGAGAACTATTACATCATGTTATGTATGACATTATTGAATTTCGACTAGATTATCAATTATCACTCACTATCTATGAATTAGAAATTATGCAAATTTAAACAAATAAAAAAAACACAAAAACGAAAACCAATTCAAGTTTATCTTCTTCATATTCACTGCCAAATAAATCTTCACAAAAAAAAAAAAAAAAAAAAAATTGTCGAACGATTAAACCAAAAACGAATTTTGAAACCTATTTTGACAGATTTAATGATCGTTCACACACAACACAAAAAAATAAAACTAAAATGTCGGTGACCTACACACGAAATACACACACACATTAAATAAATGATCCAATGATGCGCGATCTCGTATTACATGATTGATTTTTTGTTGCTGCTCTTCGTTTTAATATCAAGTAATGTGTTTTAGAAAGGAAACCACAAGATCGACGATCATATATTTTTTTTGGTTAAAATTATATACCAAATTTGAAATAACGATCATATTTATTATTAGTGTGTTTGTATGTCATCCGTGACGTCACCCAACACATATAATAATATTATTTAAATTTTTCATTAAATTAATCCAATTCACTTTCGTTTGACTTGAAACGAAATTGAAATTGAAAAAGCAAAAATGTAAAAAAATAAAAGTGAAACAAAACACTAAGCACACAAAAGAAAAAACCAGAAAAAGTAAAAAAAAAAATGAAGAAAAATTTGAGTATTTAAGTTGAAGCAGATCTTCAATTCAGCATCATTCAACAGTTAACAGTTTAACTACTTGTTTCAAAGTTTAATAAAAACCGAAATCAAAATGAAATTCGCAATTGTACTAGCTGCTTTAATCGCCGTTGCACTCGCCGCACCATTAGACGATTCAAAGAACGCACAAGTTCTCCGTTACGAAAACGACAATATTGGTGTTGATGGATACAATTATGCGTAAGTTAATCAAAATTATCAATTTTTAAGAAACAAATGAAATTATTAATTATCTTTTGTTTTCATCTCAATCATACAGTTTTGAAACAAGTGATGGTGTCTCAAAATCAGAACAAGGAACATTGAAACAATTTGACGCAGAAACCTCAGCTGTTGTTGTACGTGGTACAGTCTCATGGGTAGGTGCCGATGGTCAACAATATACACTCAACTATATTGCTGATGAGAACGGTTTCCAACCAGAAGGTGCCCATTTACCAAAAGCTTAAATAATTTAATTTATTTGAAAAACAACACAACACACAACAGAGAACACCAACAAAAAATCCACAACCAACAACAAGAAACTGCTACAAAAAAAAAAAAACCTAAATTTAAAAACTTTTTATATTTAAAATAATGTCTTCAGTTACCTAAAAAGTTCACGCCATATATGATAATTATTTTTATTTAATTTTATAAATAAAAATATTTTGTTTTTATTTTTGAAAAAAAAAAAAAATTTGTTTATTAATTATTTTGTTCACAAAAATTAGCAAAAATTAATTTTCGATAGCCTACGGCTACACTAGCCTCTTAATAGTCTAAATCGCATAAATGTCAAAGTAATAAACGTGTGCAGCGCGGCTAATAATTAATTTTCAAGGCTGAATCGCTAAAAGAAGATACACAAACGATAATTGAATATGTATATACTCGTTTGTACACAAAACAGCAACACCCAAGTTAAACGTTTAAATGTTATATCTTATATACATAAATAGCACATGTACTCGTACTTGAGAAGATGAGTGCAACAACTGTGTGGTGTAACAATTTTTTTTGCTATTACATCATAACACCGTCTATGTGCTTACATTAATATTTTTTGTTTATTATCTGGATGGTAAGTGTGGAGAAATTATAATTTTTTGCCAAAATTACATGCACGCTTAATTTAAAAGATGCCGTTTCGTACTTTCTAAATCGTTTAATTGAAATATCAACAGTCGCGCGTTATTTAATGGATTTTTTTTTATAGTGTAGGCGTTCAACCCATTTTTTTTTGGATGAATTAATAATAAGGGCGTGGGGTATTTAAATTTTAATCGTCGAAAATTTGTAAAAATTACCTAATCTGATTGTGATTACGTTTTGGTTTACGATGAACGATGGAGTTTAATATGTATTGAAGGTGATATTTGAATGCGATACTTTCGGAACTAATTAAATAATTTAATTTTTGTTAAGTAATACACGGTTGTTTCTAGATAATAAGGGGCGCCATAAAATTGACAACAACAATAAGATTAAAATCAGCTTGGTTGTTTTTGTTGAAATGGATTTTTTTTTTAATAATAAAGGTTATGGCATCTTAAAAAGATTTGTACATCTTTAAAAAATTTCAAGATTCCTTTGGTGACACTGTCCACCTTTATTTGTTATTCATTGAACACCCCCAATTCTTAGATTGATTGACCGACGTAAGCGTACATATTTTACATCGAAAATGAACTTATTAAGAAATTTACAATAACCGGAAGTCATGTTTTAATTTTATTTATTTATTTTAATATCATCATCCCAGTTTATCGCACCGTAAGTCGGTACCAAATTCTGTAATTTGATTGTGGAACCTGACCTATTGGTACACATCACTGGTCCTCGAGCCGGCGAACTGAATGCCCACAACACAGCCGGAAGGCTGAATTCTTTTGATAAAGAAAAGCGAATGGAAATTTAACCTGATACAAAAAAAGCAAACCGCAAATATTCCTCCCTGGCCAAATTATTAGACGCATTATAGGTGCTATGGAAAACCTTACCCATGTATCAATTTGATAAACCGTAATTTAACTTAAGTTAAAATAATGCAGAAGTTTAAAATTGGTTAATTTTCCGTAAATATAACGTTTTACTAACCGTCCATCGACAGGCGTTTGCGTAGGTAATTATTAACCTTAGTTGCATTGCCATGGTTGAACAACCGTATACAACTAACTTGAGTGTAACGTACTAGTTTCATAAAGGTTATTGATTAACCGTTAACCGCAGAAGCATTCGTGGTTTTTCTTAAACCCATATCCAACCTTGATTATTCACTTTTCCAGTTAGGGATGCACATCAAATCAACTAATAAGTTGGGATCTACTGGTTATTCAATCGTTGCTATAACAATTAAATTGAACGTTATTTAACGGTTGCAATCCAACTTTTGCAGAGCTACAGGGTGTTCTATTTATGAATACCATAATCAGCTGATTCCGGATTCAAAAATAAGTCGCAAATATCTTAACAAGATTTTCCTTTCTTCCAGTACCGTAGTTGAAATAATCGTTTCCTAGCTTAATCTGTGTGATATTAGTTTTACAGTTTTTATGGTATGCTTGAAATAAATTTAATTCTAATTCTAATAATTCTCTTTCTAATCTAATTTTACAATACGTCAATTATTTCAAATACTATTGGAGTATAAAGAAAATGTTCTTAAGGTATTATTTACTAATTTTTGGATTAGTAATCAGCTGGTGAACATAAAAGTACATATTCATAATTGGCACACCCAGGAACTGGATTTTAAAATAGGTAAATAATAAAACTAAAATTTGAAATCGAAATTTTTGAATAATTTTATCATCAAAAATTATTTATATACACTGAAAAAAAAAATTGAGCAACTTTAGCTAGTTTAATTGGTTTTAGTAATAATAACCCAGGTTTTAGTTATTTTGGCAAGAATTCGCTTGTGTTAATTAGAATCATGCATGTTTCAAAATACAAAACTAGCTAGGTTAATTTATTTTTTCGCCGTTTTCTAAATTATACATCAAATTAGCTTATGTGCGAGGTTAATATTACAATTGAATCATGTTGCATTAGTTAAGTTAAGACTAGAATATAGTAAAATTTGCATCTAGGCGCATTGGTTAATTTGCACAATGCATGTTTCAAAAATCAATTTTTAACGTATTTTTCAGTACGAAGAGAATACTGGCACCTGCAAATTAATTATAAATTTGATGGATATAGAGTTGGGAATGGCTTGAGCCCCAGAAAAGATTGCAATGATAAAAAACAATCAAACAGATTGATTAAACGTCTTAAATAATCATTTTATAGTTTTGTTTGAATAACCGACAAAAAATCAAATTAGCTCTGTTTTGTATTTTGTACCCATAAGTAGATTAACTACTGATGTGTCAAACGATTGTAAAAATAACGATGCAAATTTTGATGATTGATAAATTTTAAATGTTTTTCTCGATCCAACGACAGCATATCTTCTCGAATATATTTTCCTACGCTCGTCTTGCGTAATATGCGGGCCTGCACATTGCATTGCTTCAAGTCAGCCTATATAGTACTGACATGAAAGGTGGGTAGGGACCATTCTGCACTCTAAACAGGGGGCCACTGCTGTGTTCATCATCATCAGCGATCGTACTCATATGACGAAAATCTCTTTTGCATCGCGACCCCTACCGGAATTCGACAACGGTACTTCCCGATCCAAACACCGCAGCTTTAACCGCTGTGCCGTTTGTTCAGTCAATCTGATTTACCCTAATGATTTTGTTAAGAATTTTGCGTAAACCAAATATTAGGTGAACAGGTGAGCCCTCCAACTATAATTAATTATATAAATTAATTTCTTGGCCAAGCCAAGAGACGTTGACTGAAAAAAATGGAAATATGAATTTAAATTAAATACTTGTTAATAAAAGTGGTGAGTGGTCTATTAAAAATGGTCTATATTCTGAACAACACGGTATCTATTTATGTATCGAGGGCCACAGAATTTATCACCCAGGAATGAGTGTGACTATAGCATAATAATTCTTCCCTTGTGACATGCAGCCTGCGGGCATGCCGCAAGATGAAATAACTGTTGAATTGCTGTTGAAACTGTTGAAATAACTGGTGGAATGCTCCTAAATACTTCAATTTAGGAAATTCTTGTTGGACCAAAACCAGCAAAAATTGGCTTGGCATACAGGTGGGCGGAACACGTGCCCATAAGCAGTTTGTACTTTTACATAGATTAGATATGTATTCTAAATAATTCTCTATCTACATTTTCGTATCTTTTTACAAATCTACGTCCTTTTATTTTATAATGATAGGGTTAATACAAATCGTTTTTATTTTTATTAGTCCAGTTTCGATTTTGGTGATGAACACATGTATTTTTGTGGTGATAATATAAATTGTCTTGTGCTAATTAATAAAATAATATATTTTAATTAATAAAATAATTATAAAAGAATAAAGTAATTAAAAAAAAATCCTTGTATTAAGTGGTTGTATTATACATAATTAAATTAGTGAATTTTAAAGTGCAACAGGTACAAAATGGAATCGAAAAGTGAAGTTATTACAAAAATCTCATTCAAAAATAACCTCAGTTTTTGTACAATTTGCAAACACGGAGTGGTTTGGGATTATGAGGATTTTGTTGCATCAGGTATGTACCTATTATTTAATCTAGTTTAATAAGTAATAACGTGAGTTATTAAAAATGCAATCATTTATTTTTCAATGAATAACGTGCTTGATTTTTTTACAATACGATGAAATTATGCATCGAAAGTGTTAAAAAAAATTTATATACAGTAAATTGCGTCGCATATGAAAAAATTACCGTTATATAAAAATTAATTTGTAACTGTGTTTTATAGCTGCTATAAATGTAAATATTTCTGTTTATGACATCGATTATTTCATGGATCCATATGACTTAGTAATTCCAAAAGAAAAATTTGTCCAAATTTTTGAAAATTATTATCAACAACCGGCATTTTATCTGAAAATTGTACTTAAAAACAGTTCGAAAACGGGACTTCCACCAACGCGGCAAGACTTTAGAATTGGGTGTAGTATTTATATATCATCGAACGTAAATATACTTTTTTACATTATCTGTACTTAACCACATTTACTCAAATAAAACATTTACAACTCATATATATATATATATTAGGGTGGTCCTTATCAGGGTTATTTTTGAATTGTGATCGGTACGCCCCCTACAATCCTTCTAAATAGGTAAAAAAAAAATCCAGTAAATTTTTAGCTCTTAATATTAACATTAACCCGACCCCCAAGGCGACGAAAGTTTTACATGGTAAAACACATGTATTTTTTAAAATTAAACTTCGAATTTTTATAACTTTGGTAATTATTGATGAAAAAATTTAAAATTTGGCATAAATGTAGTTAGAAACTAAATCTCTATATAAAATGAAAACCTAAATATATAATTTTCTTAAAAATCTGTCATTCAACTGTATATTATATTTTTTTAAGACATTTCGTTAGATGGCAGCACAGTAATAAACTTTAAGCTTTGAACTTTTTAGTATTACTTAGTTTTTCGTTAGATGGCGTACATTTCTTACAGTTTTATTGTCAACCACGATAACTAAAACTCCATATAAATGTATCTAAAATCAGGTATTCAACTGTAAATGATTATTATTTTCCAACTTTATCTGTAGATGTCACTTTAAAAGCTTATTTTATGTACATGGTTTGTAACTTAGTTCAATATACAGTTTTATTATCAACCACGATAACTAAAATTCTATATGAATTTATCCAAAATCATGTATTCAACTGTATATTGTTATTTTTTAAAACTTTATCTGTAGATGTCACATTTCAAAGTTTATGTATATTCTGTAAATATGGTTTGTAACTTAAACGAATAATATTTATTTTTTAATTGAAATTGGATACTATAAAGTTATAATAATATTTTATAATTTAACCTTGGCATTGAAAAAAAACTAGTTCAACGTACAATAAATAAAAACTGTAAAATGACAATATTTTTTTAAGACATTTTGTTAGATGGCAGCACAGTCATAAACTTTAAGCTTTGAACTTTTTAATATTAATTAACTTTTCGATAGATGGTGCACATTTCTTACAGTTTTATTATCAACCACGATAACTAAAACTCTATATAAATGTATCTAAAATCAGGTATTCAACTGTAAATGATTATTATTTTCCAACTTTATCTGTAGATGTCACTTTAAAAGCTTATTTTATGTACATGGTTTGTAACTTAGTTCAATATACAGTTTTATTATCAACCACGATAACTAAAATTCTATATGAATTTATCCAAAATCATGTATTCAACTGTATATTGTTATTTTTTAAAACTTTATCTGTAGATGTCACATTTCAAAGTTTATGTATATTCTGTAAATATGGTTTGTAACTTAAACGAATAATATTTATTTTTTAATTGAAATTGGATACTATAAAGTTATAATAATATTTTATAATTTAACCTTGGCATTGAAAAAAAACTAGTTCAACGTACAATAAATAAAAACTGTAAAATGTAATCAGCATAAAGTAAGAAAAGAAGATAAGAAAAAAAATTGCATCAAAATCATGTATTCAACTGTCTTTGAAAGTTTATTTTTTAGGCACTCAACTGTAATAAAGTAAAAAATATTGATTATGATTAATTTCTGTCTATGTAAGAGAAAAATATTCGAATTGAAGTGTATGCTACCTTTCAAAATTTGTATTATGTATATGGTTTATAACTTGGACGAATAATTTTTATCACATAATTGAAATCGGATAGTACAAAGTTATAATAATATTTTATAATTTAACCTTGGCATTTAAAAAGAAAACTAGTTCAATATACGTATATATATAAACCGTAATATGTAATCAGCATAAAGTAAGAAAAGAAGATAAGAAAAAAAAATTACATAATTGAAATCGGATAGGACGTTATATGTATTAATATTTTATAATTTATCCTTGGCATTGAAATCTTGATCATAATTTTTTTTTTTATTTTACCAACTTTATCTGTATATCATCTTTTAAACTACATTTGGCGAAAATAAAATGCTTCAATTAGAAATTTTTAAAGCTGCGAAAATAAACTTTGAATTGTTTGCACTTCATACAAAATTTAATTTAGAAGATGATTCCAACGTTAGTAAATTAACATCGTTTAATACTACGAATTATATAATAACTGAAGCTAGCGATTTTAATGCAATATTTTCCGAAATTGTTAATAATTTAAACATTAAAAGTGAAGATTTTCAAGAAAAAGAATCTGGCTGGGCTCTCGAAAAGATCATGTTTCTTGAACTTAATATCAACAAATATACTCCATTGCGAGGTTCTTCATATATTGATCTACCAGAAACTATTAAAATAAAAAGAGCTATAATTAATATTCAAAATTCTGATCAGGCATGCTTTGCCTGGTCAATTATGGCATCTAGATATCCTAACGTAAAAAAACCTTATAGACATACATCATATCCACACTATTCTTCGGAATTGACTTTAGATGATATTAATTTGCCTATGCATCTAAAAGATATTTCAAAGTTTGAACAATTAAATAATATTAGTGTAAATGTATATGGTTTAGATGGTAATGAAATTGTGGGGCCATTATATTACACAAAATCTAAAAAACAGGAACATGTTAATTTGCTATTTTTAGAAGATGATGTAAATACTCACTATTGTTTGATCAAAAATTTTAGTGCGCTAGTGGGAAACCAGTTATCCAAAAGAGCAAATAAAAAATGGATTTGTGATGGATGTTTAACTTTTTTTAGAAATGAGGAAGGTTTAAATAATCATTTGCAATATGGTTGTAATAAAATTAAATGTATTCTTCCTAATGAAGAAAATTGTATACTAAAGTTTAAAAACATCCAAAACAAAGAGCGAGTACCATTTATTATCTATTGCGATTTTGAAGTTGTACTAGCACCAATTTTTACATGTTTACCAAACGATAAAACCTCATTTACAGAAAACATTACAAAACATGAACCATGCAGCTTCGCATATTACATTAAGTGTTCATACGACGATAAACTTTCTAAGTTTGAATTGTATAGGGGTAAAGATTGTTGTCAAATTTTTATTGAAAAATTAAAAATCGATTTACAAGTAATTTATGATAAATTACATACAAACATAAAAATGATAACACTAACAAACGAAGAAAAAGAACAATATGACAATTCATCTACTTGTTATATATGTAAAGAAAGTTTTATTGACTGTTTGAATTATAAAGTAAGAGACCATTGCCATCTTACTGGAAAGTTCCGCGGAGCCGCTCATAACAATTGTAATTTAAATTATGGTTTACCTGACTTTGTACCAATTGTTTGTCATAATTTGAGTGGATATGATTCTCACTTTATTATCAAAGAACTTGGATTTGATACAGAAACAATTAATTTAATCGCTCAAAATAAGGAGAGATATGTATCTTTTACAAAACATTTTAAACTTTTAGATAATAAAACAATTAAATTAAGATTCATAGATTCATTCAAATTTATGTCTTCAAGTATTGATAATTTAAGTAAAAATCTTGAAGAAAATCAATTTAATGAAATACATAAATATTTTCCAAAGCAAAATGAATTTAATTTGGTTAGGAAGAAAGGTGTATTTCCATATGATTTTATTGATAATCATGAAAAGTTTAATCATACATGTTTACCCCCTCAATCTAGTTTCTATAATAAATTGAATGATTCCAATATTACCGAAGATCAGTATAATCATGCAACTAAAGTGTGGAATGAGTTTAAATGTAAGAATTTGGGGGATTATTCCGATTTATATTTAAAAACGGACGTTCTTCTCTTAGCTGACATTTTTGAAAATTTTAGAAATGTCTGTTTAGCCACTTACGATTTAGATCCAGCACACTATTACACTTCCCCAGGTTTAAGTTGGGATGCCATGTTGAAATTTACAAAAATCGAAATGGAATTGCTCACAGATATTAACATGATCAATTTCATTAACAAAGGGGTTCGTGGTGGATTAGCACAATGTTCGAAAAGATATAGTAAGGCGAATAATAAGTATATGAAAAATTATAAAGAAGATAAGGATTCTTCATATCTTATTTATTTAGACGCTAATAATTTATACGGATATGCTATGAGTCAATATCTTCCATATGCGAACTTTAAATGGCTAAATGAAAGCGAAATTGATAAGTTTAATATACATTCAACAAGTGATGAGGCGGACCTTGGATATATTTTAGAAGTTGATTTGGAGTACCCAGAAAATCTTCACAAAACACATAATGATTTACCATTTTGTGTGGAAAATGCTAAACCTGGTTATGCATCATCCAAACAAAATAAGCTGTTGGCTAACCTTAATCATAAGTTTAATTATGTCATTCATCAAAAAAATTTAAAACAATGTCTAAGCGAAGGTTTGATTTTAAAGAAAATACACAGAGTATTAGAATTCAGTCAAAAACCTTGGCTTAAGACATATATTGATCTGAATACGAGGCTTCGGACCTTAGCTAAAAATTGTTTTGAAAGGGATTTCTTTAAACTGATGAATAACAGCGTTTTCGGTAAAACTCTCGAAGATGTTTTTAAACGGAAAGATATAAGGTTACTCACACATTGGGAAAATATCGCAAATAAATCGGGTGCTAGCCGTTTAATAAGTAAGCCAAATTTTCATTCATCATCCGTATTTACCGAAAATCTTGTGGCTGTTCAAATGAATAGACTAAAAATAACATTAAACAAACCTATTTATGTAGGATTTACAGTATTAGAATTATCAAAAACCCTTATGTATGATTTCCATTACAAATATTTTATACCTAAATATATAGAACGAGCTTCGTTGCTATACACTGACACTGACTCTCTAATTTACGAAATTCAAACTGACGACTTCTATAAAGACATTGAACAGGATATTGACAGTAGATTTGATACATCAGACTTTTCTCCACAAAACATTTTTGGAATACCATTAAAAAATAAAAAAGTGTTAGGTATGTTTAAAGATGAATGTAATGGAAAAATTATAACAGAATTTATAGGACTGAAAGCAAAAACATATTGTATACTTCTAGCAGATGATAATGAGTTAAGTAAAAAAATTAAGGGTATTAAAAAAAGTGTTGTTTCAAATAAAATATCATTTAATGACTATAAAAATTGTTTGAATAATGATGAAAAAATAATTAGGTCTCAATTAAATTTTAAAAGTATAAAACATGATTTGTACACCCAATTAGTTAATAAATTAGCATTGACAAATGATGATGATAAAAGATTCGTTATACCAAATTCTTTTAATACTTTGGCATGGGGTAACAAAGAACTCGAAAATTTTGATATTCAATAGTTTACAAATTTAATTAAAGTATAAGTTTATATAATTTAGAATAAAATAATATGTATGTTAATTTTAATAATATTATTTACTAAATAATACTAAATAATAATATTGTATCAGATTTTATTTTAAATAAATGTATAATAGTATAATAGTATTTTAAAGAATATCGTTTTTATTTATCCATGAGTTGTGTGATGAATCAAAACCAAGCCATTTGACATAAACCTTTGTTCCATTCCTCTTCAAGATTTTTTCTACAAGGTAAGTATCAGGATGATTTGTCTTTTGGAGCTCCTTTTCATAAAACCGACCTGATATTAGCTGACCCTTATAGTCCTCAAGTAAATACGTCACAGGAAATTTGTTGTTAATCCTGATAACTTTAAATATTTCAGTAGTCCAATTTGGTGTATAACCTTTTTCGAAAACGGTTTTAAATTTGCTAACTCGAACGAAATCTCCAACTTTAAATTTATTTTTCTGCATTAACTTAGGATATGTATACACACGTTTTAAAAACCAACTAACAATCTTAATGATTCATAATTTAAAGGAGTTAGAAATAGTTAAAATGTTAAAGTTTATTAAAATTTAAAGTTAAGACAAAAATAAATTTCTGATCACGATAACATTGATAAACCAACTAACAATCTTAATGATTCATAATTTAAAGGAGTTAGAAATAGTTTTCTAATTATAATGAATTTAACCTTATAAAGACAAAAGGTGTTTCCCTTCCTATGATTATCTTGGTACTTTCAAAAAAGTTTAATGAATAAAAATATAGTTTGGTGTTGTCAAAATTAAATGTAATGTCACTTTTAAAAGCTGATTTTATGCGCACGGTTTGTAACTTGGTTGAATATACAATCAACAATTAAAATTTAAAAAAAATTGTGGGCCTGAGCCCGCCAATGCGGGCAAAGCCCGCGGGGGTCCGCGAATTATTTTTGTTTTTCACAGGCGAAGGAAATTACAACAGCATAAACGTTTATGTATGGCAAAATTTCTAGTTTTAATGAAAATGAGTCGCATTCAAATTTTAATTTTTGTTTTTGCGTTCTTCTAAAAAGGCCTACAATTGTTTAAATTTTAATTGTTTATTGTATATTGAACCAAGTTACAAACCATGTACATAAAATAAGCTTTTAAAAGTGACATCTACAGAAGCCCGCGAAAGGCCCGCAATTTTTAAAATTTTAATTGTTCATTGTTTATTTGTTCCGCATTATCTTTTAATAAACCTTTAACTTTGCGCAAATAAATGGTAGCGAAATGGTAACAAAATGGTAACAAAATTCGTGTGTGAATTTTAATTTGTTTTTGCATTCTAATTTTTTTTTTTTTTTACGTTTTGTTTTTACAAATGGAAAAATGTTTTTTATTATCTTCATCCATAATTAATTTAGTATTTAATCATTCTTTTCTCATTACGATTCGCGGGCGTCACCCGCGAGCCCGCATTGGCGGGCTCAGGCCCACAATTTTTTTTAAATTTTAATTGTTGATTGTATATTCAACCAAGTTACAAACCGTGCGCATAAAATCAGCTTTTAAAAGTGACATTACATTTAATTTTGACAACACCAAACTATATTTTTATTCATTAAACTTTTTTGAAAGTACCAAGATAATCATAGGAAGGGAAACACCTTTTGTCTTTATAAGGTTAAATTCATTATAATTAGAAAACTATTTCTAACTCCTTTAAATTATGAATCATTAAGATTGTTAGTTGGTTTATCAATGTTATCGTGATCAGAAATTTATTTTTGTCTTAACTTTAAATTTTAATAAACTTTAACATTTTAACTATTTCTAACTCCTTTAAATTATGAATCATTAAGATTGTTAGTTGGTTTTTAAAACGTGTGTATACATATCCTAAGTTAATGCAGAAAAATAAATTTAAAGTTGGAGATTTCGTTCGAGTTAGCAAATTTAAAACCGTTTTCGAAAAAGGTTATACACCAAATTGGACTACTGAAATATTTAAAGTTATCAGGATTAACAACAAATTTCCTGTGACGTATTTACTTGAGGACTATAAGGGTCAGCTAATATCAGGTCGGTTTTATGAAAAGGAGCTCCAAAAGACAAATCATCCTGATACTTACCTTGTAGAAAAAATCTTGAAGAGGAATGGAACAAAGGTTTATGTCAAATGGCTTGGTTTTGATTCATCACACAACTCATGGATAAATAAAAACGATATTCTTTAAAATACTATTATACTATTATACATTTATTTAAAATAAAATCTGATACAATATTATTATTTAGTATTATTTAGTAAATAATATTATTAAAATTAACATACATATTATTTTATTCTAAATTATATAAACTTATACTTTAATTAAATTTGTAAACTATTGAATATCAAAATTTTCGAGTTCTTTGTTACCCCATGCCAAAGTATTAAAAGAATTTGGTATAACGAATCTTTTATCATCATCATTTGTCAATGCTAATTTATTAACTAATTGGGTGTACAAATCATGTTTTATACTTTTAAAATTTAATTGAGACCTAATTATTTTTTCATCATTATTCAAACAATTTTTATAGTCATTAAATGATATTTTATTTGAAACAACACTTTTTTTAATACCCTTAATTTTTTTACTTAACTCATTATCATCTGCTAGAAGTATACAATATGTTTTTGCTTTCAGTCCTATAAATTCTGTTATAATTTTTCCATTACATTCATCTTTAAACATACCTAACACTTTTTTATTTTTTAATGGTATTCCAAAAATGTTTTGTGGAGAAAAGTCTGATGTATCAAATCTACTGTCAATATCCTGTTCAATGTCTTTATAGAAGTCGTCAGTTTGAATTTCGTAAATTAGAGAGTCAGTGTCAGTGTATAGCAACGAAGCTCGTTCTATATATTTAGGTATAAAATATTTGTAATGGAAATCATACATAAGGGTTTTTGATAATTCTAATACTGTAAATCCTACATAAATAGGTTTGTTTAATGTTATTTTTAGTCTATTCATTTGAACAGCCACAAGATTTTCGGTAAATACGGATGATGAATGAAAATTTGGCTTACTTATTAAACGGCTAGCACCCGATTTATTTGCGATATTTTCCCAATGTGTGAGTAACCTTATATCTTTCCGTTTAAAAACATCTTCGAGAGTTTTACCGAAAACGCTGTTATTCATCAGTTTAAAGAAATCCCTTTCAAAACAATTTTTAGCTAAGGTCCGAAGCCTCGTATTCAGATCAATATATGTCTTAAGCCAAGGTTTTTGACTGAATTCTAATACTCTGTGTATTTTCTTTAAAATCAAACCTTCGCTTAGACATTGTTTTAAATTTTTTTGATGAATGACATAATTAAACTTATGATTAAGGTTAGCCAACAGCTTATTTTGTTTGGATGATGCATAACCAGGTTTAGCATTTTCCACACAAAATGGTAAATCATTATGTGTTTTGTGAAGATTTTCTGGGTACTCCAAATCAACTTCTAAAATATATCCAAGGTCCGCCTCATCACTTGTTGAATGTATATTAAATTTATCAATTTCGCTTTCATTTAGCCATTTAAAGTTCGCATATGGAAGATATTGACTCATAGCATATCCGTATAAATTATTAGCGTCTAAATAAATAAGATATGAAGAATCCTTATCTTCTTTATAATTTTTCATATACTTATTATTCGCCTTACTATATCTTTTCGAACATTGTGCTAATCCACCACGAACCCCTTTGTTAATGAAATTGATCATGTTAATATCTGTGAGCAATTCCATTTCGATTTTTGTAAATTTCAACATGGCATCCCAACTTAAACCTGGGGAAGTGTAATAGTGTGCTGGATCTAAATCGTAAGTGGCTAAACAGACATTTCTAAAATTTTCAAAAATGTCAGCTAAGAGAAGAACGTCCGTTTTTAAATATAAATCGGAATAATCCCCCAAATTCTTACATTTAAACTCATTCCACACTTTAGTTGCATGATTATACTGATCTTCGGTAATATTGGAATCATTCAATTTATTATAGAAACTAGATTGAGGGGGTAAACATGTATGATTAAACTTTTCATGATTATCAATAAAATCATATGGAAATACACCTTTCTTCCTAACCAAATTAAATTCATTTTGCTTTGGAAAATATTTATGTATTTCATTAAATTGATTTTCTTCAAGATTTTTACTTAAATTATCAATACTTGAAGACATAAATTTGAATGAATCTATGAATCTTAATTTAATTGTTTTATTATCTAAAAGTTTAAAATGTTTTGTAAAAGATACATATCTCTCCTTATTTTGAGCGATTAAATTAATTGTTTCTGTATCAAATCCAAGTTCTTTGATAATAAAGTGAGAATCATATCCACTCAAATTATGACAAACAATTGGTACAAAGTCAGGTAAACCATAATTTAAATTACAATTGTTATGAGCGGCTCCGCGGAACTTTCCAGTAAGATGGCAATGGTCTCTTACTTTATAATTCAAACAGTCAATAAAACTTTCTTTACATATATAACAAGTAGATGAATTGTCATATTGTTCTTTTTCTTCGTTTGTTAGTGTTATCATTTTTATGTTTGTATGTAATTTATCATAAATTACTTGTAAATCGATTTTTAATTTTTCAATAAAAATTTGACAACAATCTTTACCCCTATACAATTCAAACTTAGAAAGTTTATCGTCGTATGAACACTTAATGTAATATGCGAAGCTGCATGGTTCATGTTTTGTAATGTTTTCTGTAAATGAGGTTTTATCGTTTGGTAAACATGTAAAAATTGGTGCTAGTACAACTTCAAAATCGCAATAGATAATAAATGGTACTCGCTCTTTGTTTTGGATGTTTTTAAACTTTAGTATACAATTTTCTTCATTAGGAAGAATACATTTAATTTTATTACAACCATATTGCAAATGATTATTTAAACCTTCCTCATTTCTAAAAAAAGTTAAACATCCATCACAAATCCATTTTTTATTTGCTCTTTTGGATAACTGGTTTCCCACTAGCGCACTAAAATTTTTGATCAAACAATAGTGAGTATTTACATCATCTTCTAAAAATAGCAAATTAACATGTTCCTGTTTTTTAGATTTTGTGTAATATAATGGCCCCACAATTTCATTACCATCTAAACCATATACATTTACACTAATATTATTTAATTGTTCAAACTTTGAAATATCTTTTAGATGCATAGGCAAATTAATATCATCTAAAGTCAATTCCGAAGAATAGTGTGGATATGATGTATGTCTATAAGGTTTTTTTACGTTAGGATATCTAGATGCCATAATTGACCAGGCAAAGCATGCCTGATCAGAATTTTGAATATTAATTATAGCTCTTTTTATTTTAATAGTTTCTGGTAGATCAATATATGAAGAACCTCGCAATGGAGTATATTTGTTGATATTAAGTTCAAGAAACATGATCTTTTCGAGAGCCCAGCCAGATTCTTTTTCTTGAAAATCTTCACTTTTAATGTTTAAATTATTAACAATTTCGGAAAATATTGCATTAAAATCGCTAGCTTCAGTTATTATATAATTCGTAGTATTAAACGATGTTAATTTACTAACGTTGGAATCATCTTCTAAATTAAATTTTGTATGAAGTGCAAACAATTCAAAGTTTATTTTCGCAGCTTTAAAAATTTCTAATTGAAGCATTTTATTTTCGCCAAATGTAGTTTAAAAGATGATATACAGATAAAGTTGGTAAAAAAAAAAAAAAAATTATGATCAAGATTTCAATGCCAAGGATAAATTATAAAATATTAATACATATAACGTCCTATCCGATTTCAATTATGTAATTTTTTTTTCTTATCTTCTTTTCTTACTTTATGCTGATTACATATTACGGTTTTTATATATACGTATATTGAACTAGTTTTCTTTTTAAATGCCAAGGTTAAATTATAAAATATTATTATAACTTTGTACTATCCGATTTCAATTATGTGATAAAAATTATTCGTCCAAGTTATAAACCATATACATAATACAAATTTTGAAAGGTAGCATACACTTCAATTCGAATATTTTTCTCTTACATAGACAGAAATTAATCATAATCAATATTTTTTACTTTATTACAGTTGAGTGCCTAAAAAATTAACTTTCAAAGACAGTTGAATACATGATTTTGATGCAATTTTTTTTCTTATCTTCTTTTCTTACTTTATGCTGATTACATTTTACAGTTTTTATTTATTGTACGTTGAACTAGTTTTTTTTCAATGCCAAGGTTAAATTATAAAATATTATTATAACTTTATAGTATCCAATTTCAATTAAAAAATAAATATTATTCGTTTAAGTTACAAACCATATTTACAGAATATACATAAACTTTGAAATGTGACATCTACAGATAAAGTTTTAAAAAATAACAATATACAGTTGAATACATGATTTTGGATAAATTCATATAGAATTTTAGTTATCGTGGTTGATAATAAAACTGTATATTGAACTAAGTTACAAACCATGTACATAAAATAAGCTTTTAAAGTGACATCTACAGATAAAGTTGGAAAATAATAATCATTTACAGTTGAATACCTGATTTTAGATACATTTATATGGAGTTTTAGTTATCGTGGTTGACAATAAAACTGTAAGAAATGTGCACCATCTATCGAAAAGTTAATTAATACTAAAAAGTTCAAAGCTTAAAGTTTATTACTGTGCTGCCATCTAACGAAATGTCTTAAAAAAATATAATATACAGTTGAATGACAGATTTTTAAGAAAATTATATACTTAGGTTTTCATTTTATATAGAGATTTAGTTACCGGGGTTACACTGTAGTATGCCCATAGTAAAAACATACGTAATCGTTTATGTTGTTGTAATTTACATGTAAAAAATTTTTCGGCTGGAATCGATTTCAGCTGGCCCAGGACATACGCTTATACACTACTTATATATATGTATATATATATATATATATATATATATATATATATATATATATATATATATATATATATATTATGTATTAACCCATTTCCGGCCGGTACCACAATCCATTAACATTATTAAAGATCTTTGATATGACGGTAGAATTAGAACATACTTATTTAGAATTCATCAAGAAGAAATAAATCCTACTTACCGTTTTCGAGAAAATGAGTGGTCGAAAAATCGACCAGCGGCCGAAAATGGGTTAAAAAAAATT
Source organism: Tipula helvola (assembly GCA_963556165.1). Taxonomy (NCBI): domain Eukaryota; kingdom Metazoa; phylum Arthropoda; class Insecta; order Diptera; family Tipulidae; genus Tipula; species Tipula helvola. The sequence goes on along the minus strand of OY744483.1, from coordinate 175,285,187 downwards.
ATTTGTAACTATGGAACTCTAATACAGGACCTAGAAAACCACATCAAAGAATCGAATAATGCATTTCTCTTGCTTAAAAAAAAAATTATCTCGAAAAAATTACAAGGACTCTCGGACATGGAAAGAAGAGCAGTGGTTAGGGAGAGCGTCAATTTGCTGGTAAAAAAGTATACCCACCATCCAGAACCCATTCACATTCAATCATTAGCTTACGCAATAGTTGAATTGTTTCCACAGTTGAAATCGGCGGATGATGAGGGCATTGTAAGAAACCGAGAAAATACTTTATCTAAGTTTAACATTTATTTTTAACATAAACTTCTACATTAATTTTAATATAAATGTAATTTTTTTTGTTACTACAGGAATTGCTTTACAATAGAAAATTAAATAGAGGGTATATAATATCACGACTACAACGCTTACGAACGAAATATTATTTATTAGAGGATGGTACAACTCGACAAGAAAGCGGAACTCGAAGAACTTTACGGAACCTGAATCTACAGTATTAGATGATCAGCCTATCATAGATTTAGATAACAATGAAGATTTTATGATTTTGAACAACGCGAATGTAAAAACGCAAAAAATTAATCAAAACCAAATTAATTAAAACTTTGAATTTGAGAGTAAAATCAGTGGACTTTAATAAAATCATAAAACACTCTGCAAGTTTTCCGTTTTTCTTCACATCTCCTGATCTGGTAAAGATATTCTTAAAATACAAATTAACAAAAACTATTTCTTATTCTGTTCTTTTATTTACAGATTTCCTTTGATTTTTCTCTGAGGTTTCCAAATGCTAACAATTTCAAAGCCAGATGGACTACTGCAAGCCCTCATATTTTTAAAGTCTACTTAGATTTGAAGGGGCCTTCATACAAGAGACTTCCAGAAATTGAAGGTATATATTACAAATATTATTATATACCTTTGATTAAAAATAATTTGTAAGTGATATATTGTGTATGTACTTTTAGAGTGGACCGAGTCTATTAAACTAATTTTATACCTTTTAAATTTAATTCCGCAAAATATTGGGGGAGTGTCCTCATCAAAAAAAGTAAGAGACAGCTTTCCTGCATTAATAAAAAAAATTCTAGTTTTTAAAAAGGTAATACAATTTCAAAAAATATTTTAGGACACATAATTAATTGTTCTCTTGCTTGTTTCAGATAAATCTAACAATTGACGAATTGAAAGAGCCAAATACTATTCATCCGTATCTAATAGCCGTTGGGGATAACCAACTGTCAATTTCTGGTTTTTATTTGTGTATTGAAGGGGAAATTATAATCCTCCCCGACGAATTTTCCTTCATTGACGCATTTGACGTTTTATTCAAATGTCATTATATATTTAATCAAAATTTCGATAGTTCACTTAGAACTTTTTATAATTTTATAGCTAGCTATTTCTATCAGCTAAACTCGATGGAACAGGCAACAATTCGTATAAAGGAAATAACCAGTAAACTGGAAACAGAAATATCCAACCAGTTAGATATTTCTTTTAATTAGTTAGTTTAGTCAGTGAGTTTTAATTATATAAGTATGTATATAATTTTATATTTTACTGTTAAAGTTCAAAATTAATGAAAATAATGAATTTATTTTGCTATATAATGTAGTAAACAATTTAATTGTTTCAAAATGTTAGAACTGCATTTAAAATATGTTGAATTCGTAAAGGAGAATTCACTTAATAAAATAAAATGCGTAGCAAACAAACATTGTCGAAGCTCATTCAACAGATTTCTTTCGTTGAAAAAACATATAGCCAAGCATAAAACCTTAAATGAAATTCATGAAACTACAAATGTAAATGAAGCTAGGTCGTCATTAAGTTACGTAAGAAATATAAATATTAGATACAGTTCAAATGACAATGATTTAAATTTGCGTAATTCTAATGAAATTTCCAATTTTGAAATTTTTGAAAATAGTTTAAAACATATGTATTATACAATGAATAAAATCGGTTTGCCAGAGGAATCGATTACAACTATTTTCCTTGAAACTAAAACTGTCGTGGAAAATGCTAATAAAGTATTTTGCACTTCACCACAAAAATGTAATACTGATGAAATAAAAATAATTAGCCTATTAGATAATTACTCGTCAAAATATAAAAGAGAAAAACTCTTCAGCAAAAACAAATATTTTGCAAAGCCAACACAAATCGCAGTGGGCTATCGTTGGGAATTACGGTTTAATAAACAGTCAAGTATCTATAAAAAAGTTTTAGTACAAAATTTTTTTCAATTTATTCCGATTTCTTTAACTATTAAAAAACTTTTCAAGAATAGTCATTACGCTAGTTTATTTAAAGATTTCAATAACTCTCACTTGTGCACAGATGGAATATAGACAAACTCTTGTTGTGGAAAGGTATTTCAAACATTAAATTGCGAATACCGATTTAAGAACCCTGTCCTCATTCAAATTTATTACGATGATTTTGAGGTAGCTAAAGTTCTCGGTAGTAAAACAATGATCCATAAAATTGGAGCTATATATTTCACAATAGTTATATTTAAAATAGAAGTTACAACATATTTTCTTAGTTGCTCTTTTTTTTGTTAATGACTTACAAGGTAATTTTAATTTAAATTCAATTCTTAAACCGATTATTGATGACATTAAACTTTTGGAAAAGGATGGTATTATTGTACAAAATATTGGTTTAGTAAAGTGCATCCTAATATCTTTGGCCCATGATAATCTTGCTGCGAATGATTTACTTGGCTTAACGAAATCGTTTTCCGCTACATATTTCTGCCGTATTTGCACCATGCCTCGAAGTATAACAAAAATTACAACTACTGAAGATCCTGAATTATTACGAAATTCACAATGCTATGACATTTTAAATGATATACAGCCGGAGAAAAAAACAAATTTGATTGAAACACAAGGAGTTAGTCGAACATCAGTTCTCAACGATCTTTACTTTTTTAATACCATCAAAAACTATAGCATTGATCTGATGCATGATGGTCTTGAAGGTTTTATTGCACTAATTTTAAAATATCAGTTCGAATTTTTGTTATCAAAAAAATGTTTTAAAAATAGTGAGGAATTTAATCATATAAATTCGGTTATTTAGATAGAAAATCCAAACCATCTAACATAAATTTAGATAGAAGCAATTTAGGCCAAAATGCTTCCCAAGTTCTGTGTTTAGCGGTACATTTCCAATTGATATTTGATAGATATTATAATCCTGACCATGATGATCATTGGAAAGGTATAACAACAATGCTTCAAATTTTAACAATTTTATTCTCGTTTGAAATCACTGAATGTGATATAATTAATCTAGAAACCCTTATATCCACTCACTTAGATATTATTTTACATATTTTTAATAAAATCCTTACTCCTAAACAGCATTTATTAATTCACTATCCCAGAATAATCCGACAAATGGGTCCTGTAATTCACATGTGGACCATGCGTTACGAGGCCAAACATAGGTATTTTACTAAAAATGTAAGTCAAAATTTTATAAATATATGCCACACATTCGCCAAAAGACATCAACAAATGATAGAAACCTGTTGGGAAAATTTTGACTCTGTAGTTCATTATAAAACTGGAAAGAAAACTCATGTTGTATTACCGAATTTATACTACAAACACTTACGAGCTCCATTATTTAAGCTAGCATATATAGAAAATGAATTTCACTATAAAAAAGGATTTTTCATCCTCAGAGAAAAACATAATAATCGTGAAACAATTCAATTATACAAAATACTTGAAATTTTAGAAGACCAAAAGGAACTTCAGTTTTTAGCTGACGAATACTAAGGTATTTATGATGAATTTTACTGTAGTTTCATGCCGGTTAAAAAAAAAAGACGATCCAGTATGTGTGAAATATAATAACCTAAAATATAAAAAAAGTTACGAAGAACATTTCTGCTGCAACAACAATAATTCGTATAGATATATTAAGCTATAATGTTCATAATATTTAATATAGAAATAATAATAATATTTTTAACTGTAGAAATTTTAAATGAATTTAAAACAAATAAATGTAATTAAAGAAACATTAATTAAAATCACAACCTGTTTTATTCAAAATAAATTTCTTATTATTGTCCCTTTTGCGTTCTGAAACCCATTGCATTGTATTCAACATTAAAAATGTTGGTACACTTTTGCTTCTACTTTTTATTTAACAAAATAAATTATACTTGCGATTCAACCATTGTTTCTTTATTTTGTTTTCAGCGCTACTAGCTTCGAAATTATTTTGGCTGCAATTAACTTTATATAGCTTATTTCAATGTAAATAGCATCATAATATTTTCAAAACATTTTTGAATCGTTTCCTACATTATGAAGCATTAAATTGAAATCAAATTCGATACAAAATCTGCTTTGCATTTCTTTTTTCAATGTAAATAACATCGAAATTATTTCTGACGCAATTCGCATTAAATCGCTTTTTTCAATGTAATTATCATCATTTTTTATTTCAAAGTAATTTTGAATCCCGCCTCATATTATGATGCAAATTATATCGAAATTAAATTCGATGTAACTCCTGCTTTGTAATTCGCATTTCAACGTAAATAGTATCGACTTTAATTTCGATGTAAAAGTTACATCGAATTTCGATGTAAAGAAATGTCGGACGTATATGCGATGCTATTTGAATCGCATATCAAACAAATTTTCAAGTATGTGGCAACGCATATAGCGGTTAAAACTAGTTCAGGAATACACTTATGTGCATAATACTAATGTGTAATCTTATTAAAATGAAAAAAATGTATAGTTTTGGCTTGAGAATTCTTAATTGTAATAAATTTTCTTTGAACCTAAAAATACGGTTAAAATTGACTTGGTATCAAAGTGGGAGCAACATATGCACATAAGCAATTTATACTTTTGTATTGTTCAGATTAAATAATGGTAGGTTACATATGATGCACGTGGGAATGCTTATACCGTAAAGAAGCAAGTGCAGTTGTAAAGTCTCAATTACAATAAATGCTCTATGAAGGTTTTCATGTAATCAGTGAATAATCTTTGGACCGAAAAAACGTTAAAAATTCACTTGGCATTAAAGTGGGAGTAACACATGCACATTTGCAGATTATAGTTTTACATTGTTTAGATTAAACAATGGTAGGTTACATACTAATGTGCATCAAAGTGCATTTAACATGCATACATATTATACATGCATACACCTAACCAGTTTTTTCACGGGCCTTTTTTGCACAATTTCTTTTACAACATGGGAATGCTTATACCGTATAGAAGCAAGTGAAGGTATAAAGTCTCAATTATAATAAATCCTCTTTGAATCGATAAAATGTTACAAATTGATTTGCCTATACGTGCAGGTTTTCATGTAATCAGTGAATAATCTTTGGACCGAAAAAACGTTAAAAATTCACTTGGCATCAAAGTGGGAGTAACACATGCACATTTGCAGATTATGGTTTTACATTGTTTAGATTAAAAAATTCTAATATACATCAAAGTGCATTTAACACGCATACATATGTAGCTTTTACTTTTACATAGTTTAAATTAACCAACAGTATCTCTCAATTATAATAAATGTCCTTAGAAATTTGTAGAAAAGGCTAAAATTTTGGTCGTTATTGCATCATTTTGACTAAAGCATTTTGAATGAAAAGTGAATTATAAGTTTTGCTAATTAATTTGTGGGTTATTAAGTGAAGTGAAATTAATAAACATTAGTTAAAAAGTTTGTGTATTGAATATAGTAAACAGGTAAGATTTTAAATTTTTTATATACCAACATTACCTTTAGAACATTAAAATTTAAGCATCATGTATATATGTATATAAATTAGAGTAGTTTGCAGCAAAAATAAGAACTTTTTAACTTAGTACGTGATTCTTAATTTAGAATTACATTTTTTAATTTTATTTTAATGATAAAATATTAGTTATCGATTCTCATCAATAAGTAAAACATGATAGCACGGGACTATAGATAATTGCAAGCAAATATTTTATCTTTATCTGTTTCATTATAATATATTGTAATTATAACGATGATGTTCAAGCAAACCGAGACAACTAAAAAATTAAAAATGTTTCTTTTCAATTACCCATATATCACGCACTAATCCGCCATTAAAAAAGAAGATTGAATTTTCCAAAATTTGATTTTCCATTCTTAATCAAATTGTGCAAAATGTATTCTGTTTTTTTTAGTAGGCGGGAAAAAGGGTGACTTAAGACTGATTTACATTCAAAGATTTTTGCAGATGCAAATGTCAAATCAAAAATTCGTTTTTTTTGCTCATTAAAAAATAAATTTAAACAAAAAATGTCATAAACCAATACAAATGATTGGTTTTCTTGTTTATATAACCTTATTATAGTTATTTATTCACGCATTGACGATTTTACAGAAAAAAGATGAAACTCGACATCTGCAAAAAAAAGCAGACGACGACTTTTGGGTTTGTTTCTCGGGTTTCAATTGACTTTTTTAAGCAGATGATTATTTTTTCTCTTTTTGTCTTTGCTGTTTTTCATATGTTGTGTTTCAACTTTTTTGCGGACGTTGAAAGTCGTTGAATGTAAATCAGCTATTATATGTAATTACAAACTTAAAAATGTATTTTTGGAGCTCAGCCGGTTTTCTTGAACATCGTCGATAGACATATATATTATATATATATATATATATATATATATATATATATATATATATATATATATATATATATATATATATATATATATATATATATATATATATGTATATATATATATAAGATATAAGTTAAGACAACTTAATGACCATCGTCATCAATATTTAACATCAGTCAACATGTATAGTTAAATCGCCACATTGCATATTTTGCGTAGAAGTAAAATTCCAAACACTTAAATTTCATTTATTTTCCCATAAATATAATTTCTGTAATTTTCCATAAAACTTGTATAATCAGCATTTTAACGATATAGAACATTTTTGTAATTGAAAATTTGTAAAAATATAATTAGTTTTAAGAGAGATTTAGAATAAAACGGACGTAGTCCAAATAAAAAACATTTTTTTTAAAGATTAATGAATTTTTAATCTTAACTGGCGCCGAAACAGTGAGTGAAAGTGTAAAATAGTGTAAAAGTTCAAGTTATTATTTACCGTGAGAACATAGTAACAGACAAAAGAAAACTAATCCCACGAGAACTTAGGAATTTTGTCTGCGAACGTAATAAAATACAGCTATGCTCACGAGAACATAGCCAATTTTATTACACACTACCGTGAGTGAACATCGTACCGCAGTAGGCCGCCAGCAAGTATAAACGCTAGCAGCTAAAAAGGGAAATTACGAATCATCCGGACACAAGTAGCTGACTCAAGTGTACAAACACCCGGAGTGCACCTAAAAAATCTCTGAGGAAACTCTAATCCCCAGATCAAGAATTACCCAGGAGAAATTCCTCGAAAATAATGAAAACAATAATCTTGTAATTAATACAAAAAAAAAAAGTGAAAATTTATAAGAAATAATAATATTCAAGTAATAATAGTGAAATATTAAATAGTCATTCGAAATTCAAAACTTATTTAAAAACAAAATTGCAAAGAGTGTAAAAATGGAAGAAGTTCATGCAACAATAAGACAGTTGACGGGGGCACTCAACGCCCAAATCGAATTAAATAAAAAATTGGAAAAAAGAATCGGCCAGTTAGAAGATAAAGTGGAAAACAACATACCAAACAATACAGCACTTGTAGCACCCAAAACAGAACAGGAGCTTAAGGACATCGGCAAACTACCAGATTGCGTCAAAGGACCACAAATCTTTGACAGAAATCCATCACATTATGTGTCATGGATATACAGCGTAGAAAGTATCCTAAAAGACTACGAGATAGTGAAGAACAAACCTGTATATATAGAGCCATATTACAAAGTATACGACAGAAAATACGAGGAACGGCGGACGCAGCTCTCTTATCATATACCATCTTCGACGAAAATTGGAGCGCGATAAAAGGATGTTTGTCATTACATTATGCCGACAAAAGAGATGTGAGGACACTCGAATATCAATTGGTCAGCATAACTCAGGGCAAGAAAAGTATCGACGAATTCTATGCAACTGTAAACCACCAAGTTAAAACCGAAAACTACAATGCAGACACCATGACAGTGCTAATAGACACGTATAGGAATCGAGCATTAGATGTCTTCGTTAGGGGTCTAACGGGGGATATATCAAGAATGCTAACTATTCAGAGACCAACGAATCTCCCAGAGGCGTATTCATCATGTCTGGAGATACAAAATCTCAATTTTCGAAATATGCCAATACATAATAGAAATTTTAACAATTCAATCACGATTCCCGTAAACCAAATCAATGCGAATCGAGTTCAACAATACACGAAGCCGATACCGCTACCAAGAATATCGCTGCAACAGAGAAATATGGGGTACGGTATGCAGTACCAACAACAACAATATCAACAACCATACCAGCAACAACCATACCAGCAACAACGATACCAACAACAGCAATATCAACAGCCATACCAGCAACATCAAAATTACTTTGCAACACCACCAGCAAGGCCAGTTCAACCGAAACCACCAGTACCAATGTCCGTTGATGAGTCGGGCAACACGAAAAAAATTAATTACATGAATCGACCAAGTAACATGAACTTAAAACCAAGAAGGGAAAGAAGTCCTGATTCTCACTTGAACCAACGCAAACAACAAAGATTATTCCACATGATGGAACAACAGGATGGTGAACAAGAATACGAGGATTATATTGATGACTACAGCGACATCGAGGACAAAGACGAAGGGGAAGAAGAGAATATAGAGGTCAATTTTATAACGAATGCCTCTCCAGCATACCTTACATAGAGTATCAGACAAACAACAACAAGATCCTAAGATTCCTTGTCGACACCGGGGCAAACAAAAACTTTATAAGATCGGAAATCGCCAGGAATGCTAAACCAATCGACAAACAATTTAACATTAGATCAGCGGGAGGTGACGTCAAAATCAGACAAAAAATATCAACACGATTCTTTAAAAATATGGGCAATGACATTCTGCTAGATTTCTATGTTCTGCCAGGACTAAAAACATTTGACGGGATAATCGGAGACGACACCCTAAAGAGATTGGAAGCACTAATCGACATGAAAAATAACATCCTTACAATAAAACCAGAAATCAGGATCCCCTTGAAAGCCAAAACATCCATTCAAGTGAATCCTATTGAGAAACGAACGTGAAGGCGGAGATCAAAACTACTACCAATGACCCGATCTACACAAAATCATATCCATACCCGATCAACATGAGGGCAGAAGTGGACCAACAAATAAAACATCTGCTCAATGACGGCATTATAAGACCATCGAAAAGTCCGTATAATTCACCTATTTGGATTGTAGAAAAGAAAATGGATGCATCGGGAGTAAAAAAGTATCGAATGGTCATAGATTATAAAAGATTGAACGCAGTTACCGTGTCAGACACCTATCCAATACCAGACATCTCTAACACCATCGCAAATCTGGGCAACTCCAAATTTTTCACAACGATAGATCTCACATCCGGATTCCACAACATTAAGATGATGGAAAAGGATATACCTAAGACGGCATTCTCGACAATGAACGGGAAGTACGAATTCACCAGGTTACCGTTTGGACTGAAAAACGCACCAGCGATTTTTCAAAGAATAATCGACGACGTCTTAAAGGAATACATCGGTAAAATATGTTATGTATACATCGATGATATAATTATATTTGGGGGTGAAAATGAAGATGAACACCTAAAAAATGTCCACAAAATTTTAGACAGACTATGGAAAGCCAATCTCCGAGTCAATTTAGACAAGACTGCATTTCTAAAAGAGGAAACCGAGTTCCTAGGGTATATAATAACGAACAAAGGAATAAGAACGGATCCAAAAAAAGTAATGGCTGTACAGAAACTAAAACCGCCTGAAAATCTTAAAGAACTGAAAAGTTTCCTTGGACTAACATCTTACTATAGGCGATTCATCAAAGACTTCGCAAAGGTAGCAAAACCTTTGACGAATTTTACGAGGGGGGAGAACGCACAAATAAAAGCCAGCCAGTCAAAAAAAGTAGACATAAACTTAACAGGTGTCGAGTTGAAAGCATTCCAACATCTAAAATCACTACTTTCATCGGCAGACCTATTAATATTTCCCGACTTCGACAAACCGTTTATACTAGCAACGGACGTCCCTGTCAGAAGATCAGGCAAAGGAAAAACTTATAAAACATCTGAAAGAAAGACTACACCCCACATCTGTAAATGGAATCAAAATTCCAGAAGTATATCTCCAGCTACTTCAAGAAATTTACGCAGAACATCTGCACAATTACAAATTGCGGATAACACAGAGGATAGTAGAGGATATTCGCAATGAAGAAAATAAATATCGCATTATACAAGAAGAACATCGAAGAGCGCATCGGAATGCAAGGGAAAATAAGGAACAAATACTGGAAAAGTATTATTTGACTCAGATGACCAGTTTAATAAAAAAATATACGCAGAACTGCGACATATGCAACCAAAATAAATACGACCGACACCCTAATAAACCGCAACTCCAGAAGACACCAATCCCAACGTATCCTGCTGAAATTTTACACATCGACCTGATTGACATGAAAGGCGAGAAGTTTATAACATGCATTGATAAATTTTCGAAATTCGTCAAACTATTTCACGTCAAAAACAGAACATCAGTACACATGAGAGACAAAATTATCAAAATCCTGCATTATTTCACAACACCCAGAATAATGGTTATGGACAACGAAGCAAGCTTCGTCAGCCCTATCATTGCGGACTACCTAAGAATACTAGGGATTCAAATTTACTTAACCCCTACACAAAAAAGCGAAGTAAACGGAACAGTGGAAAGGGTTCACTCCACCATAATCGAAATAATCCGATGTCTGCAAAATGAACACGAGGATTTCACGACTAAAGAACTAGTCAATATAGCGGTCGATAGGTACAACAATTCAATTCACTCTGTTACTGGAAGGAAGCCTATAGTGACATATTTTTTGGACGGACACAACGGGTCAATTATCAAAATTTATTAAACTTCAAGGAAAAAGTAAATGAAAATGTAATACAAAGGATCAGAAATAATCAGAGGCTTAAATTACAAAGAGAGAACTTGAAAAAGAACATGCTAAGAACATACGAAATTGGAGCACCAATTTACACAGCTGTTAAACAAATTCAGGAAAAAACTAAACCTAAATTTCGAAAAGAAATCGTGGCGAAGGATAATAGAGTCACCGTGACCACGCTCTCGGGAAAAAGAATTCATAAAACCCATATAAAAAACTCACCAACTTAAGTCATTTTACGTATATCTTTCCAGCTCATGTCTATGGACAATAACGACATCTTTGAGCATACACAAGTATGACACTCCAATAGTGTCTGTAAAACAAGAAAATGGAAATATAATAAGCGGAAACTTCAAGATCATACATCAGATTGACCTGCAGAATTATGTGGAAATATTGGCAAACATCAAATCGGAATTGAAGGGAATCGAATATATATATATATATATATATATATATATATATATATATATATATATATATATATATATATATATATATGGGGCATTTGCATTTAAATCTTACATATAAAAATTTAAAATATAATTTTTAAATCATAATTTAATTAATTTTTGAATTAAAAAAAAAATTAAAATATAATTTTTAAATCATATTTCTGTTTCTTTTAAATCTGGGCGTGAGCTGATTTGTGTTTTGCATTTTTTTTAATAATCTTTTGTGCTATTTTTAATTTTTCTGTCATGAACGTTACCTAAAAATACGTTTTACGTTATTTTTAAAATTATTAATTTCAAAATACAAAAGATTAATATACCATTTGCAAGTAGACATGTCATAAATGAGAATATACATCAATAAATTAAATTTATGTTTTTAAATTTCACAATTTATCTAAAATAAATAAAGTAACGTTCATGACAAAAAAACCCGTTTTTTTAAAAATAAAAGTTCAACATTATTTAAAAAAATACATTTTCATAAATTTCTATATTGTGATCAAATACTTAACTTATACCCGTTAAAAATTATCTGAAAAATGCTAAGGGGACAAAGAAAATGCTTGGGGACAAAATCATGTGAGATTTAAATGCAAATGCCCCATATATATATATATATATATATATATATATATATATATATATATATATATATATATATATATATATATATATATACATATATATATATATATATTAAGGTGGTCCACATTCCTATGTGATTATTTTTCAATATTCTTTGTTGCTCTCCACAAGCATTATTTTGTTCTATCGACCAAACGGAGTGAATATATCAAAAATTGACCCATTTGAACTATATATAGAGGTCGCTATGATATGATATGATTTGTTTTTGTAGAATTTTTCCATATGTATTTCTGCCAAGCAAAAAATGCTGTATAACGCTGAATAAAAGTCTATATAAAAAGGGAAATCCCCTTAATTTCTTATCAGAGTATCAGACTCCTTCGACCTCGACCTGCAAGGCAAAGGCGAAACCTTCCTTGCAAAAATCTGTTTTTACCAAGAATGTTATTGCATCTATTGACCGAGTGAACCTTACTGATCGAAATGCAGTGTTTGTTTTTGGATCTGTAGCTCAGGCATTGGGTATACCAATAGCAGATATCTCATTATCACGAAGCACAATACGTCGAACAAGAAATCAAATTCGTAAAAATGTAGTAGAATCGGATCAAGCTTTATTTATTTCACAATGTCCACTTATCTTACACTGGGATGGCAAATTATTAAGCGATGTTATTGGTGGAGTACAAAAGGTGGATAGAGTTGCGATTATCTTCAGTGGAGGTGGATTAGAAAAACGAATAGGAGTTCCGGAGATCAAAAGAGGTACGGGTGAACAACAAGCCAACGCATGCTTGCAACTTCTTGACGATTGGTGTCTCAAGGGTCACATTCGCGCACTATGCTTCGATACCACAGCGTCTACACAGGGTTAAACTTCGGTGCATGCACTTTAATTGCAAAAGCCCTTGATAAGGAGCTCATATGGATTGCTTGCCGTCATGACATTTTTAAAGTAATGGTTTCTAATGTTTTTAAAGAAGTTTTTGGATCATGCGGAGGGCCAGATGTACAATTATTTAAACGCTTTCAGAAACAGTGGTCGAAAATAGATAAAAAAAAAATTTATATGTAGTGGGAGATGGATCGTTATTTAGTACCAATAATTTGATAGAACTTCTTCAAGAAATGCAAAATTACTATGCCGAAGTTATAAAAAGTCAACAGCCTAGGGACGAATACCTCTAACTATTGACCCTGTGCCAAACTTTTCTAGGATGTTCAGAAAAAAAAGAGGTTAAGTTCCGTGCACCCGGCGCCTTACATCAAGCTCGTTGGATGGCAAAAGCAATTTATTGTCTAAAAATATACTTGTTTCAAAACCAGTTCGTCCTTACTGCAGCAGAGAAAAAAGGAGTCACTGATATAAGTGTATTATTGTTAGTCTAATATATGGCCGTTATTGGAATGAAGCCCCCATAGCCGAGAAAGCCCCTTTAAATGCCGCCAATCTACTTCAACTTAATGACAGCTATCCTAATAAAAATATTCGTACAGCGGCATCGGAAGCATTTCGTCGTCATCTCTGGTATTTTTCGGAATATCTCATTGGACTGGGTATTGACTTCTGGACAAGTTACGGTTTAGTTCCAATTATGGTCGAAGAACTGTCTAAAATACCGTGTACAAATTCTAACGATGAAGTAAACAAAAGTACTCATGTTTTGAACCCACGTCAAAAATTTTTATTGAATCAAGTGATAGATTTGTTTCCCTCCAGCGAAAAACTTGGTTTAGGCCGCACTAATTTTCTAACACATGAAATCAAAATTGTTGAGGGCACGCGTCCAATTAAACAGAGACACTATGCTGTTTCTCCAGCAGTGCAAGCTAACTTTTATAAGGAACTAGACAGGATGCTTGAGTTAGGGGTAATTGAGGAAAGCCATAGTTCCTGGTCATCTCCGGTCACATTAGTAAAGAAGGCAAACGGTAAAGTTCGGCTGTGTCTTGACGCTAGGAAGGTGAACTCGGTTACGGTGCCTGACGCTTATCCTCTTCCTTTGATTAATGGACTGCTCAGTCGGCTTAATCAAACGCGATTCATCAGTACGATCGATTTAAAAGACGCCTTCTGGCAGATACCGCTGGATCCTGGGATAAGACGGCTTTCACCGTGCCGGGTCGTCCACTTTACCATTTTGTCGTCATGCCGTTTGGGTTGTGCAATGCACCCCAGACGATGTGTCGACTAATGGATAAGGTTATACCTCATCAGTTGCATGACCGGGTATTCGTGTATTTGGATGATCTTCTGGTAGTCTCGGCTACATTTGAGGAGCATTTACAACTATTAGCTGAAGTGGGAAGATTGCTTTCTAAAGCAAATCTGACCATAAATGTGGAAAAAAGCAAGTTTATGCTTAAAGAAACGCGATACCTTGGTTATGTAATTGGTGAGGGGTGAATTAAAGTGGACCCTGAAAAGATTCAAGGTATAGCTGATTACCCTGTACCAAAAACAACACGACAAATTAGACGTTTGCTGGGGTTAACTGGTTGGTACCGACGGTTTATCCGAAATTACTCCTTGATATCAGCTCCTATAACACATCTCCTTCGGAAAAACATTAAGATAGTTTGGGATGAGAAAGCGCAAACAGCATTTGATGAGCTTAACTACTGGTTAATCCAGATTTCTCCAAAGAATTTTTTATTCAGTTTGATGCCTGTAAATCTGGCATAGGTAGTGTCCTTTATCAGGTTCATAATGGTCAAGAACATCCTATTTCCTATATGAGTAAAAAGACGTCGAAATCTCATCGTAATTATTCCACCACCCAACATGCTGCAGTGGAAAGTGTTAAGAAGTTTCGACCCTATATTGAGGGTTATGTTTTTACAATCATAACCGACCACAATAGTTTGAAATGGCTTATGAGTCAAAAGGACTTGGATGGTCAGTTAGCACGATGGGCTCTTAAGCTTCAGGGTTATAATTTTAAAATTGAGTATCGAAAAGGTAGTGACAACGTGGTACCTGATGCGCTTTCTCGTGTCAACGTAGATGCTATAGACCACGTACTAAGCACGCCGCTCCAACTGGATTTCAATTCTTCCTCGTTTCAGGACGAAGACTATGTGGAGAAAATAACAGCTCTCCGGCAGAACCCAGATGTTAAAACCAACTATAGGGTTCAAGAAAATAAAATGTATGTGTACCTGCCGGATCCGATTGAAAATAACAGTGATATATCTCCTTGGAAATTATTGGTACCAGCCAGCTTAACACACTCTCTAATAGAACAAGCCTGAGACAAGCCTCCTTCAGCTACTCACCCAGGTACTGCCAAAACTATTTCACTAATAAAAAGATATTTTTATTGGCCAACTATGGCTGCTGATATTACGAAATACATTGGTAGCTGCTCTATTTGTAAACAGAGCAAGCCTACTAATTATCGAACAAGGCCAGGAATGGGGAAACAGGTATATCCTACTAGGCCTTTTCAGCGTATCTATTTAGACTTCCTAGGCCCTTACCCTCGAACCATAAATGGGCATTCTTGTATTTTTATACTGTTAGATCAGTTTACTAGATTTCCAATTCTAGAGGCAATGCGATCTGCAACTGCCACTAAACTGGTTGAATTTCTTGAGAAAAAAATATTTCAAGTTTATGGAGTTCCTGAAACAATATTTACCGATAACGGCCCTCAGTTCGAATCAATATTATTATCGAATCTACTGCAAAAGTACGGAATTAAACATGAGCGCACCGCAAAGTATTCGCCCCAATCCAACGCATCCGAGCGTGTCAATCGCTCAATTCTAGCTGCCATCAGATCTTATATTGTTGATGATCACCGGAAATGGGACCAACATATTGATGAAATAGCCGGAGCATTGAGAAATGTGGTACATAGTTCTACCAAATTTTCGCCACACTATTTGTTATTTGGTAGACATAAGATAACACACGGGTCTTTTTATGAACTTTTAAAGAAAATTCACTCTATTGATGATTACAATACCAACGTGCTTACCCCAACTGATAACTTATCAATCGTTCAACAAATAGTACTCCGTAACTTAGAAGCTGCTCATAGATCATCTGCTAGCCGTTATAATTTACGCGCAAAATCAAGAAGCTTTCTGCCAGGACAGAAAGTATTTGTTCGAAATTTTACCCAAAGCTGTGCAGTAAAACAGATTTCAGCAAAATTATCAAAGAAATTTTTACCCGCTGTTATTGAACGAAAAATTGATACTGTATTATATGAGGTTAAAGACGCCGCTGGAAAAAATCTGGGAGTATACCATGCCAAGGATATCCGATAACGTTCCCATATTTTGTTAAACATATTGAGATAATATTATGCCCGGCTTTGAGACTGTCTCATTGGTGTGAGTCTGCCCCACGAATGTGGCAATTTTGGTCGTTCAAAATTGCTACATGGTTGAAGTTTTATGGAACCGTTGTTTTGTTGTATTTTATCATTGTCGGTTTACGTTGTATTCTTTTATGCATATTGTTTACATGTGCCCTGTACAATATATTGAATGAATTCAGTTTAGAAATAAGAATTATTTTTGAATGGTAAGAGCAATCAATGATGATCATATTATTGTTTCTTTTTGTTGTCATTGTTGTCTTGATTGCAATAACAAAAAAATGTATTATTTTTATTTTTCAAAAATGATGATCGTACGATAATTATCAAATGTTATGTACTTGTTTATATTATGTACTTTCATGATATAGCGGGCAATCCGTATTACCAAATAATTGCAATCAAAATTATGGTCCGATGTTCATTCTGTTTTCAAGTATCGAAGTAAATTGTGTTTATAAATCAAAGTGGAAAAATTTATAATTTTTAGGTACTACTATACCTACATATTATATACATATATATATATATATATATATATATATATATATATATATATATATATATATATATGTATATATATATATATATATATATATATATATATATATATGATATATATATATATATATATATATATTATATATATATATATATATATATATATATATGTGGGAAATATTAAAACCCGAATTTGTATTTTATTCGAATTAAACAATAATACTTTATTAAATTTTGTTTATTAATTATTTTAAAGTGCGACTGTACGACTTATACTTCTTGACAGCTTCCGAACAAGTAACAAAAATATTATAATGTGATGCGGTTCTTATTTTTTGTGATCGCTTTTCTGTGTATGTAAATGGCATGATTATTTTACAGTTTTTAAGAGATGATTGTATTGTTTAAGCTAATTTGGATTCCCCTCCAATCCCACTCGGCCGTCCTGCATTCTCGTCCGGCCCGGACGAGTCTAGTAACTCGATTTCGGCTGTTGAATCTTCTTCACTCTCGTCAGTATATTCTTGGAACCACCGTTTCATAAATTCAGCCGATGATGTAGTTTTGGTTGGGCCTTCAGACTCGCCAACCTTTTTCACCTCATAACGATCATTAGAATGAACTTTTGTGACTTCATAGGGCCCTAGATACTTGCTTTTTAGTTTCAGACCAGCACCAAATTGCGTTCGCTTTATTACAACCCACTCACCTTTGGTATATGATGGCGCTTTCCGCCTTCGTTTATTATAAGTCCGATAATTTTCGCTTTGAATTTTCTCAATAGATTTTCGAGCACATTCCCTTAATTCGGTACGATCATCAATGATTTCTTTAATTTTCAAATTATCTGCAGTCTTCATTTTAACACCAAAAAGAATTTCAAACGGAGTCATTCGAATAGCTCTTTGCCATGTATTGTTAATAAATGATTGTAATTGACCAACTTGCTTCCACCAATCCTCCGGCTGTTCTCTGGATAGCTTCCTCAATACGGCAATTATGGTTTTATTTAATATTTCGACTTGACCGTTTCCTGTAGGAACACCAGTTGTTATAAGGTGATGATTTATCGACTCTTTCTTGCAATATCCTTGGAATTCATCAGATGTAAACGCCGTACCTCTGTCCGTTACAATATTTTCGGGATTACCAAATACATCTTTCTGTAAGTTCAGCTTTTGTATAACCTCGACAGATGTTGTAGATTTAACTGGATATAACCATACAAATTTACTGAAACCATCAATTATGCTAAGTATATATCGATACATTTTCTTTGTGGTTTCTAAATTACCTAAATGGTCCATGTGATAAGTGACTAGCGGACGATCGCCTTTTGGTATAGGACTAAGAAGTCTATCTTGTTTACCTGTCTTACGATCAGCTAAGATACACTTTATACAATTATTGATAAAACGCTTCACCTTTTTCTCGACATCACTTATGTAGAATTCTCGCGCTATCAATTCGGACGTTTTTTTCAAAGCAAAATGGCCTTGCTCATGACAAGAGCGAATAACTTCATTCTCCATTGCTTTCGGAACAACAACTAGTCTCGTCCCTTTGAGTATCTTAAATAAAATACCATTGTATGTTACGTAGTTCTCGTATTCATCGCGGTCAACTAAAATCTCGAGGATGGCTTTGATGTGGTCGTCGTATTTTTGAGCAGCCTTTATTCGATTGGTTACATCGCTTGCAATCACCATAACAGTTGGCGCTCGACTAAGCGCATCAACGTGCCTCATTTTGTACGCAGGTCGGTGTTCAAGTCTGTAATCCAACTCCTGCAATTGTAAGGCCCAGCCCGCAATCCTAGATGTCAGCTCCTTTCTTTCCATTGTGCCTTTGAATGCTGCACAGTCAGTCACAATAACGAACGAAAGTCCAAGTAAATAGTGTCTCAACTTTTTCAAAGCGGTCACGATCGCTAATACCTCGAGCTCATAACTGGGATATTTTTCTTCACGAGATTCTGTTTTTCGGCTGTAGTAAAATACAGGATGAAAATGCTGGTCTTCGCTGTCTTTTTGCAGGAGAATTGCTCCTAATCCCAATTTCGAAGCATCCGTATGGAGCTCCGTCTCAGCGCTCATAGAATATATTCTCAGTATGGGATGACTTATTAGAGCCTCTTTCAGACGTTTGAAAGCATCAAACTCTTCATAACCAAATTTAAACTCGACTCCCTTCCGTAGTAGATTGGTTAATGGACGTGCAGTTGTAGCGTAAGATTCGACAAATCGCCGAAAATAACCAGTTAAACCAATAAATTGTTGAACTTGTTTAACTGTATGTGGCTCAGGAAATTTTGCGATTGCCATTTTCTTACCCACCGATGGCTGAATAGTTCCATTTTCCACTTGATATCCGAGATATTCAACGGACGGCTTTAGGAACTCGCATTTACTCCATTTTATTTGTAGCCCATTCTTCTCGGCAACATGTAGTGTCTCCATCAGTTTATCCATACCTTCTTTCTCAGTTGAGCTTGGAATAATTAAGTCGTCCATATAGCAAAGTGAATGGAATATGTTATTTATAAAACGCTGAAATACTGCCGGTGAATTACACAAACCAAACGGAACGAATCGAAACTCGTAGTGACCAAATGGTGTTATAAAGGCAGTATATTTTCCCGATTCTTCAGCTACGGGCACATGAAGAAAACCATTCCTTAAATCCAAAGTGGTGAAATATTTTGCTACTCGTAATTGGTCGATTTGGTCATCGATCAACGGCAATGGATATCGGTCTTTTACAATCACTTTGTTCAATTTTCTGTAGTCGACACATAACCTTTTAGAGCCGTCCTTTTTATTAGCAAGAACTACTGGGCTGGCGTAGCTTGATACACTCGGAGAAATAATACCTTCATCTAGCCATTCATCTACCTGATTCCTCACTACTTTTAATTCTAGAGGAGACAATCTTCGTGGCTTCTGATAAATTGGTGAATCTTCTGATAAAACGATTCTCATTTCGACATTAGTACCAAGAGGTTTTTTCAGTGGTGTATAACTGCTGACACGATTTCTAATTTCTGCAGCAATGAGTGGATTTGTTATATGTGAAGTATTTATTGGCAGGTCATCATCATTTTCGACACACAAAAAACAATTATCTGGAAACGCCTTCTTCATTATCACTGTCTCTGGTGTAATCACTGTTATTGTTTGGTTGATGATTTCTTTTCCGAGAATAATACCATGCTTCATCATTGTATCGGGCACCACATGAAATACCGTGTCATAAATCTCATCATCGATGTTAACTTTTGCACAAAATGTACCTTGTGTAGTGTTTCGACTCGAGCCAACTCCATCAAATAGCTTTTGAATATTTTCGAGCTTTGGAGCTCCCAACTCGAAGTGTACTTTATTAGTAATTAGGTTTAAATCACTACCACAATCAACTAAACCAACCACTTCACAACCATTCAGCAAAAACGATTTCATTGTATTTGATAATATTTCATGTATCGATTGAGTCGCATACACGTTATCCTTTTGCAGAGAGTTTTGATCAGACGGTTTACGTTCTGTTTTTGGTTTAGGGCATTTGGGTGCTATGTGCCCAAATTCATTGCACCTAAAACATTTCGGTCCTTTATCTTTTACCGTACAATCTTTTCCATTGTGACCCCTCTCACCGCACGAAAAACAATTACCCTTTCTATACTGCTTCTTATCACGGTTATTTGTATGCTTCACGACATCTTTATTTCCAATTTTCTTTTTCATTTCCTCATATAATTCCAGTTTTCTCTTGAAATCATCCATCGTTGTTGCACCGTATAATATAGACTTATTCATTTCAAAATCAGCAATACCGTCGATGTAGTATTGAATTATTGCATCATCTTCAAGACCACCACTAGTGCCAATTTGTCGCATTGAAATTAAATAAGAACGATATGATTCCTTGCTATCCTTTTTTCTTTCTCTCATCTTCTTATGAACGACAGCGCTATTTTCCAGTTTACTAAATTCCTTCTTTAAAAATGTAGTCAGCTTTATCCAGCTGCTTGTGTCTACAGCAATTTTCAAACTCTCCTTCGCGGATTTCTCTAATAGTTTTTTCCCATAAACCATTTTTTGTACATCGTTCCAACCTAAGCAAATTGCAGCTTCTTCTACATCAGCGATCCACTTTTCAATCTTATATTCATCCTCTCCCGAGAATTTTGAAAGAGATTCTTCTACATCACGAAACAAAAAACTGTGTGGACCTTGGCAGTTACGTCTTTCAAATTTAGTAATTTGACCATCATCAGCGTTTACATCATTAGATTCGATTATATCGGCCAATCCAGCTGCAAGCCTTGCATCATTATTATCACCCTCGACAACTTCTGCTGCAGGAATACTATCAGAGATTGTATTTTCTTTGTTACGCGATTCTAATTGAACATCCGAATGTTTCTGTACCAAATTTTGCTCACGTCTTAGCAGCTGCAACTCTCTCTCCTTCAATTCCAGCTCCTTTTCTAATAATTTCGTCCTTTCTGATTTATCACTTTCAATAGAACTGCGCCTATCATTAAAAGTAAGCTCACGATCAACTGCTTTTGCAAAGCTCTCGGCCATTTTCTTGTAAAATGATTCACTAAATACATCAGTTTTATCGTGAGAATCTTGATTTTTCTTGGTTTTTCCCATTGTTAGTGTGTTTGCAACAAAATAATTTTAATCGCCGTTCAATAAACCGGTTTAAAAGTTAAATGAATCCGGATGACGCCACCAGAAAAAATAAATGTTTCACTTAATTATTGTTTATTTTGTTTACACAACACACAATCCACTTGATAAATCAGTTATATTTGCTTGTTTCTAGTCGTACACACCAAATTTCGCGTTATACGAGGTATCCAATGTACTGTTCAATACAATTTTGTACAACTATGCGCACTACACCTTAATGTTCCGTTCTTGATTTATAATAATGCTTATATCAAATTTCACCATAAACTATTCCATAAAATGACGACTTTTTGAATAATTTAAATTTGATCAAAATCACTCAACTTAAAGATTCGGAAATACACCAGTTTTTCAAAATTGTCTGCTTCACCGAACAGTACTTTTTATGGTTTTATTAAAACGCACAATTTTAAAACCAAATTTGCCTAATATTCCAATTTGGTATACGCACAGAAAAAATGTTATTTTTTATTTAAGTTAAAGCACAGCGTATCCCACTTCTGACACCATGTGGGAAATATTAAAACCCGAATTTGTATTTTATTCGAATTAAACAATAATACTTTATTAAATTTTGTTTATTAATTATTTTAAAGTGCGACTGTATGACTTATACTTCTTGACAGCTTCCGAACAAGTAACAAAAATATTATAATGTGATGCGGTTCTTATTTTTTGTGATCGCTTTTCTGTGTATGTAAATGGCATGATTATTTTACAGTTTTTAAGAGATGATTGTATTGTTTAAGCTAATTTGGATTCCCCTCCAATCCCACTTATATATATATATATATATATATATATATATATATATATATATATATATATATATATATACATATATATATATATATATATATATATATATATATATACGTGAAATCGCATATCCTTTATATGGGACCGGAAGTCTTGTTTGAATTTTATAAGGTTTATGTTTTTTATGACTAATAAAAAGAAGCAATGAATTTTTTACAAAATATTTTAATTGATTCTTTCAAAACCATTTTTTACTAAATTATTAGTGCTTTGTATTTACTACCGATTTCGTTTTTCTACTTTTTGGGGATTGATTATGACTTTAATATTATTAACGAATATTTGTTCAGTACCATATCTGAGAGTGATTATTAGTTCTTTAATAATGATATTGCTTCGTTATTTTGCATTTTGGGGAGTGATTATGAATTTAATATTATTAATTAATATTTGTTCGGCATCATTTCTGAGAGTGATTATTATTTCGTTATTAATAATACTATTTCGTTTTTCTACTTTTTGGGGATTGATTACAACTCTAATATTATTAACAAAAGTTCATTTAGCATCATTTCTGTAGGTAAGTATTAGTTCTTTATTAATAGTACTATTTCATTATTCTATTTTTTGAGGATTGATTATGTTTGCTACAATAAAGAAAATTTCTTAAATTTCTAAACTTAATATTATTTAAGATTTAATATTATTAACGAATATTTGTATTTAATTGAGTAACTTTAACGAATAATTTTAATTAATATTTGTTGAATTAACAACGAAGTGTTATCCATCAGTATTAAATTTTATTAAAATTTTATTAGAGACACAAACATTCTGTTGATGGAATAATATTACTTTAACTAATTTGTTTTAAATTTAACAAATATTTCGTAATTTAAATTTGTAATGTTTTATTAAATAATTGCTGTTATCATAACGAAGAAATCGTCGGATCAATATTAATGGAAATTTCGTTGAAGTTATGCAGAAAATCGTTTCTGGCACACAATTTTTTTTTTCAGTGTAACAACAATATTTAACGAAATAAAGACTTATGTTATAGACTAAAATAATATTATAGAGACGTTACAATAGAAAAAATTATCTAATTATAATAAGGTTCCAATCTATACCACAGCGGGTGGCAAAAGGTGGAAATTCAAAGGAATATTTTTGTATCCAAATTAAGACGTCTAATATTAATTTACCCTATGCTTTTACATTACTAATAAGTAAGATTTAGCTTTTAATCCATTTTATGTATAAATGTAAAAATTAATTGTATTAAATAAATAAAAATAAATTTGAATTAAAGCAAAAAATTGTGTGAATTAATTATTATCATTACTTATTTATGTAAGTTTATGAGGCAAGTTTAATGTTACATTTTAATGCAAACCATATCAAAGTTGCAGCGAAACAATACATGCTGCATTGTACTTATAATAGAGACAATCTTTCATAATATTTTGATACAATTAACGTCAAAACTAGATAGACGCAAACCACTGTTAAATTAGATATTGTTTGCCTCGTTTACAAACTAGGAACAATTTGTGACTTATTTTAATACAACTAGCATCAACACTGTTCAGTTGCAAACAACTACTACATCAAAATCGTATTGATGGAACTAATTATTAATTTAGTTGTAATATGCATCATATATTAATTAAGTGCATTCTGTATCATTTTTTGATACATTTTAAATTTTGTTTTTTTCGATACAAACTCTGCATCAGAAAACGATGCAGATTTGATTGGGAGTCAAATGCGATACTATAATTGCAACGCATATCATCATTTTTTTAAGTGTGAATAGGAGTTTCACATATTGACTTTTGCAAATGACACGGCGATCTCATCTATTGGCAAAAGCAATGAAGAGTTAACACAGAAATTACAATCAGAAATAACTTAAATTTATAAATGGACAAAATGATGGCGAATAAAACTAAATGAAACTAAACCAGTTCACATCAACTTTACAAACAGGCGATTTGAACATATCCCGATTACCATAAGTCGAGAAATAAGTATCGTATGCGAACACAGCTAAGTATCTCGGCATGACCCGTTAAGAAGAAAAATGAAGAACTAAGGCTTAAATAAAGAAAGATGTATTGGCTGATGGGAAGGAACTCTTCTTTATCAACATACAACAAGCTTCTACTTTATAAGCGAATATTGAAACTGATTTAAGGTATTCATCTTTGGGGTTGTACCACACAGAGCAACGTAATTATCATCCACAGATTTCAGAATATGGTATTAAGGGACATCGTTGATGCACCTTGGTATGTCAGCAACAATGACCTCTATAGGGACCTTGGGATTCAAATTATTGTACTGCAAAATCGGAATCATTCAAATCTATGAAATGGGACAAGATTACAAGTCAACTCATTGAGAGACAACGATTATGTAAAATTGAGTACAAAGTATCATGTGGATATTAAATAAATCAAGTTTTATTGACTTTTTATGTGTGTATTACGATTTAATTCATTTATAATAAATGCATATGGTCAATGACATAGATAGAATTGTGCGTTTTGCCATACATGAGATAATTGTTGTGCACATTACAGTCGGCGTCATAACTACATCACCATACTTGATTATTAATCCAAAACGAACCATTTTTATGATGTTTTAACCCACCCACTTAAGCTTATTAATTTTTTTTGTAGAATTGTTTTGAACATGTTTGTAAGTTTTTTTTTTCATTTGGAAAAAAATTTTAATTTTTAAACAAACCGAAAAATCAATTGATGATATAGTTATGAAAGGGACTGTAGAGACGCGCGATATTCTCATAAATCTTTAATTTGTACTAGTTTTTTTGTTTCAAAAACGGCTAAACCATGTAACACATTTTTCGATTCACCTTGGATGGATTAGTTTATAAGCGAAATATTTTGATATCAATCCAACATTCTAGTTCTTAAATCTGAGTAGTTTACAAAAATACAGTTTATCGAATTAAAAATGAAATATTTTGTATTATTTTTCGTTGTTCTACTTGCCTTAGTTGGATTGGCAGTAGCACAATCAGAAACACCGGGTAGCCCAAGCGGTCTACAATTGAATCTTACTGCGGTGGATGTAGGTTTAAGCTTAGGACAAATTCTTCAACTCATTACGGGATGATCATATAAAAAGCAGCAGCAAATGAAATCCAGTAACCTACTCATCAAAATTTATAAAGAAATAATAAAATTTAAGTATAATATAATATTATAATATTTAACGATTATGTAAAAAAATCAATTCAAAAATTTTAATAAAATTGTTTAACTGTGTGATCTTATCCTAACCAAAAATGTATTCGTTTTTCTATTTGGCGTGAAGTGAAATAATATAAACACTTGTGCAAACCCCTTGGTGCTTCGAATGATTTATATACAATATATCGTCCATTTTTGTTTTGAGAGTTAAAAAAAAAGTTGCAGCTAGGGAAAATTTGTTTTTCACAATATAACAACAAACCTTAAGTAAATCATATAAATTTATTATCGTTGAGTATGTACTCATGTTTGCATATAATCAGAGATAGAAATAGAGAGATAGATTATCCAGAGCAAATATTTGGCCCGCGACAGTGGTTCCACTTTTATCTTGAGTTTATATTATCAAAGTTTATTCCTGTAACTCAAAACTGAGCGATCTACTTGTAAATAGATAAAATCCAAATCAAATCACATTCCCTCATTTTTTTGTTTAGCTATGTATAGTTAAAATATTAACTTTCATTCTCGAGTAAAACAACAACAACAATTTAATTTGTTGTTGTATTTACTCGAGAATGAAAGAATACGCATTTTCAGCGAGAAATTATTTTAACTATACATAGTATGTATACGGGTACCTAAATGCATAAATATAAAATAGCAATTCGCATTCGCATTGCCTAAAAAAAAATTGGGTCTATTCGACTCTCGGACGATACTTTTCCTAGAAAACATCCGTTAAAAATCACCAAACCAACCATTGTAACAATTGACCTTGCTTCGTCCTACACCACTGTATGTAAAGATGTGTGAAGATGGATGCTTTTAGTCTCGTATGATGAGCAATGCCGTCGATCTTTTAATTTTATAATTATAACTCGATATCTCGGTAGTAATTGTATGTCACTTGTAGTATCTCACACCAATTCCAAAAATAAAAGTTTCTATTTATTTAATAACTTATACAAAAAATGAATTTTATTGTGTTTATAATTTTCCGACTAATTTTGTTGTTTTGATGTGTCTTGTCCAATCGCCAAAATAAGAAGAGAGTGATTTTTGCTTTTTACAAACTAACATAGGTGTAAATTTTGCTAAATTTAGTAAAAGAAATTTGTATGGTAACATTCAAATTTTGCGCTATTATGGTATAGTACTAAATTTGCATCAATCATACTCTTCTTACTACCAACTTATTACAATTAAAAAATTGCGATTGACATTTTTTTTTGTTTTGTTTTGAGTTGACAGAAATTATTTTGTTTACGTAATTTGGAGTACAGAATGTACAATAATTTACAAAGTTAAGTATTTAATTATATAATTCTAAAATACTAAACAACATTATATTATGTAATTCTAATTTTTAGTGATTTGTTTATTTGCCTTTGATAAACATACTCCCACGCCTTAAGGGATTTTATTCCTTAACTATTAATGGAATGAGTTTATTCACTGGACGTTTAAACTCCCCTTTGCTGATTTCAATGTGACGACCCGGACAACACCATCACTTCCAGGATGAACTTTTTTGATTTTGCCCATCATCCATTGGCTGGGGTACTGGTTATCCTCTCGAATAAGGACAATGTCATCGACTTCAAATTTATGGATTGTCGACTTCCATTTATACCTCTGTTGTAGCGAAGTGAGATAGTCGCGATGCCATCTTCTCCAGAAGGCGTTGTTGTATGTTTTGCCATCTTGACAACTTGTTTGATGGAATTTCTTCTAGGCTGGGCTCTGGAACCGCTGTTAAGGATTCACCGATAAAAAAGTGCGCAGGCGTTAATATTTCCAAATCAGTTGGGTCATCGTTCAGCTTGCATAATGGTCTAGAATTAAGTAAACCCTCAATCTGCACGATTAATGTCGTAATTTCTTCAAACGTGAGGTTAATGTTCGTCACCCGTTTTAAGTGGTACTTAAACGACTTCACCGATGCCTCCCATAAATCACCAAAATGTGGAGCATGTGGTGGATTAAAGTGAAAAGTTAAGTTTTTCTGCAATAAAAAATCAGAGATTAGTGGGTTGCTTGTCTGCGTAATAATTTGTGCTTTCAATCGCTTCAACTCTCTGTTGGCACTAACAAAATTTGACCCATTGTCGCACCAAATCTCTTCGGGAACTCCACGTCTTGATATGAAACGTTTAAGTGCTGCCAAAAATGATTCAGTATCGAGACTGCTAACAACTTCAAGATGCACTGCTTTGATGGCTAAACATACAAATGCTGCTACATATGCTTTCTCAACTTTTTAATGTACAATGGACCTGCATAATCTAGTCCCGTTTTTGAAAATGGTCGACCCTGTATACATCTTGCTGCTGGTAAATCTGCCATCTTTTGTTCAGGTTTCTTGGATCGGTAACGAATGCAAACTGTACAGCATCTTATTAGTTTTCTGATAGTGTTCCGTGCGCCTATCATCCAATATTGATTACGAACAGTGCTTAACGTTAAAGCATTTCCAGCATGCATGTTGTTGAAGTGGATATCCCGAGCTATCAATTCACATATTTTATGATTTTTTGGCAAGATGACTGGATGCCGTGCTGAATATTTTAAAGTATCCATCTGCGTCTATGAATGGATCCAGTGATGACAGCTGATTCTTTGCTGGAATTGGGCAAGCCTTGTTGAGACTAGAAATTACTTCGGTCTAAAAAGACCAAAGTATTGAAATCCTGTCAAAAATGACGAAAAATTTGGTTGGTCCAAAACCACTTTTCTCGACGTTTTGAAAGTCCCTGAGTCTGAAAATTGTAACATATTGAATTGTGGAGTGATAATTCTGACTTATACTGTAGGGATGACGTCATGTTATTGATGATTTTCCCCAGTGTTGTTTATGTTGATTATTATATTTTTTTTCATATTTAGCTTTCTCCATGGTATGGAGTAATTTTGGTACATTTTCGGTTGAGGGTCATTTCATGCAAGTACGTCAATTTAATTTTGTTTTGTTTTAATTTTATTATTTACATTTTGGATTTATTTTATTTTGATCTACTATTGATCGTTAAAGTTATGATTTTCTTATGGGATTAAAATATTTAGTAGTATAAATTTTTGTTTTGGTACACATAAGTTTCATGAGGGTGGTGATTTGCAATATGAGTACCTGTTGTAGTTATTTGTTTTTTTTCTCTCATGATTTAATGATGGTTTGTTTTGATGATTGTAATTCTTCATATTGATTATGTATTGATTTATAAATCACCTTTATAATTCGAAATTCCCATTCCTCTCCTTGTAAAAGAAAATTACATATAATCATTTAGAGTGGGGAATGAGAGATGATTGATTCTTGTTTTTGGAAGAGTTGCTGTTTGGTGAAATGAAGTTTTTTTTTTGGCGATCGAGACACGGAACGAGAGACATCTTGGATATAATTGGATCACAGAGGACAATTTTTCTTTTATTTTGGATGCTGAATAAAAAAAAAAAAATCTAAACAGCCATCTTGATGTTTCTGATTGTTCTTGATAAGTATGAGTTTTTTTTTTGATAAACAATATTTTATTTTTTTTATTAATATAAGTGAACATTTTGAATTAAATAAGAATGTGTGTGATTTGATTGGCACTAAATATATTTAATCAGAACAGTTTAATTGGATAATTTGTGATTCACGTGATAATTTTTTTTTCCTGTTATTATCGGGAGTGTCTGTTTGTTTTTGATGAGATATCACAATTGCCGTTTTGGGTAGATTATGTTGTGAATTCATCGGACATATATATATAATTCGCAAGATCGTGTGTAATTATTTTTTTTTGTGTTTGGAGCAAGAAGCTGTGCTAAAGTCGAAAACGGTAATTTGCTGCTACAAAACGCGGAAATACCGTAAGGACAAATCAGCCACGTGCAAGAAGATCGCATGTTAAACACAGGACTCCATTTTATAATTTTCTTTCCTGTTACCTTTTATTTCTCATCGATTATTATCCTATTTAATAAATTGTTTGGTTAGTGATAAATTTTCTTGATTTATGCTTTAATTCTGAATTTAATTTTCTTAACTTTACTTATAATTATATTTAATAAATTGTTAAATTTTTTTTGTTTGTTGTATTTAGTTGATTTAGTTAACATATAAATTTTGTCAGATCCTCAAACGCAATCCACGCCCACATGAGCAGCCGAGGTATCATTGAAGACGCGTGAATTCGGTTCTCTGATTTATCAGAGTGGCGCCCAGAAGGAAAACCTGATTTGACCGAAAAGGGGATTTGTTGAAATTTATAGTTTCGGTGAATTAAGTTAAATTTATTTTTTTTCTTCTTCTTTAGCGTATAACATTTTTTTTTCCTATTAAATTCTATTCGAAGAATTTTTGTACATTTATTTTACTGTTTTCTTTTCTCTCGTTTTATTGAAGAGTGGCGGAAACCTGGTATGAGATGATCAGCACCCAACCGAAAATGGAAAACTTATTCTTCATTTATTTGTTTTATTTTGTTAAATTTATTTATTTATCAATTGTTTAATTTTTATTTTTTTTTCTATTCGAGCAATTGATTTTGTTGTAAAATTTGTATAATAAATTTTTCTTTATAAATTGATTTAAGAAAGTATAATTCGAGTTTGTCTTATTAACACCTTAGACATCAAACCGAAAACGCGTTACAAAATGCAAAAAAAAAAAATGTCCGTCCGTCTGTCTGGATGTCTGGATGTCTGGACCCATGGTATCTCGAGAACGGCTTGTCCGATTTGGATTTTTTTTTCGCCAATCTGTTTCTATGGTCAAGGCGGAGATTTGAAAAGCTTTTGGTGACTGTACGTCAAGGGGGTGGGGTACCTGTCATACGAATTGACCCAAAATAACTGCTTTTATAAATATTTACGATTTTTTTATATATGCTTATTTGATTATTGAATTGGGCATTGAATTTGGCATTGAATTGGGAATTGATTTGAAGATTAAATTAGGGGTCAATTTGCGCGTTGAGTTGAAGTTGAGTTGGAGTTGAGTTGGGGTTGGATTTGGATGTGGTGAATAGTTAACAAATTTTTTATATGATGGAACTTGCCCATTTCTCAACCGATTACGATGAAATTCGACATTTCCATTGGAAATGGGATTCTCAAATGATTTATGGATGAAGTTCTGGGATTTTAAAACGATTTCTGGATGAAGTTCTGGAATATGGCCAAGTATGATGGAACTTGCCTATTTATCAACCGATTATTATGAAATTTAATATGTGTGTTAGAAATGGGATTCTAAAATGAGTTTTGGATGAAGTTCTGGAATATGGCCAAGTATGATGGAACTTGCCCATTTCTCAACCGATTGCGATGAAATTCGACATTTGTACTGGAAATGGGATTCTAAAATGATTTATGGATGAAGTTCTGGGATTTTAAAACGATTTCTGGATGAAGTTCTGGAATATGGCCAAGTATGATGGAACTTGCCTATTTATCAACCGATTATTATGAAATTTAATATGTGTGTTAGAAATGGGATTCTAAAATGAGTTTTGGATGAAGTTCTGGAATATGGCCAAGTATGATGGAACTTGCCCATTTCTCAACCGATTGCGATGAAATTCGACATTTGTACTGGAAATGGGATTCTAAAATGATTTATGGATGAAGTTCTGGGATTTTAAAACGATTTCTGGATGAAGTTCTGGAATATGACTAAGTATGATGGAACTTGTCTATTTATCAACCGATTATTATGAAATTTGATTTGTGTGTTAGAGATGGGATTCTAAAATGATTTTTGGATGAGGTTCTGGAATATAGCAAAGTATGATGGAACTTGCCCATTTCTCAACCGATTACGATGAAATTGGACATTTGTATTATAAATGGGATTCTAAAATGAGTTTTGGATGAAGTTCTGGGATTTTAAAACGATTTCTGGATGAAGTTCTGGAATATAGCCAAGTATGATGGAACTTGTCTATTTCTCAACCGATTATTATGAAATTTGATTTGTATGTTAGAAATGGGATTCTAAAATGAGTTTTGGATGAGGTTCTGGAATATGGCTAAGTATGATGGAACTTGCTCATTTCTCAACCGTTTATAATGAAATTCGACATGTGTATTGGAAATGGGAGGCTGAAATGAGTTTTCGGATAAATTTCTAGAATATGGTCAGTTATTTCTGGAATATGGCGAAGTTCAGGAATATGGCCAAGTATGATGGAACTTGGCTATTTCTTAACCGATTATAATGAAATTTGATATGTGCGTTGGAAATGGCAATATTTGATATGTGTGGAATATGGCCAAGTAGGATGGAACTTGACTATGCCTTAACCGCGGGTATCATTGTGGTAGACATGTGCGTTGTAAATGGGATTCTAAAATGAGTTTTCGGATAAATTTCTGGAATATGGTCAGTTAAACGGTTAGAAGTATCAGTATAATTTGTTATACTACTTTCGGTATAAAGTTCTAGAATACGATTTTTCGTTATAAATTGGATGCCTGTACCCATGTTGAAGCTTTTGACCTGTTTGGCTGTTGTTGTATAAGTAAATATATATTGGTTAAAATAGAAATCAATAATGTCAAAACAGTCACACCAACTTTATGATATTATTGAAGATACCAAAGACCGAAGTTCTGATCACCTCGTGAGGTTTCAACCCTTTATATTTTCGTTATGAAATTCCACTTTCTGGATATTGCGAAGAATTACGTGTTCAGCTGCTTGCATCTCGAATGGGGTTATTCATGAATTATTATTACTCCTTGTTTCGCTTGTCCGAATCTCAAAACGTAGACCATGATTTTACGAAGTTTGAACCAAGAAGAATGTTTTGCTAGGAGTTCGGTTACAACATCATCATTATTGTTTATTTCCATTAAGACATTGATATATTTTGGCCTTTCCTCTAAGTCCACGTCTTGAGCAGAAATTGGAATTGATGCATTTGTTGGCCAGTTATTTTTAGGTTCTCGTAACCAACTTGGTCCATTCCACCAAAGTTGCAAATTTACTAGCTCCTTTGGCTTTGCACCTCTCGAAATGGGATCAGCTGGATTCTGCTTGGATGGAACATGCTGCCACTGGCTCCGCGGAATAGATTCTAGGATGAACGCGGTTCGATTGCCTATGAAGTTCTTCCATCTTCTTGGAACATCAGATAGCCACTGAAGAACTATATCATAGAATCCGTCCATGCGAATATGGTTATGGTTTCGTATTGAAGTGATTTAATACAATAATTTATTGATTTGCATAGAAGAACTGCACCACATAGCTCCAACCTGGGAAGAGTTATTTGTTTTAGTGGAGCTACTTTACTTTTAGCGTATACAATGTTAATAGACACTTCACCAATCTCATTTGTTGCTCTTAAGTAAATGACACAACCGTACGCAGCTTCTGATGCATCACAGAACGCATGTAATTGAACCGTGCTAGCCTGCCTAATTGACGTCAGACATCTTGGGATTTGTATTTTTTCAAGCGCCGGAACTAGCGTCCCACTCCAGTTTTAGCAACCATATTTTCTGCAGCAACATTTTGAATAATATGACTGTTGGTGCAAGCCAACCCAATGGGTCATATACTTTTGAAGCCGTGGAAAGTATTTTACGTTTAGTCCAACTAGTTCTGGTTCCATCTTGTTGCACCTTGAACGAAAATGTGTCTGCTTCTGAGTTCCAAACTATTCCTAACGTTTTAATTGTTGCGCGTTCTTCAATTAATTTTGGTGTATTCTCAATTTGTTCCTGCGAAAAGGTATCCAAAAATTCCCGTGCGTTTGACTTCCATTTGCGAAGATTAAATCCGCTACTACTTAAAATCTCACAGATTTGGCCTTTGAGTTGAACAGTGTCACAACCTGCGAGTAAATCATCGATATAAAAATTATTTCGAATGACATATGTCGCCTGTGGATATAAGCTTTCATAAACTTCAGTGGATTTTTTCAACGTTTTAACTGCTAGATACGGTGCGCATGCAGTGCCATACGTGACAGTGTTTAGTTTGTACACCAATATCTGATCCTCTGGATTTTCACGCCACAAAATCAGTTGATAATTTGCGTCGTCATGATGTACGTAGATTTGCCGATACATTGTTTCCACGTTGGCGACTATGGCAATTTCAGGTCGACGGAATTTTAGGAGGATCATTGTTAGCTCAGTCTGAAGATTTGGACCTATTTGTAGAATGTCATTCAGTGACACTTGTGAGCTTGTTTTGCACGAAGCATCAAAAACGACTCGCAGTTGAGTGGTGGTGCTACTGTCTTTGACGACTGCATGATATGGTAAATAATATTTATCGTCATCTCGTTCTGGAATCTCTTGTGCAGATAAGTACGTCATGTGACCCAATGCAATATACTCGGTCATAAAAGATTTGTATGATTCAAAGTATTCTGGCATTCGCGAAAATTTTCTCTCCATCGCCAGCAATCTCAGACGTGCTGCCTCAAATGAACTACCAAGTGATGATCTTGGGTCCTTAAATGGTAATCTGACAATAAATCGACCGTCAAAATTTTTTGTCGTTGACTGCTCGTAATGGCTTTCACTGGGGTTGCCGGATAGCGGATGTTTAACTGATTCTCCGATTTCTTCAACTTCTCAAAATTTGTGCAGCAACTGATTAATATCTTCGCTAGTGGGTTCAATGGTTTGTTCAGCGGTGGAGTGCAAGTTGAAAGCACTTGATCCTGGAGCATTCCATGTTCCTGCTACTAGCCAGCCAAATTCTGATGCTTGCAGTATTGGAAATCCATCAATCACCCGTTTTTCTGGTTTTAATATCTGGAAAAATACATCTGCTCCTAGCAGGATATCAATTTTACTGGGTATAAAAAAGTGCGGATCAGCTAATTATAGTCCCATAATTGGGGTTTGTAGATTAATTTGTCTAGTAGGTAGCTTATTAGTTATGTTATTAATGATATGAGCCTGTACTTTTAATATGTAGTTTTTGTCTAGACGCGATTGAATGGTCATATCGATCTTCCCCTTAATTTTTCCAGCTGAAGAGGATGCTAGGCCGAATATAGAAATGGAAGATGGACTTCGCTTAAAACCTAGGCGTTGGGCACAAGATTCGGTCACAAAGGATGTTTGCGAGCCTGAGTCTAAAAGTGCACGAATTAGCTGGAGTTCTCCGGTACGTAATTGAACATGTACGACAGCAGTTGGTAGTACCGTGGTTGGCGATGAATACAGTGCGTGGAAAACTGATTGTGTTGATTCATTTGGTTTTACTTCTGGTGATGATGCGGCAGTTTGAATGGCATCTGGCGATTTATCCTGTGTAGGTTCGCTCAGTGTTATATGATGACTCGTTGTTTGGCAGGTGTCTCAGTTTCGTCTGAACGTAAATGCAACAAAGTGTGATGACGTCCTCGACAAATCATACAAGAAAATCTGGAGAAACATTTCACGGCTGTGTGACCTTTCTTTAAACAATTACCACATATATTTTTCTCGTTCACAAATTTTATCCGATTACTGATACTATTGTTTTTGAATATTGGACATTTGAATAATGGATGTGGCTGGTTACAAGCTAAGCACTCAAATGACTGATTACTTTTAGCGAGAAACGATTTGGTATTAGATTTTGTAGGGTTCTTCGTGGTTGCGTCACAAATTTCCAAGGCATCACATCTCGTATTCAAAAAATTTAATAAAGTGTTAAACTTTGGAAAATCTTTACCAACTGACTCATTTGCCCACAGTTGTTTAGTTTCACTGTCGATTTTACTCAGCACAATATGAGTAAGCCACGGATCGCGTGTTTCAGCGTCCGGCCCCAATGCACGAAGGCCACGAATTATTTCGTCAGATGATTCTGTAACTCGACGCAATTCTCTCGCGTTAGCCTGGGAACACGATTTTTGGTCGAAGAATGCTTGAATCAGTGAAGTCACAATGGGACCAATTTTCTTATATCTGTTACAGATTTTATCCCACGCTTCGGCATAATTATTTTCCGTTACAGGAATATGTCGTATTAGTGCGGCTGCTTCACCCGATAATAATCCTTTAAGAATCTGCAACTTATGAATGTCAGTAATGTTGTGGCTATCGTGCACGGTCAGATACAGATCATGAAACGATGCCCACATCTTGTAATCACCGGAGAACTGTTCAATGTTAACTTTTGGAAGGCGCACGAGGTGTGAGGTATTATTCAATCCCTCATAAAACGTCTTCTGTTGTTCAACAAATTTCTCCAGTGTAACATTTAAATTATGTGGGTTGGTTTGTTCCTCTCGATCGTAACCAGCGCAAGCCCGCGTTAATAATCCTTGTGCTTCGCAATAAATTTCATCAACCGCTTCACTGATTGTGACATAATTAGGGTCACCAAATAGCTGGTGTTCTAATTCACTAAATGTGCGATAACGAGTTTCAAGTAAATCGCGACGAACGGTTATTGACTTGAAATTTGTTTCCGCATTTATTGCTTTGGCAAATCGCAGAATAATTTTTATTTGAGCACAGGCTAGATCACGTAGCTTAATTAATTTTGGAACATTATCAGCCATTTTAAGAAAGAACTTCACTCTTCACACAACTAATGTAACCACGCGGTATTAATAACAAATCGTCTGTTACGAAGTTTGAGAAAACTTGTACACTTAGTTTTGCACTAATATCACAGAATATAATAAACAGAACAATATCTTCTATAGCGCTTTAGTCCTAAGCTGGTGAACAAATATTTTCGTTATTGTTTTTTTCGACTGATTTTGATTTAGAAAAGATAGAAAAATCATTTTATATGCAATCAACGAAACAAAAAAAAAATTACAAAAATGTTTATACCCACCTCTTTCTATTGATAAATAAAAATCAGTACAATTTCAAAACGAAAGAGAAATCTTTACACTTTATAATGTGCTTAAAAGAGATAGACATTCGTAAACAATTTTTGATTTTGGTCTAGTTAGCTTTGCGAAACTTTAAAATCATAACAAAGAAATAACAAAAAGAAAACCTGCAACTCCCATAAGGTTGTGTATGAGTTTGTGTAGCATTTCTAATTTATTTGTATTGGTCCTTTGTTTATTTGTTGATTTGATTTTAAAGTTTCGCAAAGCTAACTAGACCAAAATCAAAAATTGTTTACGAATGTCTATCTCTTTTAAGCACATTATAAAGTGTAAAGATTTCTCTTTCGTTTTGAAATTGTACTGATTTTTATTTATCATTAGAAAGAGGTGGGTCAAAACCAACACAAATGTCTTATACAAGCCATATTATTTCCGTGACGCACGCATATTATTAAATCCAAAACCTACTATTTTCTGTAAGTGTTAGTGATATTTTATACTGTTTTTGATACAAACTACAATTTAAAATCAAAGTATGTAAAGATTATACTGTATTATGACGCTTAGGCCCGTTGTACATTTCAGCTAAGCTAAGCTAAGCGATGTGAGCTAAATTCTTATCCCCCGGTTGAAAATAAAAAATTTTAATGAGAAGATATAAACTGAACAATGTGTGTGTGTATAAGGCTATTTATCAGCTGAAAAGTGCAAAGGGGTGAGCTAGGCGAGCTAACTAAGCTAACGAAAACTACATTTCTCGCTTAGCTTAGCTGAAATGTGCAACGGGCCTAATACTTACAGAAATAGTAGGTTTTATTTTGTGTTTGTATGGCAATAATATGGCTTGTATAAGACATTTGTGTTGGTTTTGGGTGGGTACAAACATTTTTGTAATTTTTTTTTGTTTCGTTGATTGCATATAAAATGATTTTTCTATCTTTTCTAAATCAAAATCAGTCGAAAAAAACAATAACGAAAATATTTGTTCACCAGCTTAGGACTAAAGCGCTATAGAAGATATTGTTCTGTTTATATATATTCTGTGCTAATATTTATTGTTTATAATTTATTTTATTGTAGAATCGCAGATTTAAATACAGTATAGGAATTTGTATACTTATCTGCAGAATTCCCGGGTTTCGGCACCAAAAAATGTATGTAAAGATGTGTGAAGATGGATGCTTTTAGTCTCGTATGATGAGCAATGCCGTCGATCTTTTAATTTTATAATTATAACTCGATATCTCGGTAGTAATTGTATGTCACTTGTAGTATCTCACACCAATTCCAAAAATAAAAGTTTCTATTTATTTAATAACTTATACAAAAAATGAATTTTATTGTGTTTATAATTTTCCGACTAATTTTGTTGTTTTGATGTGTCTTGTCCAATCGCCAAAATAAGAAGAGAGTGATTTTTGCTTTTTACAAACTAACATAGGTGTAAATTTTGCTAAATTTAGTAAAAGAAATTTGTATGGTAACAATCAAATTTTGCGCTATTATGGTATAGTACTAAATTTGCATCAATCATACTCTTCTTACTACCAACTTATTACAATTAAAAAATTGCGATTGACATTTTTTTTTGTTTTGTTTTGAGTTGACAGAAATTATTTTGTTTACGTAATTTGGAGTACAGAATGTACAATAATTTACAAAGTTAAGTATTTAATTATATAATTCTAAAATACTAAACAACATTATATGTAATTCTAATTTTTAGTGATTTGTTTATTTGCCTTTGATAAACAACCACATGGCACACTATTGGTTGCGGGCAGCAATCAGCGGTTAAAGTAGGTTCACTTAAACACATGGAGCAGGAAGTTAATTTACAAATTGATATACATAAACTAGTGTGACTTTATTTCTTTACTCTAACACCTTTGGCTCTCATTTTCACCCCTCCCGTTTTAAATTCACAACGTCATTAGGAAGTAACTCTCAGCAAAAAATAGAAAAAGTATGAGTAAAATTATTTATTTCGACTATTTTATTCATTTACATTTAAAAGCACAATTACGACTAATTTTACATTAATGTTTTTACTTATTTATAACCTTATGTTAATCTAACTAAATTGATTATACAGCATTCTGGATATCTATGTTGTATTGTATGTTTGTTGAACACATGCAATTGTCCGTCTCGGATTACCACTCGTGTTTATCTTTTCTGCTGACGTTTGGATTGCGATTGTGGGAACGTCTGGCTGGTTTGTGGTATGTGTGGTATGTGCATACATAACTCCTCCGGGGGGTAGAGGAAGGGCGTCCACGTTCTTCGTTGAATTTTTTGCTTTTTCTAGTAATTCCGAATATGATATCCCAACTTCTTTAGATGCTGGTTTTTGGTCGGCTGTTATTTTTACAGTTGTTCTGTATTTGTGGCAGCAAATATAGAGGATTAAACTTATTATACAGATTGATGAGAATGACACTCCGCTTGATAGAGTCCATATCCACGTCTGATGGTCCATTTGTCTTAGGTAGACGTTGTCTAGTTGTTTCCTATTTTCGATGGATTCTCGGTTAATCAGTGCAATATCCCTGGATTCATCTACTCTTCGGGTAATTTTGAGATTGTACAGTGCTCCCTGGATTTCGTTATTTTCACTTGTTGTTTCGTAAGATTGGAATTTCCTATTATTTATAGTAACGGTGCAGTTTTTGAATTTAATTAGGAAGTTCCCTGTTAAGTTTCTGTTGTCTGGTCCACAATCTGAGATAAGCGTTTCTTGTTTTGCGTTATTTATTAAGATCTTGTCCTCCATAATGAATTGGACTGTTGTTCTTTCTTCCGGGATGACATCGCAGTTGGCCCTGCTTCCCAGTATCAATGGCTTGATGCAGGTGTCTTCAAATTCTTTTATCTCTGAATATCTTTGTGCGAAGTTTTTATAATCTGTGCTCGTAAATAACCTGTCTCCTGTTTTAACCAGATGTTTTGGGGCTTTTTTAATTACTGTGTTGTTAACTGCTAATGGGACGATCATTATTGTTGTTGCCATTTCTTTTTCCAGCTTTGGTATGTGGAGGATGTAGAGTAGGGTCTCGTTGTTTATCGCGATTTTCGGGGTTGTGTACTGGAGTACTTCTTCGGGTAGTGATATTTTGATCCCCTGGTCCTGAAGTAGCTCTTTCATTGATAGGATTTCTTTTAGAGACAATATTTTGTTGCTTGTTAACTCTACCTTTGTTCTTATTATCGCATCTTGTATGTCTTCGAGAATGGAGTTTACTGTGTCGATGTTAATGATGGTTGTTACCATATCCAATTCTGTCATAAGTGCTCTATTAACCATGTTGGATTGCATTACCACTTTGTTTACCGTATTCGTGATTGATTGTATACGTTCATTGATCTGTTCGTTTATACGGAACTGTGCATTGTTCTCGTTTATCAGTGTGTTCATTGTTGTGTTAATTAATCGTAGGTCCTGAGCATCTGGATTGCCTGCTACCCACTTCCAAGCTGTTCCGAGGGCATCCCAGCGTTTATGCCTTGTGGGTTTTGAAGGCTTAATTTGTTGGAAGTTGTTTCTTAATTTTTTATATTTTTGATTTATGATGCTATACAATTCTAAATTATTATTTAATCTACTGTTTACAAATTTGTTTATTGATTCTAATGTGTTCTCTAAATTTGTTAAATTTATTGGGTGAATAATTTTTATGTTGCCTATTTGCAATTTACAATTATTTAATTTCTTAATTTCTAATTCTTTTGCGTTAATTATTATAATTACTAGCTTTAATATTGAAAACATTTCCTGTAATATAGTGAGAAGAGAGAAAAATTTATTTATTGAGTTTTAATTCTTTTAATATTTCTATTGGTTTTAAATGTGTTAATTGTTATGTCTTTGATTTGAGTTTTTATCCCCCTTGGTTGGTTTTTAGATCTAATGTTAGGTTTTAAATAAACTATTTGTTTTTCCGTTAAATTTGGGGGTTCTTCTTTTTTTCTTATTTTGTTCTTTCATCCGATTTGTGGTTTTTTCTAATTTGATACTTACATTCTTGAAAATGTGGTCAGCTTGATCTTGTATTTCTTTCGGGTTCCTTGAGTTGTTTTGGTTAAAGATTATTTCATTCGGCGTGAAGCCTGTAGAGGAGTGTACGGAATTATTGTACAATGCCACTGCTAATTCTATTGCAGTTTGAGTGTCAGGTTTTGGGAGTTTTTCTTTGTTCGTGTTGAAAATTTCTATAATAGTTGAGTGAGTTTTCTCAACTTGTCCATTCGATTCTGAAGAGGACGCATATTCCAATTTGGCATTTAGTCTGTTTAGATATTCTCTAAATTGGGTTGACTGAAATGTTGTCTCATGGTCTGAGATAATACTGTTTGGGATTCCGAATAGGGTGAAATACTTTGTCAAGGCTTTTGTTGTATCTGTTAGGTTTTTTGAATCGATCGGTACCACTTGAAGGTGTTTTGAAAAGCCATCTATTATCGACAGGAAGTTAATTTTATTGATAGAGAAGATGTCGATATGTACTCTTTCTAGAGGTTTCTCCGTATTGGGTCTTGGAGATATTTTTATATTGTACGGTCTCCGATCGTATTTATGCTTATTGCAGATGTTACATGCATTAGTGAAGGTTTTTATTCTATTGATCATATTTGGGAAAAAGTAGGATCGTCTGATTTGACTTTCCACCTCTCTTATTCCCCTATGTGCCCTTTCGTGTTCTTTATTCACGATACTGTTTTGTCTATTTTCGTTCGTTACGTCTTCGATCATTTTGGTAGTGAAGACGAAATGTCCTTCTTGTGAGAAATTCTCCTTGAATGAATCTTGGATTTTCTGGTACAGCGTTTCTGGTGCCAAAATTGCTGTTTGTTTGTCATTATGAAATTTTCTTATGATTTCAGTAATCTCGTTCTTCTCAAACGATGGTTTTGAAATTATTATTCTAGTGAATTTAGGGAACATTTCCTCTGATATGACTGTGTCAATTTTAGATACTTTGAAAATTATTTGATTCCTATAGTAATTTATAGGTCGGTCGGAAAAGTGTATGAAGTAATCATCCGACGTATAGGCGGAATGAACTGTCTCTATGTCGCTAGTATTTCCAGGAATATTTTCTGCGGTTTCTCTAGATTCACGTGAAGTGTTATCTATATTTTCATTGACATTAATTTCCATGTCCTTGGCTGCTGCTGTTGGGAATCTACTGAGGGCGTCCGCCACTACGTTAGTTTTTCTCTCCTTATAAATTATGTCATAATCATAATTTTCGAGCTCTAGTCTCCATCTGAGAATTTTAGTATTTTTTTCTGAGGATTTAATGAAGGTTAAGGGTTTGTGGTCTGTGACCAATGTAAATTTGTTACCGTTAAGGTATGGCTGGTATTTCTTTACCGCCCTTATAATGGCCAAGGCCTCCTTTTCATTTGTG
Source organism: Tipula helvola (assembly GCA_963556165.1). Classification (NCBI taxonomy): domain Eukaryota; kingdom Metazoa; phylum Arthropoda; class Insecta; order Diptera; family Tipulidae; genus Tipula; species Tipula helvola. The sequence goes on along the minus strand of OY744483.1, from coordinate 175,243,217 downwards.
GCGTAATTACACTCTGTTCGATTCAGTGTTGTAGAGCCGAAAGCGATTGGTCTTTCGACTCCGTCGTGTATCTGTGACAGAACTGCTCCCAGCGCGAAATCTGAAGCGTCTTTCGTAAGGATGAATGATTTCGTGAAATCCGGATAGGCCAGGATTTGGTCTGTGGACAGAATTTCTTTTAGGGTTTCGAAGGCTTTTACATAGTCTGGATTATTGATATTGATGACCTCGTCTTTCTTTAGATATTTTGTCATCGGCCTCGTAATTTTCGAGTAGTCTCTGATGAACCGGCGGTAGTAACTCGACAGTCCAAGGAATTGTTTAATTTGTTTAGCATTCTTTGGTAGTGGCCATTCAAGTATTTTTTGGATTTTGTCTGTGTTGGGTCTTACTCCTTCTTGGGTGATCACATGTCTCTTGAGTACCGTCTCTAGATTTTTTATATGATTCTCCAAATTCTGCCCTACAATGATGATATCATCCAGGTAAACATGGCAAATATTGCCTATTAAGTCTGATAATACGCTATTCATTGCCCGTTGGAACGTGGCAGGAGCGTTCTTCAACCCGAAAGGCATTCGAGAAAACTCAAAGTGCCCCTTGTCCGTTGAGAAGGCGGTTTTCTCCTGTGATTTCTCGTCCATAGGTATTTGATGAAATCCCGACTTTAAGTCCAATGTATAGTAAAATACACTGACTTGCCAAGGCTGTCTAAGATTTCTTCGATCTGGGGTATAGGGAATTTGTCATCTACCGTTTTTTCGTTTAATTTTCGGTAGTCTATGACGACCCTAATCTTCTTTGTTCCCGAGGCGTCAGCCTACTCGAATTTCGAATGATACCGCTATCCAGCATTTCCTGCACTTGGTTTTCCACATCGTTTTTGAAGCAGTGTGGGTACCTGTACGTTTTAGTGTACACTGGATTTTCATCCTTTGTGACTATTTTATGCTTTATCATTGTAGTTGCCGATAGCTTTTCATTCTGTTTTAATAAAACGTTTTGATTTCTATGGATTGTGTCGATTAGAATGCTTCTTTCGTTTTTATTCAAGTGTTCTGTTCTAATTAGGTCTTGAATTCCTTGTTTGTCAATTAAGGTTTTACAATAGACTGGTACGGGTTCTAATGTACTAAAATTATTAACTTCAATTTTAAGTTTAGGTAGTTTTGTAGGTGGGGTTGGGTTATTGGTTAGTACGTTAACAACTGTTCTAAAATTATTGGCTCTATAAAGGCCAGGTTGCATTGTTACCTCGTCGTTTATCTTTTCGTACTTTGGTATTACCCAGTCTCCATTTTGTGAGGTGTCGAGCGTTACCGCATGATGGTAAAAATTCTCTGCCGGATAATATCGGTAGAATTTAAATTTATGGGTATTTAATGATATACAGTGACTCACAGCTTATTTGATCCAGTTGCATTTCCTTAACAAAATTGTAAATATCTCGTGATGTCTTATTTTGTTTGAAAAAAACTGAATGGCATATACAATTTAACTTTTATAGAAAATTTTTAATTAACGTACTTTGAGGTTCTATTAGATGTTCTGGGATTATATTCGGACTAATAATATTTTTATTAGCACCGGTGTCTATTAATAGTTTTAAGCTTTTTGTTTTGTCGTGATTTCGACAGATTAGATACGGTAAGAAATTTAGTCCTCCGTATCTGAACTTGGATCTGATTGAAAATTTTCTGGATATAGGTCTTCTAAATTCTCTAAATTTAGTATTTCGTTTGATGTGTCGTCACTACTATGGGTTACTTCGTGATTATTAATGATTCTTCTATTGAGAGCATTTCGTGATCTTGACGAAATGTCGATAGACATCGGTGTTTCCGTGTCCTGAATTGGTCCATTGGGTTTTCTATAATTGAATTCTTTGACATCCCTTGGTTTTGGTGTAAATTGGTTGAATTTTGGCTGGTTTGGTGCCATTTGGTTTATTTTTGGGGTGTACTGATTAGGCATAATAGGCTTTTTTGAGTTGTTTGAAATTGACTCATTTGTGCTAAATTTGCACAAAAATGCGTATGCTTCTTCTAGTGTTTTGGGTTTTGCTGCTTGTGCGATCCCGAAGTAAGGCTTCCTCAAGCCGGAAATGAAGGCCGCTAAAGCATCTTCTTCTATAAATGTGGCAATGGCTTGCCACGAGTTGTTATAAATGCTGTTTTTTGTTTAGTATATTCTACTCCGTTTCTTTATTTTTCCCTTTATAACTACTCTAGAACTTGCACACAATAACTCGAAATTTATTCTGACGGAATTACGATCATGAGGTAGTTTTTATTCACTATCTCGGCACTGTTTTCACTACACTTGAACTAAACTTCCGTCTGTACGGCTGCGCCAATTATGAGTACGCAATGCACTTTCTTAATAAAAAAAATTATTTGTTTCGTCTACAGGGTGGCTGATGAATTTTGCTACATTAAGAAACTCAAATAATTTTTTTTTCAGTGTATGGAATTCATTTTTCTTTTATTCATGTTAAAGCTCATTCAATTTTATTAAATATAGCTTAATTAGTTTTAAAAATAATGGAATTTAAATACCCCCCCTGCTCGTTGATGCATGTGCGGCATCTTACCAAAAAGTTGTTCATTACTGCTTGGAGAGTTGAGACAGGAATAGCCGCAATTATTTCTCGAATGGATTGCCTTAGTTCATTCAAATTTGTTGGTTTTGTTTTGTAGACTTCCTGTTTGCAATAACCCCACAAGAAAAAGTCAGGTGCAGTAAGGTCAGGCGACCTGGGTGGCCAACGGAATGTGGAGTTTCTGCTTATCAATTTATTGGGAAATTTTCGTCGCAATTCTGTCATAACAGGTTGGGCTATGTGAGGAGCTGCACCATCTTGCTGAAACCACACAGAGTTGAAAGAAATTCTCCTTCGGCGTAATTCTGGATAGAAAAACTCTCTCAACATGCTCAAGTAACGGTCTCCAGTAACCGTAACGGTGTGACCGTTTTCTTCGAAGAAGTAGGGCCCGATAATGCAGCGTGATGAAACTGCACACCACACTGTGACACGAAGTGGATGCAATTCCGTCTCATGGAGTAACTGTGGGTTGGAAGCACTCCATATTCGACAATTTTGTTTGTTTATGTTGCCGTTTAAATCGAAATGGGCCTCGTCAGACATGAAAAGACAGTTCAACATGTTTCCATCCTCTTCCACCATTTGAAGCATCTTCTGGCAAAATTCCAAGCGAATCGGCAAGTCTGCAGCGTTCAGTTTGTTGGCCAATTGAATTTTATATGGGAATAAGTCCAAATCTTTGTGCATAATTGACTGTAATGACTGTCTGCTTATACCCATTTGAGCAGATAAGCTTCTTGTCGAAACACGTGGATTGTTTTGTATGGCAGCAGCTACAGCTGCGATTGTTTCCTCCGTTCGAACTGAAGGGTTTCGATGGTAAGGTCTTCTGTTGACTGTCCCATGCTCGGCAAAATTGTTTACAAGTCTCATTATGGTCCATCTGCTCGGAGGATTGCCGCCAAACGTGCGCCTGTACTCTCTTTGAACCGAAACTACGGACTCCAGAGCGTGATAGCGGCGGACAATCCAAATTCTTGTTTCAGTGTCCCAGTTATCCATTTTTGTTAAATGTAAAAGTCAATCTGCAAAATAAAAAAAAAATTAACTAGATTCATTGAATAGAAAAAAAGTTATTCAATTTTTTTTTGGTAGCGGCTTTCATCAGCCACCCTGTATTTTATTCATTTACATTTAAAAGCACAATTACGAATAATTTTACATTAATGTTTTTACTTATTTATAACCTTATGTTAATCTAACTAAATTGATTATACAGCATTCTGGATATTTATGTTGAATTGTATATTTGTTGAACGCATGCAATTGTCCGTCTCGGATTACCACTCGTGTTTATCTTTTCTGCTGACGTTTGGATTGCGATTGTGGGAATGTCTGGCTGGTTTGTGGTATGTGTGGTATGTGCATACATAACTATATATATATATATATATGAACGACGAAAAAAAAAAAAAAATCAATCACAATAAAAACTATGGAGGAACTAACCCTCACTAACTATTCAATTAAAACTAGCTAATGGAAATAATAAGAAAAAAATAAAAATAATGAAATTACTTAAATAAATACATCACCAAACAAAACTAATATAGTTGCACGTCCTCTGCGGCTTGGCTTCTTCTCATGCTCCCTGGTCAATCCAACAATACACGAAACCAGCATTCAATTTTTATGAAGTCGTAATCGCCCAAATACAATTGCAAGATATCAGCGAACCCAACAAAATGAACGAACCAATTTTCTTATACTTTTTGTTTTTGTTATTTTTTTATTTACATAAACTATATTTATTAATTTATTCGTTTTTCTTATTTATTGATTACATTAAGTTATACAATCTTTTATTCTTCGCTCACTGTACTTGGAGAAATTCATAACTAATAAAACATGTGTTGGCTTGCAAACAATAAAACTAAAAATAAGAACCCTAATTCAAAAAAACAATAAACTTAAAAATTTTTGTTTTTATTGATATACCAATAAACGTAGGATCATTAGTGAAAACCAAATTTATTTTTACTGATACCAAAAAGGGATCAACATTTTATTAAAAACATATTTTTTATGACTAGCTAAATGAGTGGAAATTTTCCATTTTTTTTGTATTTAAATTTTTTATAAATAGTCAGTGTTGTATATTGTTATTATTGATCATCATTCGATCGATCGATTAGAGTATTCGAGTCGACATCATAGTGTACTTCATAGTGTTCAGAAGTATATGAATAAAATAAAATAAAATCTGTTTTTTTCAAAACATATAATCGTTTCACAGTGGTGTAATAAACTTTAAATAATAAATTTAATAAAATAAAAATAATAGTAGTGTAAGAGGTGAGATAGGATGTCTCTGGATGATTTTGAGCGGGCAGTGCGAATGCACTGTGAGCAACAAAACATTTCATTTGAAGATATGGTAAATAAATTAATATCTAAATATCAAGAAGATGACAACAGTTCAGTTGATGAAGAAAATACATCAATGACATCAATAATATCTACATCAACAAAAAGGTCGATAAGCTCCAGTCATAGCATAGGAGTAGAGACCAAAAAACATAAAAGTGATCGCTCAGAGCCGATACCGTTACAAAATAAATTCTCTGTGTTTGCAGAATTAGAAGAAAAACAACAACAAAAACAAGTGCAAAATAGCAACATTTTAAATAGACAGTGCCCACCGAAGAAAACGGTTAAAAAAATGAAAGTACCACCGATAATTGTGCCCAATCTCGACACAAAAAAACTAAGTGATTATCTAGAAAAAGTGCCAAGTGTTAAATATACAGTGAAAATAACGAGAAGAAATAAAAAAATAGTGACCTGTGATAATGTGGATAACCACAAAAAAATGTTCGAAATCTTAAAAGAAAATAATGTAGCAGCTCATACATATACTAGAGACGACGAAAAAACAACAAATATAGTGATGAGAGGAGTGCAACACACCTTCTCTGATACTGAGATAGAGGAAGAAATAAAAGAAGTTCATGGCATAACAGCAGTGATAAAAAATATGATAAATAAAAAAGGAATAAAAATGAATTGCCATATAGTGTCAGTGAATAATAAAGAAGATGTTAAAGTGCTACGTAACATAAAGTTCATGTGTCATCACAAAATTTCATGGGAAGCTCTACGGAAAACATCAGTAATTCAGTGCAAGAGGTGTCAAAGAATTGGGCATGTGGCAAGGAACTGTGCATACCAATATAGATGCATAAAATGCGAAAAAGAACACGAACCGGGATGTTGCCAAAGAGTCGACCGAGAATCAGAACCTTTCTGTGTAAACTGCAAGAAACACGGACATCCAGCCAACTATAGAGGCTGTGATGAATTCCTAAAAATTAAAAACAAAATGGAAGCTGCTCGTAGAGAAAAAGAAGAAGAACGGGTTAAAAAACACAAGCACAACCTATTTGCCATAAAATCGGCACAACGCGGAATATCCCAAAATATAAAATTTGCCGACCTGTTCGGCAGTTCCACAACAAAAACAATCGATAAACTAGAGCAGCGAAGCAGGGCAGAAGTACCGTCGGCAGTAGAAAAGGTGAATAATTATAAGAATAATGTAGATAATAGTAACAGTAGTAATAGTAACAATAGCATTAATTTTACAAAATTTGTAAATAACGAGAGTCATGAGCTTTTCGGATGTAATTTAGGAACCCTCATTAAAAGAGTTAACGATTTTTTGCCACAATACAGGAAATTACAAACATTTGAAGACAGACAGGCAGCATATATTTCTTTTGTTTTTACGATATGTCAGGGTTAAAAAAACTAAAAATTTACACGTTAAACTGTTGTTCTATTGCGAACCACGTCAATAGAGCTCAACTCGACCATCTGGTGAGACAAAAGCAACCGGATCTTTTCCTACTACAGGAAACAAATCTTCAAGATAGGCACAAATTCGTAGTAGATAACTACAAAATTATTAGACACAATAAAACGGATAGATCAAAAGGAACCGCAATTTTAGTAAAGGACAATTTTAAAACAGAACAGCTATTAATACCTAACATAAACTTTATTAACTATTCAGCAATAACTATCACAAGAGCAAACCTTCAAAAAATACTAATAGTTTCCGTCTATATTCCAAATGGTACCAATTTTACGCACTTAAACCATGACCTAGATATACTTAACAAGCAAAGCGATAACTATCAAATGGCAATAATAGGGGGAGACTTTAATGCACGCAATAAAGCATGGGATAGAACAGACAATATAACAGGTAACGCTCTCCAAAATTGGCTCATTTCTTCATCCCATAACTTTCTACAAGTCGTACCCAAAAAAGCAACATTTCCCCGATCAGGATCAATCATAGATTTCTACCTAGTTACAAACAACATGGTCACAAGTTACGCAAGAAAAGATAATTTTGTGTGTAGATCGATCCCATCATTTTCAGACCACTGTGAGGTGGAGCTATCGATAGATCTCTTAGGTATCACTAATTTTTTAAGAATAGACCCTCGTAGCTACTATAACTATAAGGCTGCAAACTGGACCAATTTTAAAAATGAAATAGACCAAGAACTTCAAAAGATAGTAATACCAAATAATAGAAACCTTTCAGAAGCCGAGATTAACAAATATATTCAGGCACTGACAAAGTCTGTACAAAACTCAATCAGTATGCTGATTCCCAAAGTAAAGCAAAAAAATTACACTTACAATAATCTCCCACCATTACTCCAAAAATTATTCGAATACCGTAGGAAACTAAAAAAAATATTATGTAGAATATATAACAGAACACTAAATAACCAAGATCCTAGGTACCTCTCAATTAAATCTCAGATCAGCTGCCTCACATACATTATTAAACATCATATCTCAAAACATCTTAAAGAAAAATTCATAAAGAAAATATCTGAAATCAAACCTGGAAACTCTATGTTCCAAGAAATTAATAGGATTACAGGAAGGAAAAGGTTCGTAACCCCTGAGCAACTTGAAAGAGGTGGTCAAATGACATATGACATGAACGAAATAACTAACGAGTTCGCAAACTATTACAAATCGCTATATGCTGAACAAGTTCCTAATACTCACTCAGTATTAACCCATACTGTTTGCCAAGAGGTCAATAACTTCATTTCCTCCTCCGCCGATCCCCTAACTACCTTCTCGAGTGAAAACTCAGCCATCGAACCACTAGAGGAGTACTTTACCATTCCATTAGAACTCAAATATTTAGTTACAAACACAAAAAAATCATCAGGACCTGATAAAATTTCGAACTTTATCATCAAAAAACTCCCAATAACATACTTTAACCATCTATCAATTTTAATAAACAACTGCCTAAATGTATCCTACTTCCCTATAGATTGGAAAATATCTCATATAATTCCTATCCCAAAAGTCAAAAACCTAAAAAGAGCAGAAGATAGCAGAGCTATATGCCTAAACTCAAACCAAGGTAAACTTCTCGAAAAAATTATATGGAGATCACTCAGGACCTTAGTATACCCGGAAGAGGGTCCATCTAAGATTCCCCCATTCCAATTTGGTTTCAGACAGGGACATTCAACTACGGATGCCCTCACACTTCTGCACTATAATTTAACTTCAAATCTAAATCATAGGCAAGTCACAGCCGCATGTCTATTAGATATACGAAACGCCTTCGATTCTGTCTGGATCAAAGGATTAATCTTCAAACTTATTAAATCTAATATTCCGCATAATTTAATTAGAATTATCCACAATTTCCTTCAACAAAGACAGTTCTATGTAGAAATTAATTCAGCTAAATCAAAAATTCACACCTCAAGTCGAGGAGTACCCCAAGGGTCAATATTGGGGCCTATTCTATATAACCTCTATATCGCAGATCAGCCTACAAGTAGAGAGACGGAAACAATCCTTTACACAGATGACACAATAATATTCGCGGCATCCCTTTGTCCAGACATGGCAACCAAAAAGGTACAGAGACATATAAAAAGTTTGGAAAACTATTATAAAGACTGGGGCATTTCAATCAATGAGACCAAATCAAAATTTATAATTTTTAGACCACCTTATGGCAGATGCATCAAAACAGCAGTAGCAAAAAGTAGAAAAGCAAAGATTCTGATTAATGGAAAACAAGTAGAAACTACAGACTCAGTGAAATACTTAGGAGTACACTTCACAAATAAACTCAATTTTAATTCACATTGTCAAAAAACTTTAGTAAAAGCCAGAGCAGCTTACGCGATGCTAAGGCCAATTAACATTAAACTTGATTTATGTCAACGAACAAAAGAAATTATGTATTGCCAACTAATTAGACCCATATTAACATACGGTTTCACGTCATGGTTTACAATATCACCCACCAGCTACAAAATACTCGAAATTTTTGAAAGAAACATTCTCAGGCACGAGACGGGGAAAATTAGAAAATACAAACAGTACGAAGATAGGTACCACTACTATAGCAACACAGAACTGTATGCAAGCACTAAAATCGAGAAACTTGGCCATTTTCTGGAAAATCTAATAAAATAATCAATGCAGAGAATGAATGTGCACACGAACCAGCTCATGACTCAAGTACACCTAAATAATTATAATAATTATAACAGATACATTAATTTAAGACAAGTGAGCAACATCAACTTTGTTGATTTTATAAAATGTAAAGCTAATGTACACAGGGGGTAAAGCGTGCCTCATGTAAATAATAGTACAATAATTAAGTTAAGACATATCAGAATAAAGAATTGCAGACGCCAAGCTTTCAATTATATAAAAATAACATTGCACCTAAACAAATAAAAAATAAAAAAAAAAAAAAGACAAATCCAGTTCAGGGCAAATATCTGTAAATAGAATAGGGCTCGTTGTAATAAGTATAAGAAAAAATAAAAAAAATATATGTATATATAAATGTAAAAAACCATGTAACAATTTATAATAAAGTCGTTTATAATAAATAAAAAAAAAAAATTGTTATTATTATTATAATTTTGTCTTTCGTAGAAATCAGTTGATTTAAATAAAAATTCAAAACTTTATCGTTGTTTTTTAATTCTTTATTTCGTTGTCGCAAAATTCATCACCACACAATAGTTTTGGTCCATCAAACCGGATGGTTAATTCAAAATAATTCAATATCGTTTTCGTAAACATTAATATATCAATAGTGCTTGAAATAATTAAATCAATAGTTGTGAAATCGTGAAAATCCATTTAAATACTATACTTACAGTCCATAAATTAAAATTATAGTAGTGCTTTTAACTCTTAAAAATGGATCGTTTATTAAGAAGAAAAGATTCTGTGTATAAAAAGTTCGAACGTTTACATGAAGTGATAAAAAATCAAGAAAGTGATAAAATTCCTGAAAATACACTTAAAGACCAGTTAAATTATATTAAGGAATATGAATTAGAATATAAACAATTTATAAAAGAAATTAGTGACAGTGATAAGTGTACTGATGAAATATTTAACAAATGTGATAATGAAAGTGCTAAATTTGAAGTGTTGGTGCAAAATGATAAACAATTATTGAACGTCGAATTAGACAAACGTTCCATCAAACCAAAAAAAAATCGGTCAGATCAAACTACCCGAGTTGCAATTACCAGAGTTCGATGGTGAATTTAATAAATGGCGTAGTTTTCGGGACACTTTCAAAGCAGCGGTTCATGATAATAATCAGGTAAGTGATATCGCTAAATTTTCATATTTATTGGGAAAATTTAAGGGTGAAGCAAAATCGTTGGTGGCTCAAATACCTATTTCAGCTAACGGGTATGAAAATGCATGGCGAATTCTTCTTAATAGATATAACAACGAAAGAACAATAGTCGAGTGTCACCTAGATGCCATTTTAAATATTCCGAAAGTCACTAATAATAACTTAACAGAAATCAAACATATTTTGGATATTTCGACTTCCAACATAGATTCGTTACAGAGCTGGGAATTTAAGGTAGACAAGTTATCCGAAGCTTTGATAGTTAGAATTATCGTTGGGCATTTAGATTTAAATTCCAGAAAGGAATTTGAAAATGAACTAGGAGTAGATGAGTTTCCCACGTGGGTCAAACTTCAGGCCTTTTTACAAAAAAAGATTCGAGTATTAGAATCAATTGGACCTCTTAAAAAATTAGTAATGCTCGATTCCAGTCGCAAAGCTAAAACTCCATTAGTAGTAGCATCATCGCCTACAGAAAAATATCCACCAGTTCTGTGTCCTATTTGTAAGAGTAACCATAATTTATCTTTCTGCAAAGATTTTATTAAACTTTCTCCAATAGATCGGTTCCAAAAGGTAAAGGAATTACGCTTATGCATCAATTGTCTCAGAACAAACCATACTGTTTCTCAATGCACTAGATCCGCCTGTAGGCAATGTTTTCAAAAGCATCACACACTTTTACATAGGAAACAAGTAGAACCATTAATAATTGAACATTCAAAAACTCAACCTCTTCAAAATAGCACGGAAAATAGTTTAACGCATCACATAAATAACGTTTCTAATAGTCAAGTGTTGTTATCAACAGCAACAATTCTAATTAAAAATTCAAATGGTAACTTTGTTTCGTGTCGTGCACTTCTAGATTCCGCTTCACAATCAAATTTCATAACTGCAGATCTTGCTACCAAACTTCGTTTCGAGTCACAAACTAGTAATTTAGTAATTTCTGGTTTAAACAGCCAAAAAACTAACGTTTCCGGAAAGTGTTCCACAGTTATTCGATCGCAATGTTCTAATTATAAAGTCAACATAGAGTTCTCAATAGTTCCAAACATAACAAATTTATTGCCTCAATTCGAGTTAGATATCTCTAGATGGAATTTACCAAAAAATATAATTTTAGCTGATCCTCATTTTAATGTTCCAAATAAAATCGATGTGTTACTAGGTGCCGAAATATTTTTCGATATATTTTTGAAAGACAAAATCCAAATTAATCCATTCGTTCCTGCTCTCGTAAATTCAAAACTAGGTTGGATACTAGGGGGAAAATTCGAAGTAGAACCCGTAAACTTATATTCACAAAACGAGTATTCCGACATAAAATTAAATAAACAATTAGAACAATTGTTCCAAAGCGAAGCATGTGAAACTTCCTTTGTTGAGACTGCAGAAGAAAAACTATGCGAAGAAATCTTTAGCTCAACTACGTATAGAAATAATGAAGGACGATATGTTGTGAGTTTGCCTTTAAAGATTGATCCAAATTGTCTTGGTGATTCCTTGTTAATGGCAAAAAGGCGATTTACATATTTAGAGAAAAGGTTAAATCGGGATTCTCAATTAAAGGTAGATTATGAAAAATTCATGGAAGAATACGTAAGATTAGGTCATATGAAATTGTCAACTATTAATAGTAACACAGGATATTTTTTACCACATCATCCAATTTTAAAACCTACTAGTTCCACGACTAAATTAAGAGTTGTATTCGATGCTTCTAGCAAAACGGACAACAATATGTCGCTAAATGATATTTTATTGACCGGGCCAAATGTACAATCTGAGTTATTTGAAATAATCTTACGCTTTCGTCGTCATAAATATGTTTTTACTGCGGACATTGAAAAAATGTACCGCCAAGTTCTCATTAACCTTAATCAAACACATCTTCAGAAAATTTTATGGTATAATTCTAACGAAATCCAAACATTTGAACTGCAGACGGTCACTTACGGCACCACTTCTGCACCTTTCTTAGCCACTAGAGTTCTCAAAGAAATTGCTGATACCAATTTAAATAAATATCCTTTAGCTTCCAAAATTCTGAAAGAAGATTTTTATGTCGATGATTGCTTAACTGGTGGTGACAATTTGTATAAATTGATTCATATTCGAGATAATTTAATCAACATGTTAAAAGAAGCTGGAATGCACCTTCGTAAATGGTCTTCCAATTCAATAACATTTTTAGAAAGACTTCCAATTTCGGACCTCGAACAATCTGATAATAAAACAATAAAAACATTAGGAATAGCGTGGAATCCTACTTCTGATAGCTTACAGATAATTGTTCCAAAATTATCTGTAAATACTAAAATAACCAAAAGAACAATTCTGGCAGATATAGCACAAATTTTCGATCCATTAGGTTTCCTTTCTCCGGTACTCATAAAAGGCAAATTAATTTTACAGAATCTTTGTCAAATGAATATTAGTTGGGATGAGGATGTTCCAAATTATTACGAAAAAGAATGGCTAAATTTTAGAAATTCTATTGCTTTAATCGAAAACTGTCGCTTGGATAGGTACCTTTCTTCTTTCGCCGAACAAGCAATTGAATTACATGGCTTCGCTGACTCATCTGAAAAGGCTTTCGGTGCTTGCTTATATATTCGCAGTATGAATTCAACAGGAGGCTACACTGTAAAATTAATAGTTAGTAAATCGCGTGTCGCACCATTAAAAAACGTTACAATACCTAGGCTTGAATTAAACGCAGCTCTATTATTAGCTAGATTAACCACCAAGGTAGTTCGTGCATTTAAAATTGATTTCAAAGGCATTTTTCTTTGGGTAGACTCGACCATCGTTCTTAGTTGGATCAAAATGCATCCGGTGCGCTTAAAAACATATGTAGCAAATAGGGTATCTGAAATTCAAAATTTGACCGCCAACTATACTTGGAAACATGTAAGTAGCCAAGACAATATAGCTGATCTCATTTCAAGAGGTACCAATGTAGAAAATTTAGTCGAATCACAAGCTTGGTGGAATGGACCACTGTTTCTTCACCAACACCAAGAACACTGGCTAAAAGAAACACCAAAAGAAGAAATTCAAGAAGCCACAGCTGAAATTAAACCGGAAAAAATAGCATTAACATTATCAATAAATGCAGATATTAATGAGTTAATAATTAAAATGAGCTCATTTCACAAACTTGTTCGAGTGATATGTTACCTGCTACGATTTACCAACAATATCAATACACATAAACAAAAAATTAAAGGATACCTAACAACTGATGAAATTAAAAACAGCATCCACTATTTAATAAAGGAAGTGCAGAAACAATATTTTGAAGATGAGATTCATTCATTAAAAAATGGAAAAGCTATAAAGCATACAAGTAAAATTAAGGATCTAAATCCTTTCATCGATGAACGAGATTTGCTTCGTGTTGGTGGCAGAATAAAAAAGGCAATGTATGTGCCATATGACAGCAAGCATCCACTTATTCTACCATATGAATGCAACCTCACTACATTAATTTTCCGGGAAGAACATGTAAAATATTTACACTGTGGACCTCAACAACTACTTTCGATGGTACGACAACACTACTGGCCATTACGCGGCAAACTCCTGGCAAAAAAAATAACTCCACATTGTATAAAATGCTTCAAGTCCAAACCAAATACCATAAATCAAATCATGGGAAATTTGCCAGAAAGTAGATTAACACCTGCTAGACCATTTGCAGTTACTGGAGTAGATTTTTGTGGACCCTTTTTCACAAAAAATAAAAATCAACGAGGAGGATCGAGTCACAAAGTCTACATTTGTATATTCGTTTGCTTTGTGACTAAAGGCGTACATCTTGAAATAGTATCTGATATGACTACGGAATCGTTTATTGCTTATAAGTACAAAATATGGTAAGTTTTGTTTTGTGATATTTTTATTTTATTTTTTTTTAAAATTGTTTAATTGGGGACAGAGCGGACTTATTAACGGTCCTAGCTCCTTGTATATTGTTTCGTTTTGTTAAGAACAAAATACTTGTATAGAAAGTTTAAGTTATTACATTAAACATAAGTATTTATTTTATTTGCCGCCCCGGTGGCACAGTTGTTAGCATGCTTGCTTTAAGCCCCGGAGGTCCCGGGTTCGATTCCCGGCGGGTGATGAAAAAATCACGGTTGGTTAATGTAGGATCAATGAATTAATCACTCATTATCCATTAAAAATAATGATTACGAAACTTCAATATGAAGCGGCCAAATCCCTCCATGGGATGTAGCGCCAGCGAAAAAAAAAAAAAAAAAAAAAAATTATTTTATTTTGTTTTATTAAAGTGTATTAAATAAAATTTCAGTCAAATGCGAAATGGTTAGGAAATCGCCAGAAAAAGCCACTCATTGATTTGGTAGAGGAACATTCTGAATTTATTCAAAGTAAATTTAACAAAAAATGTCTGCCATATTCCCAGCAAGTTATTTTGTAAATTCAATTTTTTTTTTTATTATAGGAAAACATGCAACAGCTCGCGGATTTAGTTCTTTAACATTTTCTCTACTCCTGCAATAAACAATGACACCACAAATAGAAACCACCCAAAAATCAATTCGGCTTCAAGAAGGAACAAATAAAAATCGGAACATCAAAATCCTTAAATTAACGAAAATAAGTAATTAGTCATATTATTAAATTTATTTCACTTTATTAAAAATCAAAACCTCTTAATTTCAAACATTATTGTACACAAATTTTAAATTTTGTTTGTCAAACAACACGACACTGTTAAAAACTCGAAATGTCAAATATAAATACAAAATATAATAAGCAGCGACATACGTCTGCTGCAAAGAAACAATTAGTTCAATGATGGACGTACGTTTTTATAGCAATTTACAAGAAATTTTGTCGATTTTAATTTTCCACTAAAATTTGCGCTTAATTCCTATACAGAAAAGAAATCGATAAACTACTAGAAAATAAAATTATTAAGGCGATTTATTTTTCAACAATAGATTTGGCGGCAGGATTTCACCAAATTGAAATCAGAAATTCCGACATACCAAAAACGGGATTTTCCATTCCTAATGGACATTTCGAGTTTACTCGTATGCCATTTGGTCTGAAGAATGCCCCCAGCACGTTTCAACGCGTGATGGACAACATTGTGGGAGACCTGCAAGGCAAAAATGTACTATGCTATATGGACGACATTATAGTATTCAGTACGAGCCTACAGGAACACATCCATGATTTAACACAGGTATTTACAAAATTACATAACGCAAATCTAAAAATTCAGATCGAAAAAACCTTCTTTTTGCAAAAATCTATAGGATTTCTGGGCCATATTATTACTTCAGAAGGAGTAAAACCAGACCCTAAAAAGATTGAAGCAATCAAACAATTCAAAATACCATCAACTCCAAAAGAAATCAAATCATTTCTAGGATTACTAGGGTACTATAGAAAATTTATTAAGAACTTCTCAAAAATAACAAAACCCCTAACATCTTGTTTATGAAAGGGAGCAGTAATATATCACGACAAAGAATTTGTGAACTGCTTTGAATTATGTAAAGACATGCTAACCAAAGAGCCAATTTTAAAATATCCCGATTTCACGAAAGATTTCATATTAACAACTGACGCATCCAACTACGCTTTGGGAGCGGTCTTAAGTCAAAATTTCAATGGTAGCGACCTACAAATTGCGTATGCTTCACGCACACTTTCCAAAACTGAGTGTAATTACTCCACTATTGAAAAGGAATGCCTAGCAATAGTGTGGGGAACAAAATACTTTCGCCCATACCTATATGGAAGGAAGTTTTCGATCATCACAGATCACAAACCTCTACTATGGCTATTTAATGCCAAGGACCCAACATCCAAATTAATTCGATGGAGATTAGCACTTGAAGAATATGACTATACCATCTCATATAAAAAAGGCACAGCTAATACAAACGCTGATGCACTCTCGCGAATAGAATTAAACAAACAACTGGAAACAAAAAGTTTTACTTACAATAATGATTCTGAACCCGAAAATTTAGAATTACTTGAGAAACTGCAGAAAACTCAAGATAATTCAAATAAAATATTTAATGATGAAATAATTCAATTAAATAACATAGATATCCAGTGTGACGACAATGGAATATCAACCAAACATAAAGGAATTCCAGTTTCAAGCTCTAGCCTGAACGAATTCCAAAACCAGCTCATCATAGCAAAAAATAAAGATTGTGGTGAAATGGCACAAGACGCTAGGGTACTATTTAATAAAAACCAGCGCAATACTATCAAGAAGACAGATTTTACAAAAACTGATCTTCAAATAATTCTCAATAGCTATGTCAACCAAAATAAAATAACAGCTCTTCTAACGGATGACCAAACATTCAAACTAATTGAGGAAATATGTAAAACAAAACCTTACAAAATAATCCGGGTACACACGATAAAAAATGACGTAGAATTGGCCGAGGAACAAATAAACACTATCGCTAATGAACACCAACCATACCATCGTGGAACTCAGGAAAATTATCAAAAATTAAAACGGAACTTTTATTTTCCAAACATGAGACAAAAAATAGCACATTATATCATAAACTGCAAAATTTGTAATCTAAACAAATATGAAAGGCAGCCCACTCATGTCAAATTTAAACTTTCCCAAACGCCCACTGGACCAATGGAAATTATCCATGGGGACACGTTCGCCCTTTCAGGAAAAACTTTCATCACGTTAGTCGATAAATTTTCAAAATACGCTACAGCCTTTGAAATACCTGATAGGAAAACAACAACAATCATAAATAAATTTATGACATATTTCAGTAGAGAAGGAGTTCCAAAAACACTAACATTGGATTCTGCAACTGAATTTACATCCCAGCTATTCACTGATTTCACTAACATGATGGGTATAGAACTACACATCACGACAGCAAAATCTTCAAACGGAAACTCGCCTGTAGAACGATTACATTCTACACTAACCGAACTAGTACGGATCATAAGAGCTGGAGATAAAAATAAATCAATAATCCGAATAATGGAAGAGGCAATGTTTGCCTACAACAATTCCATTCATTCTTCAACTAAACTCACACCATTTGAGTTACAAAGAGGTCATATTATAACCAAAAGTATACCTACCAACCTACCAGAAATGGGGGACGAATATCTATCACGCATTAGACGCCAATATTTAGACATTGCACAACACATAGCAAAGCTAAAAAACCTGTCTAAAGCTAAAACGATAGAAAAATTAAACACTACACGTGATAATCCAGGTATTTACATGCCAGGAGAGAATATCTTTGAAAAAACTACTACACGTGATAAGTTTCAAAGAAAATATATACCCCATACAGTAATACAGGACGGTGATGTTACTATCCAGACAAACAAA
This sequence comes from Tipula helvola, assembly GCA_963556165.1. NCBI lineage: Eukaryota > Metazoa > Arthropoda > Insecta > Diptera > Tipulidae > Tipula > Tipula helvola. The sequence goes on along the minus strand of OY744483.1, from coordinate 175,225,535 downwards.
CGTACTGTACATAAAAATAAAATTAGAAAAAATCGAAACTAAAACTAGCTATCATATTGTCCACAGGTCAGTCCAATCAAAAGGATTAGAAGCATATGACCTACAGGATAACAAAGGACTTATTGGAATTAAATTAGGTGAAGCCAAAATAATCACTACCTATATAAAACTTTTCCATATCATAGAACTGAACGATTTATGAACAAACTACAAATCAATAGAAGAATCGGTCAAACATACCGAAGATAAAATGGTTCATTTCAAATACAGTAACACTCAACGACTAAACGCCATTAAACGTAAATTAAAAAATCTAAAGCGATCCATCGAAAACGTAATGCCAACTCTACCCAACATGGGAAACCGAGGCAAACGTGGATTAATCAATCCTTTGGGAACTTTTATAAAATCAATTACTGGAAATCTTGACCAAAACGACTACGAAAATCTTCAAAATCAAATCCAATTAACACAAGAAGGACAATACGTACTAGCCGACCGACTTAATAACCAAATCCAAATTAATGAGCAAGTAATCAATAGATTTGAAGAAATAACGGACATTTTAAACATAACTACTGCTAATATGAACCGAATCCTTAAAACAGAATGGGACACAAAAAACGCTAACGAAGCTGAAAAATTACTCAATCACATGTACTTCACAATCGAAGATAATATGGCAACACTATCGGAACAGGCATTAGAAATTCACGAAATTATAACCTTCGCGAAAATAAACGTAATTTCAAGATTCATACTCGACAATACAGAGATGAACTATGTTCTAAATGAACTAAGTAAGAATAATATCAAATTACACTCACAAGAGCAGATTTATTCAATATTACAACTAAAAGCTTACTATAACGCGACTAATCTGATAGTAATAATAGAAATACCACAATTTTATAATGATAATTTTTCCTATAATAGAATTAAAACTTATATCTTAAACAATTTCCTTATTCCTATTACCTACAATTATATTTTATCCAATCCCAAAATACATATGATAATTTCAAAACCATGCCAAATGTTGGAGAATACCTACTATTGTCAGCAGGAACAAATATATACCAACAATAACACTTGCTTACCAAACCTGTTAAACAATCAACATGCCAATTGTAAATTAGTACAAACAAATCATCAAGAAGAAATACAGCTATTGGAAGATGGCTACCTTTTCATATCATCGGAAGCCGGAATCAACATCTATACAACATGTGGTCCTGATACATTAAACATAAAAGGAATTAAATTAATCAAATTCGAGGACTGTACCATACGAGTCAACGAACAGTCATTCACCAATGACGCCACAATGAGAATGCATCAATTTAAAGTGTTACAACCCTTTAATACTATCATCATAAACGAAACAAGGATTGAAACGTTAGATATACCATTTTTAACAAAATCCACAATTAAAAACATGCGGGAAATACAAAATCGTCAACACAAATCCACCATTTATACGCACATAATAGCATCCTCAACAATACTAACAATGATAACCATACTAATTGTTATATTCTTTATCATTAGGAACAAAAGTTCATTTTTCAAATCAAGGAAACTCTCCGCTGAGGACAGCTCAACACTTAGAGGGGAGGAGTTAACATCTGTAGTTATCAAATCCAGATTAACGACCCAAAAGGCGAAGTCAACAACAAACTTGAATAACAGTTGCAATTCCATAAATGCAAGTTAATGAACTTATTTACTTTATCCATTATATTGCAACTATGCGAAAAGTAATTAAAAAGTAATTATTCCAAACATAAGTCAATAGCATTATATTTTACATTGAACTTATAATATTGCAGCAATGCAAAAACCAGCTATATAATGAAATTTAGCATTAAGAAATTGTTCACTTTTTTATATACATTGTAATAAACTAGTTCATTAAACCAAAAACGTATAGTATTTTACTTACTTACCTCTCTCCCTAACAAACCACAACATAACTATATATATATATATATATATATATATATATATATATATATATATATCATATATATATATATATAGATATATATAGATAATATATATATATATATATATATATATATATATATATATATATATATATATATATATATATATATATATATATCGTCCCATGCAAATGAGAGTATGATAAGTTAAAAAAGTCATTTTTCAGGAAAGGAGTTTGAAGTTTCTTACTTTGGTATAGTAGAAAAGAAAATGAGAGTATAGTTTGTTGTTTCTAACCATCAGGGAGGATTTCGATTTTTATAAAAAATTGATATAAAATAAAATCATATTCAGAGAATTCAATTATACGATTATTTGAGAGTATGATATAGTGACTTATCATACTCTCATTTGCATGGGACGATATATATATATATAATTACGGTACAACAAAGCGCATAATAGCATTTCTCATTCGTCACATGTAAAAGACGAACATAAAGAAAATGCTTAATTGCATTTCCCACACTTGGGAAATGTAACATCATAAAATACTTGACACTTGAGCCAACGGATAAGCATAAGACGCACGCGCAGCATTTTTAATAATTTTAGATTAGAATTAAGAAAATATAATTGATAATTAAGTTAGTTGTAATTTAGAAACCAAACGTGTAACATTGAAAGTTAAATAAAAATTTAAAATAAAATATTTTTTTTATGTTCGCGTAAAGACACAACTCATAATTGGCGCAGCCGTACGGCAAAGTGAAGTGAAAGTGTTGTAACAGTGTAGAAAAATAAGCAAATAAAAACTTATTTTAAAGTGAATCCATTACGGACATTCAACACAGTGATTTTTTTTAAAGAAAAAAGTGTTTGAAAGTTAACGTGATATCTCGGGCTATAGATTTTATAATCGTCCAGAAGACTAGAGGTTCCACCGCATCAACACCAAAACCGCTTTGAGAACCGTTACATCCACGACTACAAACCAGGTAAGAACTTTATATATCTTTTTACCTAAATTCTTCGGACCTTTAAGATAAATTCGAAGATCTGGAATTGAACCATATTAACGTGCACTACGAGATAGACACGAAATTTGGGAAATTCCACGGGAATAGTCTACCATCGCGCACTACTAGATAGACGCGAAAAGACAGTTAAAATTTCTTAAATCAGTGCACATAATTGTGACAAGATTTTTTGTAAAGGAAAAAGTCACACTGAAAGAAAGAAAAATATTGAGCGCTTTATATTAAATAGAAATATAAGCTCAATAGAAGAAACAAACCAAGAAATGGAAAACTTGGAACAAATAACCGCGCAATTGAATGCAATTGCCGGCCAATTGGGTAACCTAGTTCAGAAACAAAATGAACAGGATGAAATACTCAGATACCTCGGTCAAAAAATCGAGGAACCAAAACCCCAAAACAAGGAAGAAATCAGACCGGATCGACCGATTGCTGATATATTCCGCATTCCTGATCCCATTAAGTCGATGCCTTCGTTCGACGAGAACAGAAAACAGGTTACGGCCTGGTTGAAGACAGCAGAAGAGACGTTAAGACTCTTCGAACATTTAGTCCCACAAGCTCAATTTACAATGTATGTTCAAGCTATAAAAAACAAAATAGAAGGTAAAGCTAGGGATATTTTATGCCTAGCAGGAGACCCAGAAACATTCCAAGAAGTGAAGCAAATACTTCTCGATACCCTGGGAGATAAACAAGAATTGACATACTATAAGTCCCAACTATGGGCAAATAAACAAAATGAAAACATGTCAATTCATAACTTCTACACTAAGACGAAACAAATCGTCCAGAGTATAAAATCGCTAGCAAGGCAACAGGAAATTTACAACCAATCCTGGCAAGCGATCAGTACATTTATAGAAGAAGACGCACTGGCAGCATTACTGTCCGGATTAAGTAAACCATATTTTGGTTTTGCGCAAGCAGCAAAACCACGAAATGTAGAGGAAGCGTATGCATTCCTATGTAAATTTAGCTGCAATGAATCAATTGCAAACAACTCAAAGAAAACGAGTCAAATAAACCAACAAAGGTTCAATCAGTCGAATTCTTATCAAAAACCAAATAACCAACCTACAAATTTTCAACAATCTAAACAGTTTCAACAATTTTCGAAACAGAATTCAGAAAAAAATTTTAACATGCCAAACCCAAAACCAAAATGGCAAACAGGTGGCACACCAACACCTATGGAAGTAGATCCCTCTATGAGATCACGAAACTCGTTTAACAAAAATATGATAAACAATCATGAAACCCACGAGATTAGCTCAAAAGACGACTATGAGTCAGACAACCAAAACGAAGAAGATCCTCCCAGTAATTTCGAAATAAACTCAAATTTTCAAGAGGGACAGGGAAGCGATACGGAAGACTAAATTTCCTTCCATATCTAGTATGCGAAAGCGTACAACCAAATAAAAAAATAAAATTATTAATAGACACCGGCGCGAACAAAAACATCATCAAACCCGGTATCGTTCCAATAAATCTATTAGAAACCCAAGATACTTCTATCAAAAACATCCTTGGAAACCACGTCGTCAATAAAAAATGTAAATTTAATTTCCTTCACAAAAACTTACCTGATCAAACTTTTTATGAGTTAGAGTTCCATAAGTTCTTCGACGGAATTTTGGGCTCTCAATCAATGGCAAAACTTAATGCCAAAATTGATTACAAGAATAATGAGATTCTTCTAAATAACATTAAATTTAAATTTCTGCGTTACTATCCCACTGGCAATGTGTATAATCACGTAGTCTTATTCGAGACAGACAAAGAAGGCGAATGGTTCGTCCCCCAATACGAAGCTCTAAATAAAGAAATTATAGTTCAACCAGGTATATATAAAGCAAATAAAGGTAAAACTATTGTAAAAATCCTTACGAACGAACCAGAACCCCCAAAAAAGCTCCCAAAACTGAAATTAGAAGTAAACAATTTTGAAACTTTAAAACCAATATCAATTTTTAATAATGATTCGATCAGTAAAGACGACATAATAAACGTAATTCGAACAACACACCTCAATGAGAACGAGAAAAATGCCCTCATTGATAAAATATACAAAAATCAATCAATTCTGCTGAAAACAAACGAAAAATTATCAGCAACGACAATCATAAAACACAAAATCCTTACACGGGATGAAACACCCGTATACACATGAACCTACCGATACCCACATCACTTCAAAAATGATGTGGAAGAACAAGTCCAAGACATGTTAAACAGCGGCATTATACGACACTCAAGTAGTCCGTATTCCGCTCCAATTTGGGTCGTTCCCAAGAAAGCAGACGCTTCTGGGATACGCAAAGTAAGGGTAGTAATTGATTATCGAAAGTTGAATGAGAAAACAATTGACGATAAGTACCCTATACCTCAAATTGAAGAAATTTTAGACAATTTAGGAAAATCCACCTATTTCACTACACTGGATCTAAAATCTGGCTTTCACCAGATACAGATGGACGAGAATTCGAAAGCAAAAACTGCCTTTTCTACGGACAAGGGACACTTCGAATTCTGTAGAATGCCATTTGGCCTGAAAAACGGCCCAGCTACCTTCCAACGTGCAATGAACCACGTGCTACACGGGTTGATAGGCACAATTTGTCATGTTTATCTAGATGACATAGTCATAGTTGGTGAAAACCTAAAAAACCACCTAAACAATTTAGAAACGGTATTTAAAAGACTCTCAGAATTCAATCTCAAGATTCAACTTGATAAGTGCGAATTCTTGAAAAGAGAGACGGAATTCTTGGGGCACATCATCACCCAAGAAGGAGTGAAACCCAACAAAGACAAAGTAAAAAAAATTTTGGATTGGCCATTGCCAAAAAATCAAAATGAAATAAAACAATTCTTGGGACTCTCCGGATATTACCGTAGGTTTATTAAAGACTATTCCAAAATAGCAAGAAATATGACCAAATATCTAAAAAAAGAAACTATATTGAACTTAAATGATCCAGAATACGTAAAGGCTTTCGAAACACTAAAAAGCACGATAGCGACAGACCAAATCTTGACCTATCCAGATTTCGCGAGACCTTTGATCCTAACTACAGATGCTTCAAATTTTGCATTGGGAGCAGTTCTATCCCAAATACAAAACAGCATCGAAAGACCCATTGCGTTCGTTTCGAGAACACTCAATACAACCGAAACGAGATATGCCACTAACGAAAAGGAAGCGCTAGCCATAATATGGGCGGTGAAGAAATTCCAACCATACCTTTACGGTAGGAAATTCACCCTAGTAACTGACCATAAACCTTTAACGTTCATCAAATCCTCGGAGAAAAACTCCAAAATCCTACGATGGAGGTTAGAGTTGGAAAACTACGATTACGATGTAGTTTATAAAGAAGGTAGAGCCAACGTTGTAGCAGACGCGCTCAGCCGCATACCAACGATGAATGAGATCAATATCAATGAAAGAATGGAAAACACTTTACGTGAACCAGGAAGTATGGAGGGAAATCCGTCCAACAGAGAGAGTGAGGTAGAAACTGTTCATTCGGCAGATACCTCAGACCATTATTTCATACATTTCTCAGAACGGCCTGTAAACTACTACAGAAACCAAATTATATTTAAAATCTCCAGGATAGAAACCATAATCACAGAACAAATATTTCAAAATTTTAACAGAATTATTATTTCAAAAGAGGTATTCGAGAAAAAAGATATTTTCAATTATCTAAAAAAATTTCACAATGGTAAACAGTCAGCCATCCTAGCACCGGAGGCACTGTACCAGAGAATCCAGGAAGTATTCCGCGAGAATTTCTCAAGAAACGGTCATTTTGTTTTCACCACAAAAATGATCGAAGACGTGACGAATGAACACCGTCAAAATTCCATCATCGTCAAGGAGCACGAACGAGCCCATAGAGGCATAAAAGAAGTAGAAAGTCAAATTAGACGTTCCTACTTCTTCCCAAATATGACAAACAAGATAAAAAGTCATATAAACGCTTGTAACATATGCCATATACACAAGTACGATAGAAAACCGTACAATATAAAAATATCCCCTAGACCGGTTACGAAGTATCCCCTAGAAAGGGTACATATAGATATTTTTAATATTAGCAAAACAAGTTTTTTATCTATAGTAGACGCATTTTCGAAACATCTGCAGATGATTCAAATAAATACAAAAAACTTGGTGGATGTAACTAGCGCCCTAACCAAGTATTTCACACAATTCGGAATTCCCAATACTATCATGTCGGACCACGAGACGACATTTCAATCTATTCAATTCAAAAAATATTTAAATAAACTAAACGTAAAATTGGAATACACCTCTTCGTCCGAATCAAATGGACAAGTTGAAAAAACTCATGCAACGGTGATTGAGATTTTCAATACAAATAAAGATAAATTCCCCAATTCCAGTATTCCAACAGCAATCGAATTGTCAGTAGCGTTATATAACGGCTCAGTACATTCTTCCACTGGCTACACGCCTAACGAGATTATATTTAATCAAAATAATCTAATAAACCCCTACGAAATTGAAAGACAAGCGAAAGATATATTTAAGAGTGTAAACGTAAATATAGAAGGAGCGATTAAAAATATGGAGAAACAAAACATTAATAAAGAAAATCCGCCAAATTTAGCGAAAAATCAATTAGTATACGTAAAACCGAACGTTAGGTCGAAAACACAACCTAGAGGAGTCAAAGCTGAAATTAAAGATGTTACTCCTAGAACATTTAAAATAAACAAAAATATTAAACGGAATAAAAATAAAATCAAAAGATTGAAAAAAGATTAATTAAAACCAAATTTTTTTATCATTCCAGGCAAAATTATAGCACAATTTTAATTACGACTTCAAAGATACAATTTTACCTTTAGACATAAGAATTTTAATAACACCTTAAACAGAATAAAAAAAATAAATAAGAATAGATATTAAGTAGTAAATATTGTTGTAAAATTTTCTTCTCAAATTTAAAATTAAAAATAAGAGCTATTAAGAGTAAATTACGTTTAGTCGTACCTCAATAATTTTCCAAAAACATTAAAATAATAAAAAAAAAAAAAAAGAGAAAAATTATCTTTCAAATTTTCTGTTTTGTTTATTTTTTAAGATGTATTTTTTAAAGAAATTAAAGATATTAATGATAATTATACAAGTTTATAAATGTCAAAAACTAGAAATCAGAGATCTACAAGAAGATCCAATTTTATTGATTAAAGTAAAAACATGTAAAATTCAAACAGGGGTCATAAAAATTATACACCCCATAAACTTAACTAATTTAGAAATAACTATAGAATCAATTGGCAAAATTACTACCAATAAATTAAATGACAAACTAGAATTAGACAATATAATAGAACAAAAATATATAAAATTAATCAACAACTTCCACCAAATAAAACCAAGCTCAAGTACAAGGCACAAACGTTGGGATACCTTAGGCTCAACATGGAAATGGCTGGCGGGGAATCCAGATGCCGAAGATCTACGTGCAATCAATGGTTCGATGAACGAACTAATCAGCGCAAACAACCAGCAAGTCAAGATAAACGAACAAATCAACAAAAGAATCGAATTAATAACAAATACCGTAAATAATGCAATGAAAAACACTACCATAGCAAACAAAGTAATCTTGACAGAAATAGAGATGATAGCAATGATCATAAACATCGATACAACCAACACAATATTAGAAGACATCCAAGATGCAATAATCAGGACAAAACTAGAACTCCCAAGCAATAGAATCCTGACAATAAAAAAACTAGTCACGATTAAAGACCTCTTAACCAACCAAGGAGTTAATATTACATTACCAGACGAGGCACTCCAATATGTGACTCCAAAAATCGCAATAAACAAAGAAACCTTATTGTATATACTTGAAGTACCCAAACTAGAGGATGAAGAATCAACAATAATTAGGATTAGACCTTTAGTCATCAACAAAACAATCATAGAGGACTACCCGCAACATCTCGTTAAATCCAAAAACAGACTATTCACCACACTGAGACATAATAGCTTCGTTCAAAAACATTCCCAAATAAAAGAATTCCAAGATAGCTGCATTAAGCCACTGGTAATGGGAACTAGAAGTCAATGCAATGTCACAAAAGAGCCAGAAACAACGGTCCAGTACATCTCCGAGGACAAAATTCTAATAAACAACGCCAAGAACGAAATGCTATATTCAAATTGCGGACCAAGTAACCGAGAATTGACAGGAAATTTCCTAATAGATTTCTTCAATTGCTCGATAACATTCAACAATAAAAGGTTTCATTCATACGAAATAAAAAGCGAAATGCAAGTAATGCAGGGAGCACTACACAACGTTGAAGCAACACGGAAACTAATATCAACCCTGAATTTTGAAGAAATAAACCGCGACAACATACAGAATAGAAAACAATTAGAACATGTGTACCTAAAGCAAGGAAACCAACAAACCTGGATTTGGACATTATCAGGAGGAACATCCATATCATCACAGTGCATTTTAATATTAGTAATCTATATCAGCATCGTTAGACGCAAAGCAACAGTAACAATAAAAAATTCAAAGGGTCCAACACGGGAGGAGTCAAACACCGAACATACCACGCCACCTTCGGAGTTATTAAAGAAATATGGAATCAACCCAAAGACCGAGGACGCCCTTTTTCATCCCCCGGAGGAATTACGGTACAACAAAGCGCATAATAGCATTTCTCATTCGTCACATGTAAAAGACGAACATAAAGAAAATGCTTAATTGCATTTCCCACACTTGGGAAATGTAACATCATAAAATACTTGACACTTGAGCCAACGGATAAGCATAAGACGCACGCGCAGCATTTTTAATAATTTTAGATTAGAATTAAGAAAATATAATTGATAATTAAGTTAGTTGTAATTTAGAAACCAAACGTGTAACATTGAAAGTTAAATAAAAATTGAAAATAAAATATTTTTTTTATGTTCGCGTAAAGACACAACTCATAATATATATATATATATATATATATATATATATATATATATATATATATATATATATATATACATATATATATACATATATATATATATATATATATATATATATATGTATATATATATATATATATATATATATATATATATACATAAATAAAAGTTATATATCGCCCATTTGCTGCAAGAGTGACATAACTCAAAATGGAAAATTTCGAGTTGTGTTTGGGTTATAGCCCACACATGTGTTATTAGAGGTACTACAAGCTGCGTTTCTAACAAGATATTATATCTCTAAATTATACCGCTAAGCCATTTTAAAATTTTTGTCGAAAAGATTAAAATTCAACAGTTTTAAACGTGTTTCTTCAAAAATAATTACACTTTTGAGTTGTGTCATTCTTGCAGCAAATGAGCGATATATACATATATACATAGAAATTATGTATATGTATGTACATATTATATACAATACATATATGTATGATATATATATTTATATATATATATATATATATATATATATATATATATATATATATATATATATATATATATATATATATATGTATATATATTTATATATATATATATATATATATATATATATATATATATATATATATATATATATATATATATATTATATATATATATATATATATATATATATATATATATATATATATATATATATATATATATATATATATATATATGTATATATATTTATATATATATATATATATATATATATATATATATATATATATATATTATATATATATATATATATATATATATATATATATATATATATATATATATATATATATATATATATATATACGTGAAATCGCATATCCTTTATATGGGACCGGAAGTCTTGTTTGAATTTTATAAGGTTTATGTTTTTTATGACTAATAAAAAGAAGCAATGAATTTTTTACAAAATATTTTAATTTATTCTTTCAAAACCATTTTTTACTAAATTGTTAGTGCTTTGTGTTTACTACCGATTTCGTTTTTCTACTTTTTGGGGATTGATTATGACTTTAATATTATTAACGAATATTTGTTCAGTACCATATCTGAGAGTGATTATTAGTTCTTTAATAATGATATTGCTTCGTTATTTTGCATTTTGGGCAGTGATTATGAATTTAATATTATTAATTAATATTTGTTCGGCATCATTTCTGAGAGTGATTATTATTTCGTTATTAATAATACTATTTCGTTTTTCTACTTTTTGGGGATTGATTACGACTCTAATATTATTAACAAAAGTTTATTTAGCATCATTTCTGTAGGTAAGTATTAGTTCTTTATTAATAGTACTATTTCATTATTCTATTTTTTGAGGATTGATTATGTTTGCTACAATAAAGAAAATTTCTTAAATTTCTAAACTTAATATTATTTAAGATTTAATATTATTAACGAATATTTGTATTTAATTGAGTAACTTTAACGAATAATTTTAATTAATATTTGTTGAATTAACAACGAAGTGTTATCCATCAGTATTAAATTTTATTAAAATTTTATTAGAGACACAAACATTCTGTTGATGGAATAATATTACTTTAACTAATTTGTTTTAAATTTAACAAATATTTCGTAATTTAAATTTTTAATGTTTTATTAAATAATTGCTGTTATCATAACGAAGAAATCGTCGGATCAACATTAATGGAAATTTCGTTGAAGTTATGCAGAAAATCGTTTCTGGCACACAATTTTTTTTTTCAGTGTAACAACAATATTTAACGAAATAAAGACTTATGTCATAGACTAAAATAATATTATAGAGACGTTACAATAGAAAAAATTATCTAATTATAATAAGGTTCCAATCTATACCACAGCGGGTGGCAAAAGGTGGAAATTCAAAGGAATATTTTTGTATCCAAATTAAGACGTCTAATATTAATTTACCCTATGCTTTTACATTACTAATAAGTAAGATTTAGCTTTTAATCCATTTTATGTATAAATGTAAAAATTAATTGTATTAAATAAATAAAAATAAATTTGAATTAAAGCAAAAAATTGTGTGAATTAATTATTATCATTACTTATTTGTGTAAGTTTATGAGGCAAGTTTAATGTTACATTTTAATGCAAACCATATCAAAGTTGCAGCGAAACAATACATGCTGCATCGTACTTATAATAGAGACAATCTTTCATAATATTTTGATACAATTAACGTCAAAACTAGATAGACGCAAACCACTGTTAAATTAGATATTGTTTGCCTCGTTTACAAACTAGGAACAATTTGTGACTTATTTTAATACAACTAGCATCAACACTGTTCAGTTGCAAACAACTACTACATCAAAATCGTATTGATGGAACTAATTATTAATTTAGTTGTAATATGCATCATATATTAATTAAGTGCATTCTGTATCATTTTTTGATACATTTTAAATTTTGTTTTTTTCGATACAAACTCTGCATCAGAAAACGATGCAGATTTGATTGGGAGTCAAATGCGATACTATAATTGCAACGCATATCATCATTTTTTTAAGTGTGAATAGGAGTTTCACATGGCGACTTTTGCAAATGACACGGCGATCTCATCTATTGGCAAAAGCAATGAAGAGTTAACACAGAAATTACAATCAGAAATAACTTAAATTTATAAATGGACAAAATGATGGCGAATAAAACTAAATGAAACTAAACCAGTTCACATCAACTTTACAAACAGGCGATTTGAACATATCCCGATTACCATATGTCGAGAAATAGTATCGTATGCGAACACAGCTAAGTATCTCGGCATGACCCGTTAAGAAGAAAAATGAAGAACTAAGGCTTAAATAAAGAAAGATGTATTGGCTGATGGGAAGGAACTCTTCTTTATCAACATACAACAAGCTTCTACTTTATAAGCGAATATTAAAACTGATTTAAGGTATTCAGCTGTGGGGTTGTACCAAACAGAGCAACGTAATTAGCATCCAAAGATTTCAGAATATGGTATTAAGGGACATCGTTGATGCACCTTGGTATGTCAGCAACAATGACCTCTATAGGGACCTTGGGATTCAAATTATTGTACTGCAAAATCGGAATCATTCAAATCTATGAAATGGGACAAGATTACAAGTCAACTCATTGAGAGACAACGATTATGTAAAATTGAGTACAAAGTATCATGTGGATATTAAATAAATCAAGTTTTATTGACTTTTTATGTGTGTATTACGATTTAATTCATTTATAATAAATGCATATGGTCAATGACATAGATAGAATTGTGCGTTTTGCCATACATGAGATAATTGTTGTGCACATTACAGTCGGCGTCATAACTACATCACCATACTTGATTATTAATCCAAAACGAACCATTTTTATGATGTTTTAACCCACCCACTTAAGCTTATTAATTTTTTTTGTTGAATTGTTTTGAACATGTTTGTAAGTTTTTTTTTCATTTGGAAAAAAATTTTAATTTTTAAACAAACCGAAAAATCAATTGATGATATAGTTATGAAAGGGACTGTAGAGACGCGCGATATTCTCATAAATCTTTAATTTGTACTAGTTTTTTTTGTTTCAAAAACGGCTAAACCATGTAACACATTTTTCGATTCACCTTGGATGGATTAGTTTATAAGCGAAATATTTTGATATCAATCCAACATTCTAGTTCTAAAATCTGAGTAGTTTACAAAAATACAGTTTATCGAATTAAAAATGAAATATTTTGTATTATTTTTCGTTGTTCTACTTGCCTTAGTTGGATTGGCAGTAGCACAATCAGAAACACCGGGTAGCCCAAGCGGTCTACAATTGAATCTTACTGCGGTGGATGTAGGTTTAAGCTTAGGACAAATTCTTCAACTCATTACGGGATGATCATATAAAAAGCAGCAGCAAATGAAATCCAGTAACCTACTCATCAAAATTTATAAAGAAATAATAAAATTTAAGTATAATATAATATTATAATATTTAACGATTATGTAAAAAAATCAATTCAAAAATTTTAATAAAATTGTTTAACTGTGTGATCTTATCCTAACCAAAAATGTATTCGTTTTTCTATTTGGCCTGAAGTGAAATAATATAAACACTTGTGCAAACCCCTTGGTGCTTCGAATGATTTATATACAATATATCGTCCATTTTTGTTTTGAGAGTTAAAAAAAAGTTGCAGCTAGTGAAAATTTGTTTTTCACAATATAACAACAAACCTTAAGTAAATCATATAAATTTATTATCTACATACTCATGTTTGCATATAATCAGAGATAGAAATAGAGAGATAGATTATCCAGAGCAAATATTTGGCCCGCGACAGTGGTTCCACTTTTATCTTGAGTTTATATTATCAAAGTTTATTCCTGTAACTCAAAACTGAGCGATCTACTTGTAAATAGATAAAATCCAAATCAAATTACATTCCCTCATTTTTTTGTTTAGCTATGTATAGTTAAAATATTAACTTTCATTCTCGAGTAAAACAACAACAACAATTTAATTTGTTGTTGTATTTACTCGAGAATGAAAGAATACGCATTTTCAGCGAGAAATTATTTTAACTATACGGGTACCTACATGCATAAATATAAAATAGCAATTCGCATTCGCATTGCCTAAAAAAAAATTGGGTCTATTCGACTCTCGGACGATACTTTTCCCAGAAAACATCCGTTAAAAATCACCAAACCAACCATTGTAACAATTGACCTTGCTTCGTCCTACACCACATGGCACACTATTGGTTGCGGGCAGCAATCAGCGGCTAAAGTAGGTTCACTTAAACACATGGAGCAGGAAGTCAATTTACAAATTGATATACATAAACTTGTGTGACTTTATTTCTTTACTCTAACACCTTTGGCTCTCATTTTCTCCCCTCCCGTTTTAAATTCACAACGTCATTAGGAAGTAACTCTCAGCAAAAAATAGAAAAAGTATGAGTAAAATTATTTATTTCGACTATTTTATTCATTTACATTTAAAAGCACAATTACGACTAATTTTACATTAATGTTTTTACTTATTTATAACCTTATGTTAATCTAACTAAATTGATTATACAGCATTCTGGATATCTATGTTGTATTGTATGTTTGTTGAACACATGCAATTGTCCGTCTCGGATTACCACTCGTGTTTATCTTTTCTGCTGACGTTTGGATTGCGATTGTGGGAACGTCTGGCTGGTTTGTGGTATGTGTGGTATGTGCATACATAACTCCTCCGGGGGGTAGAGGAAGGGCGTCCACGTTCTTCGTTGAATTTTTTGCTTTTTCTAGTAATTCCGAATATGATATCCCAACTTCTTTAGATGCTGGTTTTTGGTCGGCTGTTATTTTTACAGTTGTTCTGTATTTGTGGCAGCAAATATAGAGGATTAAACTTATTATACAGATTGATGAGAATGACACTCCGCTTGATAGAGTCCATATCCACGTCTGATGGTCCATTTGTCTTAGGTAGACGTTGTCTAGTTGTTTCCTATTTTCGATGGATTCTCGGTTAATCAGTGCAATATCCCTGGATTCATCTACTCTTCGGGTAATTTTGAGATTGTACAGTGCTCCCTGGATTTCGTTATTTTCACTTGTTGTTTCGTAAGATTGGAATTTCCTATTATTTATAGTAACGGTGCAGTTTTTGAATTTAATTAGGAAGTTCCCTGTTAAGTTTCTGTTGTCTGGTCCACAATCTGAGATAAGCGTTTCTTGTTTTGCGTTATTTATTAAGATCTTGTCCTCCATAATGAATTGGACTGTTGTTGTTTCTTCCGGGATGACATCGCAGTTGGCCCTGCTTCCCAGTATCAATGGCTTGATGCAGGTGTCTTCAAATTCTTTTATCTCTGAATATCTTTGTACGAAGTTTTTATAATCTGTGCTCGTAAATAACCTGTCTCCTGTTTTAACCAGATGTTTTGGGGCTTTTTTAATTACTGTGTTGTTAACTGCTAATGGGACGATCATTATTGTTGTTGCTATTTCTTTTTCCAGCTTTGGTATGTGGAGGATGTAGAATACGGTCTCGTTGTTTATCGCGATTTTCGGGGTTGTGTACTGGAGTACTTCTTCGGGTAGTGATATTTTGATCCCCTGGTCCTGAAGTAGCTCTTTCATTGATAGGATTTCTTTTAGAGACAATATTTTGTTGCTTGTTAACTCTACCTTTGTTCTTATTATCGCATCTTGTATGTCTTCGAGAATGGAGTTTACTGTGTCGATGTTAATGATGGTTGTTACCATATCCAATTCTGTCATAAGTGCTCTATTAACCATGTTGGATTGCATTACCACTTTGTTTACCGTATTCGTGATTGATTGTATACGTTCATTGATCTGTTCGTTTATACGGAACTGTGCATTGTTCTCGTTTATCAGTGTGTTCATTGTTGTGTTAATTAATCGTAGGTCCTGAGCATCTGGATTGCCTGCTACCCACTTCCAAGCTGTTCCGAGGGCATCCCAGCGTTTATGCCTTGTGGGTTTTGAAGGCTTAATTTGTTGGAAGTTGTTTCTTAATTTTTTATATTTTTGATTTATGATGCTATACAATTCTAAATTATTATTTAATCTACTGTTTACAAATTTGTTTATTGATTCTAATGTGTTCTCTAAATTTGTTAAATTTATTGGGTGAATAATTTTTATGTTGCCTATTTGCAATTTACAATTATTTAATTTCTTAATTTCTAATTCTTTTGCGTTAATTATTATAATTACTAGCTTTAATATTGAAAACATTTCCTGTAATATAGTGAGAAGAGAGAAAAATTTATTTATTGAGTTTTAATTCTTTTATTATCTATTGGTTTTAAATGTGTTAATTGTTATGTCTTTGATTTGAGTTTCTATCCCCCTTGGTTGGTTTTTAGATCTAATGCTAGGTTTTCAATAAACTATTTGTTTTTCCGTTAAATTTGGGGGTTCTTCTTTTTTTCTTATTTTGTTCTTTCATCCGATTTGTGGTTTTTTCTAATTTGATACTTACATTCTTGAAAATGTGGGCAGCTTGATCTTGTATTTCTTTCGGGTTCCTTGAGTTGTTTTGGTTAAAGATTATTTCATTCGGCGTGAAGCCTGTAGAGGAGTGTACGGAATTATTGTACAATGCAACTGCTAATTCTATTGCAGTTTGAGTGTCAGGTTTTGGGAGTTTTTCTTTGTTCGTGTTAAAAATTTCTATAATAGTTGAGTGAGTTTTCTCAACTTGTCCATTCGATTCTGAAGAGGACGCATATTCCAATTTGACATTTAGTCTGTTTAGATATTCTCTAAATTGGGTTGACTGAAATGTTGTCTCATGGTCTGAGATAATACTGTTTGGGATTCCGAATAGGGTGAAATACTTTGTCAAGGCTTTTGTTGTATCTGCTAGGTTTTTTGAATCGATCGGTACCACTTGAAGGTGTTTTGAAAAGCCATCTATTATCGACAGGAAGTTAATTTTATTGATAGAGAAGATGTCGATATGTACTCTTTCTAGAGGTTTCTCCGTATTGGGTCTTGGAGATATTTTTATATTGTACGGTCTCCGATCGTATTTATGCATATTACAGATGTTACATGCATTAGTGAAGGTTTTTATTCTATTGATCATATTTGGGAAAAAGTAGGATCGTCTGATTTGACTTTTCACCTCTCTTATTCCCCTATGTGCCCTTTCGTGTTCTTTATTCACGATACTGTTTTGTCTATTTTCGTTCGTTACGTCTTCGATCATTTTGGTAGTGAAGACGAAATGTCCTTCTTGTGAGAATTTCTCCTTGAATGAATCTTGGATTTTCTGGTACAGCGTTTCTGGTGCCAAAATTGCTGTTTGTTTGTCATTATGAAATTTTCTTATGATTTCAGTAATCTCGTTCTTCTCAAACGATGGTTTTGAAATTATTATTCTAGTGAATTTAGGGAACATTTCCTCTGATATGACTGTGTCAATTTTAGATACTTTGAAAATTATTTGATTCCTATAGTAATTTATAGGTCGGTCGGAAAAGTGTATGAAGTAATCATCCGACGTATAGGCGGAATGAACTGTCTCTATGTCGCTAGTATTTCCAGGAATATTTTCTGCGGTTTCTCTAGATTCACGTGAAGTGTTATCTATATTTTCATTGACATTAATTTCCATGTCCTTGGCTGCTGCTGTTGGGAATCTACTGAGGGCGTCCGCCACTACGTTAGTTTTTCTCTCCTTATAAATTATGTCATAATCATAATTTTCGAGCTCTAGTCTCCATCTGAGAATTTTAGTATTTTTTTCTGAGGATTTAATGAAGGTTAAGGGTTTGTGGTCTGTGACCAATGTAAATTTGTTACCGTTAAGGTATGGCTGGTATTTCTTTACCGCCCTTATAATGGCCAAGGCCTCCTTTTCATTTGTGGCGTAATTACACTCTGTTCGATTCAGTGTTGTAGAGCCGAAAGCGATTGGTCTTTCGACTCCGTCGTGTATCTGTGACAGAACTGCTCCCAGCGCGAAATCTGAAGCGTCTTTCGTAAGGATGAATGATTTCGTGAAATCCGGATAGGCCAGGATTTGGTCTGTGGACAGAATTTCTTTTAGGGTTTCGAAGGCTTTTACATAGTCTGGATTATTGATATTGATGACCTCGTCTTTCTTTAGATATTTTGTCATCGGCCTCGTAATTTTCGAGTAGTCTCTGATGAACCGGCGGTAGTAACTCGACAGTCCAAGGAATTGTTTAATTTGTTTAGCATTCTTTGGTAGTGGCCATTCAAGTATTTTTTGGATTTTGTCTGTGTTGGGTCTTACTCCTTCTTGGGTGATCACATGTCCCAGAAATTCGGTTTCTCGCTTTAGAAACTCTTATTTGTCTAACTGAATTTTCAAATTAAATTGCGATAGTCTCTTGAGTACCGTCTCTAGATTTTTTATATGATTCTCCAAATTCTGCCCTACAATGATGATATCATCCAGGTAAACATGGCAAATATTGCCTATTAAGTCTGATAATACGCTATTCATTGCCCGTTGGAACGTGGCAGGAGCGTTCTTCAACCCGAAAGGCATTCGAGAAAACTCAAAGTGCCCCTTGTCCGTTGAGAAGGCGGTTTTCTCCTGTGATTTCTCGTCCATAGGTATTTGATGAAATCCCGACTTTAAGTCCAATGTATAGTAAAATACACTGACTTGCCAAGGCTGTCTAAGATTTCTTCGATCTGGGGTATAGGGAATTTGTCATCTACCGTTTTTTCGTTTAATTTTCGGTAGTCTATGACGACCCTAATCTTCTTTGTTCCCGAGGCGTCAGCCTACTCGAATTTCGAATGATACCGCTATCCAGCATTTCCTGCACTTGGTTTTCCACATCGTTTTTGAAGCAGTGTGGGTACCTGTACGTTTTAGTGTACACTGGATTTTCATCCTTTGTGACTATTTTATGCTTTATCATTGTAGTTGCCGATAGCTTTTCATTCTGTTTTAATAAAACGTTTTGATTTCTATGGATTGTGTCGATTAGAATGCTTCTTTCGTTTTTATTCAAGTGTTCTGTTCTAATTAGGTCTTGAATTCCTTGTTTGTCAATTAAGGTTTTACAATAGACTGGTACGGGTTCTAATGTACTAAAATTATTAACTTCAATTTTAAGTTTAGGTAGTTTTGTAGGTGGGGTTGGGTTATTGGTTAGTACGTTAACAACTGTTCTAAAATTATTGGCTCTATAAAGGCCAGGTTGCATTGTTACCTCGTCGTTTATCTTTTCGTACTTTGGTATTACCCAGTTTCCATTTTGTGAGGTGTCGAGCGTTACCGCATGATGGTAAAAATTCTCTGCCGGATAATATCGGTAGAATTTAAATTTATGGGTATTTAATGATATACAGTGACTCACAGCTTATTTGATCCAGTTGCATTTCCTTAACAAAATTGTAAATATCTCGTGATGTCTTATTTTGTTTGAAAAAAACTGAATGGCATATACAATTTAACTTTCATAGAAGGAAATATGAATAAAGAAATGTACAAGTAAATCTTATAAAAAAATTTAATAGAAAGTGCCACTAAATTGGGCATCAACGAGAATTTTCGGTTCTATAAGGGCAATAACCCCAAGCATAAGTTGGGAATTGTGCAGACTTGGCTCATTTGGAATTCACCACATATCATAGAACCCCCAGCACAATCGCTGGATTTGAAGGTCATTGAAAATGTATGGGCTGTGCTTAAACGAGAAATTAAAACCCCCAGATTTCAACTGTTACAGATTTGAAAAATGCTTTAAGGGAAGAGTGGCAGAAGATAACTCCGGAGTACACGCACAAGCTGGTCAGTTCAATATCAAATAGGCTTAACGATGTCTTAAAAGAAAACAGAAAGGCTATCCTACCAGGGGTGAGATGTTGGAACCATCACGTTCTTCGTTTCGATGCATTTTCGATAGAATAACTGTATTTTTTTGTTAAAAATATAAAATTTTAGTTCTAAAATACCGTTATTCTATCGAAAATGCATCGAAGCGAAAAACGTGATGGTTACAACATCTCACCCCTGGTATTAATATCTTAAATGCCCAGTTTATTAACAATAATATGAAGTGGACCATTTAAGCTGTGAGTTGGTTATGAGTTGAAATAAAGAACTTTTTAATATAATTTTGATATGCATTCGAAATATTTGTTTTTTTTTTTGTGTTTTGTAATAAAAATAAATATACCTTGCAAATGGCATTTAGTTTCTTTCAAACAAAATAAGACATCACGAGATATTTACAATTTTGTTAAGGAAATGCGACTGGATCAAATAAGCTGTGAGTCACTGTAATGTTGGACTTATAGTCAATTTTCGCTTGCATTTATGCCATTGTTTCTGACCCAAGAATTCCATCAAAGAAATTGTGGAACTCTAATTCATAATTCATTTGCGAAGGTAATTTATTACTAATGAGATTTAATTTGCCTTTTCTGTTGGATTTCTGAGTACCCAAAAAATTTTTAATTAACTTACTTTGAGGTTCTATTAGATGTTCTGGGATTATATTCGGACTAATAATATTTTTATTAGCACCGGTGTCTATTAATAGTTTTAAGCTTTTTGTTTTGTCGTGATTTCGACAGATTAGATACGGTAAGAAATTTAGTCCTCCGTATCTGAACTTGGATCTGATTGAAAATTTTCTGGATATAGGTCTTCTAAATTCTCTAAATTTAGTATTTCGTTTGATGTGTCGTCACTATGGGTTACTTCGTGATTATTAATGATTCTTCTATTGAGAGTATTTCGTGATCTTGACGAGATGTCGATAGACATCGGTGTTTCCGTGTCCTGAATTGGTCCATTGGGTTTTCTATAATTGAATTCTTTGACATCCCTTGGTTTTGGTGTAAATTGGTTGAATTTTGGCTGGTTTGGTGCCATTTGGTTTATTTTTGGGGTGTACTGATTAGGCATAATAGGCTTTTTTGAGTTGTTTGAAATTGACTCATTTGTGCTAAATTTGCACAAAAATGCGTATGCCTCTTCTAGTGTTTTGGGTTTTGCTGCTTGTGCGAACCCGAAGTAAGGCTTCCTCAAGCCGGAAATGAAGGCCGCTAAAGCATCTTCTTCTATAAATGTGGCAATGGCTTGCCACGAGTTGTTATAAATGCTGTTTTTTGTTTAGCGAGCGAGCATCTTTATATTTTGGACGATCTCCTTCGTTTTATTATGGTAGCTATGTACCGACATATTTTCAACTTGTTTGTGTGTCCATAGTTGGGACTTGTAATAGGAAAGTTCTTGTTTGTCACCTAGGGCTTCAATCAAGATTTCCTTCATTTCTAAGAAAGTTTCGGGATCTCCCGCTAAACATAATATATCTCTTGCCTTTCCTTCCACTTTGTTTTTTACCGCCTGGAAGTACATTCGGTATTGTTGTGGGGGGACTAGAGGTTCAAACATTTGAAGCGTTTCCTCGGCTGTTTTTAGCCAGGAATTTACTTGTCTTCGATTTCCATCGAAGGAAGGGATTGACTTTATAGGATCTGGTATCCTAAAGAGATCTAAGTTTGAACGGTTTTCGTTCAAAATTACTGGTGGAGGCTGTGCTTGCGCTTCCGTTTTTTGGTTTAGGTATGTCAATACCTGATCGTGCTCGACTTGTTTTTGGCTCATCGAGGCTAACTGGCCCGCTATTGCGCCCAGTTGAGCCATAACCTGTTCCATTTCTGTCATTTCGTTAATGGAATTGGATTCTGTTAACTTTATACCCCTATTAGCGATAAGGTTATCACTTTGTTTTTATTTTCTGTTTCGGGGAATCTTGAATCTGATTCTTCCCCCTTAAACAAAATTTTCACTATCGTAAAACTTTTACGAGATTGATTATGATTCACTTGAACCTGTTATTTCAATTGATTTGTGATTTTGAGACCTTTTGGTCCACAAAATAAATCTAGTTGAATTTAATTTTACAGCGTTTTTCGTCTTTTTCGCGTCTATCTCGTAGTGCGCGATGGATAACGTATACCAAGGAATAACCAAAAAAATTACGTCTATCTCGTAGTGCGTATTATTTGGGTAATTCTTTCCTCTCGTCTATCTGATAGTGCGTGAGGTTTCGGCGGTTTCACGTCTATCTCGTAGTGCGTGATTTGCCTTTTATTTTGCAGTGAGTAGAGGAGATTCAATTATTCACTGGTAATTGAATAAGTTTGTATATGGTTTAAAATTTAAGCTTAAATTTCTTACCTTGTTCTGCCTGCTACGGCTGGTGGTTTGTAGGTTCCGGAAATATTCAATTGTGGTGCGGACGGCGTGATCCTCAATTCCCTTGGACGGTATACACCTTCAGTCACAGGACGTCAAAAGAAAAATCTACCGATTATGTGTTTTCTCTATTGTAGTTTAAGTAACTACGGGAATTGTAAAGTGACATCTGTTATGAACTACGGGAATAGTTATTTAAATATATGATTTTAGTCGATAAAAAAACCATTTGATAAAAATCCATCTATTGTAAAGAAAATTACTCATCAAGTCTGAGAATGTCTAGGGTGGTGTATTTCGTCTACATAATATTATAGCGCTGTTGTAGTTTGTTTTTTGCGCATATGTATTTAAAATATTGTATGTTCGGAAATTCGTATTAGTGATTTACTTCGGTCTAAAAAGACCAAAGTATTGAAATCCTGTCAAAAATGACGAAAAATTTGGTTGGTCCAAAACCACTTTTCTCGACGTTTTGAAAGTCCCTGAATCTGAAAATGCAAAAAAAAAAAAAATGTCCGTCCGTCTGTCTGTGTGTCTGTGTGTCTGTGTGTCTGTGTGTCTGTGTGTCTGTGTGTCTGTGTGTCTGGACCCATGGTATCTCGAGAACGGCTTGTCCGATTTGGATTTTTTTTACGCCAATCTGTTTCTATGGTCAAGGCGGAGATTTGAAAAGCTTTTGGAGACTGTACGTCAAAGGGGTGGGGTACCTGCCATACGAATTGACCCAAAATACCTGCTTTTATAAATATTTACGATTTTTTTATATATGCTTATTTGATTGTTGAATTGGGCATTGAATTGGGAATTGATTTGAAGGTTAAATTAGGGGTCAATTTGCGCGTTGAGTTGAAGTTGAGTTGGAGTTGAGTTGGAGTTGAGTTGGGGTTGGATTTGGATGTAGTGAACAGTTAACAAACTATTTATATGATGGAACTTGCCTATTTATCAACCGATTATTATGAAATTCAAGTGTATGTTACAAATGGGATTCCAAAATGAGTTTTGGATGAAGTTCTGGAATATGGCCAAGTAGGATGGAACTAGCCCATTTCTCAACCGATTACGATGAAATTCGACATTTGTATTTGAAATGGGATTCTAAAATGTTTTTTGGATGAAGTTCTGGAATTTTAAAACGATTTCTGGATGAAGTTCTGAAATATGGCCAAGTATGATGGAACTTGTCTATTTCTCAACCGATTATTATGAAATTTAATTTGTATGTTAGAAATGGGATTCTAAAATGAGTTTTGGATGAAGTTCTGGAATATGGCTAAGTATGTTGGAACTTGGCTATTTCTCAACCGATTATGATGAAATTCGACATGTGTAATGGAAATGGGATTCTAAAATTAGTTTTGTATCAGGTTCTGGAATATGGCTAAATATGATGGAACTTTGCTATTTCTTAACCGATTATGATGAAATTTGATATGTGTGTTGGAAATGGGATTATAAAATGATTTTTGGATAAAGCTTTGGAATATGGCTTTATAGGATGGAACTTAGTTATTCCTTACCCGTTGTAAATGGGATTCTAAAATGAGTTTTTGGATAAGTTTCTGGAATATAGTCAGTTAAACGGTTAGAAGTATCAGTATAGTTTGTTATACTATTTTCGGTATAAAGTTCTAGAATACGATTTTTCGTTTTAAATTGGATGCCTGTACCCATGTTATTGAAGCTTTTGACCTGTTTGTCTGTTGTTGTATAAGTAAATGTAATTTGGTTAAAATAGAAATCAATAATGTCACAACTGTCACACCAACTTTATGACATTATTGAAGATACCAAAGACCGAAGTTCTGATCACCTCGTGAGGTTTCAGCCCTTTATATTTTATTAATTACGTTTACATATTTTCATTTAATATCAACAATTTGGCTATGCAAATGTAAATAATAATTAATGCCATATTTTTTTTATTACACAACAACAATGGTTAATTATTTTATTTATAAACAATTTAAAACGATTTAAGAATTTTTGTCCAACATTTTCAAATACAAAAAAAAATTGTTAATACAATAGTATTGGTAATAATTACTCAAAGAATTATTTTTTAAGCCACAATTGTTATTAACAATTTTTTTTTTTTTTGTGTTTTAATAAATAATTGTTTGCATAAATAATGGGCTCGACGGATTAACTTTGTGTGTATGTGTGTATGTATATGAATTTTTGCAAAACCTGCTAAAATTCTCTGTAGAAGACTCTAAAGAGAATTTTAGCAGGTTTTGATTTTTGGCAAAACCAACAATAATGTACTAAACACATTACATTACACATATACACGTTATTGTTATTGTACTCTCATTCTCGCTCAATTATTTTTGTTCTCTTTTTTCTTAAAGTTACATACATATTTTAATTGTATATCTGACTACTGAATATTATATAAGATTAATCTCTTCAGTACAATAAAATGTCAATCGAAATTTGAAAATGAATTATTTTATACTGGTTCAACTTTGGAGTCATAAAACTAGAAATAATATACCATATATTTCTATCCTTTTTTAAAACATAAAATAACAAAACGTATTCGCATAGTATAAAATATACCTACATGAATGAAACACAAAAATAGGTCATTAATTTGGTAATCTTATGTACTTTTGTGTATTTTAGAGTATAAGTATACGTATGTATATAGTACAGGTGTATATACACGTGCAGCTGATCAGTGATCAATCAATCTATCTACCTATGTATAATATACATACACATATACATTTTATATTTGAAATGTCCTCCTGTATGAAACAAACAAAATGTTGAACCCTGAAAATGTTTTCACCTTGAAATTAAACAAGGCCAAACGGCAAATAAAAACAAAAACGGGTGCACAAACAGCGCTGCTAAAAAAGGAATACAAAATTATTTTACTTCACCTCTAATGACAACATTGACCAGTTTCTTTTCGATTTGTCAAAGTGATCGTATGCACGAACGTTACTCTACTCTGAGATGCCACGTTATTATACTTGGAACGGTTCATCGAAGAAATTTTAACGTCGGAAGCAACGCGATGCGGTTCCTGATCATCCATATGGGCATTCTACTGATGCTCTTGATCGCATTTACACAGTTCATCTGAAGAATGACAAATGCTTCTACTTGCGGTATTTGCTGGTGAATGTTCGTGGGCCGACATCATTTGAATAACTTCGAACTGTCAATGGTGTAGTCTGCCCAACATTTCCTGCTGCATGTCAACAGCTCAATTTGCATTGGAAGCACTCAATCGAACTATGAAATATCTGCGCAATGACTCAAGATGTTTTGGAGGAGCAATAATTCTACTGTTTGGCGATTTCCGTCAAACACTACCAGTCATACCAAGATCGACTGCTGCCGATGAAATAAACGTTTGCCTCAAATCATCGACTCTGTGGCGCTATGTGAAGAAACTTCAGCTGACGACAAACAAGCGAGTTGCATTGCTAAACGATCCATCTGCCGAAGATTTCTCCAAGAAATTTCTGACGAATCGAATGGATTGATTTCGTTTCCGCCAAATTTTTGCAATTTCGTCTCAACAAAGGACCAGCTCATCAGCAAAGTGTTCCCGAACATCATTGCTAACCAAAAAAATTACAATTGGTTGAGTGAACGAGTAATTCTTGCGGCAAAGGACAAAGATGTGGATCACTTAAACTTCACAATTCAAAATCAAATCGTTGGTCCACTGCATTCCTTCAAATCTATCGACTATGTGTGTCACAAATGAAGACGAAGCAACCAACTATCCAACTGAATTTTTAAATTCACTGAGTCACTGGATTTCTCTGGCCGCTTGCCATCGTACAATTTACAACTGAATGACCCAATTAAAACTATGTAACGGAATGCGTTTGGTGGTGAGAAAACTCATGGGCAATGTGATTCACGTGACGATACTCAAAGGAAAATTGAAAAGTGAAGAAGTTCTCATTCCGAGAATTCCGATGATCTCAACCGATATGCCATTCGAGTTTAAACGAATTTAATTTCCGATCCGTCTTACATTCGCCATGACGATCAACAAATCACAAGGCCAATCCTTGAGTGTTTGTGGCCTGGATCTATAGAAAATGAATGTTTGTCTCACGGTCAATTGTACGTAACATGTTCACATATCGGCAAACCATCCGCTTTGTTCGTTTTCGCACCTGACAACAAAACGAAAATAGTCGTATATCACAAGATGCTTCAATGAAGGGAATCGACCCGAGCGCAACCCATCCAGCAAATAGTTTAACAGAAAGTAGTGCAACAATGCCACGCGAATCATTTCGATTCACTTCAATAAAGCAATTGCCTTGTTGCCACGTGAATTACATTCATTTTATCTTAATAAAAAACTGAATTTAATTCAGCTAATAAGTTAACACAACACAACATTTATTAATTCTGAGGCGGTACGAAGTTCGCCGGGTCAGCTAGTTTTCTATAAATTGAAAATGATAAATACATAGCTAGAAAACAAATTGAATTAATTTACGAATGCACTCAATCTCAAAACCTTCTACAATTCTCTCTTGAGAGAGAATTTTAGCAGGTTTTGATTTGAATACACTTAATAACAAATGTTTGTTGTGGATGTGTGTGTACTGTGTACATTAAATACATGTTGTGGCGCCCGCGCAAAAAAAAAAAAAAGAAAAAAATTGTTTGCGTGCTTAGGTTAACTTTGTTCGCTCTCTCATTCTCAATCATTAATTTTAGTTTCTATTTATAATACTCTCCTTGATATTAAATAGCAAAGCAAGACAGAGTTCACCTTGAACTTGAATACGGTGAAATAACCAAATGAAAAAAACCAAAACATCTATGTACATAATAGAAATTATATGCTATAGATTTTAAAAGCAATATGTAACCACATAGCTACATAAGGTAGATTTTAGTTTTTTTTCACGTAAAATGGCAATAGCTATGTATATACTGTGTTGTACTTTATTTATTTTCTAGTTTTTAATTTTTTTTTCTGTGTTAGACATGCTGCGATGTTGCCGTTATTTAAATTGCGATGTTGCCGTTATTTAAATTGTTGTCAGTCATATTTATATAATTTTTGTTTTTGTTCTCTTGTATGTACATAAGGCCAAAAAGCAAATAAATTTTATATTTTGGTTATCCTAAATAAAAAACAAAGGAATACAAAATTACTTATATGTATGTATTTGGTTACTAACAGTAAAAAATCATATGGTTGAAATGGTTTCCTCTTTCTACGCTTTTCCGCAGTCAAAATAATAATACATCAGCTGATTTTGTTTACATTTTTATTGTGTTGATAAAATTATGAATGGATTAGGATTTTTCATCCAAACAGATATTAACAACATAAAGAAAATTGTAATGTTTCAGTTTGTTGTTAATTTACAATAATCAAACAAAACTGTTGTTATGTAAAATATGTTTAACAAGGCAGAGGTCAAATATTTGTATTATATGTATTCGCCATGATTAAGAAAAATAATGCTAAAAATGTAGTTAAACCTAACATTTCTGTCCATGTAGATGTGTTGTTGCGACGACATTTTTGAAATTTAGATTTTTCATTATAAATAAGTACATACATTTTTTCTCTAAACGTCTTAAATGTACGCATAGCTTGTTTTAATACTACAGATTTATTGGGTATTAAAGTTGGCCTTTTTGTTACGATTATAAAAATGGACGTACCTATTGCTATTTGCTAGGCTACACTTTTAATCCTACCTCTACCTACCTAGGCGTAAATGTTTTTTAATACTGTTTTCAAATACCTGTTTTGAAGGTAATTGATACGTCATAACAATTTGAAGTACATAAACGAAAAAAAGTCAAGACCTATTGAGCTACAAAATATTTCAACTGAAATAATAATGTATTATCCGTTCTCCTCAATTCGGTAAAAACAAAACACATTCATAACGGAAAACTGCGTATAATTAATTATTCTAACTTTTTATTTCTTCAAATAGCAAAGAAACAAAGAATGTTTTGTGGCATCGCATATCCTTAAAAATGAGATTGTTATCAATCCATATTTTAATCAAATTTATTATCCCTTTTATTATTGGATTTGTTTATTGCACCTAGGTAAACACATTAGAAAGCATTTTAAAAAAAAGATAAATAAACAACAAGACAATAATATAGAAAAGGCGAATGACCCAAACCAAAACCAACACAAATGTCTTATACATTTGTGTTGGTTTTGCCCAAACTCATTATTTCAGAAAAAAACATGTACATAGCTACTTATGTATATCCAAAAAATTTTTTAGTTTTCATACAGTATAGATTTCAAATATAAAATAGTAATACATATGTGTATGTAGGTCAAAAAAACCAACAAAAATGTTTATATACAAGCCGTCATTCGCTCTTTACACCGACCCTCTCACAGAAATTATCATCTATGGTCTATGGACTATGGAGTGTAGTCCAGGGATGATATTTGTAGTGGAATAGTACTTTTTTGCCTCCTTTGAATTTCAAAAAGTACTTAAGTACTTTCGACTCAAAAAAAGTACTTTCAGTATTTGTTGCACAATATTCAAATCTAACAAATATGTAATATCAGATTATATTGTATGTACATATTATTTCGTAATCAATATGTTGAATACTACTTCGTAATCAATTATCAATATGTTGAATGTTGTTATTTGCTTGCAGAATATGTTCGAAATTGTTTATTTGTTTGCTGACTTTTTGCTGAATATTGCCAATAGGCAATAAGACTTGCTTTAATGGGTTTAAATTTTGACGTTATATTTTTGTTTAACGTTTTACTTTGCTTTATCCGTATTTAGGGAAATACGTTGTACAACTTTTATAAAAAATTACTTACAAAAATGGATAAGTAAGTTTTCTTTAAAATATTTTAAAATATTTAAAGTAAAAATCAAGTATCACGTATCAATACAGTATTTTTAAAATGCGATTAGGTGGTTGATAGTACGACTACAACGCCTACGTAATAAAGTCGCTGTCTGAAACTATACCTGAATAATCAATTTCAGTATTGGTAGAGACAGATATAGAGGTTACCGAAAATAAGTATGTCGTAACATTTAATATTTTTGAATCGATGACTGGAAAAAGATTTTTATTATGCAACATCTCATCAGTTGGAGTAAGCCCATGTGGAAAGGCGTGAACTAACAGAAGCACATAGAACAGCGTTGAACGCTGCATTATATTCAATAAATATAGATGTTTCGCACAACCATATCCAGATTCAACCAGAGGATGTTAGTGACTCCCGGATCTTAAAAAATGTAAAAATAAATAGAATCAAAGCGCAAAAAATCGTTAAAGAGTCTCACAGGTCCAGAAAATACAATATCCACAATATTTTTCTTCAACTATCGACGAAGGTACAGTGTGTACGATGGTGAAAAATCTTGCTCTAATTGTTCGAGTTTTTGATAATCAATAGATTTCTTACACTATGCAGCTTCTTTAAATGATTGTTCTGCTTAAGGGATTTTGATACAGTTATTAAATATTAATGCCTTAAAAAAATATAATGTGCCAATGAAAAACCTCATTGCATGTACTGCATTCTTTTTTTTTAAATAGTTTATGTTATAATATGTATAAAATATGTTTTTGGTTTTTTTTATAAAAAGTACATTCGAGTCCAAAAAGTACTATCTGATGCATGGAAAAAAGTACTATTGAAAATGCTCTAATATCATCCCTGGTGTAGTCTATCTATACTATATTATAAAAATAATTAAGCGAGAGAAGAGATCGGGCAAGTTAACACGTGATGTGAACAATTTGTTTCAATTGGTTTTGCGCCAAAAAATGGATATGAACACACACACACAATAAACATTTGATTTGACCTAAATAAATTCAACCATTCCAACCATATGCTTTTACTGTTAGTAAATTAAAAACCAAATATGTATGTAAATAAAATAATTTTGTATTCCTTTTTTAGCAGCGCTGTTTGTGCACCCGTTTTTGTTTTTATTTGCCGTTTGGCCTTGTTTAATTTCAAGGTGAAAACATTTTCAGGGTTCAACATTTTGTTTGTTTCATACAGGAGGACATTTCAAATATAAAATGTATATGTGTATGTATATTATACATAGGTAGATAGATTGATTGATCAGCTGCACGTGTGACGTGTATATACACCTGTACTATATACATACGTATACTTATACTCTAAAATACACAAAAGTACATAAGATTACCAAATTAATGACCTATTTTTGTGTTTCATTCATGTAGGTATATTTTATACTATGCGAATACGTTTTGTTATTTTATGTTTTAAAAAAGGATAGAAATATATGGTATATTATTTCTAGTTTTATGACTCCAAAGTTGAACCAGTATAAAATAATTCATTTTCAAATTTCGATTGACATTTTATTGTACTGAAGAGATTAATCTTATATAATATTCAGTAGTCAGATATACAATTAAAATATGTATGTAACTTTAAGAAAAAAGAGAACAAAAATAATTGAGCGAGAATGAGAGTACAATAACAATAACGTGTATATGTGTAATGTAATGTGTTTAGTACATTATTGTTGGTTTTGCCAAAAATCAAAACCTGCTAAAATTCTCTTTAGAGTCTTCTACAGAGAATTTTAGCAGGTTTTGCAAAAATTCATATGCATACACACATACACACAAAGTTAATCCGTCGAGCCCATTATTTATGCAAACAATTATTTATTAAAACACAAAAAAAAAAAAAATTGTTAATAACAATTGTGGCTTAAAAAATAATTCTTTGAGTAATTATTACCAATACTATTGTATTAACAATTTTTTTTTGTATTTGAAAATGTTGGACAAAAATTCTTAAATCGTTTTAAATTGTTTATAAATAAAATAATTAACCATTGTTGTTGTGTAATAAAAAAAATATGGCATTAATTATTATTTACATTTGCATAGCCAAATTGTTGATATTAAATGAAAATATGTAAACGTAATTAATAAAATCACTAATACGAATTTCCGAACATACAATATTTTAAATACATATGCGCAAAAAACAAACTACAACAGCGCTATAATATTATGTAGACGAAATACACCACCCTAGACATTCTCAGACTTGATGAGTAATTTTCTTTACAATAGATGGAACTTTATATTTAAATACCAATTTGCCGTAGTTCATAACAGATGTCACTTTATTTGATATTTTACTAATTTTTACATATTTTTTACATTTACCAATTTTTTACTATTTTTTACTATTATTTACGTAAAAGAGTAAAAAATTATTTTTTACGCGTAAATGCACAACCCTGGCTAAGACTATATTAAAGCTATTAAACAGAAAACTGAAACATAAAGCTTTAGCTAACATTTATTCACCTGATAGCCCAATGCCGAAAAATTGGCGTCGCTTAGAGTATATAGGAAAAACTAGTCAACGGATTAGTAACATCGTGACACAATATACAGATATTAGCTTTGCTTTTTATAACAATAATACAATTAAGAAAATGATTTTTAACAACAAACCAAGAATTGATCGCCTTTCCAAGTCTGGCGTTTATAAGATCAATTGCAATGACTGTAGTTCCTCTTATATCGGACAGACCGGGCGATTTCAAATTTATATTTGAATTTGAAGCTGAATAAAAACTAAATGTGTGGTAAATGTCATATATATAAATTCAACGGAGGCATTCTGTTTATGTTTTAATATCCATCAAATGAAAAGTTCCTAATTCCTTACAATTTTCATTAACGAGAACATAATACAGCTCTCCCCGTTTTTCCTTTACAAAGGCCTTTAAGAAAGGATATGCAAATTTAGCAGTAAATTTATTTGCAGCATCACTTACAGGGTATTGTTTAACATACACCTGTTGCCCTAAGTCTAAAGTTCGATGTCTGGTTCTTAGATTATAGTTATTGGAATATTTATTATAGGCTCTTACTATATTACTCTTGACCTCCTCGTGTACCACAGCCAATCTGTCAGGAGTTTTCATCCAGTTTAAAGAATTTTCACTTAATAAATCTACATACTTCACGCAGCAACTGATAGTCCTTAGCATGATGGATTTTGTGATAGCCGAATAAAAGCAAGTGTGGCGAATAATTGGTAGATTGATGAATCGCATTTCTAAGTCTAAGCAGTTTCTAAGCTATCCCAGCTCGAATGTTTTCCTTCTACATATGCTCTTAAGGCTGCTATACACTCGATCTATTTACTCGTTCCGACGCGTTGCTTTGTGGAGAGTAGTATGCCGTTTTGATGTGGTGGATTCCTAGATCCTTGACTAATGTTGTAAATTCTTTTCCAATGAAATGCACGCCGTTGTGGGTATGAATTATTTCCGGGACACTTAATAGAGGAAACAGTTCCTCTCGTAGGAATTCCACAATTTTTGTCGCTGTGCCTTTGGTCGATGTTTTTAAATAAACAAATTTTGTCAAATTGTCTAAGACAATAAGTATCATGGTTTTCCCATTTGGCGTTCTTGGGTAAGGTCCCAACAGACCCATGTAAAGTTTCTGCCATGGTCACTCCGATATGTACTGTCTACCTAAAGGAGGGCGTAAGCACTGATTGGAAGATTTTGTTTGCTTGCAGATGTCACAATTGGTAATGTAGGTGTGTACTTGCACAGCCATTTTTGGCCAATAATATAGGCGTCTTAAGCGGTCTAACGTCTTTCGTATTCCTCCGTGTGATCCGACTGATAAATCGTGCTCCCGACTAATTAAATTTTCGCGCAATTCATTTGGAACCCACATTTTCCAACTAGGTTCAATTCTAATAAATATTTTGTCATTTTGAACACGTAAATTACGGTACATCTGTGGATGTAGATTGATTTGTTCTAACAATTTCTTATAGGTCGTATCCTGTACCTCTTTTATATCGAACAGTTTGACATCATGCAAGAGTAATTCCTGATCAATTTCCGTGGTGGCATCACAGTAAATTCGAGATAATGCGTCAGGTACAATATTTTCCCGGCCCTTCTGATGAATAATATTGAAGTCGAAGCTCTGCAACTTAAGGCTCCATCGTGCCAAACGTCCACTTAAATCCTTTTGAGTCATCAGCCATTTCAGGCTGGCGTGATCTGTAATTAAGGTGAACCTATAGCCTT
Organism: Tipula helvola; assembly: GCA_963556165.1. Taxonomy (NCBI): domain Eukaryota; kingdom Metazoa; phylum Arthropoda; class Insecta; order Diptera; family Tipulidae; genus Tipula; species Tipula helvola. The sequence goes on along the minus strand of OY744483.1, from coordinate 175,191,726 downwards.
CAATATAGGGACGAAACTTCTTAATGCTGATTATTGCAGCCAGGCATTCTAACTCTGTCACAGTATAGTTACGCTGGGCAGCATTCAACTTCTGTGACATGAACGCTATAGGTTTTTCATTCTCTTCTGCATCCTTTTGGAAGGGTACGTTTCCAATGCCTTGCGTACTGGCATCACAACGAATAAAGAACTGCTGCGAAAAATCTGGATTGTGCAGTACCGATGCATTTGACAACAAAATTTTTAGTTTCAAAAATGCGTCATCGGCTTCTCCTGACCATTTAAATTTCACTCCTTTTTTAAGAAGATTGGTAATTGGGGCGGTTACCTCGGCGTAATTACAGATGAATCGTCGGTAATAGCCAGCCAATCCTAAAAGGGGACGTGTCTGTTTTACCGATGTCGGCGCTGGAAAATTAAAAATAGCTTCGATTTTCGAAGGATTTGGTCGTAGTCCACGCTCTCCGATCAGAAATCCCAGATATTTTGCTTCTTTTAACACGAAACGGTTTTTCTCGATGTTTAAGGTTAAACCTGCCTTGGTTAACAATTCGGCTACTGTTTTTAAGATCTGCAAGTGCTCTTGGATGTTGGCTGAAATGATCAATAGATCATCCAGATATACAAAAACTCTGTCTCGAAGTTGGTGTGGAATCGCTCTGTCTATTAGTCTGCACATCGTTTGTGGTGCATTGCACAATCCAAATGGCATTACACAAAACTGATATAGGGGACGCCCTGGAACCGTAAAAGCTGTTATTTCTTTTGCACTGTCAGAAAGCGGTATCTGCCAAAAAGCATCTTTAAGGTCAAGGCTTGATATATACTTGGTCTCTTGCAGTCGTCCGAGCAATCCATCTATTATCGGTAACGGATATGCATCCTTCTTGGTTACCTCATTTATCTTACGGGAATCCAAGCATAATCGTGACTTTCCATTTGATTTGCGCACCAAAACTGCTGGCGAACTCCACGGGCTTGAACTTTCCTCTATGACCCCCAGTGAAATCATGCGATCTATTTCTTGGAAGATCAAGTCCTGCATGGCTGGAGACACAGGATAGTGCTGTTTCAAAAAACTGTATTTTCTTCTTCGTTTTAAAATTATTTATTACAATAAACTTTTATCAACATTAACAAATGGTTTTTTAATCCTTGTGAATTTATTTTATATTATTTGGCACTATGATCTTATCGATATGAGAGTATTTTTAATTCTAAATATTTTCTGGTTAAAGTTATGCGAACGATATGATAGAAAAAATCATACTATACGAGCATTCATTGAAACCTTCATGAGCCAACCATCGATAAATAAGGCCAACGCATTCAGTATTCGGAAGCTGCTAGATACCTCTGATGAAGTTATTCGAGGTTTAAAGGCGTTAGGTAAGCAGGCCGAATCCAGAGATGTTTGGTTACTATATGTGTTAGAAGAAAAATTGGATTCGGAGGCAAGGGGATTATGGGCACAAGCGTCATGTACCAACGATTCACCAACATTAGATGATCTGTTTAAATTCTTACTAAATCGGTCTGACGCACTAGAGTCATTAAAGCCACGTACAATTAAGAGACCGTCATTACAAAAATTTATGGGGCTATATGTGGCAACTGATGCTAATGGTTGTCCCATATACAAAGGCGAACAAGATTTAACTGAATCTGACAAATTCGAAGCACTGTCTATTTCTGATCGTAAAGAGACTGTAAAAACAGATAATCGATGTTTTAACTCCCTAGATATAAACCATCCAGTTTTCAGATGTTTATCTAGAGCAAGATGCAGCATTTGCAGACGAAAACATCACACGATCTTGCATTTGGACCACTCTAATGAGCAAACTGTTTCACAGAAGACAACTGAAATTGAGAACCACGATAAGGAGCAACTTACGTCAATGGAACTTCAATCACAACAAAACTTACATGCGAGCGTCGGCCAAATCACACCTTTGATGCAAATATCATAAGAATGGAGTTAGTCCTAGCCGATCCAAATTTCAATATATCACATAGGACATTGACATGATCTTTGGAGTACAGCAAATTTTCAGCGTAATGCGAGAGGGAAGAATACGACACCAAGATAAGGTAATAGGTATTGAGAAAATGTTCGGATGGGTGTTAGGTGGTCAAATGCCGGAATTGTCGTCAACACAGTGCTTCACGAGCCAATCGAATTACGAAGTTGATGGACTGGATACTGCATTGAAACGATTTTAGGAAATTGAGAACATCCCATATATCCAACAATTGACGAACGAAGAGGCTGAATGTGAGCGTATATTCAAAGAAACAACACGGCGAAACCAAGATGGAAGATTTATAGTACCACTTCCAATTAAGAGGAAATCTGCGGAACTTGGAAAATGCCTAAATCTGGCGATTAGCATGCTGAGATCGATGGAGCGAAAATTTGGTAAAGACGAATCATTTAAGGAAGCCTACATTAATTTCATGGAGGAGTATCAACAACTGGGGCATATGGTGATAAACATCGAACCGAATAAGGAAAACAACAATTGTTTACCATATACCATGGGATTTCAAATACAACGGGTACTACGACGAAACTCAGGGTAGTGTTCGATGCATCCGCTAAGACATCAACATGATATTCTTATAGTAGGGCCAACAGTACAGCCATCTCTCTTTGCAATTCTGATGCGTTTTCGATTGCATAAGATTGCGATTAGTGCAGACGTGGAGAAGATGTATCGGCATTTGGTAAAAGATGAAGACAGGCGACATCAAACAATCGCATGGAGATCAGACAGTACTTCCCAGATACAACATTACCAACTCACGACGCTGGCTTATGGGACATCAGCAGCCCCTTACCTCGCAACTAGAGTTTTAAATGAAATAGCTGATTAAAATCAACAGATGTTTCCTGCTGCATCCAATATTCTAAAGAAGGCTACGTATGTAGACAATATAATGTCTGGCGCTGAAACCATAGAAGAAGCAGTAGTATCAATAAATGAATTTACTATGGTGATAGTATTGGGTTTGCAGTGGGATCCTAAGGAGGATAATTTCACATATCGTGTTGAACTCAACGACCCAGTTTACACAAAACGGAAACTACTCTCGGAATGCAGCCAAATTTTTTACCCTATGGGATGGTTGGCTCCAGTAATCATTAAAATAAAAATATTGTTTCAAGCGTTGTGGTTATCTTCAGTGGATTGGGATGATGAATTGCCAATATCCGTAAGACAAAGATGGATAACCATTCGTGGAGAATTGAGAAAATTAGAACACGTGAACATTCCAAGATGGCTACGAACACCACAAAACAATGTTGAGCTGCATGGATTTTATGATGCCAGCGACCAGGCATATGCAGCTGTTGTATACATTCGACTGACTAATAAAGCTGAAAGAACTTGTTGTTACTTAGTGGCAGCAAAATCTAAGGTGGCTCCTATTAAAACAGTTTCAGTTGCGCGATTGAAGTTGTGCGCATCGCAGTTGCTGTCGAAATTAATAATTTCCGTTAAGGATATTCTGGAATATGATACTACAGTCGTTACTTGCTGGACAGATTCGATGACCGTGCTGGACTGGTTATCCGATGAACCTAGAAGATGGAAGACGTTTGTTGGAAACCGCACTTCCCAAATTCTAGATTTGGTACCAAGGGCAAGATGGCGACATAAGTATCCTCCCGCATGAGGTAATCAACAATACATTATGGTGGAGTGGACCAAAGTGGTTATCTTCCGACCCAGGATATTGGCCGCAACAAAAGAATAACTATGGACATAGTCAAGAAGAAAGGCAGAAGATCACTCAAAATTTTGTAGCAGAATGTAAACCGAGTGAATTTCCATCTCAAATATTTGAAACAATTTCGACATTGAAGAAATCAATTAAGGTGGTGGCTTCAATATCTCGACAAGGAGTGGCCATACAGAAATTTTCCTAGTAACATTTTGCAAGGTTTCTAAATTCTCTATAAAATGGCTGATTTGGATTTTTGAATGAAATATCGAGCAAGTTCGTTTACAGTTTCAAACAGCAGCAATTTTTTTTTTTAGACACCTTTTGTTTTACTCAAAAAAGTCGTATCGAAGTATCGAAAAGAAAACAAAATTTCCTTCAACTAGAAACAAAATTTTTTTTTTGAAAAACCAAGTTATTTCACCAAGATACAAGCGTTCAAATCTGGGTATTTTTTCGAAGAAAATTTCTATTCCGTTTTTTAATTGGCGCAGTGTATTAGGCAAGAACTTAGTGACTTAGCGAATTATATTCACTAAATCAAAACTCAAGGGAAACCATGGCATAAAACACAAAGAAATTAGGGGTTTCCTTGAGTTTTCTTATTTATTAAATAAAATTCGCTAGATGAATACGTTCTTGCCACATACTTAATGTATGAAATGAGAATTGAATTTTTGTAGTTTGGTCGTAGCTACCTGAGGAGAATCGAACTTTTCAGTATTATTATTATTAATTGTAGGGCCATGTGGGCATTAAGCCACCTTGCACTGCGACCTAAAAGATCTTTTGTGCATGGATCCTGCTGAATGATCCGTCCAGTCAATATTCAGGCTCTTAATGAACCTAACAATATTGCCGGCCGGTATATGATAGACACTATCTGGGCTCATTACTCTCCCTCCTAGATGTTGTAGTCTTTGGCGGAAAATGGCTGGACAATAGCACAGAACATGTTCCGCTGATTCCGCTTCCAGATCGCAGAAGCGGCATTCATCTGTCGTACTTAGGCCCATTTTCTTAAGGTGATACCTTAAGGGGATGTGACCTGTGAAGAAGCCAGTAAGCAGCCTCAACTCAGGTTTCCTAAGTACAAGACATTCCTTTACCCTGACTGACGAAGCTGATATAAATTTCTTCGCCTGTCGCAAACCTGGAATGCTGCGCCAATAGGAGGACTTTTGCACATCCTCCCAGCGTTTTACCGCTGCCCTAAGATGCCCCTTAGTGACGCCGCAGAAGGGATCTGGTCCAAAAAATGGAGAAGCAGAACCCATGCGGGCGAGGCCGTCAGCTGCCTCATTTCTCACAATTCCAGTATGATCTGGCACCCAAATAAGTGTTACCTTATTTGAGCTTGCCAACTGTTTAAGAACCTTCAGACAGTCCCATACCAGCCTTGACTCAGCGGTAAAAGACCTAAGAGCCTTTAAGGCCGATTGGCTGTCTGATACAATATAAACCTTTGCGTCGTTTAGGCCTTTTACAATGCCTATCCTAGCACAAAGTTCTATAGCATGTACTTCAGCTTGAAAGACGGTAGCGTTGTTACCCAAGGACTTTGAGAGGGCAGTCCCGCTCCCGTATATTCCTACCCTCGCCCCGTCTTCCGTTTTTGATCCATCTGTAAACCATACCATTGACCCTCGCTCAAAGGATGGTCCCCCTGTTCTCCACACCTCCCGGTTAGGTACACTAACACAAAATGGTTTGTGGAAGTCCAGTTTAGCTGGCATACAGTCGGAAAGCATTCCTATGTTATGGTCTGTCTGGAATTCCCGGAGGATTTCCAGATGGCCCACCATATTGCCCGGATTGATATTTCCCGCCGCCTGCATCTTAAGGGCCATAATAGCAGCCTCCTTTTTAACATGCAGATGCAATGGAGTCAATCCTAGGAGAGCCTCCATTGCTGCGGTTGGATATGATTTCATTGAGCCCGTAACCCCAATGCAGGCTATACGCTGAACCTTATTCAATAAAGTTTGCGCTGTCCTTTGTTCAATTTTAGGCCACCACACTACCGATGCGTAGGTTACCATAGGCCTAATGATTGTTAGGAATGACCAGTAGATCATTTTTGGTTGTAGTCCCCAAGTACGTCCATAGAGTCTCTGACAGGCCCAAAAAGCCTTAGTGGCTCTATTTTGAACTTTAAGTAAATGTTGTTTCCAGTTCAGTCTTTGATCTAGGATAACCCCTAGATATTTAACCTCTTTGGAAAAACAGACAGTAGTGCCGTTTAACGAGGGAGCTATAAGCGAGAGCTTTTTCCTCCTCGTAAAAGGGACAATGACAGTTTTGTTTGGATTGACACTAAGTCATTCCTGGTTACACCACTGCCATATTAAATCGAGTGCATTTTGCATGAGATCAGAGATGACCCCATCAAACTTGCCTCTAATTATGATAGCCACATCATCCGCATGGCCCTGGACATCAAACCCATGGTTACTCAGAAGGACAAGTAGTCTGTCAACAACCAATGACCATAAAAGAGGAGACAGCATGCCTCCTTGGGGACAGCCCTTTACGGCCCTGATGGTTACTGACTCGCCACCTAATCTGGCTGTAATCTGGCGATGTTCCAGCATGGAGCGTATCCACCTAATTGTAGAAGGCGGAACCCCCTTCTCCATTGCTGCTCTCTCTATCGATCCATAGGAGGTGTTATCAAAAGCCCCCTCAATGTCCACAAAGGCACAAAGGGCAATTTCCTTATACGCCATTGCTCTTTCAATCCTTGTGACTAGACCACTAAGAGCCATCACAGTGGATTTACCAGTTTGATAAGCAAACTGATCCCGATGCAGCGGATTATTAACAAGGACTTCACATCTTATTTGATGATCCAAGATTTTTTCCATCGTCTTCAATAGAAACGATGTAAGGCTAATTGGCCGATACGCCTTGGGCTGGGTGTCCAAACGACCTCCTCCCTTTGGTATAAAGACCACATTTACTTTCCTCCATAGCTTCGGAATATAGTTAAAAGTATAACTTGCCCGAAACATCTGGATCAAGCTGGGGAGTATTTCCTCAATACCTTTTTGGAGTAAAGCCGGAAAAATACCATCCCCTCCAGCGGATTTAAAAGGTTTAAAAGAGCCAATAGCCCATCTCACCTTGCTGGGTGTGAAAATTTTCCCAGAGAGACTCCAGATCCTATTGTGAGGTGCATAGGCTACCTCACTTGAAGGGTCATTCGGGTCCTCTTGGGCTCCTAACACTACTGAATCCGGAAAGTGGGTACCTAATAGTAACTCCAGCGTTTCCTTCCGGTTTTCAGTGAAACTTCCGTTTGGCTTCTGAAGAAGCCCCAAACCATTTGAGTGATCCCTGGAAAGGACTTTCTGGAGACGAGCTGCAGAGGGCAATTCATTGATTCCCTCACAGAAGTTTCTCCAGGTAGCCCTTTTGGACCTTCTTAATTCGAGATTATATTCCGTTAAGGCCATCCTATACTCGCCCCATTCACCGGTGCGTTTAGCCTTATTGAATAACCTTCTCGATTTTTTCCTCAGCTTACCCACCGTCCCGTTCCACCAAGGGACCATCTTAACAGAATACCTTTGCTTAACCGGGCAACTGTTCTCGTAAGCCAAGTGTATAGAATTATGCAGCTGGTTTGAACAGAATTCCAACCCGTCTGGAGACTCTATGTTCCCCATGATCGAGGGCATTCCTGATTCAAGAGAAATTCTATAAGAGTCCCAATCGGTCAGTTTCGGAATTCTAATCTCCTGCCGCTGCATGGTCTCGGCCGTCAAATCAAATCTAATGTGCAAGTGATCCGATAAGGAGGCCTCTTCAGACACATGCCAATTTTTAACTAAATGACTAAAATGTGGACTAGCGAGAGTCAAATCTAGGACCTCCTGCCTAATCGCATTTATGAAAGTAGGTTTCCTTCCCCTATTGACAATATCTACATTATTTGTTATTAAATACTCAAAAAGGTACTCACCCCTATTGTTGATGTCCGTGCTGCCCCACACCGTGTGGTGGGCATTCGCATCACATCCTATCAGGTAAGCCAGCCCATTGCGCTTGCAATGAGCTATAAGCCGCCTGACTTCGAGAGGAGGTATCAACTCTGAGTCTCCAGGAAAGTAGGCGGATGCCATTATAGCCTCCTGTTTGCCTCTTACCCCCAGAACCTCCACCATAACTGCGACCAAGTCCCTGGAGATGAACTCTGAAATGGGAATAAAATTAATTTGCGAACTAGCCAGAATGGCCGCTCTCGGACTCTCAGTTCCGTTATGATAAATCAACTTACCCACTTGCTTTGGTATCCCTCTAATTTGGTTACCTGTTACCCATGGCTCCTGGATAAGAGCCATGCCAATATTTTGGCAGATAAACATCCGACAAAGGACATCCGAAGACGCCTTTGCATGATGCAGGTTTATCTGGAGACAGGTGATGTTTGCCATCACTTATCAGAAGATTTCTGCTTCAGGAGGCCTGGATCAGCCTCCGTCAGGCCGCTACTGTCGGTATGTGGCCGACCAGTGCCCTCCACCTCCCTACTACCGCCCTCCGATACCTGGGAGCCTCTAGGATTCGCTAGATGTCTGCGCGGAGGGACCCCTTGCGCGGCCGTCCCACGTACCACCTTCGACGCCTTCAGCTCCCTACCCCGCCTTCTCTTCGCCTGTCTCTTTGAGAGGGCCACCACCTCAGTGATTTTGACAACAGGTACCGCCACCGTACCCTCCGCAGGGTTGACCACTTTGGGCCCGCCCACAGAAGCCGGTTTGGCAGCACCCTGGCTACCCTTGGGATGTAGCTGGACAATCCCAAACTTAAAGTTGACCCTAAAGCCAACTCGTTTGAGCTTCTCAACTGAAGAGTGGTCCATGGAGAAGGTGCAGAAGGCTGCAGAGCCTCTTGCTTCTCTCCTGATCACCGTCCAGTCAATCGCCTGCATGCCCTCGTTTTGGCTCTTGATAAAACCAAGAAGCTTCTTCGAGGGCAATTCAGCACTGTCTGGGAAGGTACCAAACACAATCTTGGCTCGAGGCAGGTTTCCCGCCTCAGCCAAGATCAGCTGTGCTCCTTCCCATGCCTTAATAGCCCCTATGTAACGACACTCCAGTGTGCTTGGGTTTGGCGATATCATACAAGTTAATCCGAAATGATACCGACCATTTCAACTCCAAGTCACACCAGAATGTCGTTAAAGAAATCTCCGAACAGAGACTTTGGACCGCGGCATATTTATAGCTGGCTAAGGCTCAGTGTTGGGGTGGGGATATGTCCAAAGCATGCTCGGAGCTTGAGTAACCGCGTACTTCGATAAGACTGATCATAATTAAAAATATAATAAACTAATAAAAAAAAACTGAAAACACACGCATGTCATTTGCTTTACACCCATTGCAAATCCGTTAAAACTCCGAATCGCATCCCTGTATCAGCCCTCTCTCGATTACTTCCTCTAGCCCTTCATCATCAGGATATTAAGGATTTCAAAAAGAAAAAAGAAACAAAAAAAAACAAAACCAATAATTTACAAAAGAAATGGAGGAAAGAAAAAAAAAATATCATGCACGTGGAGAAAATGAACGAGAAGAAATAGCTGAAAACCAATAATGTAATGTTAAAATAAAATAAGAATAATAAAAAAAATATTGAATCAATTGAAAATGAAGGCAAAATTCAAAGTTAAATTTTCAAAATGACCGAAAAAAAATTTAAGAAAGCAAGTCAATAACAATAGCAATGACACAATTGGTAAGTAATGAAATATACAAAAAAAAAATAAAAAAAAACTTGAAGAAAATTTAAATACAATAAGTAAACAAAAAAAAAAATTTAAATTAGAAAATTAGAAAAGAAAAAAAAATATAAAATAAAGATAAATAAATAACGAACGATTTCCTTTTAGTGATTCACCCGGCAGCAACTGTTCATCTTCAAATATACACACCGCATGAATACTGTCATAAATGACCTTTAAATTAATTCTGGATCTCCTTGGGTACAGATATTTATGAAAAAAAAAACCGTAAACTGCTTCTCTAATCTTATCCTGTACCTTAACCCGGTGTTAGATTCCAAAATACTAGCTACCGAAGGGGCTATTAGTATAATATATATAAACTGCTTCAATCTCCACACAACAACCCACAGGTGGCAAGCAATGTTATGCTGCGCAAATCCAATGTTTCCCAAACAGAATGTTATTATTAAAGTAACACAGACTGATTTTCCATGACGAATGTACCGCAGACTGATTTTAATGACGAATGTACCGCAGACTATCTTTTCGTTTTGGATATAGCTGATCAATGGCAATCACGGAAGCAATCCTACCGTAATTCAATAAACAGTAACAGGTACGTTAAAATGCACTCAATTAAAGCAACGAGTTCAAATAGTTGCACTTTACTGATTTAAATTTGTAGTATAATCGTAGTTTTTTTTTTTTTTTATGATTCTAGTCAGATAGAATTTACTAGAAAATAACAGTTCACAAAATGCACAAAATGACTCACACTTCCACGGTCTTTCTTATTTTTTTTTCTGCAATATATTTTTTTTCAGTAACAAAATAACGAACACCATATTTCCAGCACATATTTCATTTTTATTTTTTTATTATAAAGCTACATTAGCAACATTTATTGTTTATTTTGATTAATACATCATATATACATAATATAATCATTGAGGAAAAAAAAATGACAATCAATTAACTTAATTAATTTAAAAAAATTAATTGAAAATTATCACATAATTAAAAAAAAAAAAACTTAAACTTTGCATACTGTTATTGCACAATATCAGTTCAAACAAAAATTCTCGGCCTTCAGAAAAAAAAAAATTTAAATTTTATGCTTTACGCCGGACAACAGAAAAAAAAAATCTTAATCAAAATATAACCAAGCTAAGTACATCGATCGTACTCTCTTGAAATCCAAAACTCGACTATCTCTAAATTAAAACGCTGACCATCCGATTACCAAAAAAAACATTATCATCATCATTCCATTTTCCCCTCTTTCCTCTCGTTCACTTCCTCACCACATACAAGACTGGAAGTAACACAACCGTTGAGATATGTGAACAGGGTAGTAACACCAATCTCTGGTGTTACTTCGTTTACCGCGGGAACGACTCAACCAAAGTCGTTACACCTATAGCCTCCCTAAGCCACGTTACTGTGGCCCGGTCAGCGCAGGTCACTATCAGCCATACAGGCCGAAGCTGACTGCCAAGGAACTTTGGTTTAAGCTCCTTGGCCTCCTGCTCCAGCACCTTATCTAAGATGCCCTCCTGGACAGCCTTAAGCTGCTCTCCAGTGAGGACAATCTCAGGAAAACCAAGGGGCAGGATCCCAATGATCTCCGACTCCGCAGCCTGCCTGAAGGTAACTCCAGACCGGATCGCTGAGTCCGAGACCACCAGGACAGATTCCTCCCTCCTGGCCTTCTTTTGTGCCTGTGGAGTACCATCATCCGAGCGGTTCCTCTTGGATGGTGTGGCCCCAGCAGGAGGATTAAGCTCCTTTTGTGACCGCATCGCCAAGCGCTTAGTCTCGCTTCCGGGCGTTTTGCCCTCAGCGAGAAGCTTCTTGTACCGCTTTTTCGCGGCCCCAGACATTTTCACTTGAGGAGCCGCGATAGGCTTGCCATTGTGTTGGTGTTACCCTTCTGGTCCTCCACGGCGTCCAAACTCTCCACTGCTTTCACAGAGGAGATCCCATCACCTACGGGTGCCGAACCCTCTTCTTCTGAGAAGTCCATGTCGGAGCTGAGAACTAGGTTCTCAAGCACCGTACGGATCTCCCCATCCGATGGTTCGCCCAACGGGAGTTTCACAGCGGAAAGAGGGCCGCGGTCCTCGAACTCCGCCATGGAACTATCGCTGGTGTGTGACGCTTGAGGAGCGTCACCATCCTGATTTTTATTTTCCTTGTTTGACATTTTATTCCCACGAGTAGCTGGGAAAAGAAAGTCACCTGTGGGACACCCAGCTATACCACAGGAAGGCTAAATAACACTGGAGGGCGCCTGGTATCCAGAGTTCGCATATTTGGGACTGATTAACCTATCAGTCATTCATCCATCGGCATATGCTGTTCCACCTTAGATTAGGGTTTTTTGTTAAGGTTTTATCCTTTAGCGCCGTACTTTGGCCTGAGTCAAGTAGAACAACTGTAACAGAAGACATCAGTTACCGGCGATTGCCACGTGGAGGCAGTACGTACACTTGCGAATTGTGGCAAGGTTACCCCTAACACATTCGTACTCATCACGCCAGCTGCCTGAAACATGACCAGAACAGCTCACGTGATGCGCACCCTGCTGAAGGTTACGGAGCGGACAGATTTCTCTAATCAGCTTTGGTCCCCTCCCCCCCCCCCCCCCCCCCCAGCAGACGCCAAATCGCCAACTTTTCAGTAAGAAACCAAACTACCACATAGAGAACTCAAGGAAGGTTCTCATTTTTTGTTCAGGGTCGATACACTTTGTATGAATCTTGGGTTAAAGTACGGGGGGATTTTGATATTCCTACTTTTTTGGTAGATATATTATAAATGATTGGTCTCTTCATTTTTTCTGATTAACAAGTCGAAAAATATTGTGAATGCCATTATATGTTAATATATTTTGTCTATAAAAAGCCGAAAGTATCTATTGATTTTAATACAGACAAACTTATGTTTCAATTATTGCAATGAAAATTTTTGTTAAAACAAGAGTTTATTACAAAAGACCCCAAACGACTACTACTATAAATTAATTGTTCTCGTTTACTTAGAAACACAAAATGTTCGGGATAAAAAGTAAAATTTTGTTAAACTAGGTCGAAATTTAATCTTTAATTAACCAAATATTTAATTAGTGTTATTTATTTCTACACATAAGATAATATTTTCCCATCAATATTTTAAATAAATTGATTAGTAAATTATTCAAATATGTATTTTACGATCAATCAAGCAAATTTATGACCAAACACAGAGTTAGTCAAGATCAAATTTAAATTTCGATAAAATTTATTAACGCATCACACGGAGTAGATCGAGGTCAATAGAAAATACGTTAAAGTTTTAAAGATAAATCAATTCAATAGTAGGCAACACAATGAATTTTCAAGAAATACTAAACGAAGTATTAAAATAACGACATAATTGTTAGCTTCTCGTTACCACAACAGTAATAAACCGCGTATATAATTTCAATTTAACCTTGCCACCGTTTTAAAATTTAAATAATCGTGTGCAGCACTTTTGCCTCGAACTTCAAACAAACGGAAAAAAATGTGCACAATTTTTCACTGTGGTTACACATACAAATTATGTTTCTTGCCATTTAAGAAAAAAGTTTATTGTAATAAATTAACATTTATATGACACACACGCACACATACAGCTATAGAGAATAAACAGTACAAGTATGTCATTTGCCATATTATAAATTAAATTGTCAATATTAACCTACCCGTATACTCCATAATATTCTTACACGAAAATTAATTATTTACCCACTAAATATAGTAAAAAAGTGCAACATTGAACTTTAAACAAGCCAACAAAAACTAATCCGCTGCGCTGAGAAAAAATAACATTTTAATCTTTAAAGATTAGCTGTACAATATTAGACATATATGCATGTCCGACAAATTTGAAATGTACATACGGCGATACGAGTGGATAAATAAGTAAATAAAATATTTGTGCTAATTTCATAATACATTTATCAGTGTGCCCATATATGTCATCAAACACACGAACACAATTTTCATCGTTAACTTTTTCTATCTGTACCTCCCATTTTATGTATTATGTTACTCGCCTCCAAATCACAATTACTTATTAAAATATATTTACATTATCATTATTCTTAGAATAAATCAATATTTGAGAAGAAACAAAAATCGAAAGTGTCAATAAGATGATGATGATGATATAAGATTTCTAATAAAATATAAACAAGCGCACGCAGACAGACAGACATATACAATAGAATTAAGAAATATTAAATTGATTTATGATCCCTTTAATGGTCACGTGGTTAATCTGATAGAGTTGAATGGTACCCCAAGTTCGACCTCACAATTTATATTGTTAATTTGAAAGATCATTGAATTTAAATTTATTGATGCAAGACTTGGCATATCAGTGTTTAACGATATATTAACGATTTTATTAACGTACAATAATAAGACCAGGGCTTTTTTTTTGTGCAGAGGAAATATTTTTTCTAAAAGTGGTAAAATTATAGATTATAAATTTCTTCTATTACTTTATTAGTTAATTACAAATCAATAAATTACTAATTAATGATTACATACCAAATAAATGGGGTGATCCAGTTTACAGGTAAACACCCCAATTCTCGTAGTCCCGTATTCCCATAGAGGGGTGCCCCTAGAAACTTCAGTGTGTTTCATGCCAGACGAGGACACGTGCAAAGAAGATGAAGTACTGTCTCTTCCTCCTCTTCGTGCTCGCAACCAAGTCTACTCGCATGTCTGCCTATGAGACAGTGCCGCGTAATCACTCCAACAACCACACTGATCTGACTGTGGCGAAGTGAAATCAGTTGTTTGGATCTCGCCAAGTCCAACTTTGGCCAAACCTGCCGAGTTATTACCTATGAGGTACTATTTGACCATCTGGTCATTCGTCAGCTTACCAGCTTCCTCCTGAAGCAGCAGCTTGCATACCACAAGAGGCATTTCAATATCTTTTTTGCTGTTTGAGATGTGGTTCGTTGTATCACGTCAAGCCAGTTCATCGGCTTTAATGTTCCCTGTACTAATGAAATGTCCTGGCACCCGTATAATGTGTGAGTTAAACTGATCTGTCATCTCTGACTGTCCGCATATATGCGAATATTACAAGTCGATATTGCATTATACTTCAACCAGTCCACGACTTCTTTATCGCAGTTACTTCAGTTTGAAAAATGCTACAGTAGTCAGGGAGACAAAAGGAGAGGTTTAACATAAGTTCCTCGCAGAACACCCCAGCCCCGACTTTTCCATCCGGTTTGAACCATCAGTAAAGAAGTATATAATTCCTGGTTCCAAAACTGCATCCATCATCCAGTCTTCTCTGGATGGGATAATAGTCCGGAACTTTCTATCAAAAGTTAGTGACGGAACAGTATATTCGGTGGTCTTGGGAAGCCCTTTGTTACAAATTATAGATGAGTGCCCTGTATTGTTGCAGGTCCACATTAACGTTCATTTCAGTCGTATGGCGGGGCAAACTGCCCACTGTTTTCCCAAGATATCTAGAGGAGACAAAAATAGCAGAGCCTCCAGTACCTGAGTGGATGTGCTCCTCAGTGCACCACTGATCTACAGAGAGATTGTTCTCAGAATTTTGTCAATAACTTTTGGTTGACAGCTTTGTCCAGAGCAGGCCACCAGACTGTAACCCCAGACAGAAGAATGGGTCTAACTACTGCTGTGTATAGCCAAAGGACCATGTGGAGCCTCAGCCCCCAACCTTTCCCAATTGCATTTTTGCAAGAGTATAGCGCTACGGTAGCTTTCTTTACTCTTTCCATAATATTAGGTTTCCAGTTTAATTTACTGTCCAAGACGAGACCCAAGAACTTTGCTTCACCTATAAAAGCCAAGTTGAAACCATTTAAAGTGGGAGAATCGACATGAGGAATTTTATGTTTCCTAGAGAAGAGAACCAATTCGGTTTTGTGTGGGTTCACATTTAACCCACAACCATTGGCCCATAATGAAAGAATGCCCAGGGCATTTTGAATAGGCTCACTAAGTGTGTCGGGATATTCTCCACGGACACCAATAGCGACGTCATCCGCATAGGCAACCACCTTGAAGCCACTAACCTCCAGTCTCAGCAACAGACAATTTATGACCAAGTTCCAGAGCAGGGGGGACAGTACGCCACCCTGCGGCGTGCCTCGGCTTGCAAATCTTCTGGCGGAGGATTACCCCAGACTGGCATTTATGATCCTGCCTCTTAGCATCTGATCTATTCAGCCCTTAAGAGAATCATCCACTCCTAGATTCGAAAGTGCCCGAATTATAGCCCCTGTAAGCACTTTATTCGAAAGAGTTTTCAATGAAATATGTGAGAGAATGAAGAGCAGTTTCTACAGATCTCCCCTTGCAATAGGCATGTTGAGATTTGGAGAGCTTTTCCGGCACAATCGTGTCTCTAATATGAGCTTCAATTTGTCTTTCCAGTGTCTTGAAAAGGAAAGAAGACAAGTTCATCGGTCTTTGGTCTTTGAGATGAAAACAACTTTCACTTCCGTTCATTTACTAGGAATGTGACGTAGTTCTAGGCTGCCTCTAAAAATTACCTCTAACCAGGAAATGGTTAGGTCCGTAGTTGTTTGAATATCCGCACGGATAATACTATCAGGTCCTGGCGACTTATATGGTTTAAAGCTCCATATCGCCCACAGAATCTTTCTTCTGCTAATTATTTGGCCTACGATGCTACTTGCCCTATTACCTGCTGATATAGTAGGTGCAGATTCGGAACAACCAGGAAAGTGAGTCTCCAATAGTAGTTCCAGCGATTCCGCACTATTTGTGGTCCATGCTCTATCCGGCCTTTGAAGAAAGCTTGGGATGGAAGGGCATGTGGGTAGTACCTTACGCAGCCTGGACATCTCTGAAGACTCCTGAATTTGTCCACAGTACACTCGCCAAGATCTGTTCTTTGCACTGCTTAATTGATATTTATAAATTTTGAGGACTTCCTTATAGGAGTCCCAGTTCACAGCGGCTCTTGTTTTCCTTGCTGTTTTAAAGAGTCTTTTGCATCGTTCACGTGTTTGTTGAATCTCCTTGGACTACCAGGGTGGCCGAGATTTACCCCTAGGCCTACTAAGAGGACAAGAGCCCAGTACCGCTTCATTAAAAGCGCTGGACAGTTCGTCCACTAAGCCATCAAGTTCTACCGCAGTTTTTAGAGGTTTAGGCACCTGCACTGGTAGTGAATTACCCAGAATAGTCTAAAGATATCCCAGTCGGTTTTTATTCTGTTCCTGTAGAAAGGGCTGTCTGGAGAAACCAAGTCCGTTTCAAATTGAAGATAACAGTGATCAGAAAAGGAGTGGTCTTCCGACACTTTCCAGTTTAATAGACTAGTCGTCAAAAAGTTTGAGACAAGTGTAATATATAATACCTCCCGTCTATTTCTAGTTATAAAAGTCGGCTTATTGCCTATGTTACATATATGAAGGTTAGTACTTAGAATGTAATCAAGGAGAAACTCACCTCGTTCATTTGTGTCCGTACTTTCCCAGATTGTGTGATGAGAATTTGCATCACTCCCAGGATGACTCCAACCTTACGCTTTTCAGCCTCCAAAATGGCCTTACCCTTTCACGTGGTTCCTGTGCCAGCCCGCATCCCGACAAGTCGGAGCAGGTCCTGGGTTTTCTGACAGGACATTCAGATAGGTGGTGGTTAAGTTTTAGTCAAACCTGCTTTGCTACCCTGCACGTGAGAGTGTTTATCAACCTCTCATTTGTCAAGGCGATTACCTTTTTACTGAGCACCCATTTTAGCACTGCCATAGGCCTCCCCAGACCTACCATTTCCGGCTGCATCTAGAGAGTCGTACCGTACCTAGCTAGTTCGTCCGCCCTGCAGTTCCCCGTGACGTCCGAGTGACCCGGGACCCAGATTATCTGGATGCTGAAATACTCGCTCATCTCGTTAAGAGATGATCGGCAATCCAGCGCCACCCGCGACTTCAGACAAACTGCCCCAAGTGATTTAATCGCTGCCTGACTGTCCGCATAAATTGCGATATCCCTCACGGATACCACATTATACTTCAACCATGTCATGACTTCCCCGATCGCCACCACTTCAGCCTGGCACACGCTGCAGTAGTCAGGGAGATGAACAGAAATATTAACATTAAGTTTTTCACAGAAGACTCCGGCTCCTACCATATCGTCTAGCTTCGAGCCGTCTGTGAAAAATTGCACTGCCTCGTTTTCCAGGATTGATCCGTCTCTCCAGGATTTCCTTGACGGAAAGATGGTCCGGAAACCTTTATCAAAGCACGATGTTGGTGTAATATAATCCAGATTCGCCAGTTCCTCGCCAGCGAATCTACCTAGCGTCGAGTGTCCCACCTGAAGACACTTCCACTGAGAGACAGCCAAGAGTCTCGTAGCCACGTTGGCTGCCATCTGTTTACGAGTTCAAAGGTCGATTGGAATATGGTGGAACATAACCCCTAAAGCGCGTGTAGGTGTTGTCCTAAGCGCCCCGCTTATAAGCATACAGGCCGTTCTTTGCACCTTCTCCATCATACCTCTATATGTTACCTTATCTAGAGCTGGCCACCAAACGCCCACCCCGTACATTAGCACAGGTCTTACCACGGCGGTATAGAGCCAGTATACCAGCTCCGGTTTCAAGCCCCATCTCTTACCTATAGCGTTCCTACATGAGTATAAGGCTACAGTAGCCTTATTCACCCTTTCCAAAGTGTTAGGCTTCCAGCTGAGCTTACTATCAAAGATTATGCCCAAAAATCTCGCTCGGTCAGCAAAAACTAGTCCGCTGCCGTTTATGATGGGAGGGCTAACCACCGGAATTTTATATTTCCTAGTAAATAGTACCAACTCTGTTTTGGAAGGGTTAATCCCAAGTCCACACTTGCTGGCCCACTTCGTAATGATCAGGAGTGCATTCTGCATAACATCCCTAATCGTATCTAGATATTTGCCTGAGACAACTATCGCTACATCATCAGCATATGCTACAACCCCTATCCCCTCTCTCTCTAGTTCCAGCAGCAATCCATTAAGCACTGCACTCCAGAGAATGGGGGACAATACACCTTCTTGTGGGGTTCCTCTAACCACCCGTCTTCTAATCTTTACTCTTCCAGCTCCGAGGTAATAGTCCTGCTTACCAGCATCTGATTTATTAACCTAGAGCAGTCCACCTTCAAAAACGACAATCCTTCTATGATCGCCTCCGTTTTTACATTATTAAAAGCACCCTCAATATCGAGAAATGCTACCATGCAAAACTCTTGCAAGTAAATTGATTTCTCAATTATGCGTACTAGATCGTGCAGAGCTGTGTCAACCGACTTTCCCTTACAGTAAGCATGCTGCGACATTGCCCAATTCCTGGGTTCAATTCTTGATCGAATAAATACATCTATCAACCTTTCCAGGGTTTTCAGCAGAAAGGATGATAGAGTTATAGGCCTCAGGTCCTTTGGATGAGCATGTGAGCTCTTTCCTGATTTCGGGATAAAGACTACTTTGACCTCTGTCCAATTCCTACTACTAGTTTCAGACATCCCCTAAAGATAACCTCTAGCCAGGGGAGGATGGCCGCAGAGTTCTTTTGGATCTCTGCTGGTATAATCCGATCCGGACCCGCCGATTTATAATGATTAAATCCCTGCAGCGCCCACCGGATCCGCTCTCTATCCAATATGCCCTCCATATCTATTGGAGGTGTTCCTCGATGAGCTCCAGGCTCCATCGAGTCATCAAAGCTTCCCGGAAAGTGGGTATCGATGAGAAGCTCCAACGATTCCGCACTTGAAGCTGTCCATGACCCGTCTGGTCTAATTAAGTAACTAGGACTAGTTGGGTTAGTAGATAGAATCTTCCTAAGGCGGGAAGTCTCAGAGACTAACTTCTTCCATTCTACCACAGAAGAGTCTCCAAGATCCCCTCTGTGCCTTCCTCAATTCTTTTTTGTACTTTCTTAGGTCCTACTTATAGGAGTCCCAGTCCCGTACATGCCTCGTGCTCTTTGCCTTATTAAAGGCTGTCCTACACGCCTTCCGAAAGGTCTCCAACTCTATGGACCACCATGTCGGTTTCTGCCTGCCCCTTGGCTTTATCAGGGGGCAAGAAGCATTAAAGGAAAGATTGCATGCTTTTGTGACAACATCCACAATGCAATTCAATTCTTCCACTGTATCCGGAAGTCCGGGGACCTCCGGCAATAGTTCCTCCAACACCTCCCCATATTTCTCCCTTTTCGTCCTTCTAGGATTCCTGAACGGCTTCTGGGTACCCGGGTGAATGTTAAGGTTATAAGTTATATATTGATGATCAGAGAATGAGTGCTCCTTCGCCACTCTCCATCCCCTAATCAACTGAAAAATAGTATCCGAGGCGAGGGTCACATTTAGAACCTGCTGCCGATTATTAATGATAAATGTTGGTTCTTGCCCAACATTGCAGGCTGAAAGGTTAGTATTTAATAAGTAATCAAAAAATGACTCACCCCTCTCATTAACATCAGTGCTCCCCCAAATTGTGTGATGCGCGTTTGCATCACATCCGAGTATCACACCAATCCTATTTTTCCTTGCTTCTCGGATTAGGTCCCCCAGGTTATCCGGTGGGATCTCCTTCTCACGATCCATATAAGTAGCCAGTACCAGCCAAAACTTGTCTCTGCCAACCTCCATACTGATCGCAGTAACGTCACCACTACTGTATTGAGAAAGTAGAAAAATTTTTAAAATATTTTTCACTAAAATGCAAGATCTTATCTTCTCAGAGTTACTTGAGTACAAAGTTGTATACCCTTTCACCTTAAGGCAACAGATCCTGTTTTTGTTAATCCAAGGTTCCTGGATTAACACTAGCTCCTCTCCTGATCTAGTCAGTCTGAGAACGAGAGACGCCGAAGCAGCCTTCGTATGGTGAAGATTAATCTGCACAATATTATCATGCAATATATTATCATATTATCAGCAATCATGCTTTTTCTCACTTACCCCTTCATGCATTCCCTGCTTCAGGCTAATGCTACCTTCCTCCGGGGGGCCGCTAGTATTCGCCGTGTACGCCCCATAATTACTGCTTCGCTGCATTGAGAATACCCAGCCTCTCTTCGTTCAGATTCCGACAGGGTGTCCCCATCGGATCCAAGTGAAAGAAAGCCGCCCCTCTCCAATAGCAGCTCCACGTCATCGTCTGTTATTATAACCCCATGCGCTTGCTCGACTGTCGGCCGCTGGGTCCGTTCGACGTCCACCTCCGGCTCGTCCTCGGAGCGCATGCCTACCTCATCTTTTTTAAAGACGTTGAGAGTGATTGACCCGAAACCGAAGCTGATCACCCCCTTTGTCTCTGACAGAGGAGTAAAGGACTCCTTATTGAGCAGCATGATTGCCATTCTGAAGCCCCCTTTAGCCTCCTCCTGTTTGACAATCTACCAATCTTTCGTTGGAAGCTCTGGATTGCTTGCCTGAATAATCTCAAGGATCTCTTCTGGCTTGTCTGGTTTGGTTGGTAACCAGACGCGTGCCCTTGGTCTACTCGGAATTTCTTCCTTTCGAACTGCCTCAAGCCTCGCGCCTATTCATACCTCACCTACCTCGGCTATTGCATTTTTATAAAGATCCACCGATCTTTGATCCGAGCACGCAGTTAACTTTACGCGCCCTTGATGACATCTGGCATCTCTACAGAACGGAGGGGGTCCTGGATTTTCTCTCAGGACCTTGATAAAAAGGGAGTTTAGTGCATTATACACTTCCCTCCACTTTCCTGCCGTGATGCTCCCATCTTCTTGACTTCTGTCAATTACCGCTAGCACCAGTACGTTCTCCTTTACTATTTCACTGAACAATTTCGGTTTTTCCTTTGGATCTCCAGATTTCGCTCCAGTGACGATCTTGGCTCGTTTGCTGTCGCCCACTTCGAGTTCATCCTGGGACCTCTGCCTTTTAGGCACAAGGACCCTATCCGAGCTGTCGCGGCCGACAATCTCCCTCGCCCAAGCCACAGATTGCTTCTGTTCTACTGTAAGCTGCCCCTCAGGGGTTGCAGCCAGTTTATCCAGAATTTTATGCGCCGATCGTTTCTCCCTGTATCGCCGCTTTGCAGGAGGGATCCTTCCCGATCCCCCGCTCTCTTGCCTGGCATTGGTATCGCTGACTCCTGGCTTTGGTGCCATGGTACTACTTACCCCTACCACTGATGAAGTAGCTCCACCTTTATGGTAAGAGCCACTTTCTTCTTTCAATTTTTCCGGTTTTTCAAGGGTACCGGCTCCCTTATTTTTATTTGTTAAATCATCCATAGTATTCCCACGAGTGTCGGAGAAATACTGGTCCACCTGCGAAGAGATCCGTATACGCAAGTAAGGCTAAATACAACTGGACGTAGCCAGGTATCCAGAGGGCTCCGTAAACGACTGGGCTTTGTTAAATGGGCCCCAGCC
This sequence comes from Tipula helvola, assembly GCA_963556165.1. NCBI lineage: Eukaryota > Metazoa > Arthropoda > Insecta > Diptera > Tipulidae > Tipula > Tipula helvola. The sequence continues at coordinate 175,169,802 of OY744483.1, read as the reverse complement.
TAGCTGATCATCAGCACGGGTGGCATAACACCTTAATACAGCCCATTGGCTCACCAAGCATCACATCCCAGCATCCCCGCCCCTATTCATCTTTCACTCAACCATTCACCCATCCATATTGATATCCGAAACCAATAGGACCCATTCCATTCAAGGGGGTAACCCGTTTAAAGGGGCCCCTCACTCACTACCTGGAGACCCTGGAAAACGTGACGCTCAGTTTGCCTGTGGTTGTTAGTTGATGGTTTTATGGCGCCGCGCCATCAGTTCGCCATTCCATACCGGGTATCATAGGCACTCAGAATTTATTAAACTGAGGTTAACCACTCCTCAGTTTCCTGAGACTCTCCTCCCAGCAGGGCAAGGCTTAAATTAGATAAGTAGAAAGAAAAATAAAATACCGAACGAAATTCTTTGTGAAATTTTCTTTTTTTTTTCAGGTTATTACCGCCGGATGTCATCAAGTGGTATGCAGATAAGAAAAACACCATCCCGAACCCAATAAAATGGGCTATACCAATGCGCATTTACACAATTATGCCATGATAGAAATGTCCAGCTGTATTTGGTGTGTTGCTTGTGTAATGACACACACAAAAATGTTACTTAGTTTTTCATCTTTTGGGTGTATGCATAAACAGTGAACTTCGGGAATTTGAATCTCGCAATTATTTACCACGGGACGATGCCTCGCCCCGTAACAAACTTTACCAGAGCATCTTCAGTGTAATGACCAGTACGAAAACCAAATTACAGGGTTGAAAAATATTTTTACTCTCAAGGAATTTGTTAAATCGTATTTTAACTAATTTTTCAAATATTTTTGAGAACCCTGCCGTCAAAGAAATTGGTCTAAAATTCTTTAATTCTGTTTTTGGACCCTTTTTATGTAGAGGAAGCACTATGAAACATTTAAGCGAGTAAGGGAAGACACCGGAAAAGATTGAGAAATTAAATAAATGCAGTAGAATATCAGAAATGTTAAAATTTAATATTTCAAGCAAAAACTACTGATTCCTAATATATTCGTTGAATGCTTATTTTTAAGCGACGTAATAATTTTGATGACTCCAAGAGAGCTGAATGGAATAAAATGTAAACTATTGGAAAGGCCAGGATTACTAATAGCTAGTATACATCATTTATTTTTGGATTATTAAAAACTGCGAAAATAAATTGATTGCAACATTTGAAAAATAATTATTAAACGCGTTAGCCACTTGTACAGGATCATTTATGGATTGATCATCGATATTTAAAAAAAATTGATTAGACATCCTAATATCATTGTTGTTCAAAGTAAATTGGTCCTTATAATATATTTTCCGAGTCGTAGATACTTCCAAGTTAATTTTTAAAGAATACTTTGAGGCAAATTTGGCAAGCTTGCGGATTGTTAGGATGTTTGTTGACAAGGTTAATAATATTTTACTTTTTGTTAATCTTACGGACGAGGTAACAACCTCATCCAGGTTTTTAATTTTGTAGGGCCTTTTACTGTTTGCCACTCAGTACATTTCTCAATATGTTGCGATAAAATTGATAAAAAAAAACAATGAGCGAGTTTACCCTCAACTCGCAAAAGTTTTATGTGAAAACCTTTTTTGTATAAACATCTATTGAATCATTTCCTGCATAAAGACGGATGTTGCTCGCTCAGTATTTAAACTAAGTTAAATTTTTGGTTCAAAAAGTCAGTAAGTTATTCTATTTTTAATTTGGAGGACGAACCTTGCTGACATTAATTGAGCATGAGCAAAGTACAGTTCTGATAAGTTAATCACCTATACCAGCCATGTAAGCATTAAAATATACCATTACTCATACACAGCAATCTTGTTCAAGGTTCCATAGTAGTAAATGGTCACGACAAACTTGCTGAACAAAGCAAAATCGCATCGCTTTGTCACTGATCAGTTTAAAATAAATTAAATAGTGGAACGGTTCTATTTGGGCGCAATGTTGACCGTAAAATTGCAATTAGAATGAAATCACCAACAGCATGATCAATAATAGTAGGGAAGCATACCGATTAAATTAAAATTATTATTTTATTATGTATCAATGGTTAGGCCGCCCCGGTGGCACAGTTGTTAGCATGCTTGCTTTAAGCCCCGGAGGTCCCGGGTTCGATTTCCGGCGGGTGATGAAAAAATCACGGCTGGTTAATGTAGGATCAATGAATTAATCACTCATTATCCGTTAAAAAATGATTACGAAACTTCAATATGAAGCGGCCAAATCCCTCTATGGGATGGAGCGCCAGCGAAAAAAAAAAATGATAAAGTACATAATATATGTATGTGCAATTTTCACAGCTCACTATTTCCATTTAACCCTCTAATGCATAACTCCGCCTAAAGGCGGACTTCACGTTGTCTTGAATTGTCTAACTTTACGTTATCATGAATGTTATTTTTCTTTAGTTTTTACATGATGTATTCTCTATTAAAGTACTCTCGTCATAACGGTTTGGTTTTTGTTATTGTAATATGCACATTTGTTCAACAACTACAAGTTTATGTCAAAATTTTGATAGAAAATGATTAAAAATTCATGCATTAGAGGGTTAATTTTGACGTAGGACTACGTCTTTGTTTTCATTATATATGGCGGGTAAACAAAAATTTTAATGTGATGACGTGCGTCACGGAATTGACGTATTTACGAAATTTATTTGATTAAAGCAATATCTCTTGATAAATATAAATGTAATGTTTTATAAACTATAAAAATCAAACCAAGTTAAATAAAAATTTGTGGATTGAAAAAAAATTAAAACAACCAATTATTTATATGTATTTTAATTTCAATTTTAATTAAATAGTGATGAACTTGATCAAACATGCCGCACGCCATATTGATTTAATGCTATAAAATAAAAATAAAAAAGTAAAAAAAAATGTATTTTCATTATGTAAAATATTGCGTACATTTTTTGAATTTATATGTCGTATAGCCTATGCAGTCCTAGAAAAATGTATAGTCGCAAAGATCAGGCCGAAAAATCTTTAGGTTTGTGAGTTATGGGACTTCAAAGTTTCCAAGTGACCGGAAGCTAATTTGATTTAGTACGTTATTTCAATCGGCAATATTTAAAAATAAATTATATCTAAGTAAGCTTTTGTTAATAGCAAGACATTCCCATTTCCATGATAATGACAATTCTGTGACGTTTTATTGACTATTGTGACATTTTAATGACTGAAATTTCAACGATATATTGATCTATACATTATTTGTGAATTGCTTTATTAAAATTGCGTTTAAAGGTATTATTTCTGAGTAATAAATTCTCTTCATATAGGATCGTATATAAACCTTATTATGGGACGCTATTAGGGTAGATCAAGTTTTGGAGAAAGGCGTTGGGAGATATATAAAATGAAATGGTATCTGACGAAGAGGTGGGATTATTTATGTTCTATTATTTTGTATTCTCGAATGGTCCATAGTGATGCCAAGCACCGAGTGAAGAATCATATCGGTCGAGTCTGACATTGCTCACATAATATTGGGAAACGGCACACATTTTCAGAAAAGAAATTTTGAACATTGTGGTTGCTCTCTAGAGAAATTTAATGAGAATTTTCAACAGTATACTAGAGATGTATAACTGGATCTAATTGTTAAAGATCGATGATGAAAACACGTGTCAGTTCTAAGTAATTTAACAAGGGAACCTTTTGAACTGCCAAATTCAAAAAGTTATAAAAACTGTTGTAAGTTGTAGTACTCTGTGAGACATTAACGACATTAGATTTAGCATCTCAATTTTTTTAGGGGATGAAATTACCTATTTTTGCAAATTAATGGGTGATTTTAACGCCTCAAAAAAGCTTGGATGCCGATAAAAAATTGGTTTCTTTATTGTCTCACAGAGTACTACAACTTAGAATAATTTTAATAATATTTTGAATTTAACCAAAACCAAGGGAACGGTACTCGTATAATATTTGTGAGTCTGTGATTTGGCGGCATGAGATTAGAAGATTTATATTGTCGTGACCAATTGTGATATTGGGGAAGAGGCCTCCTCGAATATATAAAATAATAAAAATTATGTACAACGGGTAATCAATATTTAGGCTGATACAGCCTACCCTAATCAATAAAGATGACAGCATTAGACAGTTAACGGTTTACTTAATTTGTACTTTCTAAATTTTGGTTTCACTTAAACTGTGCAAATGAAGTTTTCTCAATTGTACGTAACTACGTAGTCCTACGTTAATAGGTCGTATCTCGGATACAAGCTCGTCGGTTTTAACTTTTTTACACTACACAAGCATAATGTGTGATTCTTTTGCTCGTTTGTAATTTTCATTTTCAAAAACACTTGCTGTTGCGGCTATATGTGGCAATTCAACATAACCACTTATCTATTTTTTAGCTACTTTGCAGGAGAGCAAAATTAAATTTAAAATTAATTTGTGAAAAAAGGATGCGAAATTATTAAATTATCGTTGGGTCTCCACACCAGAAAGAGACATAAGTGGTTTTGTTTTTCGCTCATAACTTGGTCAAAAATAGTCCGATTTTGATGAAAAATTGAGAGGAAAGAAATAACGGCAAATACTGCCGGTTGGAATAGAGTACTACAAAACCACTTATCTCGACTTAAGTGGTTATGTTTAGTGATTGCGATGGGGAATTCCTGTCTCGAGAATTCTCGGGAATTTTAAAATATTTTATTTCTCGTTTCTCGAGAAATTTACTTTAATATATTTTCAGTTTCTCGAGAAATTGCGAGTTTGTCTCGAGATTTTAAAAGACACTAATAAATGTGCAATCTAGTATAGTTTGAACACAACTTTTTAAAGAATCTGCAACAATGCATAAATTTGACATTTAACTTCAAGCGTTTATTACACTCAAAAAATCAAATTTCTGATCGAAAGCAATTTTGTGACCGTTTAAAAGTCGTGAACCACTGTTAAGGTATGTTTAAATTTATTATTTGATAATTATTTTTGGTTTAATTTATTAGTTTTTATTTTTTAAACCGCAAAAATGAACATGTTCAACAATAAACAATATCAAAGTGTGTGGGATCAATTTTCCGGAAAGATATAAACGCAAAGGTTCCTTAACTATAAGATTACACCGGCATTTACAGAGTAAAAATGGAAAAGACAGCTATCGGAACAACAACTGAAAATTTAGTGTCAAATGAACAACAAATAAAGTTATCCAGTGATTCTAATCTCACAAAAATTTTTATACAAACAAAACGTAGATCACTTGATGAAATTATTTCTAGATTAGCTACATTTGGTATTTGCTGCTTAAAAAAATACTGATTGCCAACCAACTACTGTTATGTTATTATATAAGTACTATGATAAAGTTAGGTGCGAAATTCGAGGGAAAAGCATTGGAATGAACTTCGATAACCTCAAATTCAGCCAGAGTGAATGGACAAGTTTGTGCAATCGACAGTATTTAAATGTTCATAAAACCTTGAAATGTCGGACTTGTTCGTATCCACGGGAGCTACACAGTAGAACAAATGGTTGAATTGGTCAACCACAAATTACACTCGTTTCAAGTTAATTTTTACAATACAAACGTATGCTTACAGGTATTTTTTTAATATTGAGAAAATTTCCCGAGAATTCTCGAGACTCTCGTCTAAAAATTACGAGACTCTCGACATCTCGAAAAATGAAAATAGAGTAAAAGCAAATTTCTCGATATCTCGAGATAGGTAATCTATCGGGAAATCGCAATCTCTAGTTATGTTATATTGCCACAGATTATAGCAGATATTTTTACAACAAATTAAATTAAAGTAGGCGGTTTTGTTTTTGATTTTTTTTTTAATTCGGCTTAATAACTTGGTGTTGTATATTGCATGTGTATGCGTAGATTTTGCATTGAGTTTACGTTTTATTTATTTTTTGTTCTTGTCGATATTCACACATAACATAGCAATATTTTTTGTTCAGCACTTTTATTTCCGTAACCCGAATTCTATACAATTTTTTACTTACTCCTGCCGCTAAAGATGTTTTCACATCAAAAATATCAAATTTTTTTAGATGCATTAGTTTCAGAATAAACCAAATTCCAATCCTCAAACAGTAAAGCATTATTCAGTTTTACATAATTAATAACTTTAAAAGTTTTACATTTGCTATGTCTGGATGATATTGAATTTACCTCAGTAGCATTGATTGAACAAGTAATGAACGCATGATTAGAAATTCCCAAATATTGTATAAAACATTTAATAATATTACCATACTGTTTTTTCAGTCGCAAGAAAATATGAGCGATGCATGATGATGAAAAATTTGGAATTCTAATAGGCTCATTAGTAATATTTTCTAAGCCAACGCTGGACAATAACGATAAATAATCATCCCTGATTAAGGTCCCCCAACAAAATTAAATTTTTTATTATGATTTTATCTAATAAATCACTTAGTTCTAATAAGAAAACTGAGGAGCTAAACAAATATAACTATACCTTTCACTGTCATGCGTAAAGTTGAATGAATGCTTTCTATCATGTTCTTCAAAACAATTAAATTTATAAAAATTGGCAGAAATATGTGAACGAAAACAGTAGTGCCCTCGGAACGATATGAGCTATTACATTTTTGCAAAGAGTTGATAATTCGGAATATTAAAGGAATCTAACTCATCACCGAAAACCTAAATTTCTGTCAAAAACTAAGTTGCGGAATATATAGTTGAGCGCAGAAATATGAGCAAGGCACACATCAAAGTTTTTCCTTAAGCTGCGTATATTTTGCTGGGATGAAAGATAAGTTGCTAGCACTGATGTCAGAATATGTTTCATTCAGATAGACGGTTGAAAATTGAAATATTTTCCACTACAGAGCTATCTACAACAGAAGAAGAAAAATTGAATCATTAGTATAACAGCTTATGATAAATATTTATGTCTTCCATTGACTATACAAAAACAACTGATTGACCAACGTCTTTCCTTAGCAAGATGACGCCATTGCGAGTCCATACAAATTTAAATTTCTGCGATTTTTTGAGAATCCTAGCTTGATTTAGTAGTTTTTTTCGGCAAACCGTTAGGTCCTCATTTATATAGATATTTTCATTATTTAACTGCTTCAATTTATTATTTAAGTTGTTAGATTTGGCTTCTAAAATGCTATCTATGACAATTCTCTTGTTAATCTTAATCAGAATGGGTGATATATTTGATTTCGGATTTAAAATGATACAATCATTAACCCTTTGTACTCGTATGTCACACTGGAGGTAACAATATAAATTTACTCTAAAACTCGCATATCAATCTCTAGACGATAACACTAAATAACTGTAAAACACAATGCGGCATTCGAGATCAATAGCCCGGTACGCAGTTAGTTGTGAAGTGAAATAATGTATGATAATCGTGGTAATTTCAAATCAAGTGCAAAGGGTTAACTTATTGTGATTGTATGTTAATATTTAGTCCTTCGTTTAAAAGCGTTGCTATATGAAAAGATCCAGTGGCTGAGATAAGTTTTTCAGGCCATGAATATGTGGCCTTATTTTTATTTTGCTGATCGAATTCATCCAATTTCGAGGTATGATATTCGTTGGATTAATGTATTTTGAACCGACTTAATATTTTACATTTTATCAAAAACCTCGATGATAGGGGTAATTTGCTCATTCATTTTGCTAAAATTTTTATTAGTTTTATGCATGTTTCGTTTCATTTTGGCAATTTCTGTTAGTATAAGAGATAAAGGTGATTCATAATTTTCGGCAGGTTTTTGATTGGTAAAAGCATTAACACACGAATACTTTTTTTTACGATAATTATACAGTTGATGCACGACCAACATTTTCAATTTTTATCAAAAAAGTCAATCTCATCAATTACTACATTCTATGAAAGGCCCAGGAAGCCATTTTAATAACGCAAACTTCACAAATATATTTTAATTGAAATAGGCTTTGCACTTAGTAATTATTAAATTTTAGTAAATCAAACTTTCACATCGTTTAAGAAACTGAAAACATGCACATTTTACACCGTAACCATGAAAATTAGCACACAGTAAAAATTAATTAATGTTCAACACAATTAGTGTTACAAAATCATGTAATAATATTTGTCGCACATTATTTTAATAAGATTTATTAGATTTTATTTATCAAGTTATTATTCACTTAGTATTTTAAAATTTATGTAAAATAGAACTGTCACTTCGATTAAGAAAATGAAATACATAACTTATACTCAGTTACATACACAATTTGCTCAAAGCCGTATTAACACTGTTTATTGCTCATATGTGGGTGCAAAATAAATTATAATGTAAATATGTATACAGGGTGTTCGGCACATGGACCGACACAATTTTTTGGGGAATTGGTTGGGTCATTAGCTAGTTTTCACCCATACGACCCTACGTCCTAAGTGACACGGTAACTGAGATATGAATTTTTTTCGTTTTTTATTTAAATTACCTGAAATTTCGCCTTTAAATCGTCATATTTTTTTTGTTTGTGATTGTAATAGTACGAAATAACTTTTATTGTATTCTGCAATGTATTTTTAGTCTAAATAAATCACTATTTGGTACAAATGGCTTCAAGAAAATAAATTATATGAGCTTCGAAAGTCTTGAAAATGTGTAAATGTATGAAAAATTTCTACTTCTAAATTCAATATAAAAAAAAATAAACATTATTTTGAAGTTCTCAGGGTCAAGAAAATTCTTTTTATCTTTATTATGCTTTTATTAAATATGAGTTATAATATTTGGCGACGCTGGACAATAAATAAGTCGCCACTAGTCTATTTTATCAATACAAAATGTGGACTGTATATTTTTTAACTTTAATTTATACAAATGATTATATTTCACAACAATATATACATGAAGAATTATATTAATTTATAATTTAAATTTATTTAACTTCAACATATTTTTTGTGGACACATCGTGCCGACCGATGTGTTCATCATCAAAGTTAAGCACATAAATTGAAAACGATGTGTACGATACAAACGTTGGAGAAAGAAGAAAATAAAATTATATAAAATAACAATTATAAAGACTAAAAAATACAACACCGAAAAATGAATGAATACAATACTCGTCTACATAATATGTAGATGTACATGAGTTATAGAAGACTGCCAACATCATCATTTACAATATTTATTTTTCAATGTTGGTAGCTGGTGAATTAATAATAATAAACAAATCAACTATTACATTCTGTGTACAATTATTTACAAATGTGTGCATTATTACATTACTAAGTAACATATTTGTTATAATTAATAATTATTGAGTAAGTAGCCAAAATTGAGTTATATATAATTATAACAATTAATAATAATAATAATTTAATACAGTTGACTCTTATGGGTTTTTTAGATACACCCTGGATTCTGGGTTTTGTACCTGTAATTTCGATGTCTTCAATAATCAAAATAGAGGTGAATATTTCTTTGCGTGAACTTTATGAGAAATTGATTTCCTTTTTATTTTAGGAACGCTGGTACATAATTCCGGCGTTAACATGCCCGCGGCCTTAAAGTCTGTGTACTTTAAATGAAGACCACCCAATTACCAACGAATGACCATCCAGGATGTATCTTTACAATAAACGTATTACTTGTAACTCTGAAATTGATATAAATGTATTATCGAATTTAAATAATAATTGATACTTAAGCTTGAATTGAATAAATTTTGATTAATTTGCAATGAATATTGAAATTAAATTTGTGACAAATGTACAACTAAATTAATTACAATAACAATGTTTAATTGAAGATTCGATAATGATTGATAAGTTCGCAATTAATTACCGAACTGCAATGACAAATTTTTAAGTCGAAATATTGAATTAACTAACAATCAATCAATGTGCAACTAACTTATTAAAAATTAAAATAAACCAATCAAAAAAAATGGAACATTCAATCAACAATTGCTAAATTGTTTTTAAAGTTAGTTATTGATTTACAATAATGTATAACTGATATCCAAACATAAATTACAAGTTGGCAAATTTCTTATTGACAAGCAATAATATCTAAAATTTCAAAATTAATTAATAAATTTTAACAACAATTTAAACCTTAACATTAATTATGATTACTAAATTTTAATATTTAATTGAGTTCGACCATAACTGATAATTTTTGAAGTTAAATTATTGATTAAAGCCGAAGTTTATGACTCTGTTAATGATTAGTGTAAATTTGAATCTAATTACTTTATAAATTTGAAAAGTGCGTTATTGAACTTAACTAGCAATTAATAAATAACGAACAGTATTCAATTGAAAATCAAAACGGTTGACAAGTTTAAATTAATTATTATCAGTAGGTATCTGATAAGTGTAACAACAAAATATATATAATGGACTTCAATAATTATTGATAACTTCAATTATTTATGGAACAACAATAGTAATTCATAATGTCAAAATCGTTTGAAATTAAACTATATTCAATAGATTTGAAAAATGGATTGACAATCAATGCTAAATTCGAATCAGTTGCTTGAAGTGATATACGATTTACAATAACACCTTTCAAGTATAACAATGAGTTGAACTTAAGCAACTATATGTAGGTGACAATCAACAATTGTTGACGACTTGACTCTACTATTGAGACATACAACAAAATTGATACATACATTTTAAAACTATGTTCGATTTTTAAATAATAATTAACCTTAACATGATTTAACGTCACATGAAATTAAGATTCGAACCACGAGTTTGAATTTAAGCAAAAGCCGAAGCGTTAATATAAATTGTCGAAATATAATAATATGTGACTGTTAAATTCTGACACTAGAATATGAACTCAAAAAATGATATAATATGTTGAAAAACATTAGTCATCGATAACTTGAACAATAGTCCAAAATTGGCAAACTATTTACGACTAGACAATCATTGATATTTTAAACTGATTGTGAATTAAATAATAATTAACGTTTGACAAATGGTTTTCAACCTGAATATAATCACTATTACTCAAAACGATTTGAATCAAAAGCACTTCAAATTTGAAAAATGGTTTTGAGATTCATTAATGATTGAATTTAAGACGAAAATAATGTTTTATAAAAATTCTAATAATTAATAACTTTGAATTCACTTAGTGCCATAGCAAAATAGCATAATTAAAGTTCAATGACATTTGACAAATGTGACACATAGATCACTAAACAAATATTATATATAAAAATTAAATACTAATAAATAATATGAACAGATATTAGTGAACTAGAAACTAGTGTAGTTCACTAATAACTACTGTAGCGTTGGTTAGTGGTTCCTGTAGTGCAGTAAAACATTGTGTTTCAAAGAACACAACACACACGGTGGTCTGGTGCAATCTCGTACATAGTGCTTAGCAACGAGGCAATTAGTGCACAACCGATGGCGCCGAGCAAAACGATAACGCATTTGCGGTGTTACCTCAGCTGCACGGAACGACGGGCAGCTCACAAGCGAATGTGCACCAGTGCAATACCCGCATGTAATGGACCTCTTGAGTCCGGTTATCCTGGATGAAACCAAGGCCCGCAGCTCATTCTTGAAATACTCAATATCATCGTGTTCACCAACCATGTTCTCGGCCAATGAATCCACTTCCAATAGCAATAACTGACACTTACCGCACACCGACCGCACGCATGTCCCCAATAATTTGAGGGTCTCAATGGTCTGACAACCATCGACACGATCTTGAAGATACGCCAAATGTGATCTCAGCATTGATAACAACTCCGCCAAGTGGCCAAGCCGTGAGCTTTCCTCCATGAAACTCATAATGACGTTGATAATGTTGAACAACAGACGTGTATAGAACAAACCGAAGAACGTCGCAAAAAACTTGCGTGAAAATATTGATGAGCAGCGATATAATTGCCAAATAACAGCCTTGTAACAAACGTTGAAGAATGGCTGTATACGAACAGCGATGTAGTTGAACGAAGAACAACAGTATATTTGTTGACTAGTTGTATAGTTGATCGAAGAATAACAGTATGATTGTTGAAGACTCACTGTATAATTGCTCAAAGAATGACGATATGGTTGTCGAATAATAGGTTTATCACCTGACGAAGAACAGCTGTGCAAATTCTCGAAGAACAACTGTATAAATTGTGAAGTACCGCTGTACAACTGTTGAAGCGCAGCGCCATAAATTGGACGTCCGTATAAATTCGATGAAGTTCCGCTGTACAACTGTTGAAGCGCAGCGCTACAAATTTGACATCCGTATAAATTTGATGAAGTTCCGCTGTATAACTGTTGAAGATCAGCTTTATAAAATGCACATCCGCATACACTTGATGAAGCTCCGCTGCAAAACTGCTGAAGATCAGCCTTACAACTTGGAATCCCGTATAAATTTGATGAAGTTGAGCTGTATAATTGTTGAAGAGCAGCTTTATAAATTGGAATTCCGTATAAATCTGATGACGTATCGCTGCATAATTGTTGAAAAACAGCTTTACAAACTGGCGAAGAACAATCGTCTAATTTATCGAAGAATAGCTGTGTAATTTGTGTAACAGCTGTACAACATGACGAAGAACAATCTGGTGCTTTATCGAAGAATAACTGTACAATGTGCATAATAGCTGTACAAGATGACGAAGAAAAGTCGTGCGACCTTATTTTATGGATGGAATACATCCCTCAGCTACGGCATCATTCTCCAATACATCGATTATTGATGTGGGACACACGATGAATAACACTTTGAGCACAAAACTTTAATTATTTCACAACACGTGTGCTACGCCCGACGAATGAATCACCAACAACTATGTGTCCCGTATGAAATTAATGATAATTAACGCACGAACACGTGACTCATGCTATTTACAGCAAATATGAAAACTTTTACACAAAATGTGTGCCACGCCCGACGATACAATAGAATAAACTCAAAATATTTTTGTGTAGAACATTCACTAATATGTAAATCAACGTTAACACTTACGACATGTGGCACACATCCGGCTCGAAGGACCAAAAAATGGCGACGCTGGACAATAAATAAATCGCCACTAGTCTATTTTATCAATACAAAATGTGGACTGTATATTTTTTAACTTTAATTTATACAAATGATTATATTTCACAACAATATATACATGAAGAATTATATTAATTTATAATTTAAATTTATTTAACTTCAACATATTTTTTGTGGACACATCGTGCCGACCGATGTGTTCATCATCAAAGTTAAGCACATAAATTGAAAACGATGTGTACGATACAAACGTTGGAGAAAGAAGAAAATAAAATTATATAAAATAACAATTATAAAGACTAAAAAATACAACACCGAAAAATGAATGAATACAATACTCGTCTACATAATATGTAGATGTACATGAGTTATAGAAGACTACCAACATCATCATTTACAATATTTATTTTTCAATGTTGGTAGCTGGTGAATTAATAATAATAAACAAATCAACTATTACATTCTGTGTACAATTATTTACAAATGTGTGCATTATTACATTACTAAGTAACATATTTGTTATAATTAATAATTATTGAGTAAGTAGCCAAAATTGAGTTATATATAATTATAACAATTAATAATAATAATAATTTAATACAGTTGACTCTTATGGGTTTTTTAGATACACCCTGGATTCTGGGTTTTGTACCTGTAATTTCGATGTCTTCAATAATCAAAATAGAGGTGAATATTTCTTTGCGTGAACTTTATGAGAAATTGATTTCCTTTTTATTTTAGGAACGCTGGAATTGTTCTCCTCTACTCCGTATGCATGCACGACACATTTTCCTTATTTCAAATGTTATTGTGCGAAGTCGCATTTCTCTTTTCATTATTTCAAATGCAACTGTAATTCGCTTCATTAAAATTTCTCGTGAGGGCACCTCTGTTGCATAAACCATTTCCTTTGCACGTCCCCAGACGTAAAAATCGAGCGGTGTCAGGGACGTAGGGTGGTATGGGTGAAAATTAGCTAATGACCCAACCAATTCCCCAAAAAATTGTGTCGGTCCATGTGCCGAACACTCTGTATTATTGTATTACTGAAATTGTAACCAGATTGTATATAAGTATAAAGTTGGTAAATAAATAAATGAATCCTAATTCCCAGAAAATTCCCAAAAATGCCTAAAAATTCCCAAAAATATCTCAGAAAATGCCCAAGAATTTCCAAAAATTCCCAGAAAATTCCAAAGAAATTCCAAAAATTCCCAAAAAATTCCAAAAATTCCCAAAAAATTCCCAAGCAATTCCAAAAAATCCAAAAAATTCCCAAAAAAGCCCGAAATATTCTCAAAAAATTCCTCAAAAATTCCAATAATTCCCAGAAAAAGCCAAAAACTCTCAAAAATTCCCAAGAAATTCCAAAAATTCCCAGAAAATGACCAAGAAATTCCAAAAATTCCCAGAAAATTCTGGGTAGTATTTTTTTGGAATTTTTTGGTTATTTTTTGTTAATTAAAAATTTCCAAAAAATTCCCAAAAGAGCAACAAAATACCAAAAAATACCACAAAATACCAAAAAATTCCCAAAAAATTCCAAAAATTCCCAAAAATTGCCCAAGAAATTCCAAAAATTCCCAGAAAATACCCAAGAATTTCCAAAAATTCCAAGAAAATGCCCAAGAATTTCCAAAAATTCCCAGAAAATGCCCATGAAATTCCAAAAATTCCCAGAAAATGCCCAAGAATTTCCAAAAATTCCCAGAAAATGCCCAAGATATTCCAAAAATTTCCAAAAAATGGCCTTGAATTTCCAAAAATTCCCAAAAAATTGCCTTGAACTTCCAAAAATTCCCAGAAAATGGCCTTGAACTACCAAAAATTCCCAGAAAATGGCACTAAACTTGCAAAAATTCCCAGAAAATAGCCCTGAATTTCCAAAAAATTTCAGAAAATGGCCTTGAATTTCCAGAAATTCCCAGAAAATGGCCTTGAACTTCCAAAAGTTCCCAGAAAATGGCCTTGAACTTCCAAAAATTCCCAGAAAATGGCCCTGAACTTCCAAAAATTCCTAGAAAATATCCCTGAATTTCCAAAAATGGAAATGGCCTGGAATTTCCAAAATTCTCAGAAAATGGCCTTGAACTTCCAAAAATTCCCAGAAAATGGCCTGGAATTTCCAGAAATTCCCAGAAAATGGCCTTGAACTTCCAAAAATTCCCAGAAAATGCCCCTGAACTTCCAAAAATTCCCAGAAAATAGCCCTGAATATCCAAAAATTCCCAGAAAATGGCCCTGAACTTCCAAAAATTCCCAGAAAATAGCTTTGAATTTCCAAAAATTCCCAGAAAATGGACCTGAATTTCCAAAAATTCCCAGAAAATAGTCTTGAACTTCCAAAAATTCCCAGAAAATGGCCCTGAACTTCCAAAAATTTCCAGAAAATAGCCCTGAACTTCCAAAAATTCCCAGATAATAGCCCTGAATTTCCAGAAATTCCCAGAAAATGGCCTTGAACTTCCAAAAATTCCCAGAAAATGCCCCTGAACTTCCAAAAATTCCCAGAAAATAGCCCTGAATTTCCAAAAATTCCCAGAAAATGGCACTGAACTTCCAAAAATTTCCAGAAAATAGCGCTGAATTTCCAGAAATTCCCAGAAAATGGCCTTGAACTTCCAAAAATTCCCAGAAAATGCCCCTGAACTTCCAAAAATTCCCAGAAAATAGCCCTGAATATCCAAAAATTCCCAGAAAATGGCCCTGAACTTCCAAAAATTCCCAGATAATAGCTTTGAATTTTCAAAAATTCCCAGAAAATGGACCTGAATTTCCAAAAATTCCCAGAAAATAGTCCTGAACTTCCAAAAATTCCCAGAAAATGGCCCTGAACTTCCAAAAATTTCCAGAAAATAGCCCTGAACTTCCAAAAATTCCCAGAAAATAGCCCTGAATTTCCAGAAATTCCCAGAAAATGGCCTTGAACTTCTAAAAATTCCCAGAAAATGCCCCTGAACTTCCAAAAATTCCCAGAAAATAGCCCTGTATATCCAAAAATTCCCAGAAAATGGCCCTGAACTTCCAAAAATTCCCAGAAAATAGCCCTGAATTTCCAAAAATTCCCAGAAAATGGACCTGAATTTCCAAAAATTCCCAGAAAATAGTCCTGAACTTCCAAAAATTCCCAGAAAATGGCCCTGAACTTCCAAAAATTTCCAGAAAATAGCCCTGAATTTCCAGAAATTCCCAGAAAATGGCCTTGAACTTCCAAAAATTCCCAGAAAATGCCCCTGAACTTCCAAAAATTCTCAGAAAATAGCCCTGAATATCCAAAAATTCCCAGAAAATGGCCCTGAACTTCCAAAAATTCCCAGAAAATAGCTTTGAATTTCCAAAAATTCCCAGAAAATGGACCTGAATTTCCAAAAATTCCCAGAAAATAGTCTTGAACTTCCAAAAATTCCCAGAAAATGGCCCTGAACTTCCAAAAATTTCCAGAAAATAGCCCTGAACTTCCAAAAATTCCCAGATAATAGCCCTGAATTTCCAGAAATTCCCAGAAAATGCCCCTGAACTTCCAAAAATTCCCAGAAAATGGACCTGAATTTCCAAAAATTCCCAGAAAATAGCCCTGAACTTCCAAAAATTCCCAGAAAATGGCCCTGAACTTCCAAAAATTTCCAGAAAATAGCCCTGAACTTCCAAAAATTCCCAGAAAATAGCCCTGAATTTCCAGAAATTCCCAGAAAATGGCCTTGAACTTCTAAAAATTCCCAGAAAATGCCCCTGAACTTCCAAAAATTCCCAGAAAATAGCCCTGTATATCCAAAAATTCCCAGAAAATGGCCCTGAACTTCCAAAAATTCCCAGAAAATAGCCCTGAATTTCCAAAAATTCCCAGAAAATGGACCTGAATTTCCAAAAATTCCCAGAAAATAGTCCTGAACTTCCAAAAATTCCCAGAAAATGGCCCTGAACTTCCAAAAATTTCCAGAAAATGGCCCTGAACTTCCAAAAATTCCCAGAAAATAGCTTTGAATTTCCAAAAATTCCCAGAAAATGGACCTGAATTTCCAAAAATTCCCAGAAAATAGTCTTGAACTTCCAAAAATTCCCAGAAAATGGCCCTGAACTTCCAAAAATTTCCAGAAAATAGCCCTGAACTTCCAAAAATTCCCAGATAATAGCCCTGAATTTCCAGAAATTCCCAGAAAATGCCCCTGAACTTCCAAAAATTCCCAGAAAATGGACCTGAATTTCCAAAAATTCCCAGAAAATAGTCCTGAACTTCCAAAAATTCCCAGAAAATGGCCCTGAACTTCCAAAAATTTCCAGAAAATAGCCCTGAACTTCCAAAAATTCCCAGAAAATAGCCCTGAATTTCCAGAAATTCCCAGAAAATGGCCTTGAACTTCCAAAAATTCCCAGAAAATAGCCCTGAACTTCCAAAAATTCCCAGAAAATAGCCCTGAATTTCCAAAAATTCCCAGAAAATGGCCCTGAACTTCCAAAAATTTCCAGAAAATAGCCCTGAATTTCCATAAATTCCCAGAAAATGGCCTTGAACTTCCAAAAATTCCAGAAAATGGCCCTGAACTTCCAAACATTTCCAGAAAATAGCCCTGAACTTCCAAAAATTCCCAGAAAATAGCCCTGAATTTCCAGAAATTCCCAGAAAATGGCCTTGAACTTCTAAAAATTCCCAGAAAATGCCCCTGAACTTCCAAAAATTCCCAGAAAATAGCCCTGAATTTCCAAAAATTCCCAGAAAATGGCCCTGAATTTCCAAAATTTTCCAGAAAATAGCCCTGAATTTCCAGAAATTCCCAGAAAATGGCCTTGAACTTCCAAAAATTCCCAGAAAATGCCCCTGAACTTCCAAAAATTCCCAGAAAATAGCCCTGAATTTCCAAAATTCCCAGAAAATGGCCCTGAAGTTCCAAAAATTTCCAGAAAATAGCCCTGAATTTCCAGAAATTCCCAGAAAATGGCCTTGAACTTCCAAAAATTCCCAGAAAATGCCCCTGAATTTCCAAAAATTCCAGAAAATAGCCCTGAACTTCCAAAAATTTCCAGAAAATAGCCCTGAATCTCCAGAAATTCCCAGAAAATGGCCTTGAACTTCTAAAAATTCCCAGAAATGCCCCTGAACTTCCAAAAATTCCCAGAAAATAGCCCTGTATATCCAAAAATTCCCAGAAAATGGCCCTGAACTTCCAAAAATTCCCAGAAAATAGCCCTGAATTTCCAAAAATTCCCAGAAAATGGACCTGAATTTCCAAAAATTCCCAGAAAATAGTCCTGAACTTCCAAAAATTCCCAGAAAATGGCCCTGAACTTCCAAAAATTTCAAGAAAATAGCCCTGAATTTCCAGAAATTCCCAGAAAATGGCCTTGAACTTCCAAAAATTCCCAGAAAATGCCCCTGAACTTCCAAAAATTCCCAGAAAATAGCCCTGAATATCCAAAAATTCCCAGAAAATGGCCCTGAACTTGAAAAAATTCCCAGAAAATGGCCCAGAATTTCCAAAAATTCCCAGAAAATACCACTGAATTTCCAAAATTCTCAGAAAATGGGCCTGAATTTCCAAAAATTCCCAGAAAATAGCCCTGAACTTCCAAAAATTCCCAGAAAATGCCCCAAAATTCTCAGAAAATGGCCTTGAACTTCCAAAAATTCCCAGAAAATGGCCCTAAATTTCCAAAATTTCCCAGAAAATGCCCAAGAATTTCAAAAAATTCCCAGTAAATTCCCAAGAATTTCCAAAAATTCCAAGAAAATGCCCAAGAATTTCCAAAAATTCCCAGAAATCCCCAAGAAATTCCAAAAATTCCCAGAAAATGCCCAAGAATTTCCAAAAATTCCCAGAAAATTCCCAAGAATTTCTAAAATTTCCAGAAAACTTCTAAAAAATTTCAAAAATTCCCAATGCCCAAGAATTTCCAAAAATTCCTGAACTTCCAAAAAATCCCAGAAAATGGCCTTGAATTTCCAAAAATTCCCAGAAAATGGCCTTGAATTTCCAAAAATTCCAAGAAAATGGCCCTGAATTTCCAAAAATTCCCAGAAAATGGCCTTGAATTTCCAGAAATTCCCAGAAATTCCCAAAAAATGGCCTTGAACTTCCAAAAATTCCCAGAAAATGGCCCTGAACTTCCAAAAATTCCCAGAAAATGCACTTGAATTTCCAAAGATTCCCAGAAAATTCCCAAGAAATTCCAAAAATTCCCAGAAAATGCCCAAGAATTTCCAAAAATTCCCAGAAAATGCCCAAGAATTTCTAAAATTTTCAGAAAACTTCCAAAAAATTTCAAAAATTCCCAGAAAATGCCCAAGAATTTCCAAAAATTCCTGAACTTCAGCTGTAATTCGCTCCATTAAAATTTCTCGTGAGGGCACCTCTGTTGCATAAACCATTTCCTTTGCACGTCCCCAGACGTAAAAATCGAGGGGTGTCAGGGACGTAGGGTCATATGGGTGAAAACTAGCTAATGACCCAACCAATTCCCCAAAAAATTGTGTCGGTCCATGTGCCGAACACCCTGTATTATTGTATTACTGAAATTGTAACCAGATTGTATATGTATAAGCATAAAGTTATTAAATAAATAAATGAATCCTAATTCCCAGAAAATTCCCAAAAATGCCTAAAAATTTCCAAAAAATTCCCAGAAAATGCCCAAGAATTTCCAAAAATTCCCAGAAAATTCCAAAGAAATTCCAAAAATTCCCAAAAAATTCCAAAAATTCCCAAAAAAATCCCAAAAAATTCCCAAGAAATTCCAAAAAATCCAAAAAATTCCCAACAAATCCCCAAATATTCTCAAAAAATTCTTCAAAAATTCCAATAATTCCCAGAAAAGCCAAAAACTCTCAAAAATCCCCAAGAAATTCCAAAAATTCCCAGAAAATGCCCAAGAATTTCCAAAAATTCCCAGAAAATGCCCAAGAATTTCTAAAATTTCCAGAAAACTTCCAAAAAATTTCAAAAATTCCCAGAAAATGCCCAAGAATTTCCAAAAATTTCCAGAAAATGGCCTTGAATTTCCAAAAATGCCCAGAAAATTGCCTTGAACTTTCAAAAATTCCCAGCTAATGGCCTTAAACTTCCAAAAATTCCCAGAAAATGGCACTAAACTTGCAAAAATTCCCAGAAAATATCCCTGAATTTCCAAAAATTCCCAGAAAATGGCCTTGAATTTCCAAAATTCCCAGAAAATGACCTTGAATATCCAAAAATTCCCAGAAAATAGCCCTGAATTTCCAAAAATTCCCAGAAAATGGCCTTGAATTTCCAAAAATTCCCAGAAAATGCCCCTGAACTACCAAAAATTCCCAGAAAATGCCCCTGAACATCCAAAAATTACCAGAAAATAGCCCTGAATTTCCAAAAGTTCCCAGAAAATGGCCCTGAACTTCCAAAAATTCCCAGAAAATAGCCTTGAATTTCGAAAGATTCCCAGATAATGGCCTTGAACTTCCAAAAATTCCCAGAAAATGGCCCTGAATTTCCAAAAATTCCCAGAAAATGGCCTTGAATTTCCAAAAATGGCCCTGAACTACCAAAAATTCCCAGAAAATGCCACTGAACTACCAAAAATTCCCAGAAAATGCCCCTGATCTTCCAAAAATTCCCAGAAAATAGCCCTGAATTTCCAAAAATTCCCAGAAAATGGCCTTGAATTTCCAAAATTCTCAGAAAATGGCTTTGAACTTCCAAAAACTCCCAGAAAATGGCCTTGAACTTCCAAAAATTCCCAGGAAATGGCCTTGAACTTTCCAGAAAATAGCCTTTTCCCAGAAAATTCCCAGAAAATAGCCTTGAACTTCCAGAAATTCCCAGAAAAATGACCTGCATTTCCAGAAATTCCCAGAAAATGGCCTTGAACTTCCAAAAATTACCAGAAAATGGTCCTGAACTACCAAAAATTCCCAGAAAATGCCCCTGAACTTCCAAAAATTCCCAGAAAATAGCCCTGAACTTCCAAAAATTCCCAGAAAATGGGCTTGAATTTCCAAAATTCTCAGAAAATGGCCTTGAACTTCCAAAAATTCGAAGAAAATGGCCCTGAATTTCCAAAAATTCCCAGAAAATTCCCCTGAACTTCCAAAAGTTCCCAGAAAATGGCCCTGAACTTCCAAAAATTCCCAGAAAATGCCCTTGAACTTCCAAAAATTCGCAGAAAATAGCCCTGAATTTCCAAAAATTCCCAGAAAATGGCATTGAATTTCCAAAAATTCCCAAAAAAAGACCTTGAACTTACAAAAATTCCCAGAAAATGGCCATGAACTTCCAAAAATTCCCAGAAAATGGCCTTGAATTTCCAAAATTCTCAGAAAATGGCCCTGAACTTCCAAAAATTCCCAGAAAATGGCCTTGAATTTAAAAGATTCCCAGAAAATGGCCTTGAATTTCCAAAAATTCCCAGAAAATGGCCTTGAATTTCCAAAATTCCCAGAAAATGGCCAAGAATTTCCAAAAATTCCCAGAAAATGGCCTTGAATTTCCAAAAATTCCTAGAAAATGCCCCTGAACTTCCAAAAATTCCCAGAAAATAGCCCTGAATTTCCAAAAATTCCAGAAAATGGCCAAGAATTTCCAAAAATTCCCAGAAAATGGCCTTGAACTTCCAAAAATTCCCCTTGAATTTCCAAAGATTCCCAGAAAATGGCCTTGAACTTCCAAAAATTCCCAGAAAAAGGCCTTGAACTTCCAAAAATTCCCAGAAAATGGCCCTGAACTTCCAAAAATTCTCAGAAAATGGCCCTGAACTTCCAAAAATTCCCAGAAAATGGCCCTGAATTTCCAAAAATTCCCAGAAAATGGCCTTGAATTTCCAAAAATTCCCAGAAAATAGCCTTGAACTTCCAAAAATTCCAAGAAAGTGGCCCTGAACTTCCAAAAATTCCCAGAAAATGCCCTTGAACTTCCAAAAATTCCCAGAAAATAGCCCTGAATTTCCAAAAATTCCCAAAAAAATAGCCTTGAATTTCCAAAATTCTCAGAAAATGGCCTTGAACTTCCAAAAATTCCCAGAAAATGGCCCTGAATTTCCAAAAATTGATAGTTTTTGTGAATTTGGGTTCGATCTTTTAGGTTTCCGCAGCTTTTGTAAATCAGAAATATAATTATTTATTAAACCCGTTGTGGTGCGATCGCTTATTGTACGAATCTCTGTTTTTTCCAAATTGAGTTAATCTTAATTAAAATTTCTTTTATGATGTCCTTCTTGAAGGGGTTAAAATTACATTGATTTTTTTTATTATGCCTTATGTATTCATAATAATGAAGTAAATCTTTAATAGTTGGTAGTTTTGTTTCTTCCAGATTTTTGGCACAAATAAGTATTGGACAATCATGTAATTCAACTAAAATATTTTGATTTGATTCCATTCTGAAATCTAAAATTTTAATTTAATAATTTTCAAATTCCCTTATAAAAGCTTCGTTTTTTAGACTATGGCTTTGTATAATGAAGCTTTGTATAATCAAATTACGTACCTTTTATATTTCTGATTAAGCAAATGAACCGAAAACTATATTTTACTGATACAAATAGCAATTAAGAAACCAATAAATTTTGTTTTTTTGCAAATTTTAACAAATATTTTTATGTTTATTAGTTATTATGGAAACTTTATTGTTAGTTATCATGGAAACAGTCAAAACCAAAGTTCGTTTTAGCATCCTAAATCTATTTTTGATGATTTGAGCCAATCTACACGAGTCAAGGTGGTCGCTGATGATTTAAAAAGCGTTATGTGGAATAAGCAAGTACACAGTTGGGTAAGTGAGTCTGTCCCCATTTAAATGCCGAGTTTAAGAACCTTTTGTCTAATTTTAACCATTTGTACAATCAAAGTTGTCTGTATATGCTGTACGCAATGTCATCGGGCTTAACAAAGATGAATGAGTTTTTGTATCTAATGGACATAACCGAATCAGTAAATTGGATTGAACATATTTCCATAAAAATGTTCTCCCCAAAATTATTTCACTATAATAGTTTTCTCTAAAACTACATTCCTTAACATCGATTCGCCTTATAATAACATTTTTTTTCATCAATACACAATTATGGATGCAGCATGTAGGACTACACTAAATTTAACTACTGCATAATGTTAATTATTAAAAACTGGGAGCTTTTCAGATTTCCCGTTTTCTTACTAAAAGTCGTGTAAGCCCTGATTTTTTTTTAGAAAATAATTTTTTTGGTGATTTGGACCATGTAGTAGCCAAACTAGTCGTTGATCGTTACGCTTATATGATATTTGTTGGAGATATTGAACCTTGACGTTATTTATATTTTAATACTATACAGGCCAAAATATGTAGGTACTTTTATTTTTCTAAAACTACTTCACTAATGCCATTTTAAAAGTTTTTTCGAGCATCACCTTTCCAAAATTATATTTTATTACACTTTTTTGCCAATTATGAATTTAAAAATCTACCCTCAATTGTGTTTCGCTTAAAACTTTTTTAGAATTTTGCTTCTATCCAGATAAGTGCCTATTGATATGCGCTGCTTGTGCGGAACCGAAATCAGTGAAAGTTCGTCCAGTGTGCTGGTCACATTAGGACGACACTTTATTTTTGCGTGTCTGCCAACGGATGCTTCTCAGATGAGGCATTCTCCCTTTACAGTGGTGCTCTCTAGCATTGTAAATCGCCACTTTGTAGATCTAAATTTTAATTAAAATTTATGTGAAAATTAATTATATTAATTTATAATAAATTATCTGCCACAGACTCTTTACGCACAAATTGACATCAGAATTGTTCCAATCAGATGAGCCGTTGTCTTGCTAGTTGCTACAGTGCTTTCAAGCATTGTAAATCGCTATTTTGTAGTGTGTAATTTTAATTAAAATTTATGTGGAGATTAATTAAATTAATTTAAAATAAATTAACCTCCACTGTTTTTTTACGCAAAAATTGACAGCATCCGATCTCCGATCGGATGAGCCATTCTCTCGCTACACTGGTTCAAGCATTTAAATCGCGCGAAATCAGAGGTTCGCGGCGCAGGTTCCTTTGCCGCCTTATGACGTCATTACGATAATATTATACGTGAGGCATAAAGCGGAAGGACCAACCTAAGCAATCATATCTTTAAATTAAAGGTAGTGCTTATAGTTGATGAGTAATTGCCCACGACCAAGGGCTACATTTCGAATCAATTTTCTGAATATGCGGTGTAAAACGTTACAACGTCAAAAATCATACTTTAAATAGAAAATACCAACGGTAAATATTAATGAATTTTAAAAATATTAAAACCACCTGGTTTGGCACTAAAAGGTAAGTTTTTGGGGCCCCCCTAATTTTTTTTTTTCACTCCACCCTAATATATATATAATATATATATATATATATATATATATATAATATATATATATATATATATATATATATATATATATATATATATATATATACATATATATATATATATATATATATAATATATATATGTATATATATCTACATATTATATACAGGGTGACATTTAAATTACGCACCTGAATATCTTGTCAGGGGAAACACTAATCCAAAAATAATATTTACAAAAATTATTGCTTGCGGAATTAGAAATCGGACCTTGACTTTGTCCTTCAAGGTCATTTGAAGTTAAATCGAATTATTTAAATAGAAATCCCTATTTTTGGTCCGTATTCTGAAAGAATGGGAAATTTTACGTCCGAATATGTATTTTCCATGACCTCGCACGGTCATCATGAGGAATATATTTATTTTTAAATGGTTTTTCGTAGTGACCAATACCCGTAACAGTATATTTTTTTAAATGTGTTTAAGCCAGCAATACAACACAGTCAGGCTGTCTAAAGACATTTGGATGTGAGCAAAACCTGCTACAATTCTCTCTTGAGAAAGCCTGACTGCGTTGTATAGCTATCTTATACAGATTTAAAAATATATACTGTTAAGTGTATTGGTCGCTACGAAAAACCATATAATAAAATTCAATTTTTTTCGTTTCTTACAACCACTACTTCCAGTGGATATCATACACTACTTAATATCAATTGATAATTGAGCATTTTTACTCTCTGTTTTTCTACAACAAAAAATTATTATTCGCTTTGCGCTATTGCGCATGCTTTGTTTTTATTGTTTTTTTTTATGATACATTTTATTCTCTTTTAGTTTCGTAGCATGCGATTGTGGTTGCTTTCTCGGGTGTTAAACCGAGTGTAAGAAAACTGATATTCGAACTAAAAGAGAGATGGCAAAAAAACAAGAGACTAGAATGCAGATTTATCAAAAATAATAAAGATTGGCTAGAAGCATTTGTTTGTTTGAAAAAAGAAGAAGAAACGAACAAAAGCGTGAATGTAGGTAGGCCTTCGTTGAATTTCAAAATATCAGCAGATAGAAGCAAGCGTCGAAAAACTGAACATCTTCGCTCACAAGCAACTGCAGAGGAGTTAGAGTTTGCGACTCAAATGAAATTACGAGCAGAAGGAAAAGCAGATACTTCAGTAGTATTAAAAGAAGTAACATCAAGCAGCCCCTCAAAAGCCAAGAATTAAAGTGTAGAAAATCATTACAAGCGATTAATGAAATAGAAATATTTTCACCCGAGGAAGGTCTTTCATTATTTATTGAATTACAATTATCGAGAGACAGATACCAAGGATTACGTAATGCTTGCATAAAGAAAGAAATTAAAGTTTTTCCTTCGTATAAACAAATTTTGAAAGCCAAAAAAAATTGCTACCCAAACACAGACATTACATTAAGTGAAAGCAGTGCGGAAATAAAATTACAACCTTTACTCAATCATACAATCACCCGAATTTTACATAGACAGTTAGAAGTCATCAAAATATTAAGCAACGAACAGTTAAAAAATTTAACATTGATTGGAAAGTGGGGTTGTGATGGTAGTTCTGGACACAGCGTTTATAAACAAAAGTTTAAGGATGATCCAACAAAATCAGATGATAATATTTGTTTTACTTCTTTTGTGCCGTTACAACTGATACACGTGGATAAATCAATGAAAAAAACCACTGTCATATGGAAAAATCCAAGGCCATCCTCTCCAAGGTTTTGTAGACCTATTAAAATTCAGTTTGTACATGAAACAACTGGAATCATACAACAAGAAGCAGATTATGTGCAGAAACAAGTCAATGAACTGATTTCTTTTGAAACTGTTTGGATGGAAAAGAAATATTTGTTAATTATCAGTTAGCCTTAAAAATAATAGATGGGAAAGTGTGCAATGCGCTCAATAGCACTTCATCGTCACAGCGTTGCTATCTATGTCAAGCCATGTCGAAGGATTTCAATAATATTGATTTAGTATTGAGTAAGTCAGTTAATGAAAAACACGAGTTTGGACTATCGTCTCTGCATGCTTTTATTAGATTTTTTGAATGTTGTTTACATTTGTCATATAAATTACCAATCCAAAAATGGCAAGCTCGCAGTGTTGAAGACAAGAAATCTATAGAATTAAAGAAAGCGAATATACAACGAGGTTTCAAGGAAGAATTAGGACTTATTGTTGATAAGCCAGCACGGATATGGTAGTTCTAATGACGGGAACACTGCTCGTAGATTTTTTGAAAATTATAAAACTTCAGCATTGGTTACTGGAGTTGATGAAAATATTATTTACAGATTCTACATTATATTACAAACCTTATCATGTGGAAATATGATTCTTGTGGATAAATATAAGCAGTTTGCTGTGGAAACAGCAAAAATATTTGTAAATAAGTATCAGTGGTATTATTTACCAACAACCGTTCACAAAATTTTGATTCATGGACCAGAATTAATAGCACATTCTTTACTACCTATTGGACAAATGTTCTGAAGATGCTCAAGAGTCTGTAACAAATATTTTAAAAAATTCCGGGAGAATTTTTCGCGTAAATCTGAGCGAGTAAAAACTATGGAGGACATATTTTTAAGGTTTTGAGTTACATCAGATCCATTTGTTTCTAGTTGTAGAAAATTACCCGCCAAGCCATTAAAATCATTGTCAGCTGAAATTACTAATCTTATAATATCTCCAACACAACCTTTAGGTGATAATACTACACTAGAAGAGGAAATGGCTTCATTCTCAGAATGTTTGTCAGATGATTCATGTACAACAAATGATGATTACTCTTCTGAAGATAAAAGAAGTTTTCTTTTGTAATAAGGAATTGATTAATAAATGTTTTTTTTTAATTATATGTATTGTAAATATTTATTTATAGTTTCACAAACAAAGTTTCAATCCGATAATCAAAATTTCATAAAATATCTGTTATTTCATAAATAAGGGTTGTTAATAAGGGATGAAGGGGGTGAAGTTTTGAAAATGTGACGGAACTTTGGTAATCGGTGTCCCAAAAACTATGAAAATGACATGCATCTTGACTGTAATTTGATATATACGCTATTTTACGCATAGGGGTTGTCAATAAGGGGTGAAAGGGGTGAAATTTTCTAAGTCTGCTTACAGATTCGTGATCGGCCCCATTGTGCGCCGTATCGATTTTATTTGTTTGAGTAGTATACGAAACGTTCAATATCAGAAATCCTAGAGTTTGTCGGGTAATGCCCATACATACATATGATAGCCTAATGTGTCCTAAATCAAATGAGCCATAAGCCATTTTCAAACGGAGGGGATGGAAATGTTTATTAATTTTTATTAAACAGAAGAAATGATGATTGACGAAGAACAAAGGGGCTATTCGTGCAGCCCGTTTTTAAAAAATATTCTCTGTTACATAGAGACATTGTGGAAAAAATTTCGCAGAAATGTACTACAGAGAACAAAAATGAATTTTTCTTTCCAGAATTTGTAACATTTACCATAAAAAAATATTTTTCGTATTTACCATTTTGGTCTACATGCTTGTCGAAATCTTTAGGCATTTCAGGACGGTTGTCTAACGCCAATGTCGAAAATTGGTTTAATCTGGTGAAAAATCATTACACAGAAAATAAAAAATGAAAGATAGGCAGATTTGTAAGCTTATTAAATGAGAAAACTGGCAATAATTTAAAACGAATCGAATTTTCACAGATTTTACCATCCACACCAAAATTCGGAACTATTAAAATTCCTAAGAAACGTTGCCATTCACCTGATCCCTTACAACTTGATGATAATACGGATTCTATTGATAAAAAGATACTCATCCAAGCAATTATTCGTTCAGAAACCTTTAAAAAAAGTATCAGCTGTAATAAAAAATAAAATGTCGAAAAAGTCCACATCAGAACAGCCCATTTTCGATTTATCTAAAAGTATGGCAAACGAACCGGGCTCAATATTATCAAATGGATTTGTTTATCGCGACGTAGATAATAAACGAATAAGCGTTACTGAAACGTGCGGTTTCGATTCATTAACCCAAATTTTATATTCGGCGGCAATGGATGCAGAGTACTATAAATATTTATTTATGTCGCACAATAACAACTTATATTTTAAATTTTTCTCGAAATTAGTAAGTAAAGGGATCAAACGAGAAACCTATATCATACGCTCGGAAATTCTAATGAAATCCTTCCCTAGTTTAATTTTAAAATACAAATTATATACTGAAACCACACTTTCAATGGTTTCAAATATACTACAAATAGTCAAAAAAGTATGTAATTATAGACCTTTCGCTTTATATCGAATATGTATGTACCGATGCTTGTGATAAATTGTCAAAAGAAATATTTCATTTATCAATTGAGTATCTTGAATTCTGCGAAAATGATTTCAAAAATATTGAAAATAGAATAAGATTGCCACATGCAACTTGCCAAAGTTGCCAAAAGCGAGTTACTACAAAGTCACTAAAATCACGGAATGGAATTGCTATAATCGATGTTGAGCCATTGAATAATACAACCGTCTATAAAATAAAACTAGAAGACATTCAATCTGATATAAGGTTACCCGAAGGAAAAGTGTATCTTAAAGGAATAGTAAATTATATTCATCCATCGATTGCTGGTAGCGTTGGACATTATACTGCTTACATAAGAAGACCTAACGGCGTATGGGAATGTCACGATGACCTCCGAAAATTTACAAGCCAAATAAAACCCGATTATTCTATTAATCCTTCAATTTTAATTTATATGAAAAACTAAATCATAAAAAAGCAAATGAAGAGAAATCATCGATCGAAAACTAGCCAGATATTTCATTGAATCTATTTGCAAATACATAAATCAAATTAATGATATATCCCGGATCGATTACTAGACAGAAACCTCAATGAATTTGTTTTCATAATTCAATTGACGATACATCGCAACAAATCAATCCGACGTTCAAAAAATTATTAAAAATATTCATCTCCCCCGACAAACTTTATTGACCGATTCGTATACTACTCAAACAAATAAAATCGATACGACGTTCAAAAAATTATTAAACATTTTCATCCCTTCCATTTGAAAATTGCTTATGGCTCATTTGATTCAGGACACATTCGGCTATCATATGTATGTATGGGCATTACCCGACAAAATCTAGGATTTCTGATATTGACCGATTCGTATACTACTCAAACAAATAAAATCGATACGACCTTCAAAAAATTATTAAACATTTTCATCCCCTCCGTTTGGAAATGGCTTATAGCTTATGGCTCATTTGATTCAGGACACATTAGGCTATCATATGTATTATGGGCATTACCCGACAAAATCTAGGATTTCTGATATTGACCGATTCGTATACTACTCAAACAAATAAAATCGATACAACGTTCAAAAAATTATTAAACATTTTCATCCCCTCCGTTTGGAAATGGCTTATGGCTCATTTGATTCAGGACACATTAGGCTATCATATGTACATATGTATGGGCATCACCCGACAAACTCTAGGATTTCTGATATTGACCGATTCGTATACTACTCAAACAAATAAAATCGATACGACCTTCAAAAAATTATTAAACATTTTCATCCCCTCCGTTTGGAAATGGCTTATAGCTTATGGCTCATTTGATTCAGAACACATTAGGCTATCATATGTATTTATGGGCATTACCCGACAAACTCTAGGATTTCTGATATTGACCGATTCGTATACCACTCAAACAAATAAAATCGATACGACGTTCAAAAAATTATTAAACATTTTCATCCCCTCCGTTTGGAAATGGCTTATGGCTCATTTGATTCAGGACACATTAGGCTATCATATGTATTTATGGGCATTACCCGACGAACTCTAAGATTTCTGATATTGACCGATTCGTATACTACTCAAACAAATAAAATCGATACGACGTTCAAAAAATTATTAAACATTTTCATCCCCTCCGTTTGGAAATGGCTTATAGCTTATGGCTCATTTGATTCAGGACACATTAGGCTATCATATGTATGTATTGGCATTATCCGACAAACTCTAGGATTTATGATATTGACCGATTCGTATACTACTCAAACAAATAAAATCGATACGACGTTCAAAAAATTATTAAACATTTTCATCCCCTCCGTTTGGAAATGGCTTATAGCTTATGGCTCATTTGATTCAGGATACATTAGGCTATCATATGTATGTATGGGCATTACCCGACAAACTCTAGGATTTCTGATATTGACCGATTCGTATACCACTCAAACAAATAAAATCGATACAACGTTCAAAAAATTATTAAACATTTTCATCCCCTCCGTTTGGAAATGGCTTATGGCTCATTTGATTCAGGACACATTAGGCTATCATATGTATTTATGGGCATTACCCGACGAACTCTAAGATTTCTGATATTGACCGATTCGTATACTACTCAAACAAATAAAATCGATACGACTTTCAAAAAATTATTAAACATTTTCATCCCCTCCGTTTGGAAATGGCTTATAGCTTATGGCTCATTTGATTCAGGACACATTAGGCTATCATATGTATGTATTGGCATTATCCGACAAACTCTAGGATTTATGATATTGACCGATTCGTATACTACTCAAACAAATAAAATCGATACGACTTTCAAAAAATTATTAAACATTTTCATCCCCTCCGTTTGGAAATGGCTTATAGCTTATGGCTCATTTGATTCAGGACACATTCGGCTATTATATGTATTTATGGGCATTACTCGACAAAATCTAGGATTTCTGATATTGACCGATTCGTATACTACTCAAACAAATAAAATCGATACGACGTTCAAAAAATTATTAAACATTTTCATCCCCTCCGTTTGGAAATGGCTTATAGCTTATGGCTCATTTGATTCAGGACACATTAGGCTATCATATGTATTTATGGGCATTACCCGACAAACTCTAGGATTTCTGATATTGACCGATTCGTATACTACTCAAACAAATAAAATCGATACGACGTTCAAAAAATTATTAAACATTTTCATCCCCTCCGTTTGGAAATGGCTTATAGCTTATGGCTCATTTGATTCAGGACACATTAGGCTATCATATGTATTTATGGGCATTACCCGACAAAATCTAGGATTTCTGATATTGACCGATTCGTATACTACTCAAACAAATAAAATCGATACGACGTTCAAAAAATTATTAAACATTTTCATCCCCTCCGTTTGGAAATGGCTTATAGCTTATGGCTCATTTGATTCAGGACACATTCGGCTATCATATGTATTTATGGGCATTACCCGACAAAATCTAGGATTTCTGATATTGACCGATTCGTATACTACTCAAACAAATAAAATCGATACGACGTTCAAAAAATTATTAAACATTTTCATCCTCTCCGTTTGGAAATGGCTTATAGCTTATGGCTCATTTGATTCAGGACACATTAGGCTATCATATGTACATATGTATGGGCATTACCCGACAAACTCTAGGATTTCTGATATTGACCGATTCGTATACTACTCAAACAAATAAAATCGATACGACGTTCAAAAAATTATTAAACATTTTCATCCCCTCCGTTTGGAAATGGCTTATAGCTTATGGCTCATTTGATTCAGGACACATTAGGCTATCATATGTATGTATGGGCATTACCCGACAAACTCTAGGATTTCTGATATTGACCGATTCGTATACCACTCAAACAAATAAAATCGATACAACGTTCAAAAAATTATTAAACATTTTCATCCCCTCCGTTTGGAAATGGCTTATGGCTCATTTGATTCAGGACACATTAAGCTATCATATGTATGTATGGGCATTACCCGACGAACTCTAAGATTTCTGATATTGACCGATTCGTATACTACTCAAAAAAATAAAATCGATACGACGTTCAAAAAATTATTAAACATTTTCATCCCCTCCGTTTGGAAATGGCTTATAGCTTATGGCTCATTTGATTCAGGACACATTAGGCTATCATATGTACATATGTATGGGCATCACCCGACAAACTCTAGGATTTCTGATATTGACCGATTCGTATACTACTCAAACAAATAAAATCGATACGACCTTCAAAAAATTATTAAACATTTTCATCCCCTCCGTTTGGAAATGGCTTATAGCTTATGGCTCATTTGATTCAGAACACATTAGGCTATCATATGTATTTATGGGCATTACCCGACAAACTCTAGGATTTCTGATATTGACCGATTCGTATACCACTCAAACAAATAAAATCGATACGACGTTCAAAAAATTATTAAACATTTTCATCCCCTCCGTTTGGAAATGGCTTATGGCTCATTTGATTCAGGACACATTAGGCTATCATATGTATTTATGGGCATTACCCGACGAACTCTAAGATTTCTGATATTGACCGATTCGTATACTACTCAAACAAATAAAATCGATACGACGTTCAAAAAATTATTAAACATTTTCATCCCCTCCGTTTGGAAATGGCTTATAGCTTATGGCTCATTTGATTCAGGACACATTAGGCTATCATATGTATGTATTGGCATTATCCGACAAACTCTAGGATTTATGATATTGACCGATTCGTATACTACTCAAACAAATAAAATCGATACGACGTTCAAAAAATTATTAAACATTTTCATCCCCTCCGTTTGGAAATGGCTTATAGCTTATGGCTCATTTGATTCAGGATACATTAGGCTATCATATGTATGTATGGGCATTACCCGACAAACTCTAGGATTTCTGATATTGACCGATTCGTATACCACTCAAACAAATAAAATCGATACAACGTTCAAAAAATTATTAAACATTTTCATCCCCTCCGTTTGGAAATGGCTTATGGCTCATTTGATTCAGGACACATTAGGCTATCATATGTATTTATGGGCATTACCCGACGAACTCTAAGATTTCTGATATTGACCGATTCGTATACTACTCAAACAAATAAAATCGATACGACTTTCAAAAAATTATTAAACATTTTCATCCCCTCCGTTTGGAAATGGCTTATAGCTTATGGCTCATTTGATTCAGGACACATTAGGCTATCATATGTATGTATTGGCATTATCCGACAAACTCTAGGATTTATGATATTGACCGATTCGTATACTACTCAAACAAATAAAATCGATACGACTTTCAAAAAATTATTAAACATTTTCATCCCCTCCGTTTGGAAATGGCTTATAGCTTATGGCTCATTTGATTCAGGACACATTCGGCTATTATATGTATTTATGGGCATTACTCGACAAAATCTAGGATTTCTGATATTGACCGATTCGTATACTACTCAAACAAATAAAATCGATACGACGTTCAAAAAATTATTAAACATTTTCATCCCCTCCGTTTGGAAATGGCTTATAGCTTATGGCTCATTTGATTCAGGACACATTAGGCTATCATATGTATTTATGGGCATTACCCGACAAACTCTAGGATTTCTGATATTGACCGATTCGTATACTACTCAAACAAATAAAATCGATACGACGTTCAAAAAATTATTAAACATTTTCATCCCCTCCGTTTGGAAATGGCTTATAGCTTATGGCTCATTTGATTCAGGACACATTAGGCTATCATATGTATTTATGGGCATTACCCGACAAAATCTAGGATTTCTGATATTGACCGATTCGTATACTACTCAAACAAATAAAATCGATACGACGTTCAAAAAATTATTAAACATTTTCATCCCCTCCGTTTGGAAATGGCTTATAGCTTATGGCTCATTTGATTCAGGACACATTCGGCTATCATATGTATTTATGGGCATTACCCGACAAAATCTAGGATTTCTGATATTGACCGATTCGTATACTACTCAAACAAATAAAATCGATACGACGTTCAAAAAATTATTAAACATTTTCATCCTCTCCGTTTGGAAATGGCTTATAGCTTATGGCTCATTTGATTCAGGACACATTAGGCTATCATATGTACATATGTATGGGCATTACCCGACAAACTCTAGGATTTCTGATATTGACCGATTCGTATACTACTCAAACAAATAAAATCGATACGACGTTCAAAAAATTATTAAACATTTTCATCCCCTCCGTTTGGAAATGGCTTATAGCTTATGGCTCATTTGATTCAGGACACATTAGGCTATCATATGTATGTATGGGCATTACCCGACAAACTCTAGGATTTCTGATATTGACCGATTCGTATACCACTCAAACAAATAAAATCGATACAACGTTCAAAAAATTATTAAACATTTTCATCCCCTCCGTTTGGAAATGGCTTATGGCTCATTTGATTCAGGACACATTAAGCTATCATATGTATGTATGGGCATTACCCGACGAACTCTAAGATTTCTGATATTGACCGATTCGTATACTACTCAAAAAAATAAAATCGATACGACGTTCAAAAAATTATTAAACATTTTCATCCCCTCCGTTTGGAAATGGCTTATAGCTTATGGCTCATTTGATTCAGGACACATTAGGCTATCATATGTATTTATGGGCATTACCCGACAAAATCTAGGATTTCTGATATTGACCGATTCGTATACTACTCAAACAAATAAAATCGATACGACCTTCAAAAAATTATTAAAAATTTTCATCCCCTCCGTTTGGAAATGGCTTATAGCTTATGGCTCATTTGATTCAGGACACATTAGGCTATCATATGTATTTATGGGCATTACTCGACAAACTCTAGGATTTCTGATATTGACCGATTCGTATACCACTCAAACAAATAAAATCGATACGACGTTCAAAAAATTATTAAACATTTTCATCCCCTCCGTTTGGAAATGGCTTATGGCTCATTTGATTCAGGACACATTAGGCTATCATATGTATGTATGAGCATTACCCGACAAACTCTAGGATTTCTGATATTGACCGATTCGTATACTACTCAAACAAATAAAATCGATACGACGTTCAAAAAATTATTAAACATTTTCATCCCCTCCGTTTGGAAATGGCTTATGGCTCATTTGATTCAGGACACATTAGGCTATCATATGAATGTATGAGCATTACCCGACAAACTCTAGGATTTCTGATATTGACCGATTTGTATATCACTCAAACAAATAAAATCGATACGACGTTCAAAAAATTATTAAACATTTTCATCCTCTCCGTTTGGAAATGGCTTATAGCTTATGGCTCATTTGATTCAGGACACATTAGACTATCATATGTATGTATGGGCATTACCCGACAAACTCTAAGATTTCTGATATTGACCGATTCGCATACCACTCAAACAAATAAAATCGATACGACGTTCAAAAAATTATTAAACATTTTCATCCCCTCCGTTTGGAAATGGCTTATAGCTTATGCCTCATTTGATTCAGGACACATTAGGCTATCATATGTACATATGTATGGGCATTACCCGACAAACTCTAGGATTTCTGATATTGACCGATTCGTATACTACTCAAACAAATAAAATCGATACGACGTTCAAAAAATTATTAAACATTTTCATCCCCTCCGTTTGGAAATGGCTTATAGCTTATGGCTCATTTGATTCAGGACACATTAGGCTATCATATGTACATATGTATGGGCATTACCCGACAAACTCTAAGATTTCTGATATTGACCGATTCGTATACCACTCAAACAAATAAAATTCGATACGACCTTCAAAAAATTATTAAACATTTTCATCCCCTCCGTTTGGAAATGGCTTATAGCTTATGGCTCATTTGATTCAGGACACATTAGGCTATCATATGTATGTATTGGCATTATCCGACAAACTCTAGGATTTCTGATATTGACCGATTCGTATACTACTCAAACAAATAAAATCGATACGACTTTCAAAAAATTATTAAACATTTTCATCCCCTCCGTTTGGAAATGGCTTATAGCTTATGGCTCATTTGATTCAGGACACATTAGGCTATCATATGTATGTATGGGCATTACCCGACAAACTCTAGGATTTCTGATATTGACCGATTTGTATACTACTCAAACAAATAAAATCGATACGACTTTCAAAAAATTATTAAACATTTTCATCCCCTCCGTTTGGAAATGGCTTATGGCTCATTTGATTCAGGACACATTAGGCTATCATATGTATGAATGGGCATTACCCGACAAACTCTAGGATTTCTGATATTGACCGATTCGTATACCACTCAAACAAATTAAATCGATACGACCTTCAAAAAATTATTAAACATTTTCATCCCCTCCGTTTGGAAATGGCTTATAGCTTATGGCTCATTTGATTCAGGACACATTAGGCTATCATATGTATGTATGGGCATTACCCGACAAACTCTAGGATTTCTGATATTGACCGATTTGTATACTACTCAAACAAATAAAATCGATACGACGTTCAAAAAATTATTAAACATTTTCATCCCCTCCGTTTGGAAATGGCTTATGGCTCATTTGATTCAGGACACATTAGGCTATCATATGTATGATTGGGCATTACCCGACAAACTCTAGGATTTCTGATATTGACCGATTCGTATACCACTCAAACAAATAAAATCGATACGACGTTCAAAAAATTATTAAACATTTTCATCCCCTCCGTTTGAAAATGGCTTACGGCTCATTTGATTCAGGAAACATTAGATTTACTTTTATTTACACAGCTAATTAAATTTATTAATTTTGTAGCTTTTCCTCAATTTTTGTTTCTGAAAATTTCACTCAAACAAGAAATTATATTAGCAGTGTATATACTAATACATGCGTATTTTTGTTATTTGGGACAAACTTCACAGCCGTAGAGTTTACCTGTTATATTAGCGAGTTAGCAGTAAAAAATATACATTGTTTTCTTTTATTAAGTTTTTATTTTAATTATTAAAACGATTTATTTGTTTTTTAACTTATTTTTATTTTGTATATGCCCCTACGTTTCGACGGTATATTCCGTCATCTTCAGGGGGAAAATTAATTATAAACAAAATTTTTTCCATTCCGATTTTTTTTCAAATTTTACAGTAATGTCTAAAGTGTCTACGTTTATTACATCTTCCGTTAAACCTATTTTCTTCTTTAGGTATGTGGATGATATTTTTACGGCCATTCCAAATTCAGAGGTTGATTATTTTCTCGAATTATTCAATACTTTTACTCCGCGAATCAAATTTACTTGTGAAATTGAAGATGAAGGTCGTTTAGCCTTTCTTGATGTTTTGGTAATACGTAATGAAGATGGAAGTTTAAAAACGAACTGGTATCATAAGAAAAGTTGGTCGGGTCGATACCTAAATTACGAATCGTGGCTTCCATCTTCATACAAAAACAATACGGTGTTTTTATTGGCGGAAAAAGTTTTGAGATTATCGGATGGAGAATTTCATTCTGAGAATTTCAAAATTTTAACGAACGTATTGGTTTCAAATGGCTACCCAAAGAACGTTATTGCCAGAAATATTAGAAAGGCTATCGATAAAAATACCATTTCGACAAATAACTCACAAAATTCGCACGGAAATCAAAATTTACACGTTGAAAATAATCGTCAACTTTTTATTTCGATCCCTTACATAAAAAATTTATACGAAAAAATTAAATTTTTATTAAATAATTATGATATAAGACTTGTTGGTAGACCGTTTAATAGTTTAGATACAATTTTATTTACAAAATTAAAAGACAAAATTCCCTTAGAGTCGCAATCTAACTTGGTATATAAGTTGAAGTGTTCTTGTGGAAGAGAATATGTTGGTCAAACCAAACAATATTTAAAAAAGAGGTTATACCAACATATTTATGATTCCACAAAAACCTTTAGCCAATCGCACAGCGCAATCTCAAATCATTTACGACAAACTGGCCACTCTTTATCTATAGAGGATGCGACAATTTTGGATAAGGAGGAGAATCTTACTAAAAGACTCATTTTGGAAAGTATACATATAAAAAAAATTCAAAATTCGCAAAATTTATTAAATATACAAGAAGTTTCCAAATTTTTGTTAAATTATTATGATAATATTATTTTAAATTGAATTTTCATGTAATCTTATTTCTAAATTTAAACTTTGTATTATATAAAATTTATTTTTGGCCATAAACGTAGACACTTTAGACATTACTGTAAAATTTGAAAAAAAATCGGAATGGAAAAAATTTTGTTTATAATTAATTTTCCCCCTGAAGATGACGGAATATACCGTCGAAACGTAGGGGCATATACAAAATAAAAATAAGTTAAAAAACAAATAAATCGTTTTAATAAAAAATATACGTGACACATATTTTTTTGTGTTCTTTAACATTGCAAAACTTCAAAACAATCAATGAGATACACATACATGGGGTACCTTCCTTATGAGTGCCGAACCTTACTTGCGAAAATTTATTACATACAAGGCGATGGTTAACCCGTAGGCTGCTTATTAGTAATGCCATTGCATTCCTCATAGTCATCTTAAATCACACGCACCTTTTTAATTGTTTAATGTTAAAATATGATTTAATCCACTTTCTCCAATTATGTTCATAGCTATATTTAGATTGACATGATAATAATAATTGTGCAATTACTCATAAAGTAGGTGTCTAAAATTACCTGCCGAAAATAAAATAATAAATTACTAAACATTTTTGCATCACAATACAACCGAACAATGCGCATATATTGGATCGACCATCTTAAATAATGCAATAAAATGTTTGTACATACCTATGAAAAATAATTATTTTCAAACACACCAAAAACTTGTAATTATACAACATTTTAATACCATCTAACGAGAGTGTAAATATAACACACAGTTCAATGAATCGGCAAACCCAGTTTTTATGTACACAAATTACATACATTTTATTTAAATTTGTAAATCACAAATAATTGTTTTTTTTAATTTCATAATATTGGATGAATACATAATACAATTTGTAATTTTTCAAGGCTAAGTTTAATGAAATCTTCTTTCTTCGATGTTTGTTGTTAAGTTATATAAAAAAAAACATTTAATCACAACATCACAGCTACTTAGTTATTTTAAATCGAAAAACAAAAGAAAGTGATAAACAAATCGTGTTCGACCGTGATTCGTGATGGATTTATGTTTTTCAAACATAAAACGAGGAATGCAAAGTTCAGTGGACACTTAATTTGTGCGTAATTTTACAAAACAAAAGTTGGTTCATTCATTTTTTTTTTCCGTAAACAAAATATTTATTTATAATTATTATAAATATAATAATTTCAATTTTATACATGTACATATTTGAGTATTTCGATCAGATTTTATGAAATTACAATTTTATAAAAACTGCTTGATTTCATAAAATAGTAGTAGGCAGTGAGGATTGGATTTTGAGTGTTTTCTTTTTTACAGTGGATAATATATAATGAAAATAGGAGGTATTGGTTGGGATTTCCACAAGGAATAGGATTTTATGGATTTAGTTGCTGTTGGTAGGATATTTTAGGATTAGGAATATTTTATACATATTTAATTAATCGACTAGTTGTTGTATAATCCATAAAGTAATTATGCGATGTTATTATTAATTGTAGGCAATTTATTGTGTAATCCAAACTTTAGGCGACTTTTGGTAAATGGGCACCTTCTGGTTGGAAACCATTTTCATCAGCAACATAGTTGAGCGTGTATTCTTCTCCATCAGCGGCTATCCACCGGATTGTTCCACGGACAACAAAAGCTTCATTTTCGGTTCCAGCATTTTTTAATTCACCTTGTTCTGATCGTGCAACA
This sequence comes from Tipula helvola, assembly GCA_963556165.1. NCBI lineage: Eukaryota > Metazoa > Arthropoda > Insecta > Diptera > Tipulidae > Tipula > Tipula helvola. Next base: position 175,129,751 of record OY744483.1, on the reverse strand, counting down.
CCATCACTTGTTTCGTAACTAAAATTTTAACAATATATCCACATTAAAGATAGTTTTATTATAATATCCATATTTTGCGTGGGTGTACGTAGTAATCCAATGTGCTGTACTAAAATATACTTACGCAAAATTGTATCCATCAAGGCCAATATTATCGTTTTCGTAACGAAGAATTTGTGCGTTCTTTGAGTCGTCTAATGGTTTGGCAAGAGCGACAGCCAATAAAGCAACGAGTACAATTGCGAATTTCATTTTTATTAATTTTATTTTTTTATTTTAAAACAAATGATGTGTTTTAATAAGCACAAGTTACTTAACTGATGATTCCACTGTGGGCTACTACAGTTTATATATGATTGTTTCTCCGTACACTTATCTTATAACTACTACATTTGTACTTAGCAAAAGAGAATAAATAAATTACCAGTTGACAATATTACATTTTTTTTATGGAAGATCAATCCTATTCAATTTGTATGTATTCACTACATTTACTTACCCCTTCCTTAAATTAATAAATAATACGTCATCTTTACCAAAGATCATCTTTAGAATGATAATAAGTTTTTTTTTTTTTTTTGCATTATTAAAACACTACAAGACCATTTCAAGGTTTAACCAAATATAAACGACGATCAAGACAATTGTTTTCTTTATTCTTATGTGCTTTCTCGTAATCACAGCTATCTTCTTTACAGTACAAGTATGTATGTAGATATATTTTATAAATACATACTTAAGATATAATGAACCATTAAAATTGTTAAAAAATAACAATTGAAAGTGATCGATCGTTGAATTCAATCAATGCGATCGGGCATGCAGGCGCGTCAAAAAATGCAAGTTCACATTGTAGCAGTAATTACTTTATCTGTAAATCTTTTTCACATTAACATTAATACATAAACAATTAAGGTTTATTTTATTAGCATAATTAAAAATTAATAGAAAATTAGAAGAAAAAAAACGGCAGTTTAGAAATTGTTTGATCATGTTTGTTAAAATGTTAAAAAAAATTTATTTATTTGAGCAATTTCAATTTTTTCGTTATTTATACAAACCAAAAAAAAAGAAAAGCAAACATCAAATTTTGAAGATCGTTTTAAGATGGGATTTCAGCTTCTTTTCTTATTTTTGATGGTAGTTTTAGGGAACTTGATTGGCGAAATTTTGATTTCACATTTTTTTTATGCTTGTATATTTGCCGTTTTATTTTAAAGAGAATCAGAGTTTATAACGTTTGTGTAACAAATAAATCCCTATTGGAGGTAACAATAAAATAGTGACGACTTTCGTAATTATTTAAGGATGGACTACGAAAGTTTCAACGAACTCTTTAATTTAGTGAAACCTTTAGTGGCTAGGCAAGATACAGTAATGAGGAAAGTAGTGAGCGCTGAGGAACGTTTGGTTGCCACTTTAACGTTCTGAGCGACAGGGAGGGAATACTCTGATTTGAAGTTTAGTGCAGCCATATCACCGCAATTGTTGGCGATAATTATTCCTGAGCGATATACAAAGTTCTCAGAAGCTACATAAAAGTAAGTAAAACATAATTTATTTTAAAAATTCAATTTATTTTAGTACAAAAATATAAACTTTATTTTAATTAACTATTAAGACCCATATAATCTTGGAAATTGTATTCTGACGTGGTTATAAAGTTGGACGGTAAATTTTCTTCTGGCATTGTGTCATCTTGTTTGATATGTGGTTGTTGTATTGGTGTGGTTATCTCTACGAAGTGAGAGACAGCTGTAAAAGGCACCGGGGACTCTATATTGGATTGGGCTAGCACTGGAGAGAAGCAAATACTGTGCTGGTGTGCTTCTTAAAAAATTAGGAGTTGATGTAAAATACAATGTTGATTGTACGTTGGATCAGGGTAAAACTAGAGAAAAGCAAAAATTATTTGATGAGGTTGATGATGGTGTTGGAGTGATATTTTGTTCGATGTGTGATTGTAGTTTTGGTGTGCTTCTCCTTGTGATATTAGGCATAATTGTAAAAGGCCCTTCTGGCTCTACATTGGATCGGACTAAAACTGAAGAAAAGTGGGAACTATTTGAAGAAGTTGGTGATGGTGGTGTTGATGCGTTATTTTGTTCGATAAGTGATTGTTGTGTTGGTGTGCTTCTTATAATATTATAAGTTGATGTAAAATGCATTGGTGAGGTTTGTGATGTTGAATCATAAATCTGACTATTATTTAAAGTCAATGTTGATTGTAGACTTAATTTTTGTAATTTCCCGTAAAATATTATTTCAGAAATTAATTTCTCTGCTATACATCTTTGATATCTTGACATTTTCTTTAATTGAAGACTTATACTTCGACCATAAACTTTAGGGGCGGTGACTTCATTTTTCAATGAACTTTCGGTGCTGGCTAGCAATTTTTATTGTGTCATTTGTATAGATGTAGCTCGCCTTGAATTTTTTTGAGTCTGCAAATGAAATGGTATGGCTTAATAACGCAAAACAGTTTGAAAGTATGTGGCAGTTTAACAATTGTGACGGCGCCATAGACGGCAAACTCATTTTAATACATAAACCACCGAGAACCGGTTCAATATTTTATAATTATAAAGGGACATTCAGTGTCATATTGTTTGCGCTAGTAAACGCCAATTACGAATTTATGTTGTCCATACCGGAATAAATGGCAGTGTTTCTGACGGAGGAGTTTGGAAACGCAAAAATTTCTACGCAAAATTGACTTCGGGCGAATTACATCCTCAATATTACCTCGCAATTATAAATCAGTACCTTATGTATTTCTTGGAGATGGCGCCTTCGCTTTGAGCAGTCATCTACTGAAACCGTTTTCCCAAAAATACATAACACATGAAAGAAGAGAGCAAGACGCGTAACGGAAAATGTGTTTGGAATTTTATCATTCCGGTTTCGTATTTTCCAAAAAACAATTTTGATAAACATTGAAAACGTTGATTGGATAATAGTACTCGCAAATTATGTTCTTTGCAATCATTTGAGAAAAAAATCAAAAAATTATATTACTCATAATACCCTCGATTATGAAGATATAACTGAACAAATAAAATCCATTATTGTCCTTAAGCCGAAAGAGTAAATGACAAAATAGTGAAGATGGCATGCATATAAGAAATGTAGTCACCGAATATTTTTCAACCGCAGGGTAGGGTACATTTCCAACATGATTGATGTACTTGGTGGTAATACCTATTCTGTTAAAATTATTTTTTTTCATCTAAAAATGTGAGAAACTCGAGGTACCATAAACTTGTAACATAAATGTCGCTGAGAGTCTGGGACTCGCGCCTGATATTTTGCTTTGTTGCTTCTACAAATAAATGTAAATTTGAATTATTAAAAAAAAAAAAAAAAATGTAATGTTTGTTTACTTTTCTCGACTCCCTTTTGTAAGCGGTCCTCATATTATCTAGCCTTTTCTGTACTGTGGCGATCGTTGCATCATTTTCTATTTCCTTATATTTTTCTGTGAAAGTTTCAAGTGCTTTGCTTCGAGCATCACGATTACAATACAAACTAATCGATGTATCCCACAGATAACGAAATTCTTTATCATCGTTACTCTTTCCGTTACTGCCATTATTATTAATTTTAGCTTAGGTAATTTTTTTTTTTAGATCGGAACCACTAAGAAACACACAAATAGAGAAGACGCGCATTTGAAGCGATCCGACAAGTGATGTCTGTGCTTAGGTTCAAGGAAATTCGTGGATATCTTCACTTCAACAATAATTCTCTTGCAATCGATAAAGATCAACCAGATTATGATAGGTTATTCACGGTTCGACCGCTTATAACACATTTTAATGCAACCTTAAATTCAGGACTAATATGACTGGAACTATTCTGCGTCAATATATGCTGAACAATCCGCTCAAATTGGGTTTCAAGTTCTTCTCGCGTTGCGATACCAGCGGTTTTTCTCACGCATTCGAAATTGATTGTACTGCTGGGGATAATAAAACTCCCATGGGCGCACCTGATCTTGGAGCATCGACGAATGTTGTTGTTCGTTTTACAAAGAATATATGTATATCTAATTTTGTTAACCATATTCTTTATTTCGAGAATATTTACAAGTACATGGGCCTGGAAATATAAATACACAGCAGAGGAATATATAGCCTGGAAACTGTCCGTTCAAATCGTGTGCTGGATTGTAAGCTTTCGTGTGATGCCACCTTAAGTGGGGGAAAAGTTGAACTCTGAGGAGTATGTGGGAAATGCTTATGGAGTCGACATTTCGTCAGTTTTGAAGCAAGGCAAAAACCGTCCATAGTCAACATATGACGTTGGTACGAAATCATTTATTTCTAGAAAAACCACCACCTTGCAACCACAGAAAGCAACCCGATGGGGTAAAATGGCATAACAACAGTATGAAATCGATTGTCCGTACATAATTGAGGAGTACAACCGACCATGTATGCATGAAAACCCGTAAATGGTCGAACCGTATTTTTTTCACCTCATCGATGTATAGCAGTTGTAAACGCCTACATTCTGCACCATAGACTAACCCTTAACGAAGAAAAAATTAATGTTCTAACATTTCGGACTGAAGTGGCTGAATCACTCTGTTTGAAAGGAATGATGGCAGAGAAGGAAAATATTGGGCGACCATCTAATACATCTCAAGCAACTTCCCTAAAATCAACCAAGAGAGTATATCTTCCCAGTATCTCTTGGTTGGTTTAGGGAAAGTTGTTTGAGATGCATTAGATGGTCGCCCAAGTATGTCATTGGTGCATTTTTCGTGGCCGATCAGGTAAACGCCAATGTAAATTTTCAAATTGCACGTCTGAAACACAAGCATTTTGTATGAACATTTTGTGTGAAATCTTAGTTTGTGTAACTCACCGAATAAAACATGTTTCTATGAATTTCATAATAAATAAAAAAAGTATGACAGATCCATTTAAATTGTTAACTGTCCTAAATTTATTTTTTAATGAATTTTATTGATTTACTTTGTCTCGTAATTATACCAGTGATTACTTATATCCTATTGCCTATCTCGCAAATTGAATCCTGCAATGAACAAATTTAATAAAAATCTCTTTTCGGGTCAAGATTATGGTAACCCTTGAAATGTGTTGTCGATAAAGTAAGGGGTTCTTTGGATACCACTGTGCCAGTTCTAAACTTTAATTGTTTGTTTGTTTAGTTTTCCTTTCTTTATATAGGCACCACACATTTTCAGAGCCACTATATAATCTTGAGCAGAAGGATATTTAATTTTTTCCAATTTTTAACTCCGAAATGTAATACATTTATTTATGTAGCGAAAATTTTAATTACCAAACCGGATTTAGAAAGTGTTATAAAATAATCCGACATTTAATTTTGGAATCCACTCTTCAAATAGTATACACAAATAAAAAGTCTGAGATCGATTTTTACGCTCCTGTTGTCAGAAGTAATTTTATATTTTCCTGTAAGTTTGTTTCCTTGTAAGTTTAATTGCCAGAATTCGATAATTGAATCTAGTTTAATTGAAGTTATAAAAATTTAGTTATTATCGGATTCCTTTTACGATGGAAAGACATAACTTTGCAATTCTTGATGTTTAAGTGTAAAGAGTTTTGGTCGCATCATTCACTAAGTCTATTGAGGTCATCTTGCAGTTTGTCAGCATAACAAATTTGTTCAATTGTACGATAAATTTTTACGTCATCAGCATATATGAGAATATGTCCAATATGTGATCCTTTGAGGAACACCCGATGTGACTTTGATAACGTTGCTGTAAAAAGGACAGCTTGTCTGTTTCCAAACTTGATTATATCATTTTAGCATAGGCATTACATTTACGATTTTTAAGATTTATAAGCCGGTCATCGAACCATGGAGGTTAAGGTGAGTACTTGGTGATATATTGGAAATAGACACATGGGGTTCAAAGCCTTACAGCAATACAATTTGTCGACATTTTCAAGTATATCCCTTGTGTTTAGAATCTCATCCCAATTCACTGCTTCCAAATATACATGCAGACCAATATGGTTTGTTTTCTTAAAATTGTATTTGATTTGTGCAAGGCCTGTATAGTGGTAAGATTTTGTGAACGAAGCACGTGTTTAACCAACTTAACATTGACGATTTTATGAATCCGATGATGTCGACTTTATCGAGATCATTTCTGATCTCGTGATTCATTCGCGTTCTGTACGTAGCTCCCTCTTTAATGGGACCGAGAATTCTTCGTATCACATTATGCTCATAAGACTCGCAACCAAAGGTGATAACTGGTCTTATCAGCGCCTTGTAGATGTTCGATTTTATTTTGCGCGATATATGACGAGACTTGAACATTTTGATATTGGCGTAAAATGCTCGGTAGCCTGCTGCGATTCTTGACGAAATGTCCACAGAACCGGAGTTTTGCTCTGTAATCCTAGGTATTTGAACTCATTCACCTTTTCATATTGAGTATCACCTCCTGAAATGAAGTCCACACTAGTCTGCCTTCTCGCGGTCACCATATATTTGGGCTTCGCTTCATTGGTCTGAAGGCCTATTTGTTGGGCTATTAATTCCAATGGGAGGAGAAGCTCTTTCAGTGATATGATGTTGAGACCCAGAATGCAAATATCGTCAGCGTATGCTAATAGCTGGGTAGATTTATAATACAGACAGCTACACTGCGCCTTATTGAGCTGACGAATGACGTACTCCAATGATAGGTTGAAAAGAGTTTGAGCTATTGGGTCTCCTAGCCGCACTCCAGATGTTATCTCAAAGGCATCCGAAATTTTGCCTTCTATTAGCACCTTACATATTGAGCCATCCATTAAAAGCTGGCATATTGAAATCAATTTTGACGTTATGCCCAGGTAGGACAATACCTTCCATACCGTATTCCTCTTAATGCTGTCGTACGCCTGTTGAAAGTTGTGGATTCACAAAATTTGACTAGACTTTCATCATCAAATCCAAACTGATGATTAATAGTAGGCTCCTCAAGGTACCTATTGTTCTGCGGTTGTCATATATGAAGATGGGTTCCGATAGTAAAGATGAACCTGCAAAGGGCATCAGATGACTGTAGTCGTTATAGTAGTTTAATAAGTGGCTCTTTACGATACTATCTGAATGTTTTATGAAAAATGTTATTTCCAACAATGAGTTCTTGTAGTAGAAATCAGCAGATGGAGCAGCAGAAAATAACGGGGCTGCAACTGAAGAATCGTTTATAATGGAAAACTTCAAAAATTTGGAGGGCTCACCAGTCACCAGTAATCCATCGAGACGATAAAGTTCTTTCATAACGCGTTGAAATATTGAACGGTATATGTAAAACCCATTTGATATTTGAGCAAGAGCAGCTTGTTACATAGCCCAATGCTAACATTAACTTGCCTACACTATGATTCTTTCGGCTTTTTTATAGACAAATATATCACTATATATTTAATATATTTGTCTATTATTGTTACCAAGAAGTTGGTAAATAATTCCCATTTATCCAAGAGGTGATTTGAGTTTCAGCATACTCAAATGGATGAGAATAGAGATCATAAAGTTATTAAACTTAGCATAAAGTTAGCTTGATAAAGTTATATTCATTTGTAAACCCTCATTGTAGACAGTTTTGTAACCTTTTTGCCAGTACATAACATGCATTTTAAAGATTTCATAAACGATTTATTCTCCGGTTGCGATGAATCAGTCTCCTCCTCAGTCTGAGTTTCCGCATGATTTGATTCATTATTAGTGTTCGCTGATTGCTCCTTTATGATGCTCCTTACTGATTATGATATTCTTTGCTGCATGAAAAGTGTATTAAACCCCATTCACCTCGCATAACACATCTTTGAATTTTGTAGATATTTCTGATTCACTTTTAAATGTTAAAGAATCAGTTTCCACCTGATGCGTATCTGTAGAACAGCCTACGTTAAATTCACATGTGATGGTATTTGTCGGTACGACCACATGAATTGACTGGTTATACGAAAATAAGTTTGTTTCTGCGAAAATTCAAACTCATTGACGAATATACCGGGCGGCTAAAGTTTAAAATATATTAAAGTAGCAAAAGCGTCTTCATCTCAATACTCAGGCGATATCATACATAATCATACTGGCCACCATTTCTAATTTTAGGTACCATTCTAATTGCATTAACTGTCTTTAGTTAGAATTTGCAATTGATGAAGCATTTTCGTTGGAATTTGCAATTGATGAAGCCTAATTGTTCGTCAGTAACTGATAAATGAATTCTGCTTATAAACATCCACCGTCTGGGTTTCATAATACATATTGAATTTGGATCATTTCCAGATGATATCGGGTGTTGAGAGGAGCGTGACTCATGACTGTTCTAATACCGTTAAGTCGTCCTGCTGCTTAGTCGGAATTACGAGTACTTGAGCTGGAGGCACAACGGTTTTTTTTTTGCCAATTAACTAGTTTGTGATTGACTTTATTAGAGTGGACACGGACAGACATTTCTGCGATGATAGGAGCATTAGTTCGTTCTGGAATATGGCCAATTAGGAAGAAACTTGCCTGGTTCTCAATCGATTATGATGACATTTGATATGTGCGTTGAAAATGGGATTCTAAAACGATTTTTAGATGAAGTTCTGAAATATGACAATTTAGGAAGGAACGTGGCCATTTTTTAAACGATCTTGATAAAATTGAGCATGTACGATGAAAATGATATTCTAAAATAATTTTTAGATCAAATTCTGGAATATGGCCAATTAGGAAGGAACTTGCCTAGTTCTTATCCGATTATGATGAAATTTGATATGCGCGATGAAAATAAGATTCTAAAATTATGTTTAGATGAAGTTCTGGAATATGGCCATTTTGGAAGAAACTTGGCCATTTCTTATCCGATTTTGATGAAATTTAGCGTGCACGACGAAAATCGGATTCTAAAATGATTTTTGGATGATGTTCTGGAATATGGCCAATTAGGAAGGAACTTGGCCAATTCTTATCTGATTTCGATGAAATTCAGCATACATGATGACAATGGGAATAAAATAATTTATAGAAAAAGTCATTAAACACATCAAATAACAATTTTAGTAACCCATTTCTATTGTACATGCTGAATTGCATCAAAACCGAATTAAAAATTGCCAAGTTCCTTCCTAATTGGCCATATTTCAGAACTTCGTTTAAAAATAATTTTTGAATCCCTTTTCCATCGTTCCTGCTGAATTTCATCTAAATTAGATAAGAAATGACCAAGTTCCTTCCTAAATGGCCATATTCCAGAACTTCATTCAAAAATCATTTTAGAATCCGACTTCGGATAAGAAATGGCCAAGTTCCTTCCTAAATGGCCATATTCCAGAACTTCATCCAAAAATCATTTTAGAATCCCATTTCCATCGTGCATGCCGAATTTCATCAGAACCAATTCTGATAAGGGTTAAACTATCGAAAACTATCGATAGTACTATCGGAAACTATCGATAGTGGAAACTATCGATAGTTCTCAACCTCTACTCTGAAGAAGACCAAATACTTCTGGACAGTAATTTTGGTCGCAAAATGAGGATTGATTTGAGGATTACCGGAAGGCAAGAGTATTGGTAAATTATATTGGTGTCGAATGTGCATTTTTTCTTTCAGTTTTTCGTTTAATATGATGCAAATAAGAGAGATAAAATGACGCGAGTAATAGGGATAACATGATACAAATAAGAGAAATAAGCTCAGAAGGGAACGATTGAGAGGATGTATTAAATGAGGAGACTGAGATAGAAGATAGAACAACAAATTCCGAAATTAAACAAAAAATTAAAAATATTACGATTTTACGAAGCGACTAAGCGAGAGAGACTCAACATAAAAATATTAACCAAACAAAAAAAAACAAAAAAGTTAGAAACAAAACGATTTTATTTATTTTGTTTAGTATTGTGTTGCAACTTATGATAGTCAGTTGCTTCTCTAAATCTCTACGATATTATGTCCGAGGGTGGAGAAATTTTATTCTAGCATATACACAGCAAATAAAAAAGCGAGATGATTTATTTTATTACTTTCCTTTTTAACGTGCGTAACCTTTTTTTATATACAATTTTTTTTTTGTTTAGAATAAAATGTACCCACCCTCGGACATAACCATCGTATAGGAACATCCCTCACTAGTTGCAACACAATACTAAAGAAAATAAACAAAATCATTTTGTTTTCTTTTTCTGTTCTGGTTACTTTGTTCAAAATTTAAAAATTTAAAATATTATGAATAGAGCCGATGAAGAATACATATAAATTAAAAATCATTCATTTATGTTGCTTTTTGTTTTTTTTTTATTTGCGAGAAATTTTTTTGTTTACGTATGTATATGTATTTTGTTTTGGTTTTTTATTAACGAAACCAAATGAATGTCGTCGGTTACAACAGCGATAGAGACAAAAACAAGAATTCCTCATGTTAGAAGAATGGGAAAAATTACTCAAGGCGAGTGTAAGTACCAAAAATTTGAACCGATTTCACCCGCTTCACTTATTTTTGATACTTACCATAACAAAAACGCATACACTAATACAATACAAATTTTTGAGGCACACAATACCAAAATGTATATTATACGCCGTGTATATATGTATACAAAATTCTCAATCCTCAATCCTCATTTTGCGACCAAAATCGACCTACTGGTTTCAAATGTGATCCAAACGAATCCATCAATAACAACGACTAGTCTAGCAAAGCAACATTGTTGTACACTGATTTCATTTGCTTGTTGATCTGGACAGCGATTTTGGTCGCAAAATGAGGATTGATTTGAGGATTACCGGAAGGCAATAGTATTGGTAAATTGTATTGGTGTTGAATGTGCATTTTGTCTTTCAGTTTTTCGTTTAATATGATGCAAATAAAAGAGATAAAATGACGCCAGTAATAGGGATAACATGATACAATATACAAATAAGAGGAATAAGCTCAGAAGAGAACGATTATATCGGATGTATTAAGAGAAACTAAAACAGAACAACAAATTCCGAAGAAAAAAAATTAAAAATATTACGAAGCGAGCCTCAAAATAAAAAATATTAACCAAAAAAAAAACAAAAACCTAGAAAACAAAACGATTTTGTTTATTTTGTTTAGTATTGTGTTGCAACTCATGATGGTCGGTTGCTCCTATACGATGTTATGTCCGAGGTTGGAGAAATTTTATTCTAGCATATACACAGCAAATAAAAAAGCGAGATGGTTTATTTTATTACTTCCCTTTTTAACTTGCGTAACCTTTTTTTATATACAATTTTTTTTTTTGTTTAGAATAAAATGTCCGCACACTTCGACATAACATCGTAAAGGAACAACCCTCACGAGCTGCAAGGCAACACAATACTAAAAAATAAACAAAATCATTTTATTTTCTTACTTTCTGTTTTGGTTCCTTTGTTCAAAATTTAAAAATTAAAATGTTTAATTTTTTTTGTTTTCATTTATGTTGCTTTTTGTTTTTTTTTATTTGCGAGAAATTGTTTTGGTTACGTTTATGTATTTTGTTTTGGTTTTTTATTAACGAATGAATTCCACTAGTAAGAAGAAAGGGAAAAATAACTCAAGGCGAGCGTAAGCACCAAAAATTTGAACCGATTCACCCGCTTGGCTTGTTTTTGATACTTACCCCATGAGAAAACGCATGAGAAAATACACTAATACAATACAAATATTTGACGGCACACAATAGCAAAATGTATATTATACACCGTGTACATATACAAAATTCTCAATCCTCAATCCTCATTTTGCGACCAAAATCCCTGTACTGATGTGGGTGGGTGATTTGGTTTTCCTCTCACAGACGAATACTAATTGTTTGATTCGTGTGATATTTCTGCTGTATTGGTTGAGCATGCGATGATTGTTGCTATCGGATGAGCGTGACACGCAATAAATGTTTGGCATTAATTGGCTCTGTTCGCTGTTCGAACGATTGTCATTGTTGCGCAGAGGTGACTTAATATTGATAATGTGTTTTGAAGAAAGCGCTTGTCTCTTCTTTTAAGAGGTAGTCGTGGGCGAATAGTATTTTCTTTTTTCAAGTATTTAAAATTGTATAACTAGATATTTTTAAGTTTTAAATTGACTCTCGATAGCCATTTAAAAAAAATTGTATTAATTACTTAAAAATGCGTTGGTTCTTTTCAAACCAATTTAAATTTAGTTCTTCTCTAAAAAATTGTGAAAATTTTCCTCGTGAAAATTTTTCATTGTTTGGCTTTTTTTTGAAAATTCGAAAAACCTCAACCACATGTTTGGAAAGAGTAGGTCTTACCGACATTTTCTAAGATTGTTTAACTATGGATGACCATGGCATACATTTGGTTTTGGTTTCAAGTTTTCAGCTATGTAGTGTGGTTTAAGAAGTATTCACATTTGAAAATTTAGGATTAAGCCATGTTATAGAGTAAGTGAAAAGAAATCAGCCACTTGATTACACAAAGTATGATTAGTGATTACAGTTGTTTTGAATGACCTTGAATTTGTTTTTTGTTTCCAACTTGTGCGGTTCAAAGGATATTCGAATAAAAACAAAATTTTTAAAGGAGGCCTGTTTTCTCTTCCGGTGAGTGTATATGATAACTTGTATGTGTTTGTTTTACAGTAATTGAGGTGAATTGGTGCTCCTTCAATAAGTATGGCAAATAAATAACTCATGTAATATTAGTTGCATTCAGCAGGGTGGGGCAGCTTGTTAATATCCTTTAAGATCTGCAATTTAAAAAGATTTAAGTTGTAGGAGGATGCACTCATTTTAAGGCATTTTCAGATGACACAACTAATACTATATCGCATCGGGTAACACCGTTGCTACGTTATCTTTTGAGCTTTGAATATGTCGAATTTTATACCAACAAAACGCAATTTGTAGGCAGCTTTATCTTTTTGCTTCCATTTAAAGAAAAGTGCTGTTAAAAGTCAACGGATGCTGTTGGAAACTTTAAATTATTATCTCCATCGATTTCAACATGTGCGTATACAGGTTTCGAGTTCGACGCTATAAAGACCAAGACGCTGGTCCAGACCAGCCGAAAAAGCTTGAAGATGAGAAAGTGGAAGCTTTACTCGATGAGTCAAACGGATTAAGGACTTGCAAAATTATTACATGTTAATCGTTCAACGATTTCTAGAAGTTTAAACGCCATTGGAATGATTCACAAGCAACGAAATTGCTGAGTGTAGTATATTATGAGCTGCTTCAACCCAACGAAACCATCACTCTAAAGACACTACAAAATGATTTTCCAGTATGATAACGTACGGTCTCATTTTGAAAAACCGGTCAAGGAAATATTAGAAGCGCTTAACTGGAATCTTCTATTAAACTCGCCGTATTCTCCAGGTATTGCTCTTTCCGATTACTGTCTACTTCGATCGATGAATCATGGCTTGCCTGAAGTGCTTCCAATCTTATGAGGATACCAACAAATGGATCGATTCGTGGTTAGCCTCAACAGATGAGTCGTTCTTTCGGCGTAGGTTCCACCTATTACCAAAAAGATGAGAACAACAACTGGCTGGCGATAGGCAATGTCTTGAATGATCAATTTTTTTCACAATACAGCTGTATTTTTACCAAAAAGAAAAACCTTACTATTAATGCACACTCCGAAAATACTTGATTCCTAATTGCCAATAGATACTTGTATAATAAATGTGCCTCGTTTTCATATATTTAGGCAAACCTGACAAGGTATATACATAGGGCTCCGGGAATTCTAGTGAAAAACATTTCAGTTAAAAAACCGAAAGGCATATCAGTCATAAAATTTCCCATACAAATATTATGACTAAAACTCGTTTTAAAAAGGAACTTCAGTCCAAAAAAAAGGTATTTCGGTCAGAAAACAGATTGTCTGAAATGCTCTTTATATTTTTGGATTGAACAATCTTCTTGAAAGGTATTTTAATCACAAATTTTTGAACTGGAATACCTTTTGTTTGGTTGGTTTTGTTTTGACTGAAATGCCTTCGTGGACCTATACGTTGGCTTCGGGGCCCCAGTCAAAGCAGTTCAGTCAAAAATTATAAGACAACTCAGTCAAAATAGTTTTAGACTGAAATGCCTTTTCAGAAGGAAGTTCAATCAAAAAACAAAAAAGGCATTCAAGTCAAAACAATTTTTACTGGAATTTCTTTTGGTTTTGTGACTGATCGTTCGATGTTGAAAGGTCGAATGTCGGAAGGCCGAATGTCAAAAGGCCGAACGCCGTTAGGCCGAATGGGCCGAAAGACCGAATATGTCGAAAGGCCGAATGTCGAAAAGTCGAATGGGTCGAAAAGCCGAATGTCGAAAGACCGAATTTTCATGAAACGTTCCTTCACTTAATTGATTGAAATGAATAATTAAAACCCTTGAATTTATTTCTTAATGTAAAATAAATTAAAAATACGTGCTAATATATCCTTTGATGTAGCATATTAATGTGATCAAATTATATCGGAAAAACAAATTTATTTAATTTTTTTTTTATTATAATTAATTAATTAATACTACATTTGCCTGGAAAACAAAATCCAGAATAGTAAAAGAAAATATCCAGAAAAAATAGTTTATTTAAAATAAATGAAAAAATATCAATTTTATTACCATCGGGGATCGGGGTATTTGCCTGCAAGACAAAATCTTGTTTTGCCGTTCAATCTTGTTTTTTGAATTCTTACCGTATAAAATTCTTACCGTATAAATTGTTTTCCGAAATAATTATTTTAATTAAAGTGAAATAATGAATGCTTGCAATTACAAAATCTAGCTTAAAAAAATAGTGCAATTATTTTTCTTTTAGTAGGTGTCAACTCTTTCACTCCTGAATTAAAACTAGTATACAAAAAAAAAATTATACATTATTTATATGTCAAATGGTGGCCGTTATTGATGATTTTGAGGAAATTGGGCATTCGAGTGTCTCAGGTGCCTAGAATTGGAATACATGGTGAAATATATTTCGATAAATCAACTTTTCCATATAAATCAAAAATTCTTTATTTAAGTTTTAATTACAAAAATTCGTATATTTATATCGCTAATTCAGTTTTTATCACAAATTCATTTTGTATCACATTGTTTTACTTATCAAATCATAAAATTAAAAAATAATTATAAAAATAAATTATAAAAAAAACCTACAAAATTATTAATTGCTACTGCGTAAAGGCTGTGTGCCTGTCTGGAATGCCTTAAAGCAATTCCTGTTGTTTAACAAACATAAATGAAATTTACATTTACCACAAGTGAAATGCGTACGGCCTTTGCAGCCAGGAAGCTTACAGCGGGTAGCTTCTTTATTGCTATCAACTTCTGGTAAGTGTGATATGCGATCGAACTGAATGTCAACTGTTGGACGTATCTCAGTTCTTTGCCTACATGTAGGCACAATAGGAGGTTCAACGTTCGAAGGACGGCCCCGTTTCCTGGTATGTACCTGGCTAACATTAAGCAGGTAACACGCTATTTCCATTCGGAAATTCAATAAATCGTTTATATTTTTTTCGGGTTCACCATTCCGTAACATATCGGTTTTATATTCCATCCAGCTTGATGAAATCGCCATATCAAGGAAGTGCATTATTACACGTAGAGTCCATTTTTTTGACTTTATAAAAGTGCGGTAGTATGACAAGCTTTGGTCAAGAATATCAACCCCGCACATACTTTTGTTGTACAAATTCACAACTTCCGGCTGTGGAATCTCGACATGACGTTTTAGGGTGTTATCCCATCTTTTGCAGACACAGAGTTCACCTTTTCCGACAAAGTTAGATGCAATGTGTATAGGTTTATTGTCAAGCCATTTCACGATAACAACATTTTGCTCACGGTCGCTCAACTCGTCAAAAGATCCCCGAGCTAGTTTCCTAAATTCTTTATCTTCCTGGAAAGGAGGTTTCATAAAGCGGTTTATTCTTGCTGTTCCTGCAGCATTGATACTTTTCTTTTTAAGAATTTCTAGTAAGGTGTAAGATGTGAAATAATTATCAAAAAAAACTTTATGGCCTGGAGTTTTTATTCGTTGAGCCAAATGGAGTACTACAGCGGCGCCAAATCCGAATGTTTTTCTATTGTACTCTGATAGCTCTGAATATGACCCTTGATAAAGAAAAAAATCAAATGGCTGGCCACTACTACCGCACAAAGCAAACAATTTTATACCCCATTTATTTGGTTTATTTTTGATATATTGTTTGGCTTTAAGCCGACCTTTAAAGGGGATTATTTGCTCGTCGATACTTAAGTTTTCCTCGAGCTCTAGCTGCAAACATCGATTCCGTACATAATCAACAATTGGTCTAATCTAAAAATAATAAATTAATAAAAAGTTTAGCACATATTTTCCAACAACAAATATATAGTAATTACCTTAATAAATACATCTTTATTGTCTTCAGGTATCTCTAAATTATTTACGCAATGTAAATTAGTGCGTAATTGGTAAAATCTGTCACGAGGCATTGCTTTTATCACGTGGTTCATGCCAAGAAGGTGACTCCAATACATTTCGATCCTAGGAAATCTGGTACTGCCAATAAATAATGAATCCCGAATAGATTTTGAATTTCTTTTGCGTCGGTAGGGCGAAAAGAATTTCCACTATGTAACGCATACATATTTGTATTATCAGCCATTATTTGGAACAATTCCTCAGTGAAATATTTTTTGAAATAAAACATAGGCGTTCCTACTTCAACTGACTTTTGTCTTATGTTATTTTTCATACGGTGTTTCAGATTTAATAAATTCGGGCCGACGTCTCCATTGTACTTGGCCTTTGTTGGTTAACTGCATGTTAAAATCTGCCCTAGTATGGTCAATAAATTCAATTTCTATTTCAGTTGATACCCATTCGCAATCTGCTAACAAAGTCGCATTTTGAATACGATCCGCTTCAACCACATTTTCACAATAAATTTCATCTGCTTCAATCAAGTCTTCATCGATGTTTGGGCCATCATCTAGATTTGATTTCTAATTTTTGGAGCCTCATAATTGTCATCTTCAAAGTTGAAAAAATTTGATGGCTGGATTTCCTCGTCTTCCGAATCTGAGGCATCGCTTTCCATTAAAACCGCAAGGCAATTTTTCTCGCCTATAATTTTTTCTGACATTTTCTGTTTAAATATGGGTTTTAATTATTATTTATTTATACATATTTTATTTATTATATTCTAATTTTAATGTACACGCTTACCAAAGATAAAATCCTGCTAGGAACAACACGTCACGCTTGAGTTTTATGCACATAAAATAACGGCGATAAAATTAACTGAAATTTATTCAACAACAAAATTAAAATTAAAATATTGTACAACTCCACATGTTTCAGAAGATTTGTACATTATAATGAACAAAATTCATAATGTACATTCGAATGTACAAATAATTTATGAAATTAGTACATGCAAATGTACATACTTTTATTTCGTATTTTTGTCTGTTTAATATTTAATTTTACATTACTATATTACTATATTTATAATAACTGATCCTTTCTTGAACTATTTATACATAATTTTAATTATATAAGTGGGAGTTACCGTTAAAATACGTTGTTTTTTATTAGTGCACTACTGTCATCGACAAAAAACCTTCACGAACTAAACAAAAAATGGGTTTTTTAATAAAATAGCTCATATTAAGCTACAGTATGTGAAACGAGATGAATATAATGAAAGAGACAAAAATAAATTGCTAATAGAAATAGTATAACGTACAGGCGCCTTACGATAAAAACGATTCAAATGTTATGTACATTATAATGTGCACCAGTAGTGAAAGAGTTAAAAGATTCTATATAATCCGCTCCTAAGTGCGGCAGGCAGTGCGACATGTTTGCTGATCCCGCTCCTACGTCTTCCGAAGTTCAAATCTAAAGCCCCTCGGAGGGCTACTCGGCGTACCGTGCCCGTGAGAATTATCGAAGCCGCTAGCCTCTACAATTATTCGCAGTTAAATTATTCGATGTCATTTTATTTTAATGTAAAATCTATAAAAGATTAATAAAAACATTATTATGTATTTTGAAAACAAGATTTTAAGAAACAAGATTTTCTCCAAAAAGGTTTTTGGTGACAAGATTTTGTAAAATAAGATTTTGGAGAAAAGATTTTAGAAAAAGTCTTTTTTAAACAGTCTTTTGAAAAACAGTGCTACGTGGCCAACCCCATTTTTAGACTATCAGTAGGAGCGATATGAGCGATACGTGTACTTTGATCTGTGTCTGAAAGGTTGACGAAGCAATTTCTATTATCGTCAATATTAAGAACTTTACGAAAAACTCAAAATTGATATACATTTTAATTATAATTTGGTCCGCACTTTGATAATTATGTTTCTGGATTTTAATATTCTGGATTTTTGTTTTTCTAAGTTTTTGTTTCTGGATTTTTTTTCGAGATTTTCAGTTTCTGTGTTTTTTTTTCTAGATAAGGTAGCCAACCCTTAATTAATTTTTAATTATGTATCTGATAAAAAAATGTAAAAAGATTTTAATATTTAAGGTGATTTACTATTAAACATTTTGTTGGCTTCTTGAAGAAAATAACCTAAAATAAATAATAAAGTTAATCAATGAAATACATACACTTAAATTTATACTTATCTTATAAATAAAATAGTTAGCTTGGAATTTATCTGAAATAGAAATTATTAATTAAGCATTTATTAATTAATTAAATTGAAAATGTTAAAATTGCTTACCCAAATATTTTATGTTATTATTAAATTTTTATTGCTCTTATGTTATGTCAGTTTAAAATTATTATTTTAGCAAAACGATCAGTTTTGCTCAAATTTTGGGTACATTAATTAACTAAGTAACATTTAATTTCAATGTGTCGTCATTTAGATGTGCAATGTTCATCAAATTTATATAATATAGATTTATAGCAACACAGATGTCTCAGTGGTAGATTTATTCTACCTTCTTTACTGAATTTTTGTTTAGTCATAATCAATAGGGCGAGTTTTTATTTCGAGTGTTTACTGCATGGTGCGTCGTTGTCCTGGGATTAAACTGCAATGTCAAACATTTACATAGGAATTCCTATGCAACAAAAGCGGTAATAAATTGTTATTTATGAATGATATTTCTTGATTTATTGGAATTTTGTAAGTGGTTTTTATTTATAAAGTGTTAATGAATACATTTTAACTTTAATTGGAAAATATTTTTCTATTTTATTTAAAATAAATTTAGAGTGGTATTTCTAAGTAAAACATGTCAAGATACGAATATTGTTCTTTTCTAAAGATAATTTATTAGTTTTTGTGATGAAATGTTTTTATCTGCATTTTTACAAATTAGTCCTATTAATATTTATTTAGTTTTTTTAATACTAAATCCCAGACACACCATCTATATGCGAACTCTCTTACTACTTGAAAAATCCTCCTATTGATAAAAAATTGTATAACTATCCGGTTGTAAAATATAATAAGAGAAAATAAAATTATTAATTTTCAATATATTCAGCAAAATATATTTTACGTACATTTTTTTGTTTCCTGAAAAAATTTAAATTTCGAATTTATTAAGAGAAACATATTACTTGGGATAAACGCAAGGGAAAATCAACTCGCCTATTGCCGCAGCAATTCATACAAGGAAACCTTTGCCCCAACACATTTTTATATACAAATTTTGATAAAAATATAAATTTTGAAAATTTTCATTCATAAAAAGATGAAATATTAAAATCAATTTCAATTTCAATTTCAAACAACCCTTCAACATTCAGCATTACGACACAATCGACCTTTCGACATTCGGCCTATCTACCTATTCGGCCTTTCGACACATTTGGCCTTTCGACATTCGGCCTTTCGACCCTATTCCGACTAATTCAACTTAGAATTGTAGAGGTTAACAGCTTCGGTAACTCTCACGGGCACACGGTAGGTCGCTGCGCTCTCCCCCGTTTAGCCCTCGGACGGCTTTAGATTTGAACTTCCGGGGACGTAGGAGCCAGGATCAGCAAACATGTCGCACTGCATGCTGCACGTAGGAGCAGATTATATAGAATCGATTAATGACACCTACTAAAAAGAAAAATAATTGCATCTTTAAAAACATGGAATTGACCATGGATCCACGATCAATTGTATCCACGTTCATACGATCAATTGTATCCACGATCAATTCTCCATATGCTCAATTGTCTAAACGATCAATTGTATCCACGATCAATTGTTTCCACGATCAATTGTGTCTACGATCAACTGTTCATGTTCTATTGTAACACAATCAATTGTTTACGATGCGACTAATAAAATAAACCAAACAAAAGGTATTCAAGTCAAAAAAAATTTGATTAAAACACCTTTCAAGAAGGTTGTTCAGTCCAAATGCACAAAGGGCATTTCAGTCAAACTGTTTTCTGACCGAAATACCTTTTTTTCGATTGAAGTTCCTATATAAAAGAAATTTTAGACATAATATTTGTATGGGAAATTTTTTGACTGAAACTCCTTTCGTTTTTTGACTGAATTGCTTTTGACTATATTCTCCAAGAACAATTTTGTCTGGAATTCCTTTTTAATTGTTCAACTGAATTACCTTTTCAAAAGGTATTTCAATCATAAATGAAAAAGGAATTTCAGTCAAAAAAGTTTGACTTGAATGCCTTTTTAGTTTTTTGATTGAACTTCCTTCTGAAAAGGCTTTTCAGTCTAAAACTATTTTGACTGAGTTGCCTTTTAATTTTTGACTGAAATTCCCGGAGCCTATGTACATAGTTGTACAAATGTACATATTTTATTTTTGTCGCCTTTTTAAAAGTTGGTAAAAGTAAGCGTCATATGGTGTTCGAAGTCTTTTAAATTGTGTTTGAACCGATTCTCGTTTAAATTCGAAATTATTTCTCCATATTGGAATAAAATTAATGTATTTAAAGAATAGTAGCATACATATATGGCCTGTTTTTTTATTACATTGGAGAGACGAGAGAGATCAGGGATATAAATTATCTGAAATATCCAATTATTGTTAATCTGAAAAGACCTTTTTCAGATTTTAACACGCTAAACTATTTAAATTGGTTAACCACTCTTTTGTAACAAACTATGACCAAGAAAATTGTTTACCTACGCTTAATTAATACACAAAAATAAAATTAAACATTTATGAACAAGAAACAGTTAACAAAGGGTACGTTTTTTTTTTATGTCGAAGTAACCAGAGAAATAATTTAACTGCCAAAATACAGATATGCGTTTTTTTGTAGTATCCGAGACAAAATATATTTCTTTGTGTCGTTTTTTTTCACGCTCGGATAAATTTCGAATACAATCTTTTTTCTCCGAAAAAAAGTTCGGATTGTTGTTTACAGCAGTGCGCTTTTTGATAAATGCAAACATCACGACTGTTGTGCATTTAGGTAAAACATAATATTTTTTTAACAAATAAAACGAAATTTTTACGACACTAAAAAACTGTCATTTAATTTTTATCGGATATATCAGAGAAAATATTTATCGGATTTCTTCGATATAATAACTATCTGTTCTCTCTTATTTCTCCGACATTAACAAAAAACACGCCCAAAATTAATCAAAATTATTTCCAATAGACTTTAAAAATGAATTTTCCATTGTTGTTACCTCAGCCTATAATGTTCACCATTTTGAACGTCAAACTATGTATTTCTCTGTACTATCTGAAATAAATTTCAGATCGAAAAACAGAAATCTGTGATTTATCGGATATAATAAAATAACACAAAAAAAATATCGGATCGATCCGAAAAAAAAAACGCAAAAGGTTTTTTTTTTATATCTGTCTAATCTCTCCGATGTAATAAAAAAACACGCCAATAGACGAATTGGTTTCGTTCTTTTTATCCATTTACAGGGATTATGAAATTGAAGCTGTGACCTTGAAACATTAAAAGTTTTAGGAAATAGTATGGTTTAATTTTGATTTGATAGACAAAATTGGTCAATAATGCAGGTAGAGTTTCTGCTCGAGAAATCTCGTCTCGAGAATCTCGAGAAATCGTCATAATTTTACGCTCTCGAAATCTCGAGAAACTGTATTTTGTAATTTTCGAGATTTTAATTTCTCGAGAAAATTTGGTCGAGATTCTCGAGAAATTGAGGTCTTACTTTGGGAATTTTACAACCACAATTCCATTTTTATTCATTTTTATTTCGATTTTGAATAATTGTACGATTGTACCTACTTTTTGGTGGTATAGAATAATTCCATGTTTTGTTAGAGTAAAACCAGCAATTTTGAAAACGTTACGTGATTTGAACCTCAGCAACTTATGGAATCCGGAACTTCACATAGTTGCTTCTAATATATTGCGCGCTTTACATCCAGTTAAAAAATCAATTGAAGGTCTAAGCCGCCAAGATGCTTCATTATTGTTAACTGCAGAAGGCATTCTAAAATTTTTATTTAAAAATCTTCGGGCCAACAATTCGAAAATAAGCACCGATCTTTTAAATGAAATAAAAATCAAATCGTCAAACGTAGGGACAAACAAATTATTTCATTAGTCAAATTTTTACAAAATCCTATAATAAAAGCCGAAGAAGATGATTTTTTTTCCTAGCTGTTCTAAAATAGAAATAATTAAAACCGCAAAAACAATCTCGAGGCGAATATTTAAAGCCTCTTATAGTGATAAGGATGCTATGGATGAATCTCTGACAGCAATAACAGTATCAATATCAGAACCAGAAGTAGAAGAGAATGTGTATAATTCTGTTGATGAGGATTGGAAAACTTCATGCGCAATTGCTTAAAAGTGTAGCCAGTAACCGACGACGACTTCCGAACGTTAACCATTGAATAAAGTACACTGAGCTGTATTGGATGTGGTGTAATGTCCCAGTCCAACTTTAACGCACTCAGTTAAATAAAAATTCTCTTACCCGTACAAATTGAGGTTAGATTTTCACACTTCACGATAAACAGGGTACAATTTGATTTTCCAAAACACTAGTTGCAAAAATACCCCTTTTTTTAATTAATTTATTCTTTATCTCCAATAAATACAAGTTTTTCTTAATAGTTATTATCTCGCCTTTTTATTTTCTTTTAGATGCTCGCACTTTGACGGTAATTTTCAGAAGAGATCTATTTTTATATTTTTTCACAATTTTATAGATTTTGACAGATTAATAAACGTGTCCCCTATCATTACATTTACATTTTATAACTTTATAAATTTTACGACGATGGCAAAGTGCCATCTGTGATTGAACATTGTCACTGGATTTTTAGTACAACATTTTAGTATTATCATGACAATGCTCCATCACTTTTTTACTCACGGTTTTCTTTTGCCAAATGTCAAATAATTGTAAACAAAACAAAGACATTTTGGTTGAGAAAATCATTAAAAGGTAAGCTAATTAATATTAATTAACAACTTAAATTATACATATTTAGTTTAATTTTCAGATCACAAATTATATATATAAAAACCGAGTGTATGCTGTGAGATGTCGATCAGCTGTACCATCAGATAAGTATTTCTCTGAAGTATTTGTTTTGGCTTGATTCTTTGTGTTTGTTTTTTGTTCTATTTTTTAGGTTGGAATCTTCAATTGGGATCAGCTTGAACTACCATAGGAACTCAATATATACAAAGCGACTGGGAGAATTACCAGTAATCTTGCGATGCTCAAAATGGCATTATTAATGATAAAACCGACATCTACTCAAAACGAGAGGAACTTCTCTATTTCGGGAAATTTATGCAGTAAGCGCAGAGGACGATTGAACGATAAATCGCTCGACTGCCTATCGTTTTTAAAACAGTATTTTTTAAATTGCAAAAATTAAAATTTAAAAATTTTGAGATTCTCGAGAAAATTTACTAGAATTCTTGTGTTCTCGAGAGTAAAAATTTGAGACGAATTCGAGATTCTCGGATCTCGAGAACTGAAAAACCTCGGGAAAACGGAAACTCTAAATGCAGGGTGCAGTTTACAATTTTCGTTTTCGTTTTTCAATTATTATTATTATTATTATTATTATTATTATTATTATTTATTTATTTATTTAACAAAATTTACATACAATATCAAAAAAATATATATATATAATAAATGACCTGTGGACGAAAATCCAGTGGCGGGCAACGCTTCTATTGTTATATTAAATTTATGTCGCAGCTTTGAAATACATAGATTGTAATAACACAAGAAAAAAAATCATCTCACGACGCAAAATAGATGTGAGACATCTGATATTTCGAATAGCCAATTTCTGATGCAGGATAAAAAATGTTTAGAACAAATAAGACGTCTAATGTATTCAGGAAGTGCATTAAAAAATGTTGAAGCGGCAACAACAATATAGCGCCGGAAGTGCTCACAATTGAACCCGGGAACAACATAAAGAAAACGATTATTAGTGCGAAAGTTGTACCGTGCTTCACTTCTAATAACATGCTGACCACTGCGCTTAAAAAATACTCTTAAAACCTTATAAACATACAAATGTTGTAGAGGTAGTATATTGGTAGACTTGAATAAGGGCCAAGATGGTTCAAATCTATTCTTCCTCAAAATTGTTCGCAAAATCATTTTATGTTGTACATACAATGGTCTTAGAGTAGTTGGATAACATCCACCCCAGATTTTACGTCAAAGACGATTGTCTTAAATAAATCTATCGATTTATTGGTAAAAATGATTTGACTTCAAATTAGTTAGTATTAGTTTAATACAAAACTATACAATATATATAGAAGTAATAAAGCAATTATGGTTGTTGATCTAATTTTAGTATCCCTGTCACGTAATTCATATACAAACAACTTGTTTTTATTTTTGCGATCAAACAACAATCTTAAAACCATTTTTTGATATTAAATTCAACGTAAGTGTAACCAAAATTACTTAAATTACAAAAATAAAATCATTTCTTGTTATTTGATATCAATTCAAGTTCATTACCGGTTTATTTATTAAAACCGAAGGTTTTTTGTTTTGTTTGATTTGCAACGTTAAAAATAAACAACAGCATACTCTTTGTATATTCGTGCATCATGTTCCATATCCCTTACCTTGTTGTCATAATGCATATCGTTTTTAAACCTCAGATCCATTATGATGAAATAATCGAGAAAATATTTATCCATAATATGCTGATATGGGTTCGGCTATTATGTATATAAAAGTGGCATGTCTATATAACATAATATGTCAAGATGGTTTTCTTAAAAATGAAACAGTAACAAAATTTAAATCTGTTTCTCATCTTTATTTTTAAATTTCATAATGCATTACAATGTATGTACGTACAAAAATCGCCGTCAGCAACAAAAGTTCAACGATAAAAAAAAAATTATTATCCAACCTATACACAGAGAGCTTTCATCTTACTTCTCTCTACTTAAAATGTATTTTCAGTTTTTTTTTTCAACTGTGTGCTGAAGAAAATAAATTACGGTAGGTATACTTGCACAATTAAATTGTTTGAATGAAAAAAAAAATTGTGTACGTCTTCTTTATAAAAAAAAATATTTACATTCTGGAAGGTTGCTAAGAAGCTCTTTCTGTGATTTGTATAAATATAAGATTTATGCTAATTAAGTTGATGTACTGGATATGTATGCGTGTTATCAAATATTTAGACATATTTGAAAATGGAATTATTATCGCACGTACCTATGCGTGTGTTCATGTGTGTGGAGTGCACTTATTTTGAGGTACGATGAAATATCTTAGCGTGATTACGACAATTATTATTTGGTTAGTTTTTTTTTTGTTTGTTATTTATCTAATAATTTGGGTATATACATAACTTTGAGAGTGTGTCGAAACTGTCTACATAATTCTATGTACATTTTGGATGAGTCGAGTATAATGCGGTTTATAGAAGCAAGCCAATGTTAATTTGTTTTAGAGTTTTGAAGGTACGTACATATTTGTATTTTATGCTATTTAAAACTTTTTTGGATTGTGCTTTGTATGCTTTACATGTTTGTGGTACTTTATTGAAGATCAATAACTTGTCAATCCGATTGTAATACAACTGAACTCGTTCAACGGTTTCATAATTTTAAAATAGAATTTAGGAACAGTTATAAACCAAATAAAAGAAGTATTTATTTACCAAATAATTGTCTGTAATATTTGCAACGTAAATCAGTGTCATGAAATGCATCTCAACATTTAAAATTCACAACATGCCGTGTGTGGTGTGGCGTCGCAGTATACTAAAATTGGTTTTACATAAATATTCCAATTCAAATTTCTGTCATACCACATTAAATTTTGTGTGAGTCTTAAATACAATTTTTTAACTCAATTGCTGCGTTTACACCGCAGCTAAACTTCATACAAAAAATATGAGGTAACAACGTAACATTATTGTTAATATATTTGATCTATAAAAACCTGAAAAAATTGTATTGATACACAGACGACAAACCTCTCTTTCTCTTAATTATTTGTGTGGGCATAAAACATACAGAAATGAGAGTTTTTGATTTAATGAATATAATTCGTTAGATTAGTACGTTCTTACCGCATACTTTATGTATTAAGTGAGAATTGTATTTTTGTAGTTTGGTCATAGAACTTTTCAGTACGAAACCAAACTACCGACATAGAGAACTCAATACTCATTTTTTGTTCAGGGTTAATACATTTTGTATGACTTTTGTGTTATTCACTATACAACTTTTTTATATTCTTTTTTATATAGTGAAAAGATTAACACTGATGAGGTCTTTTTACTATCGGAGGACAAACAATTTTATTTTTTAATTACTCGTCTTTTTATACAAAATTTCATTCAATCACATTACACTATCTTACAATAAAAAGAAACAATAAAAAATTAAACGTCTAATAAGCATTAAGTAAAATGGACTTGACCGGAAAGGGGTTGTGTGACACGACACAAATATTATAAAAAACAAATTATTAATGCATAAATTTGCCTTATGATTCTATTGTATGCTTATTCCATGTTACCATAGGTCACCGGCTATATGGCTTATGCAGTGGGGCTAGAGGTTGAGCTATAGCTGTACGATGTTTTATCTTTCTGCACATGCACCGTTGTTTTATCTTTCTGCACCCTAACGGGTAGTGTCAATGTACTTTATCAGTTAAATTAAATTGCGACATGAAGGAAAGAACACATCTACTGCTTGATGTTCTATATCCTGCCACGATATACGAATCTCCTTTCAAGACACAGTTTGGATGCAGCTCCAAAATTCCTTCTCCTTCACTGGATTCAGTGATTATTGAATGCCTCAAATTTCTTATTGGTCTCCTCGTAACTGTACTTAATCACGTTGATAGTTGGTTCTAATATCAACATTTGCTGTTGTAATAGCCTTTGGTGGTGTGGTTAGTTTGAATTTAATTTGTCTATGCTATCCTTGTAAGCATTGCCGGCACGTTGGTCGAGCACACCAAATAACTTGTTGGAAATTGCACCAAGAGAGCCAAAATGTGATCTTCTTTGACGGGTGACCTTGTTTCAACTTAGGGCGTTTAGTACTTCATTTTGATCCCAGACTCAGCGTATAATATTCTTATTTGCGAAACAATTGCTGCGTAATATTTGAATGTGCCCGTGTGTACCGCTGGTATTAGGGCTGTATTAGCGCATAATTCGTCTAGCTGAACATCTTCTAGGTGGTCTAGCTCTGCCCATTAGGATGTAAGATTATAGTAGGATGTATAATCCTTAATTTCCTATTAATAAGATTCCCCTTGACCAATTTTATTAAAATAAATGCCAGGGTGGCTAGTGAATCGTGTAATATTGATTTTCGCTGTTGTTAGTGCAATTACCATCATGCAGATTATTGCAAGGGAGTAAAGAAACCTAATTTGCTGTATGCTCTCGTCGTTCGTCCGTTTTATATCGGTTGTCTTTGTTTCGCAGTGTTTACTTCACAACCGTCTGCAGCCGGTGATACGTGCCAAACTTCCGTGTTAGGTTTTGGCACTAATATTTGATGTCGAGAATTGAAAACAATCCTGGTGTTAGACAGTCAGTTTGAGGTTCTAGTTGATTCTTCTCTATTTTAAATGCTAACTGATGTTATTTTCAAAGCCAACATTAATTGGCTATCAGAAGTTCCTTAGTTGTTAGGTATCTCGGTAAAGATTTGGTTGTTCTTCTTGCAAATCTAAGGACTTAAGCGATGATTCTCACTGTTTTAGTGAGTGATGAACAGCGCTATATTATAAACACCTAATATACCGTTATCTTACTTGGCCGTGTCAATTAGTGCGCCTATCTTCTCTTGTGTGGCTTCTTCAATCTGTGGTTGTAGTGAGGCGTCCTATGGATGCTTAAGCCAGGTTGGGCCATTCCACCACAATTAATGATTTAATAACTTTGAAGCATTTAGGCCCCTTGATGCGCAATCTGCCGGGCCGCAAGGTGCCAATTTTCTTTTTGCAATCACTATGGTCACCTTGCTATATCATTGGCCTGACAGTTGGATTTGTAATATATTACCGCTGCATATGCAGCTTCATTCATTTTGTTTCGATTTTATTAGGTAACTATGCATACCAGTATTAACCTAATGTCCATAGTTGGTGTATGGTGATTTTGCTTTTACGACAACGGGGCCAGCCATCTCATTGGATCAAACAATTTGGATGTTTCGAATAACACTCTCCTCTTGGTAACAGGTGCTTGAGTATCAAATAATTTGATTTTAATTTGGAATATGTCCTCTATTTGATTCCAAATGATACCTATGATTGTAATTGTTTCGCCAATTTCTATCGTGTGGCTACTTACGACCATATGGTGCTTTTGTATGGTTTTGAGTATTTCTTGGTTGTTAAAACCGCCTTGCTTTAATAGCCTTGTTAATGTTGTTACACTAATTCTACTTGTTCTATATCGTGTTTGTATCTGATAATACGCCATTAACATAAAAATCTTCAGTGAGCGCCTTTTTTGCTGTTGGTTTTTTTCACCGTCATCTTGTGTTAACTGATGAAGGACTCTAGTGGCCAAATATGTTGCTGCTGCTGATTCGTACGTTGCCGTTTTCATCTTATAAGTATTGATTATGCCTTGTTGATCTCTCCATAGCGTTAATTGGTAGATTTGATCTCTGGGGCGCATTCTCACCTGGCTCGATGTCGGCTTAAAACATGAATTTGTGTTTTCTCCATCTCAGTAAGATTTCTAATAGCTCCTGTTGTATTATTGGACCAGTACATATTATATTGTTGAGTGATGGCCTCATTTCAAATTTTTGCAGAAACGTCAAAAACCACTCTTAACTTTGTTGTTGAAGTCTTGTATCATTACTGCATGGTGCGGCAAAAAATAACCTTTGTTCATATCATCATGATTGTTTATTACTTCCATATGACCTAGCTTGATGTATTCTTCAATGAAACTGGTATATTCATTTTTTCACACCCGGATTTTTGTTTAGCTTCTTTACCAGCTGATTAATCGTGCCGCGGCTCTCCTCTTTGATTAGCCTAACGTGAAGTTATCTTCTTTGAAAGGTAATGCCATTTGGTATATTCCATCTTCTTGCATCTCGCACTTATTCTGAAAGTACTGCCCACATTTTTCTTCATCATTAGTAAGTTCGCGCTCTTGTCCAACTTCTTCAATTTCAAATGGGGAGAACGCTGTGGAATGGTAAGCCACTCGATCTGATGCGAAGTACAATATCGAATTGTCCGTTCTTGAAACTGTTGAGATACAAATAATGCTTTTAGTTCAAGAAGTTCGGAACGAGCGCCAATAAAATGTATAGCTTTATCCGAATAAATTTTGTTGCACATCCCACGGCGTGCAACGAATCGACTGAGACAGGCAATGAACGATTCTGTGGATAGGTTCATCACTACCTCTAAATGAACCGCATTTATAGTGAAACATACAAATAGACATGTAGGCCTTGGTGAGTAATTTGGCCTTGACGGTTGATTTGACGAAGAATGGCCCGCAAAAGTCAATGCCCACGATGATGAACGGTCGTAAATTGATGTTATTACTCGATCTGTCAACCGAAGATTATACAGAAGCGCTTGAGGACCGGCATGTAGTAAACGAAGATGATCATGGCGCACAATTACCTTGCCTAACAAATGATGTCCTGGTAGCAATATCGGATGTTTATGGTCATATGATATTGTGGCATTATTGAGGCGGCCTCCGACCCTCACAAGTCCATCTGCATCTAAAAACGGAGAAGAAGCACGTAATGAACTTTTATGAGAAATTTGATGATTAGTCCTAAGACACTTAATGTTTTCTTCGAAATTATTGTATTGTACAAGCCGAATCAGTCGAGTTAACGTGCTGTCAATTTCACTTGATCGAAGATATATCGACGATGTTATGTTGCGAAGATTTTTATTTTTAGCATTTTGACAAAACCGAAGTATGTATGCTACAATACGTAGCAATGTGAGAGACTGGAATCGATTAAATATCGTTTGGTCGAGATTTTTTGTTTGGCTAAGAACTGGTACTATCGTTTTGCGCGCCTCTAATTCCTCCAGGTCCACACTAAGCTGACGATTCGAAGCTTTGGGCCACTCTTTTTCGGATTGCCACAAATATTCCGGACCATGTCACCATAATGTTGCTCCCAAAAATTCAGATGGCATGAGTCCTCTAGAAACGAAGTCGGCTGGGTTCGATGCTGAATTAACAAAATGCCAGTTTGCAGATGAAGTATGTTCCTGGATTTTTGTAATCCGATTTGCAACAAACTTAGCGTATTTATGAGATTCTGATCGAATCCGGTATAATGTAATTTCAAAATCAGACCACAAATAAACTGTGCTGACTGATATGTTTAGGTTGTTATTTTAGCCAATAGCAGTGCTGCGCAAAGCTCGAGTCGAGGAATCGTCTGCTTTTTCAATGGAGCCACTCTTGATTTTGCGCACACCAACTGAACACGATGACACGGTCTGTGGTATCAGAAGATGCACCCGAATGCTTTCTCTGATACATCGGCGAAACCGTGCAACTCTCCACTGATACATCTTGGAACAGTAATTTGCTGCAACTGGTGGAGCTCTGTTTTAAATTTAATCCACTTACTCGCGATGTTATCCGGAATGGGGTCATCCCATCCAATAGTTTGAAGAGACCATAACCTTTGCATGAACAATTTTGTCGTTAAGATGATTGGTGCAATAATCCCAATGGATTGGTGCACATAATCCCAACCATTGTCCAATGGTACCTCGAAGTTGTCAGTGTCTGTATTCCAGGAAAGGCCCAGTACTAACATGATTGGAGAAGTTGGTTGATTTTCCGAAGACCATGTTGTGTCATTAGACCAAAATTTGCGCAGTTTGAAGTCTCCAAGCTCCAATAATTTAATCAACTCCGATTTTAGCTTTAATGCTTCCTTGATAGTTCACGCACCGGTTAACAAATCGTCGACGTAGAAATCACTGGCTAGGGTTTTTGATGCGGCTGGAAATCGATCGTGCTCATCGATGATGGGCCATTGTTTCAGCGTTCGTGTCGCTAAAAGCGGTGCACTAGCTGTACCATATGTAACAGTGCGAAGTTTGAACATTTGTAATTCGAGGGAAGGTTGATCTCGCCACCAGATTCTTTGGAAATCATTTTTGCAATGTCACCACAAAATGCGTAATTATGGTTCCGGAATCGAAGAGCTATGGAAAATAGGTCCTGCTGAATGGTAGATCCTACCATCAGACAATCGTTGAGCGATAGTTTCGTGCGATGATGTTTTTGAAGAGGCTGATACAGCTCGCCCACCAGATAGTCGTTTCACGTTATTGCAATAATGTTGTTCACATAAATTTTCTTCCGACGAGTATGTGGATTTGACGGGAACATGCTACAATTCCCCAGAATTGCTTTAGCTGTGTTTGGATGGTTTGCATGCTACATAGCGCTAAATGGGATCGAGTTGTTTTCGGCGTAACCGAGCTTCTTTCGGCTTTTCCACAAATGACGTAACCTAACTCAATATTGTAAAATGGTGGTAATTCCTTGCATATTGTGATCGACTCACCTGAAAATAATTGATTATAAACTTCTACTCCCAACAACAAATCAATGCAATCGGGTACTTTAAAATATGGGTCAGCTAATTTTATGTCGACGGGCACCGTACTCGTATTAAATTTTACAAGTACCGAAGGTATATCATTGGTAATCGTTGGAAGCACATAAAACTTCAGTTCGATGCTATAATGTGACACTCGCGATGTTATGTTGAGATATATTTTATGTCTGATTATACATTCTTTGCCACCAATGCCTGCGATTGTTTTATTCGTTGGATGCCTTATAGTCTTCAGCCGATTGCTCGCGTCAGTAGTTATAAAATTCATATGCGAGCCACTATCAAGAAGGGCCCTACAAACCAGTTGGTTACCATTTGAAGCGGTGGTACTGACGAGTGCTGTGCTAAGCCAAATAAGTCTTTGGTATCAATCAGCTATCATTTAAGCTGTGACGAATTTAATAATACTTGATTCACCGTACTGGCCCCAGCAAGCGAAGTGTGTGGATTAGCTAGAGACATGATCACTAGACGGCACATCTTGTTCCAACGATGTTGCGTTACTCGAAGTAGTTGCTATTGATGATGTTGCTCTACGTGGGTCTTTGTTCGGTTGATAAGTTCCGTAATGAAGAATGACGTGATGCTTCAACGAGCATATTGTACATGGTGCTTTTTCACAGTCTCGAACCAAGTGTTTTGCTATTAGACAGTGGATACACTTCGTATGCCTCTACTTCATGTTGAAGGTTGATGTGAAGTATTAGCCTGTAATTCTTGAAGGAGCTGGACACGCGTGCCAAGTACGTTAATAAAATCTGTGAAGGGAATAACACTAGATGATTTTGCATTAGTAATAACCGAAACGCGTGAAGCGATATCAACTTTCTGCGTAAGATGATGGGTCAGAATAAGATCCCATTCAGGAACTTTCACCTTTAATGATTTTAGCGCATTATAACGTTTCACTGCTTTATCGATGAATAATTGAAGCGCTTTCGATGAAATTTCAAAGGGACCCTTGATCTTGTAAATCTCCCGCATGTGGAATTTTTTGATGGAGACCTCATTATTATATGTTTCACAAATCGTCTTCAAGGCAACATCATAATTTTCGGCTACAACTGGGAGGTGTTCAATCAAGTTGTAAGCTGACCCTTCACGGATTTGCGAAAAGAGATAAACGAATTTTACAGTAGATGCTATCATAGTCTGATTTTTGAAATACATACATAGGTCAATTGGCCTTTGAACGCGGCGCGCTATTTCTTATACAAATCGAGATTGGCGATTTCTTCCGACATATCGAATGAGATGTAGCGACGAGCGAATCAACGATGGAAAAAATGCTATTAACCAACACTTCAGCAATACACTTGTTTTCAAATTTGTTTACAAGCGTTTGTAAAAAAACTAACAATGCGTTACTTAACCTTAATTAAACTAACTTACATGAATCGGATGTCCTCGTGTAGTCAATAGTATACCTGTTGAAGTTGAGTTGATGCTACGGGCAGTTAATACTCTGCGTTGTGGATGATTGTATGTACTATTCGATGATGATTCCAGATTACGGTTAGCGAATATTTATGTCCGATGATTGAATAATGTAGTGCACACGTCCTTGTGCGATAAAGTGATGCACTTCAAACAATAAAATGCACGTACCACTGCTTGATTTACGATGTTGGATCAAATGATGTAATTATATCACGAAACGAGGTTATGCTGCTATCGGATATGTAAACCGCTTGCAATATCGAAGAAATAAAAAATGGCGTCGTTTGAAAATGGCCCAAAAATGGGCTCGCGATTCGCACTAAAATTCAACGAAATTATTATGCTATTTCGAACCTGAAATCAAATTGAGTTGAAATTAAGGCTATCAATGACATATTTTGTTGAAACTAAAGTTAACTCGTAACTTTAGTTAAGTTCCTTATGGTATGTCGGTAATATAAAAACAGAACTGGTCAAAACATGAGGGCCGTCGTTGCCAGAACTCCTCTCTGGCCATCTTTCCATTGGTATTTAAGCGCAGATGAATTATCTTTCGATAATGCCCTAATATTGGCCATCTCTCATTTTCGTAGCAGTCTCCCGTGATGAAGCTTTCAAGTGATGAATCGATTGCATTCAGTTTAATCCATGCTCTTCCAAATGTTATGCAGCTTTACATGCAAAAGTGATATACCCTGAATTCGGCAAATATAAAACAATTTCATTCACTCCACCACTGTTTAAATCTTTACTACTTATATAGTTTGCCTAATGGTAAATAAATTCATTACCAGACGCAATTATATAACCAATCGTTTATCGCATAATATTATGCCCAGACAATTTGGTAGCCGCGTACCATAAATAAATAAAATATTTTATGATACACAACCGATTTCGTAACATGTAATTTTCATTCATCATTTGCGAGTTAATTGTATTGCCGTTTATTAACACTTGTCCCAACCGCATGCTGTAAACCAAAAAACAAAAGATTAATTTATTTTTATGAATAAATTAAGCAAAATACAAAATATGATTTTATGATATATTAAGTGTCATGAATCATGATGTAAATTTTTCAATTTAACAAAAAAATTAACAACAAAAACTTTCTGTGAAATGCCGCCATCACAACGAGATTTATATTGATTAAAATCATGTAAATTAATTAAATGTATTTTAGCCATGATGAGGATGGCCTAGTAAATTTGTTTATATACACACCTTAGCCCAGTAAAAAATGATTGATACATTGATTGTGTGGTAAACTGGCACACACATACACAAACATACAAGGAAATAATTAAATAAGCGCGCAATACATTTTACAAGCTGCGATTTAGCATGTAGGCCAATTTAAAATTAACTTTCGTAATAATCGATCGCGCATCTTTCTCCAAAATCTCATTAAACACCCATTAAAATTAATTCCATATACATAATATGTAAATTGGCGGTTATCACGTCGTCGTCTTCTTCTTCCGCGCAGTACATATAGTGTGTCTACATTATTGAAATCACATAAATATAGTTAATAAGCAATTTCAATTAATTAAACGAATATTGAAGGAAACCAGATTTATGTGCGTCTCTACAATGCGCTTTTGGCTGTGACCTTAACGCTAATTTTTATTTAGCAATTTTTTCTCGTTTTTTTTTTTTTTTTTTTTGCGTAATCATCTTCTTCATCTTTGTACATATTTCTTGTTAATCTCGTTTTCTTTTGGGTTAAACTATTATTACATCTTTTACGCGCCCGTTGGCGTTTAATTGAAAGTAAAATGATAATTATTTTTTATTGAATGAAATTAAAAATAAAAATAAAAATCGAAAATAGTTTTGTGGTGTGGTAAGTGTTGAAAGAAAGCAGAAAAATGGTTGATGAACTACACCATATGAGTCATGACGGTTGATGGGAAAACTATTAATCATGCCGGAGTTTATTAAGATTGAAATTGAAAATTGTTTAATACACCATTCTAATGATTCTTGGAATAATGCGAAATAGGGCTCTTGTTCATGAAGAATAAAGTGGTTATATGCATAAAAAAGAAGGAAAACATTTGCAGAATGTAATCGAATTACTAGTTTATCTCAACAATGCCTTAAATCAATATAACACAACTATAGTAGCACTGCCCCTAGGCGCTTCACCCAACCCAGGGGTTACTTTGCAGCAGCAATTGCTATTAAGGAATATTGCCTTCGGTAGAAGTATTTTCAACTATAAAATTAAGATTTAACGGTAACCTACTGCACCTACTACCAACGGAAGTAACTTCGTATGATTTATGTTACACTAAGTTCATTGTAGGCCACTATTTAGGACATTACAGTTTGAGTACTAAAACACTATCATAGAATAATTGCAATGTTCTTTATAATGATAAGTTACACGATTTTAATTATTATTTTACTCGATATCAGTGTCAAGCCGATATTAGTGGAAAACCCTTTACAAAAAATCCTAATCTAAGGTGGAACAGCATAATATGCCGATTGATGAAAGGCTGATAGGTTAATCAGTGCAAGTATGCGGAAACTCTGGATACAAGCTGAGTGACCTACAGGCGACTTTCCATTCCCAGCAACTCTATAATAGTAAAATCAAAATAGTAGACGGGGCAGGGGTAGGAAAATACGGGAGTGGGACTGCCCTTTCGTAGTCCCCGGGTCCCAATACTACTATGGTTCTAGCAGAAGTAAATGCTATAGTAAACATCTAGGAAGGAGAGCAATGAGCCCAGATAGTATGTCTCGCGGTACTGGCCTCAGTATTATCAGGTTTATTAAGAGCCTGAAAATTGAATGTACGGATAATTAAGCAGGATCAAAGTACAAAAGACTTTTAGGTCGCAGTGCGGGGTGGCTTGAGCCCCCACATGGCCCTCAAGTAATAAGAATAATAATGTTTAGGTCGCAGTGCGTGTTGGCTAAACGCCCACATGGCCCTTCAACAATAATAATAATAATAATAATAAAAAAGTCTATATGATATCTTAAAGAGACCAAACACATGGGTGGTTTGGCGTCTATTGGAGTACAATTGTGTAAGGGGTAACCTGGTCACAATTCACAGGGGTACGTGCTGCCTCCTTGGGGCAACCACTGGTAACTAAGTCCATTTGACACATCGTGGCAATTCGGCACTTGCAAAGTCCGGAAAGGAGAAATCCTTCACAATAAACCTTAATATAAGGTGAAACAGCATAATGCTAATGGAAGAACGGCTGATAGGTTAATCAGTCCAAATATGCGGACTCTGGATACCTGGCATCCTCTAGTTTTATTTAGCCTTCCTGTAATAAAGCTGGGTGACCTACAGGCGACATTGCATTCCCAGCAACTCGTAAGAGTAAAATCAAAACGGTAGACGGAGCACGGGTAGGATTATACGGTAGTGAAGCTGCCCTCTCGAAGTCCTTGGGTCTATCTAGCACAAGTAAATGCAATAGTAAACAGCAATGGGCCCAGATAGTATGTATCGCCATGGTATAAATACATATAATACTTCCATTTGTAGTTCATCGGTGAAGTGTTAGATGGCATTACTGGCAGTACTCCTTTTGAATTTTTCAAACTATATCTATATTTAAATTCGGCTAAATATATGTACGAATAAATACGCCCAAATGTCATGATTTTATTCTTTACGTAGATTGAAGAGCTATTGTACGTATAGTACATGGTTTTTTAAATTGTTTAGTTCAAGCAGCACTAAGACAATTCGATTTTTAAAAATATTCCTGAATCAAATTTTTTCACGATTTTTCATGTGCATAGTAGATGTTTCTATATCAGTAAATTTTATTGCTTTTCTACAAAATGTATTTTTATCACAGATTACAATAATGGATTTCAAACAAGCTCAATCCTAAATTATTTTGTTGATACAGACACCTGAATATTTCATTTGAATATTTCATTTGGCTTATAACATGAAGATATGCTCTAGTTCTAAATACCCCTGTGATTATCTGTAAATAACCCCACTAAAGGTGAATTTTTAGCGTGTAACAGATTAATAAATCAAGAATTCATTCCTTGCATGCAAAAATGTTGTATCGCATTTGAATCCCCATATAAAATTGTCTACCTTTTACTTGTGATTTTCTTTCAAAACCTTACTTAAATTTTTTTTTGGATTAGAACAATTTCGTAAGATCAAGAACCCATTCTCTGAAGACCTTGCAAATATCTTTAGCATATAATATAATGATACTCTTCTCGGAAATCCTGCGCAACACAAAATCAGTTTTCTTTGAAAATTGCATAATATATGTAACTTCCAGCAAGCACCTCCACTCTAAAACTGGAATATATTGAACCATGGAGAAGGCAAGTAACATATACAACTAATACCCTCACTTCTAAAAATCTTGATAATACTCAAGTTATGTTATCTTCGAAATGTCTTGAAAGGTTTGAAAAATTTTAACATAGTAAACCAAAGGCAAAGTCAAGCAACCCAAAGCAATATTTAAAAATGTCCACACTATATTGGCTAGCCCTAAAATATTTGATTCTAAAAAAAATCAAAAGACTGAAAAAATTCCAAAATATGAAGATAATTGGTAAATAATCTTTTGAATAACCCCAAAATCAGAGTTTCCTAGACACCAATACGATTACCTGTCACTGACCGTTAAAATCCATCTACCTTCAGAAACACAGTTTTACATAACGTAAAAACGCATAAAATTCGTATTGCCTGTGTACAGCACATATTTCGTACATAAACATTGAAGCTCGATTTACGTTAAAATTTCTACCATTATAAAGTTGTAACTGTTATGTATTTGTCGACAAAACCTCATCGAAATATTTTTTGAGGTATGTAGCTATAGGGCGAAAAATTGAGTGATTGACCTTTTTCCTTAAAATTTCTAATAAAAAGCAATAATAAATAATTCCTGTATTTATTTGCCGCGATCTTACCTGATGCTTACCCTTCTCTTACACTACCTAACATTTCGTAGGCTAGCTCATCGATGCGACGCATAAGATTCAATCCCAGAGCAGTTGCTACTTTATTGCAGACATTGATGACCAAAAATCGACTAGCCCCGAAAGGACCTTCTTAACCGTTAAGCTACAAGAACTAAGCCCTAGAGCGCCACCGCTTTTGGGGGTGCCGATTTTGAATTTGATAACTTCTAAATGGCTTCAAGTGACAATATTATATTCTGAACCCCCAGATGATCTATTGGGTGTGTGAATTAATTCTTAGACTCGACATTTAGATGTCGCTACGTGAGATTGCGTATAGCTTGACAAGCAATTCCAATTGCATTTTGTAGCTGTCACAATTGTCAATCTAATTCAGAGCAGAAAGTGTTATTTTTCATATTACGTCATTTTTTTGTAATCGATTTAAAATGGATCGTGATAAGTTGTTTTTTCGAGGGGTTCTTCTTTTCATTCTTGATTCCAAGAAAACTGCCGCTGAAGCGATTGCTTTCTGATACTTATGGTAATCAAGCTCCATCGAGAGCAAGCTGTTTCAATTGGTTTCATCGATTCCAAAGTGGTGATTTTGACTTGATAGACAAAGAACGGCCAGGTCAGCCAAAAAAGTTTGAAGATGCCGAATTACAAACATTATTGGATGAAAATGCATGTCAAACGCAAAACGAACTTGCAATGCAGTTAAACATTGACCGATCAACCATTTCTCATCGTTTGCACGCAATGGGAAACTGTCCGAAAATCAATTGAGAGCACTAATTGAAGCATGCAAAAAAAATCTTGCTGAGTACAAAAAACATATCATAGTTTTTTGCATCGA
The DNA here is from genome assembly GCA_963556165.1 of Tipula helvola. Classification (NCBI taxonomy): domain Eukaryota; kingdom Metazoa; phylum Arthropoda; class Insecta; order Diptera; family Tipulidae; genus Tipula; species Tipula helvola. The sequence continues at coordinate 175,090,479 of OY744483.1, read as the reverse complement.
ATTGTTACTGGCGATGAAAAGTGGGTCTATTACGAAAACCCCAAACGAAAAGCAGCTTACGTCGATCCACGCCAAGCAGGACCATGGCAGCCAAAACGAGGGTAAGGTTATGCTGAGTATTTGGTGGGACCAGAAAGGTGTGGTGTATTATGAGCTGTTAAATCCAAATGAAACCGTTACAGGTGATCGCTACCGATGCCAACTGGACAATTTGGCACGTGCATTAGACGAAAAACGGCCAGCAAGAGCGAACAAAAGCTGTAAAGTTTTGTTTCATAATGACAATGCCAGATCACATCGTGCAAAAACCGCTCAAAATAAGCTGCGTTTCTCCGGACCTTGCACCTTCCGACTACCATTTGTTTCGATCAATGCAAATAGGCTTGGCTGATGTACGCTTCCGAAACGCCGGAGAAAATATACTGTATCGTTAACTTTTAATAAACATTTTTATAAAAAAAGTCTAAAAATTAATTCACACACCCAATACATGTATAAAGCTCGATTAGTTTAGCTATTCCTCCTTCACATTCACAGTGATATTACGAGGAATTGTTAGGGAAATTTAACCATCTAGTATTATCGTTCGAATGAAGAGTCTAGTTTAGAAATTTGATAAGTGGTTGTATAGATTAAAAATTGACGAAGAATTGCAACTTTGGAACTGACCTCTAAAATTTAGGTTTGTTGGTATTTTTTCTATAGAATTACGTAAAACTTCAAAGCGTCCACAGACATTACGATTTATCGTACTGCAAATGTACTTAGATGATGGAACCTGTTTTGCCCACAAAAGCACCGATCCTCATACCTATTCATCTTGTTTAAGAAGATTATCGAATTTAATATTTATTTTTTAACACCTCGTAACTCGTGTTGCGTTTGTGCTTGCTGAAAGCTTTTGCTATCGCGTCCCTTTACCAAACATATCCATGATATATCCCGATCAATTTCTTCGGAAATGATTTATTACCATTTTTACCATCCATTCTTATAAGTTGGAAATATTTGGAAAATATGAACAGGTGCGGTAACACGGTACAGATTTAAAATGAAATATAAAAATCTGTAAACAATCCTCGCTTATATACATACATTCAAATCGATGGTCAGTCAGAAGGAATAATCGCTTAAGTCGACTTAAGACAAAAATTATTTTAAATATTTAAAGTTTTTGTGTGTTTGCTCTAACTTCACTAAATTTGACTTGAGTTATAATTCCATAAAGGCCAAAATCTGTGTTCGCAAGCCATAGTAGCTTTAGTCGGCATAAGGGAAAAATGAATTTAATAAATTGAACTTTTTGTACAACTCCAGGAAATTTATCTAATTTGACTTAAGCGGCTACTCCTTGTGACCATCGAAATATTTAATTAAATCGTTCAATCGTACGCAAAATTGTATTACAGTGCCGACATGCAGACTATGCCATCAAATGCGGTCGAATCGTACTTGTTAGTTAATCCCTCGCATGTTCATATTATCGATCCCATAATCGTTTGAAACTTACCACTATATCATACCCAAACATATTGCTAGAGAGAGACAATTTACTTTTTACACTTTTTACCGTAGGCACTTGGCGAAACTCACTTAATACACACGGTTTTAAATTTTTTTTAAAAACACTTGTTAAATATTTCGCAAAATTACAAAAGGTTTAAAAAATCACTCGATCGATTTCGGCTTGTTAGGCCATCATCAGGAGTATTTACTAAACTGTAAAAATAAAAATGTAGTTATATTTATATGTATGTATAGTTGGAAAAAGCAAAAAGTGAAACAAAAATATACAAATAAAAAATGTGGGAGTGGTAAATAATAAAAATGGTGAGAGCAATAAACATTAAAAATTTAAAGCGGGTGAGTTAAACACAGGTATATGATTATTGATTAGTCAACGGCCGAATAACAAAATTTCAGATGTTATTGTTTTTTTTTCCTCTTTATTTTATTATAACCCGACGTATTAGTCAATTTATGGGATGGTATGAGTATGGGAATAAAACAGTGCGGGGTCGGTAATTGGTGAGAAACAGAGTTCTCTCTGTTCGTTGAGGATATTTTGGTTAAGAAATATAGCTTTTCGGAATTCGTAAGATTCTAAGTTGTCTAAACGTCTCCTTTTTGGTTGTACATGTAATATTTCTAAATTGTTTAAATTGGATGTGTGATTTTCTAACGTTAAATGATTATAAAGGGATGATTCATGGCTACCAGATAAATGTTCTTTAACTTTAACTTCAAAATTGCGCCCAGTTTGTCCGATATAAGAGGTGAAATGGCTTGGAGTAAATATATTTTGTTTTCTTCTACGACGATAACCAAACCATTCACCCACTTTCGATGAATTGTGCAGCTAGACACCTCAACAGATTGATTGCACAAATAAAAGTCACAAAATATTTTAGTAAGTTGAGGTTTATTGTACTACCTCGAAAATTAATTAATTTATTTTATAATCACTTTATTATTCTTTGCTTTATTGTAATTATGACAACTTATATGTTAAATATTACAGCATTGATCTTAAAATATTTAATTTTTTAATATAACTTATTCCAATAGACTCTCAAAATGTAATGACAACACAAAAACCTTTTCCCAAAAAATACGCACACAAAAACTAAACAATAATGGTTGCCACATCACAAAAAACCCATTACGCCGAAAGGTATACAATGCTACCAACATTATGATAAAATATCAACGAGAACGAGGTAAATAGTAGGTGCGGTTTTTTGTGATGTGGCGAACTTTTTACATTAATCTTGTGCGTAAACATTCCCGCGACCTTGAAATATTTACAAAATTTCAACTTATATTGTGTTATAATCTAATGTAATTACATTATGATTTGAATAGCAAATTGAATTGTTCGATCTAGCAATTGAGAATTAATTGAACATGACTATTGTTAAGATTCCTCGTTGAGCGGCAAAACACTAATCCTGTTTACGGCTCTTTTTACTATAGAGTGTGCAGTTTTTATGGTAACCACACGTACCACTCCATCCTTACCTGGGTGAGTGTCTATTATTCGCCCTAGGCTCCATTTCATTGGAGGCAAATTATCATCATGCAACAGCACTAATGAACCGATTTCAAACTTGTGGTTACCTTTTTGCCATTTATATCGACGTTGTAGATCAGCTAAGTATTCCGTATTCCATCTCTTCCATAGACTTTGTAGCCTTTGCTGAATTATTTGAAATCTGGATAGCTTATTTGTTTGTAAATCGAGAAGCGAAGGTTCCGTCAGCGCAGTTAACGGCGACCCTATTATGAAATGACCTGGTGATAGAACATGCAAATCCGATGGATCACTGGACATGGCTGTTAAGGGACGTGAATTTAAACACGCTTCGACTTGCGTGATCAATGTATGGAATTCTTCTAGTGTGAATGTCGATTTTCCAATTACTCTTTTCATGTGATGTTTTGCGCTTTTGATTGCTGACTCCCATAATCCCCCAAAATGTGGAGACCGAGGTGGAATGGTTAGCCAATCTATATTATGCGACGTGCAAAAGCGGGTTGCTTCATTTTGAAAGTGCTGAGACAAAAATAGTTCGCTAAGTTCACGAAGTTCAGATCTAGCTCCAATAAAATTGGTAGCGTTATCTGAGTATATTTTCGAACACATTCCACGACGGGCGATGAACCGGCGCAGACAGGAAATAAATGATTCAGTGGATAAGTTCATCACTAATTCTAAGTGCACAGCCTTTGTAGTGAAGCATACGAATAAACAAATATATGTCTTGAGACTTAATTTCGACCTTACTGACGGTTTGGTAAAGAACGGACCGCAAAAGTCAATCCCTACAATTATAAACGGCCTGGTAGTTTTGGTTACCCGATCTGCCGGCAAATTGCCCATTATTTGACTTAGCGTGTGAGGACGGGCATGAAAACATCGAATACACTGGTTTACGACAGTTCTACATAGATTTCTACCACCGACGATCCAGTAAGTCAAGCGAAGATTATACAATAAAGCTTGTGGGCCAGCATGAAGTAATTTCCTGTGTTCGTGTTGGACAATCAATTTGGATAATACATGATGTTTTGGAAGTACTATTTGATGCTTTTGCTCGTAGGAAATAGGGGCGTTTTGAAGTCTTCCGCCTACTCGCAAAATGCCATCCGCATCCAGAAACGGAGCTAGTGATCGCAAAGCACTTGTCTTGGAAATTGGTTTATTAGCAGTAATACATTGGATTTCGTGTTCATACTCATTTTGTTGAACTAGCTTAATCAAAATAGTCAATACATCATTGGTTTCCGCAGGACTCAGTTCTACCGATTGATATGGTTTGCGTTTATATTTAGCGCTATTGAAAAATCGAAGGATGTAGGCTACAACTCGAAGTAACATGGTTAATGAATTGAAACGCTTAAAGATATCATATTGTTTTGATTGAGCGAAGACAGTAGCTGAAGTTTGGCGGGTTTCTAAATTTAAAAGATCGATGCTAAGTTGAAGATGGTTAGGTTGTGGCCATTCAGTTTTATTCTGAGATAAAAATTTTGGACCAGTAAACCAGTCTGTTGCATCTGCAAATTCGGACGGCATTACGCCTCTAGATACGTAATCAGCTGGATTTAGGGATGTATTCACATATTGCCAGGACGCTGAAGTGGTGTAATCTTGAATTTTTGCAACACGGTTTGCTACAAATGTTGAATATCTATGTGGTTCTGACCTAATACGAAATAATGTTATTTCTGAGTCAGACCATAAACAAATCGAATCAAATGTTATATCAAGACTACTCACAAGATTATGTGTCATTTCGGATACCAGAAGTGCTGCACAGAGTTCTAAACGAGGTATACTTTGCTTCTTAAGTGGCGCTACTCTAGATTTCGAACATAAAAATTGTACATGATGAAGCTCTGAGGAATCAGTCACCCGAATATAGAACACACATCCGAAAGCCTTTTCCGACGCGTCACCAAACCCGTGTAACTCTACCCTTTTAATATTGTTTACTAGAATACATCTCGGAACTATTACTCGTTTTAATTCTTGTAGTTCTGACTTGAAACAGATCCACTTCTTCGCAATGGTTTCAGGAATACGATCGTCCCAACCTATGTCTTTACAAACCCACAAGGTTTGCATAAATAATTTGGCTGTGACAATTATTGGAGCACAAAATCCCAAGGGATCGAAGAGTCGACATATTTCAGACAACATGATTCTTTTTGTACAATCAGTAGTTAGTGAAAGCTTATCCAACCGTGTTTCAAAACTGTCATCCTTTGTGTTCCACGTAAGGCCTAAAACCAACGATATTTCAGAATCTGGGTGATCTCGCGATGCCAGTAATGGTATATTGGACGCAAATTTCCGAAGTTCAAATCCACCCAGTTTCAACAAACTTATCAAATCCGTCTTTAATTTTGATGCCTCATTCAATGTTGAACAACCAGTAAGGACATCGTCTACGTAAAAATCCCTGACTAATATTTTTAAAGCGCGGGGAAATTTGTCATGTTCGTCTATGGATAATTGCTGCAAGGTGCGCGTTGCTAAAAACGGAGCACTAGCAGTGCCATATGTCACTGTACATAGTTTGAACGATTGTAAGTCACTCGATGAATTGTCGCGCCACCAAATTCTTTGCAGATCTTGCTGAACCGTATTTACGTGAATCTGACGGTACATTTTAGCAATATCGCCACAAAAAGCATGAGTATGCTTGCGGAACCGAAGGATAATAGAAAAAAGATTCTGCTGAATAGTGGGCCCGACCATAAGGCAATCATTCAGCGACAACTGTGATGTTGTTTTGGCCGAGGCATTGAATACTACGCGTAGTTAGTCGTAGTACTGGTGTCCTTTAAAACATAATGATGCGGCAAATAATAGGTCTGGTTAACCTGGTCTTGTACCTCATCCGACGCTTGATATATGTCGTAAACGAAGACGCTTTTCTAACGCAACAAACTGACTACGAGCGGAATAGCTCGATGATCCCAACTGGCTTAGATTTGGCTTAAGGGGAAGTGAAACTGAATATCTTCCGTCTTGTAGCCTTTTAACATTTTTGCAGAAATGCTCTTCACATAACTTCTCTTCCTGAGAATTAGTGTTCTTGAGCACAATAGTCTCCAATTCCCAAAATTGCTTGATCTGGGATTCTAAATGTTGAATACTACAAAGAGAAACAAATGCATTTGTTTTTGAATACTTATTTGGAGCACAACTTGCCTTACCGCAAACGACGTAACCTAACTCTGTACTGTAAAATGGCGGAAGCTCGTTAAATAACTTAATGGAATCTCCTTTGAATAACTCGTTGTAAACTTCTACACCTATTAGCAAATCAATACGATCCGGTACGTTAAAATGTGGATCGGCCAGTTTTATGTCGACAGGAACGGATGATAATTCGAAATTGAAAGGGACCGATGGGACATCTCTTGTTATCTTCGGAATTACATAAAATTTTAGCTCTACTTTGTAATTGGACACTCTCGACGATATGGTTAGATAAATTTTGTGTTTAATCGAGAATTCTTTACCGCCAATACCCGAAATGGTATTGAAGGTTGGAAGTCTTTTGGCTTGTAGTACATTGCAAATTTCTGTTGTGACAAAATTCATATGAGAGCCACTATCCAGAAGTGCTCGACAAATTACGTGATTGCCATTTGCAGTATTTGCATTAACTAGCGCTGTACCAATCATAACCAATGGCTTAGTTGATTCAATATTCGATGACCTACTGAAGTCTTCGGTTGAATCGGTTGTCCTAATGGGCGATGAACGGAGTGAAGATAAACTTGGAGTTGAACTTTGCAGAGTACCGGCGTTACTAGCCGATAAACTTGGTGATTTGTTGGGAACTATATCACCACTACTTGAAGAATGTTCATGGTTATTAGTTCCAGGCTTTGCACTTGGTGACACATGGGCATTCGCTGCAATATGAACGCTGGACGAAGGGTTAGCCCGTTGCTCATGGACCTTTTGATAATTTTTGAAGTGAAGTCTTATATTGTGCTTCAATGAACATAGAGCACATGGCGGTTTAGTGCAATCACGTACATTATGTGTCAAGATGAGACAATTAGTACATAGTTTATTATGTCGAATAAATTGAAAACGCATCTGCGGTGTTAGCTTTGCGTCATTAAACGAAGGGCACTGAGTGATCATGTGAGACCCAGTACAATAGCTACAACTATTTGAATTAGATACCAAAGAGAACGGTCTATTGGAATTCGAAGTAAATCTTCGTGTGTCTCTCTGTTGTCGAACAGATGTCTGCGATGTATTTGTCTGAAGTGCTTGAAGCACTTGTACACGATTCCTTAATATTTGTATTAAATCGGTGAACGAAAGAACACTATTTGCTTTGGAATTTTTAATGGCGTCAGCACGCGACGAGTTATCCAAATTCTGCATTAAATGATGCGATAACATGAGGTCCCATTCGTGAACTTTAACTTTTAGTGATCTTAACGAGTTATAGTGTTTCAGGACATGATCGATGAATGCCTGTAATGACTTCGATGAATTCTCTTGAGGAGTTCTGACGTTGTAAAGTTCTCTCATGTGTGCTTTTTGGATTACCGCTTCATTATTGTACCGATCGCATAGTGTTTTCCAAGCTGTTTCGTAATTGTCGGCCGTCACTGGAAGATTCTCAATTAATGAGTACGCTGACCCGGATCGGATATGTGAAATTAAATATACAAATTTTACAGTAGGTTCAATGGCCTTGCTATGTATCAAATCGACAAACACGTCCCTAAATGCCAACCACTCGGAGTCTACACCACTAAACGATGGAAGTTTCAATTCGGGTAGGCGAATTCCGGTTGAAGAACCCTTTACTGAAGAAGCTTCATTACCCGACAAATCCTGAAAGGACACAGAGGCAGTTGCATCTTCTGCCTTCTTAAGTTCGTGAATTTTGTTTAGGACCATTGACTCCAATTTACCATATTCATCCTCAAAACTGTCACGATCACTACTCGTGGTGTCATCAATGGATTCCATTTCTAATTGAACCGAACCATATTTGTCATACACCAACTGTACGCGGCGTAATAATGACTCAAAGGCACCCAAGGTGGTGGCTGAAGTGTACGATTTTTTGAAGTAGGTCAACTGACCTTTAAAAGCTGCTCGTTGCTTTTTTAGTAGATCGAATTTTGCAGTTTCTTCCGCTGAAGACATTGTTCTAATGCGCGTGTGGGATTAGATTTACGACTGTTCAAGAAATCTTATTATAATAACTTAGAGGCACTGCGTCAATGTAAGCCAAACCGAACAATTCAATTCACCTTACATAAATAATTTGCAAAAGTTTGCGTATATGTATAATAAAATAACAATTAAAAAATAATTACTCTTTACAAGAATTAAACCCACTTACATAAAATGATGAATGTTACTGCTTGATGATTAGATGTGCTGCTTCCTCAATGAACATTGATTGCCTTTGATACCAATGTCGAATAGAATCAATGTGATGACCAAATAATGATGATAGCTTTGCCGCATTCAGCAATAATCTTGATGAATTATGTACTATGTACGTCGGTCGCTTAAAATGGCGGCTTCACGATGCGATTAATTAAAAAAAATTGATGAAATGCAGTCACATGGATCATCTGGTAATATTTAATTAATCCAATTATTTTCCAATTATCCAATTATCGAATTATCCAATGCGTAACAAATGTAAATTTATGTCGAACAATGGCTGACGACTTTTATGACGAAGTGTTTAACTCTTTGTGTCGGCAAATTTATGACGATGTGGTATACCGAAGATGGTCGACTGAAATTATCACGTTTTGTGCAATTACGTATACATATGACGTATACAATCGATGACTATTTAATGGATGTTGAACCAAGCGGCTATTTTCAGCTTATACAGGCTTAAATAAGCCAAATTAACGGTATGTGTTACCGCGTTACGATGTAATGGCACCTTTTAACCATGCGGGTTCACCATCCGGCTCGAAGGACCAGAAATGAAATGGCTTGGAGTAAATATATTTTGTTTTCTTCTACGACGATAACCAAACCATTCACCCACTTTCGATGAATTGTGCAGCTAGACACCTCAACAGATTGATTGCACAAATAAAAGTCACAAAATATTTTAGTAAGTTGAGGTTTATTGTACTACCTCGAAAATTAATTAATTTATTTTATAATCACTTTATTATTCTTTGCTTTATTGTAATTATGACAACTTATATGTTAAATATTACAGCATTGATCTTAAAATATTTAATTTTTTAATATAACTTATTCCAATAGACTCTCAAAATGTAATGACAACACAAAAACCTTTTCCCAAAAAATACGCACAAAAAAACTAAACAATAAGGCCCGTTGCACATTTCAGCTAAGCTAAGCGAGAAATGTAGTTTTCGTTAGCTTTGTTAGCTCGCCTAGCTCACCCCTTTGCACTTTCCAGCTGATACCTAGCCTTATACAAACATACATTGCTGATTTTATATCTTCCCATTAAAATTTTTTATTTTCAACCGGGGGATACGAATTTAGCTCACATCGCTTAGCTTAGCTTAGTTGAAATGTACAACGGGCCTAATGGTTGCCACATCACAAAAAACCCATTACGCCGAAACGTATGCAATGCTACCAACATTATGATAAAATATCAACGAGAACGAGGTAAATAGTAGGTGCGGTTTTTTGTGATGTGGCGAACTTTTTACATTAATCTTGTGCGTAAACAAGAGGAACTATAATTATTGCAATTGATCTTATAAACGCCAGACTTGGAAGGGCGATCAATTCTTGGTTTGTTGTTAAAAATCATTTTCTTAATCTAGTCGAGGAATGAAGCACAAAACTTCGTAATTTTTTCCATAAAGACGGATCGGAATGCGGTTTTTTGCATTAGCTTCCAAAAATTATTTGTAAAAAATGTATCTACTTTGTACCTATGACAAATCGGAAATTACATTGCTGCAGCCAAAAATGCATTTTTTGAGACGCCTTTTGGAAGATTTCAAAACTTTGTATTGTAAATAAGAGTCAGAACTGGCCCAAATCGACCCGAATGTTCAAATTGACCCGTGAACACCTGGAGCTCAGGAACGCCGATGAACGTCATCTCAGTGGGACTCTCCGTGGGAAGGAGAGAAACTCGGAGCCCGGCGGATTTTTGGGTCGGTGAATTCAAATTTGCCATCGTCGAACACCCCCCGGATACCTGGTGCGCCCGAACCTGGACGTGGACGTCATCCCCGAGAATTTTCCTGACGAGATTGACAAAAACAACCCGAACATCATTTTGGGGGCGTTTTTTGGGCGCTTAATCCAAATTTCACGTCGAAAACGACCCCTGTACACGACACCCTGTACAATCGAAAAAGACGAACCGAAAATCGATATGGGGTTTTTCGGGGCGCTGAATCCGAATTCCACGTCAACAACGACCCCCCGAACACCTGGTGCACCGGACCCTGGCCCCGAACATCTTCTCCGTGGGGCTCTCATATATAAAAAAATATATGTATATAAAAGAATATAAATATAATAAACCGTTACCGAAATACATTACCAAAGCTCCATAGTCAGGAGAAACACGTGTTTATTTTCTAGATTTTTGTTTTTATTTTGTGAGCATTTATGTTGTCACGAGATATATTTATTACAAATAGTTATGTGAGTGATCTTTTTCGTGCATATCAGTGAGTGATATTTTTCGTGCATATCAGTGAATGTTTATTTATATATCAGCCAAGGATAATTTCCAGCACTTCATATCTCTTGATTAGAGAGGTAATTTATGAGTGTGTGCCTCAGCTTAGAAACACATCCATAATCATGGTACAGAATATTTACAAGTCTATCATTTTGATGAAGGATATGATTAACGGAGTACGGTGCTAAATTGGGCGAGTTCCTCATACGTTGGATAATTAACTCTAAATTCGCGTTACTTTATTGGACGTAATTTAACGTTTATAACTTGTGATGGTTTCAGAATAAATATCTGTAAATATTCTCAATACGGACGGAAAATATCCAGTATTCGGGAACAAGACTATTTGGCTTTACTATAACAAACATATATCCAAGGACAATATCCATTGCGTTTGATCAAATAATGACAACAGTACCGGTAAATCTGTAAGTTGAATGTTTAGAATATTATTATAAAATTCAAGTACGTAGTACTGCTTGCGTGTGGAGTCAGCTGACGAGCACCCGTTATATACACGAATATTGGGGACTTCTGATTTTTAAGATTTTCTGTTCTCGCACAAGAGTCAATTAATTTTAGTGGGGTTTTTTCTAACGTCATTAGTTGTCTTTTTCTATTTTTTACGAATTTTTTTAATCTTGAAATTTTATATATTTTATATAATTGAATTTCTAGGATCATGGATAACGAGGATACGTGCGTTATTTGCAAAAACGTGAAAGATTGGCAGAATCATTCCTCAGACAATTCGATCACCAAAGTGTCCGCTACAGGAATCGCTAAAATAGTCACGGTTTTACATGAAATACGGAATGATGATTTGCATAATACTATTGAAGGTTGTGATTCCATCGATGTGCACGAAAAGTGTCGTTGCAGATATATTAAGCCTGTAAGTACACCAGAACGCAAACACAAGAAATTAAGAGTAGACAACAATTCTGATGATGTTCAACCTGTTGCGAATCAGGATAACTGCAACATTTCGGAAAGATGTGTAATATGTGTCAACAAGATTTCACGTTCCACTCCTAGCTCAACTTGTACTAGCGCAGATACAAGACAAAAAATCATCAACTATCTACAAGAACAAAAAACTTTGGAATTATCTATGCGCGATCAAATTTTAGATAAGCTCTCGAACCCGGATGATCCTGAAGAGATAAAATACCACAGATCTTGTTGTGCCAAGTTACGTAAGCCAAAAACATATGAAGGGGAGTATGGTGAAAAAATTCGACAAGAAGAAAAGAAGGAGTTTCATATTGGTGATTTTCGTAAGCTTTTGCAAGAAAAATATGCTCGTACCAACGGAGAAGACTATTTGGAGTAAACTAAAATCCATGCAATAACGGGATGCGATACCGTTTCAGCAACGTACTACCAGGGAAAAAGTAAATTTTTCAAGACTTCCAGAAATTCACAGACCTTGAAGCACATGCTGCGAAGTTCAAGGAAGCTGGTTCGTCAAGCGAAGAAATTTTTGGGAATGGAGCACAGCTAATCCTGGCAATGTGCGGTGCTCCACTGCTATTCAAGAAGTCGAATGTTCCTGATGAGTACAAACTAAAATGTGAGCAGTTACTACAGGTGTACAGGTACAGAACCGCTCTTAAGGGGAGAGTAAATTTAGGGAAAACAACATCTAAATAGGGTCTATTTTCAAGTGCAAGATTGGCTGCATGGAGACCAGGTGACCATGGACCCAACAGAATGGGGGTGAAGAAAGGAAGGCGACATATTGGTCCCTGTAGAAATGACACAAAAACCTGCGCTTAAGAATATTATGGAACTAATATTCTGTGGATGCGCAGGAGATTGTAATCTGTTGCCCTGTAGTTGCAGGAAGCACGGCCTCTCTTGCAATCTTGCCTGTAAAATTTATGAAGGCGCAACTTGCAACAATACTGACAGATATTCAGTTGAAAACGTTATTACAGCAGAGAGAGAGGCCTTAGATGAGGAAGATGATCTACTTATGAATACGTCAGTTGATGACAAAGAAAAAGAACAGACTAGCGATGTGTCACTTGATGAAGAATTTGATATTGAGTTACGTATTTAAAAATTAAAGGTATTAATAAATGGGGAAGGTAAAGTTACAGTTGGATTGTATTTGATTTGAGTTCAATAAAAAAAATTTTAAACGCCAATTACATAAATATTGACTTTCTATTCATTCTATTTCTTTCCTCCTCACATAATTTAACTAGAATCAACAATTCCACACAGCTGTTGCAGTATTGGTGTCGGTCTCTAAGATATCAGGTTTGGTTGATATTCATGGGAATGACATCGATGTCAAGATAAAAGTTCGGGTGCACCAGGTGTTGGGAGGGTACTTTTCGACGTGAAATCCGGATTCAGCGCCTCGAAAAACCCCCCATAACGATTTTGGGTTCGTCTTCTTCGATTGTGTGAGGAAACCCCTCGGAGACGACGTTCAGGCCCAGGTCTACGGTGTTCGGGGATCGTTTTCGACGTGAAATTTGGATTAAGTGCCCAAAAAAGCGCCCCTACTATGATTTTTGAGTTGTTTTTGGCGATCTTGTTAGGAAAATTCTCGGGGATGACATCCACGTCCAGGTTCGGGCGCACCAGGTGTCCGGGAGTTGTTCGCCGATGCCACATTTGAATTCAGCGACCCAAGAAAGCCCCGGGCGCTGAGTTTCTCTCCTTTCCCGCGTGATTAGTGGGAGAGTCCCGCGGAGATGACGTTCATCGGCGTTCCTGGGCTCCAGGTGTTCGGGGTGTCAATTTGCACATCATAATCGTGATCAGCGATCTTGAAAACCCCCGAGTACCCGATTTGGGCCAGTTCTGACTCTTATTTACAAAGTTTTGAAATCTTCCAAAAGGCGTCTCAAAAAATGCGTTTTTTCGAATGCATTTTTGACTGCAGACATGCAATTTCCGATTTGTCATAGGTACAAAGTAGGTACATTTGTTACAAATAAAATTTAGAAGCGGGAGGGAGGGTGTGGTGGATAAATGTTAGCTAATATATATATAACTACATTTTTATTTTTACAGTTTAGTAGATACTCCTGATGATGGCCTAGCAAGCCGAAATCGATCGAGAGATCTTTTAAACGTTTTGTAATTTTCCGAAATATTTAACAGGTGTTTTTAAAATAAAATTTAAAAATATGTGTAGAGAGATAATTATGCACAATTATCTTTTTTACATTCGGTAATTTGCTGTGGTATAGCGACGATGTGAACAAATAGAATAATTTCTTCCAAAATGCAACTATACCTTTACAACTTCAAATTGGGACTAAACAACTTCAAATTGGGACTAAACAATTTCAAAATTTGCCTTTGGCCGTGGGCAATTACTCATCAACTGTAAGCATTACCTTTAATTTAAATGTATGATTTCTTAGGTTGGTCATTAGGCTTCATGTCTTATGCATAATATTATCGCAATTACGTCATCAGGCGGCGAGGCACTGTATAGCGAGAGAACTATATACAGATTAGGAAGGAACTTGGCCATTTCTTATCCGATTTTGATGAAATTCAGCATGTACGATGGAAACGGGATTCTAAAATGATTTTGAGATAAAGTTCTGTAATATGACCAATTAGGAAGGAACTTAATCTATGAAGATTAAATTCGACATGCACTTTTGAAATGGGATTCTACAATGATTTCTGCATACAGTTCTGGAAAATGCCCAATTAGCAAGGAATTGGCTATTTTTTAACCGATTATGATGATATGTAGTTCTAAAATGGTTTTTACATGAAAATCTGGAATAAATCCAATTAGGAAGGTACTTGGTTGTTTTTTTACCGATTTGAAGTCGTATTTATTAAATGTCATCATAATCGGTTTAGAAATAACCGAGTTTCTACATAATTGGCCATACTCTAGAAATTTTTCTATTATCATTTTATAGTCCTTTTTTCATGGTACAAATCGGGTTTCATCATAATCGGTTAATAAACGGGCAAGTTTCTTCCTAACTGACTGATATGAATAATCGAAACGAAATTTTCAGTTATTAGACAACAAAAACAAAATTCACAAATTTTTCGACAAAGAGAATTCTTGTGAAACGACGTGTAGTTTATGTTAGTCGGTTTCACTTAAAAAGGTTAAATATTAGGCTGAAGGACAAATAAGTCGTTGTTAAGAAATGTAATTCGCTTGCATTGAATTTGTATTATGGAGCAAACTGTAATTTTATATAAGAAGAAAGAGAGGCAAAATTATTTAACTGGAGGTTAGCTGTTTTTTGTGAAACCAAAACTAACTACTAACTATGGCGTTAGTATTTATATTAATTAGCATTTTTTTAAATGTCCATTCTTCAGAAAATTAATTGTTGGGAACACTAATTCAATCCTATTTGAGCTTGTAGCTTGTTTGTGTAACACCGTTTACCAGCTTGAACGAAACGATTTACTAAAATTCTGAACCCGTCAATTTCGAATGACCATATCTTCGTTTCGTTTATCTTACCTCTCTTAAGTTAGGTAATATACAATTGTTCTTCGGATAACGATTTAAGTTTTACCACAAGTTCATTATTGATGCGTCTCTTAAATAAATTGGCGGCAGCTTCTCATTCCTAACATTCTCTGATTTTACCTCTTAACTGGAATACCTGTTACTGAGAGGTGTTTATTCCGTTCGTATTACTTTTGTGCAGATCTTGGAATTCGTTTTCGTGTGGTTTAAACAGTAAAGTACTTGTCAAATCCCTTTTGCACTAATGGTTCTGCATTGCACTGATCTAGATTACTAACAGAATTTATATTATCGGTTGAGGTCATCAACATTTATTAAATTTTCTGTTCAGCAATTTTTCGAATTTTTTTAAGTTGGCTCACAAGTCTTATCGTTGATTAAAAAGCATTAAACACTGGCTCTAAATTTTAAACTTTGCGAACTCTTCTTTTTTCCAATTCTATCATCAAATTTGGAAATGCAACTAAATATATCTGTGTAAGTAAATTTTAGTTAAGTAACAATAATCAAGGGATGTTTTAGAGTTATGGCAAACTCAGAGTTCGGGTGCCGATTTCATCCAAAAACCACTTTAAAATCCCACTCCCATCGAAATACCCAGTTTATTACCTTGTGTCCGTTTTTAACATATCATTTCGACCGGAACCTGCAATCGTACTGTGTACATCGCTCTGGTACAGTGCAAAAAAAGTTTAATTCACTTCAATAAATTTTTTATTTTCTATAAATTTTAGAGAGATTGGTCAACAAAATGCTTCATGTATCCGAACACCCTCATCAGGATAACGTTCAAATCAATACACGGTAAAAAAAAATGGTATATTCTATAAATCTATTTATACTTTTTGCCGGACAAATTTCATTTATAAGAAAATTTCTATAAAGCTTAATATAATGAAAATTATTAAAAATCTTTATATATATTTGGTTTAAATTTGATAGCATATCTCATATATAAACACATTTATAAATATATTGCATAAAATATAGCTGGTTCTAATATAAATTGCATAACATTTATATTAGAACCTTATAAAATCTATATAATGACCATATTGAAATAACCATTTATAAAGGACCTCTATAGAATTTATATACATGTTGTATAGAATTGCTAAATATAACGGTATATTCTTATACATATTTCATTTTACCGGCATTTATTTTCGTCAGTTTTAGGCGTCCTTTGATAAAGACAGAAGTGAAAGTGAATTACAAATTTAATTATTAAAATTATTACATTCTTTAATTTGTTTAATTACATTTTTTATGTACAATTATAATAAATATAATTTATATTGTACAAATTTATTCTAAAAATACACAGTGCTAATACCAACAAAGTGATTTAAAGTAGTTTATAGTGTTTTACATAATTATTATATCAAATTGTTTAAGGTTTTGCGTAAGTGAACTATTGCGCTTAAAATGTACCCTGGTGTTTATTTTACTTGTTCATATGATTCCAAATTCACGAGATACGTTAAGACACAAAAATTCCAAAATGAAGAAATAGAATTAACGTATTTGGATTTCATACTATCAGGTAAGTGTAACATATTTAATGTGTGCGATATAATATGTAAGTGTGTATAAGGTGGTGTGATGAAGCTTGTGATATACGTATATTAAAATATAGTATTATTTTAGTTGTACATATATCGTTGTTCGAGATACAAAAATTGAGTGAATTCGTTAAATTGAGCATGCCTTATTAGTTTTTTAATAGTGCAGTACTTTAGAAAAGGGCCAATTCTCAGGTAAATTAAGTGTTCGCGTATTACTTAAATAAGGTTTTTGAGAAATCAAATGCATTTCCCGAATTTAGTAGACTTACTCTAAGAATTAGCCCGCAGCATATACATATTTTATAAAAAAGTTTCCTATACTGTATTGGTATATATGTGTTTGTTTTCAGCTATTTTTAATACCGACATACCACAGGAGGATTTTGTTAGTTTTTCGAACTATTTTGACGTCGAAATTGCTAAAGATGATTTTTTAGATTATGTGGAGTATTATATATCTCACCCGTGCTTTCTCTTAAAAGTAAATACTAGAGTAAAAGAATACACTGAACTTTCCACAATCATGTACAAGCCATATGAAGTAGCTACACCAGTATCAAAGAAGGATGGCTGTATCGGTCCAAGTTTACTATATACACCAGAGGTTTATTTTATCAATTTTCAAATGCTTAAATATTTTTAATGTGTTTGCCATTAATAAAAGTTAATGTCTAATAACTATATACATAGATTAACAATTTTATCTAATTTTATTTTTCAGATGCTCAAAAATTATTTGATTAATAAGTTGGGAGGAGAAAATCATTTTCTTCAAATACAAAGTGCAAAATCTTTAACAGATCTTCAGAGAAGAAAAATTATAACTTGGCTGGCATCTTTTGTAGAAGAGAATTGCGGATTTAATCCTACGACAGACGTTTTGCTTGTAATTGCAAATATTGCAACTAATTTTATCAAAACTTTAAATATTGTTAGTAGAACTACACCCACTTTTCAACTCAAGAAATTATTAATATCGGTATTGTCTCATTTTCTTTCGACAGGATTTACTAGTCAACAAGAAAGGAAATGGATATTTACAGACAAAACTAAAGAATGATCGTTCAAAAAAACGAAAATTAGACCTACATTTTGCCGGACCTTCTATAGCAGCGCCTATTTTAGAAAGAGACATCGAGATTCCTAACGTCGAAAGAGATTTAGAGATTTTAGCAAATGTAAATTTACCGGAAGAAACTGCCATCGCCAAACAAAAATTAAGAGCCACTCTTGAATATCGAAGAGCAGAATCGAAACAAGGTAGCTTCAACGTATATGATAGATATCCAATTTTCTTTAAACACCCAGAACTTGTAAGTAAACTATCTATCTATATTAATATGCTATTATTTTTACTATTTGTATTTTTCGTATTTTTAAAGGTACTGTTCGACTTTGAAATTGGTTATACTGAAGCCGGAAACCTTGTGGACGAGTGGCGCGAAATCCAAAAAGTCGTATTTGCTGCCGTCAAAAACTCTGGAAAAGCAATTCTTTACACCGAAGCTGAAAGAGAAAATGGTAATTAAAAGACACATTTTGAAACAAATGAAGCATAGTATAATATTATTTTTATTTTATTTAGATTATAATTCTTCAATCTTAGGATTTTTAAATCTAGTAAGATTATTACCACCATCCGCTAACGGTAAAAAAAAAATTGGCCGTGTCACCGACGAGCAAGCTGTGGAAAAATTATTAGTTTTTAAGCGTGTACGAGTATACACATTATTTTTTTTATATAATTTTAATATTCTCAATATTATTATAATATTCAGAAAATTTAAAACATACATATTTTAACTCTTATTATTTCAAGTTTAACGCAAATTATCGATTTATATTATATCAATATATCATTTAATGATGAATGAATATTATAATAATCATTTAATCCTTAAATTAGTATAATATTTAATAATTTTATAACATTTTTATTACCGTCATTTAATCTTTTTAGGAACAATTAACTAACGAAGAATATTTAGAGAACTCAGAAACAAAATCGCCTTATATAATAGCAGTTGGTTCTTCGAAGGCCAAAATTAGCCAGTTTTTTGTTGTGTTGGATAGCAATTTAATATGTCTTCCAAGCAACTTCAAAATTGTTAATGCGATAGATTTTATATTCAAGCTACATTTTGTATTCAACATACAATATGATACAAATCTAAGATTATTTTGGAGTTATTTCCAAAATTATATTTATAAAATTAACTGTCCGGTAACATTAAAAACGCAGGACGTTAATTTAAAATTAAAACAACTAATTTCTGAACTTAATATGACAATTTAAGTCATAATTATTATTTTTGTTTATTTTCATTAATATTGAAATTTGTGCAACATAAAATGAAATATTATTATTGTTTTGTATGCAAAAAAAAATCTTTAGTTTTATCAATTATTGTAAAACACTTAAAGTTGGAACATTTTTTATATGATTCAAAATTTTTAAAGCTAAAATGTGTTGCGTCTGATACCTGTGAAAGGACATATAGTTCCTATTATGGCTTAAAAAAACATTCTTTAAATTGTTCAACTAGTTCTATCCGTTTAATTCCAAATGAACCTGACATTTCTGTTGCCAATAGACCTAATGATCAATCAGAAGACGTTACTGTTCTGAATGAAATAGATGTTCCTTCAGTTAATTGCATTCCAATTGCTTCTAGAGCCAGACAGATTTATGGCCAGACAGATATTTCAGGAATAACCAATTTTATCTCGCAAATCAATGCTATGGGCTTATCAGAAGCAAGCATTACCAATATAATGAATCACACCAAAGATCTTGTGAGGAATATAAATTCAAATGTTTCAGCTTTAGCTGAAAATTACAATTCCGGAAATTTATTCAAAATCAGTATAGATAATGTCTTTAATATTTTTCAAAATCAAATAGATCAGTACTGCTCCAAATATAATCGAGAAAAGGAAATTGGAAATAGTCGGTTTTTCGTTAAGCCAAAATCAGTACCCCTTAGTTTACGTTGGGATAGAAAATACTGTTCTAAATCAAAAAAATATAAAAAATCTCTCGTTCAAAATTCTTTTCAATATGTTTCGATTTTGCAAACTTTAACACGACTTTTTGAAAATAAAAGTTTTTTTTCACATTTTTTTACTAAGGACCATCAGTGTTCAAATGAAAACTTGTATAGTTTTTGTTGTGGAACTGTTTTTCAAAATAGTGAATTTTTTCAATCCAATGAAAATGCTATTCAAATCCAGTTATATTACGATGACTTTGAAGTTACCAACCCGCTTGGCAGTCACCGAAGTATACATAAAATAGGGGCTATTTATTTTTCTGTTCGTAATTTGCCTTGTAAATTTCAATCGCATTTGGAAAACATTTATTTAGTTGCTCTGTTTAATGTAAATGATTTAAAGCAATGTAAAAGTTACAATACCATATTAAAACCAGTTTTAGCCGATTTAAAGCATCTTGAAACTAGAGGTAGTAGTAGATGGTAGGGTATTAAGGGGTTCGTTGATTGGAATATCTCACGACAATCTAGGAGCTAATTTATTATTAGGATTTGCTGGAAGTTTTAAAGCAACATATTTTTGTCGTATTTGTGAAATTAATAAAAACAAAGTTTCAACTCTATTTTGTGAAGATGAGAGCAAAATACGTAATCTAGAAAATATTAAAATTTCTGCTGAAATATATAATGGTGATTTAAGTCAATCCAAAGGAGTTAAAACAATGTGTATTTTAAATAATTTAAAATATTACAATATCTGCCAAAACTGCACGGTAGATTCAATGCACGACATTCTAGAGGGAATTGTTCCATTTACCATAAAAGTTTTTTTAGGATTAATTGTTAAAAAAAAATATTTAAACTTTGAACAAATAAACGACAGGATACAGTCTTTTATGTTTGGATATTCCTTCCGAAAAAATGTACCAACAGCTTCATTGTCAAAAGAATCATTTTACTTTTCTGCATCACAGTCATGGTGCTTAATTATCCATTTACCATTCATCTTTGGAGATATTAATTTCTTAGACATGCAATCCAAATGGAAATTAATTAGTACTCTTTTAAAAATCATAGATATTGTATTTGCCAAAGCTGTAACAGTGTCATCAATTTATAACTTACATGAGGTCATCAAAACTCATTTAACTGTACTAACTACAGAATTTGAAGTTGATCTACTGCCAAAGCATCACTTTCTTACACATTACCCTAGTACAATTTTAAAAATGGGCCCTGCTCTATGAGATATGAATCATTTCATTCGTATTTTAAAAATTTAAATCGGACCTAGAAATGTTTTAAAAATGTTTCTAAAAGTTTAGCAATCCGACAACAACAAAAGTTTGCTACGCTTTTGAATAATTTAAATTTAGAAAAATCCATAGAAGTCGGTAAATTAAGTATGCCCAATAAAGATTTTATTCAAAAGCACAATTTAAATTCTGATTGTTTTTTGGTATCCTGGGTAAAGTGTATAGCAGATTACCGGCCAGGACTATTTGTTAGGCTACCGTTGACTAATTTAGATAGTGTTCCACAAGAATTTTTTGAAATTGAACATGTAATATCTGAACATGATAATTTTTTCTTCCTGTGTAAGAATTACGATGTCGTTCAATTTGACGAATTTCACAATGCATATGAAATAAAGCCTTCGGCGGCACAAACAACTTGCAGTAAATTATACCTAAATCATTTAACTAATTCCGGAAAAAATGAAAGTTTTGATACGGCTATATCTCGACGAACGAATAAAAAATATATTATAATAAAAAGTTCTATGTAATATTATATAATTTTTTAATATTTAGTAATTCATTGTAATTATTATTTGATAATCTTAAAACTTGTAATTTTTTCTGAATAATATATTTTAAATAAATAATTTAATTTAAAAATATTTTTTGTTTAATTTTTTTTTTTATACGGAATACCTTATAAAATGTATACTAATAACTATATTAACAAGGCCTATACAGTGCAAATGTTATTTGAATATAACTTTACCAGATAAACCTTATTTATCCAAATATATTTATATTTTATATGGTTGGCCTATAAAACAGCCGTATAAAATTTAAGATTAATTTTATACAGCTTGCTTATACAATATTATTATACTTAAAAATATTATTTTAATACTATTCCACTATTAAATTATTTTATATTGTCTAAAAATATAAATTTTATTTTTTTTTTGTATGATTTTATATGTATAGGATTGTTGTATTAAATTGATACCAATTTGTTTTACCGTGTAGGATTCTCCCCTTTGGATTGCTCAAACGTTTAATGTAGAAGTTAGGTTGTTATATTCATCCGTTCCCAAGTAATTGTGGGTACGGGCGGATGGACGAACGGTAAACCGACATCATGTAACATTTCTGTACAAAAATATGTTATCTTCAAAACGAGTCCGTATTTCTAAAACTAAAAATTATGAACTAGATGAATTTAAATTGATTTCTACTAACCACAAAACAAGACATAGTTGAATGTGTTTTTTTTTATATGACATAATTTCCCAAAAAGAATACAAAACGAAGGTTACTCGATCGACGAGGTAATTTACCACATTGCGGTTGCATACATATACATCTACAAATACCATAACATATAACCCAATTCGCTTGTGTCTGCAAAGACGACTTTTTGGTTTTTACACGAATCGCAACTCAATTACCAATTATATGTTAATTTCTAGTAAAATTGAAAAAGAAGAGGAAGATGGAAAAAAAATTGTTATATCATCTTTTGACCAAATAAAATAATAAAAACAAATAAAAGTAATCAGGGGTACAACACATTTTTGCGTTTCTCATTGACCGCAGTATAATAAGTAAATTCAATAATTCACTCTAAATATGTTCACCTTCACCTGAATACTTCGCTCGCAGCTGTGAATGTATCACATATATTCACAATACATTTATTTATGTTTATATCGCGAGCATTAATATGAAAAAGGTGCATACTCTTACATATATCTCATCATGATCAGTATTTAACGCATTATTGTCCAAACAAAGAGATTAATTTAAGATTCGCAATTATTTAAAAATAAATAAACGCCTACACCATGGCATTATATTATATAAGACGCCCAACTTTAATTACTAATTGGTGTATCATCTCTTAAAAATAAAAAACAAGATCTTTCCCGCGCAAAAGTGAAAAGAGTAACTATATGTACTTGTAATTCTGTCCAATATACAAACAGAAGAATGTTTATGACTTTTTTGTTTGTTTGTGGTTTTTGTCAGTGTTAAAGATATCTACATAGTTTCTAGAGAAATAATGACGATTGATCATGATCGCATTAAATGGATAAAACCAACAAAAAAAAAAATGTTGTTGTATTTATAAATAATTTGTAGGTTTGGGATTTCTTTTATTTTACGAGATATTTTAAGAAAAATGTTAAATCTTATGTCAAGGTTGTGACATTTTTAACTAATTATTTAAATTTCACTTTTGATTGTGAGCGCGGCTTTGTTTATATATTTAAATGACAACGGAACATTATATAATACCAAATTGGTGTTTACTCGGATTATGCAAATATAAATATTAGATGTTTAATAATAATAATTGATGTTGTAATTGAATTTGTTTTATTTTTTTTTTTCGTAATACATTGGGCAAATACAGCTAGGCAGTGTATTTGGTCTGAGTATTTATTCAACCTAAACTAATGCAAAATTATATTGTTGATTTATAAATATCGTCCATATTATAAGGGGACCAACAAGACGGTTTGTTCTCTCTTTGCTCCTATTTTTAATTTTGATGCTGACCTTTTTATTAATTGGAATTTATGGAACATATTTGTCTTTGCAAATTTTACACCGCGGTTGTACGCTAAACAGGCTTTCTTAACAAACATCCCACATAGCAATTTTTGGTTTCAAATAAGTTTAGAAGTGTAATCGGAACTTTTGGTTCAAAACGAAAAGGTTTCATAATTTGGTATAATTGCATCATAGAAACTGCTCAAAAATCTCTTGTAAGTAAATTTTGTACAGGTATACATTAAAACCATTCAGTCCTTCAAAACAGTTGGTTTTGAAGAGAAACGTTTTAAGAACGTCAATAAACAATACTTTTTTGGGGTGCATTTAACATTTAAACCTTTTAAACATGTTTGTGTAATATACCGTAGAATCGTTAATTTGATTCCGTATGAAAACCGATACAACTGGTTTTCATTTATCTGTTTGATCTGTTTTTTTTTTAAATTATATATTTTCTCAGAAACGTTTTGAAAATATTTTTGAACGGATCTATAAATATGTGAATTGGAGAAAATATTTGTTGTTCGCCAAATTTTCGTTACTTTCATGGGTGCATATGTGTCAACAATTGATGGAAAATAATTGAAGTTTGGCGAATACGGAACATTTGCTCATGTGCATGTTGATCCACACATTAACATATTTGCCAAATGACAAACTGTTAAGGCGGCACCAGACGATGCGACAATTGTCAAATGTTTGTGATATGTATATAGTATGACATGTCGTGTGGACAGTTTTCATATCACCAATGTGACATTTGGTACATTGGTATATACGTTCGCTCAATAGGCGGTAAATCAATACACATCAAAGGAGACCACCAACGTTGGTTGATATACTGGTGATGCCATCCAGACGGTATGGCATGATTCGCTTTAATTTATTTTGAAATTTAGTACATTTCATAATTTTGAAAAATGTGTAAATACGATTGGGTATATGAAATTATAATTAAGAAGGCAAATTTATTTGTTTCTTTACGGCAAGAAAGTTTATAATTTCTTGTTTTAAATTAGAAAATGGTTTTCAAATGTAATGTGTTCACGTATCTGTCGAGACAAGATAAGAAAACTTTCCCGTATTTGATAAATCCTGTTTGAAATATTGTCATTTAGGTACATTCCAGTAGGAAAACATGCTAAAAAGGTTTTTAATTAAGTTACCAAAAATAATACCACAACAAAAAAATTTAGTAACTTTTTGTGTTAAATTAAAAATGTTTTTTTTTTTAATAATTTTACTTTTTGTGTTTTGTTAATTTTTGACATTTTAAAATTTTTTCTTGTGATGTTATCGGTATTTCACATAAATGTAAATATAAAAAAAAAAAGTTTTAAGAAATGTCAAAAATTAGCAAAACAAAAAGAATAGAAAAAAAAGATTGGTATCACTGTCGTGAGATCGTACATTTTTAATTTCATGAGGCTTGTCTCATGAAAATAAATGAGCGACCCATGTACAACATAACAAAGTTAAAAAAGTGTAAAATTATTAATTTTATGGCAGTAATACAAATTCTATTTCCATAAAAATGAAAAAAATATGTAAAGCAAAAAAGAAGCAAAAAAATAGAAAAAAGATTGATTTTCTGTGAAGATATTACACATTTTCAACTTTGTTAGGTTGTACATGGGTTGCCCACCAATTTTCATGAGGCTGGCCTGAGATGGGCTAGTGTTAAGCTCGTTACGCTGCTAAAGGGAAATGAAATTTCCCATATAAAAATCATACAAATGAACATAACCTCAATAAACCTGACGTGTTGTTTAGTTTCTATTATTTTCTTGTATACCTATTTGTTTTGAAATAAATTGAAAAATAAACGTCCTTCACAAAATATAGTATTAAAATCTCGTACAAAAAACAATTTTGATAAAAGTACAAAAAAAAAAAAATCTGTGGCGCTGCTCGCTATAAATGGATACAAGAAGCCGATCGTGTAGATTGTTTGGGACATGTCGAGCTATTCTTTGTGTTTTAGCCTGCCAAAAGTAAAAAAAAAAATTGTATTGTCGATGCTCCTCTGTTTACTACGACTACGAGTAGTTTTTATAACTTTTCAACAACGAACAGAAATTCGTGTGCGTTTTTTGACATTGGGTATGGTTGTCTTTATTTTATGGTTGTAGATACAAAAAGTTTAGTTTAGAAGTGATAAAATTAAAATATTAGCCGAAAAATTAAAGTTTCTAAATTTGTGAGAATTGTTTTTTATTTCATTTTCGTGAATAATTAAATAACATGTGATGTCGACGCACTAATCAAGGTTAAAAACGTCATGGTTATAATGGGGCGGCTCATTTTTTTATCATTATGGTTTTTAAAAAATGAAATTTATCCTCGAAAAAATATATATAAAGAATAAAGATTTGTTTAATTTTCATAAACAGTTTTTTTTTATTTTTAAATAAATATGAGTTCAAACAAATTATGGGGCCTGGTTATGATTTTCACATAAATATTTTTGCCGTGATACGACAAAACCGTGGATACTGTCAAAGAGAATCTTTCGTATTGCTTTTGCCGTTTTGCCCTATGCAAAATAAACAAAAATGTTTATACAAGCCATACTTTTGCGTTACAAACACAAAATAAAACCTACTGTTTCTATAAAGTGTCGTGATCTAGTATAATCTTTATATTTTTCGATTTCAAATTGTAGTTTGTATCAAAAATAGTAGAAAATTTCACTAACACTTATAGAAATATGTAGTAGGAATTGGATTTAATAGTATGAGTCCGTCATAGTTGCAATACGGCTTGTACAAACATTTTTGTTGGTTTTGCATTCAATGATAAAAACTTAAACGTTCTCCCTTTGTCAAGAGCAATACACGTGTGTATATTCTCTTTGGTGTATGTTAACTGTTTTACTGCGGCATTTTTTATTGTAAAAGCTATACTTAAGTGAAGAAGAAGCAATGGATTGGAATAACAACAACGTCTTGGAATTTTTAGATATATACGAAAAATACCCAGAAATATGGGATCCTACTAATGAAATGCACAAAAATAGAAATAAGGTGTATGATACTTGGTGTCAGATTAGAAATGAATTTAGTATCGACCAATCGATCGATGATTTAAAAAAAAAAAAAGAATCTCTAATGTCGACTTACCGCACCTTAAGGAAAAAAGTTATTGATTCCATAACGTCTGGCTGTTCGATTGATCAGGTGTACAAACCATCATGGTTTGCATTCCAAACGATGGATGGCTTTTTGCAGAAAACCGGGAAAGTGAAACCCACTATAAATACTGAGGTGAGCATATTTTTAATATTTATTTTATAAATTTACATAATTTAATTTAGTTGATTTTGCCAATTTACTTTTCCACTTGTTTGGAAGTAATCGGCAAATTCTTGTCGGATGGATTGGGCCGCGCTCGATGATTTCCTACCAATTTTCTGCAGCGGATGGAAAGAACTCGTTTGGTTGGTATCTTCTCTCCACAGTCCCGGTGAAAACTCATGCCCGTTTTCCTTATCGAAAATTCCTTGTGGCGAATAAATTTGTCGCGATGTGTTACTTTTCCTAAGGAAGTTATGTAGCAATACACAAGTCATCGTTACAGTTGCAACTTTCTCAGGTTGAAGTAGCATCGGAGCTCTCAATACTCTGAAAACTGATGACATAATACCAAAGGTGTTTTCCACCACTCTGCGTGCCCTTGTAATTCGGTAATTAAAAATTCGTTCCGTACTTCCTTTAGGGTGTGTACCTGAAAATGGCTTAAGTAGTCCAGTGCCTAGAGGAAAAGCATCATCTGCTACAATTACGTAGGGCATAGGCTTGACCCGCCCTGGAAGAGGTTGTTCGGGAGGTAATATTAATTCGTTTGTTTCTAGTTTCTTAAATAAATCTGTGTTCCTAAAAACACCTCCATCACTGATCCTGCCCTGGCAGCCAACATCAGCAAATGTGAAGCAATATTTTGCATCAACCATTGCCATAAGGACAATGCTGAATGTGTGTTTGTAATTGTAAAAATCACTTCCGGTGTTTATAGGTGATTGAATTACGATATGTTTACCGTCAAGTGCCCCTATACAATGTGGAAAATTCCACAACTGCTCGAACTCCTCTGATATTTGCTCCCATTCTTCTCGGGTTTTTGGGAGCTGCAATAATATATTCAGAAACATTACTCTCTAACATAAATGTATTCTTTTTGATATTTATTTAATTATTGATTTATTTATAGAGAAGAACATATGATTTAGTAGATGAAGAAGAACCTGACGAAAGAAATGAACAAATTGAACAGCCCAATGGTGAGGTTATTTTAATTTTTGTCAATTAATATAAATAACTAATATAATTGTTAAATTGCAGCATCGAATAAAACTTCAAAGCAGGTCTTCCGCACACCATTGGCAACAGCAAATAAGAAGACCAGGAACACACATGCATTGGAAATAGATTCCAACATAGAACGACACTTAAAACAGGCAACCGACACCCTAGAATTTATGAAGCATAAGCCGCCTCGAGTGCAATCCGATGAGTGCTCATTATACGGGGAACTTTTAGCAATGAAGCTGAGAGCATTATCTCAGATTACGCGAAAAAAGTTAACTAACAAAATCGATAACCTGGTTTTTGATTCCGAAATCAGGGAATTAAATTCCTCCTATTCTCTTATTCCGCAACTTTCCACTACAGGCAGTCCAATTTCGCAGACTTCATCTTCCCGTTTCAGTGCCCCAATTTCACGGCGTTCATCTTTCCGTTCATATTCCCCTATTCCACAATCTCCCACTAAAGACAGCCACAATTCAAACAGTTCAAATTCACGGCGTTCATCTTTCCGTTCCTATTCCCCAATTCCGCAACCTCACGCTATAAACAAATCAATTACACAGATTTCATCTTCTGATTCTTATACTCCTAAACTGCAACCTCCCAATACAAAAAGTCCGATTTCACGGCATTCATCTTACCATTCTTATTCCGCTATTCCACAATCTCCCACTAAAAACAGTCCAATTACCCATCCTTCAACTTCCCATTACTATGCATCTAATTCACAACCTTTCAATACAAACAGTGAAAATGCGCGAATTTCATATTCCCATTGCTATTCCCCTCTTTCGCAACCTGCTAATACATACAGTACAAATTCGCAGCCTCCTTCTCGTTTTCCCAGTCAGCAACTCCCAAATTTAAACAGGCCAATTTCACGGCCTTCTCATTCCTATTCTCCTACTCCCAGCCCACAATTAACCTACATACAACAAGCAATTAACGACAATAGTACTTCAAACCCCGATACACTAATAAACCTAAATGATTACTATTCTCAATTTTCCGAATTATTAGATAAAGACCTCATTTAAATCCCATGAAGCATGTTAATTTCATGACCTTTATCTTTCCCACCTAAGTAATTCTTATTTCCCTGATCCGTCGTCTACCAGGCAAAAGAGAAATAGAATTAATGAACTATGTATTATTAATATTTTTGAAATGAATTGTTTTATTTTTTGTATAATATTGTTTATTTTACTTACCTTTACTTCATCCTGCAGAATATCAATTAACGCATTACAAACTTCGGGAATTATATCCGAAATCAATTGTGGTGAAAATTTAAATAAAAATGAAAGACTCTTGTAACTGTCCCCTTTCGCCAAGAATCTAAGAGTAACAGCTAATCTTTCTTGAGCTGGTATAGCTTTCCTCATGTTGGTATCTATTTTGGCAATACGTGGTGCTATCTTTTTTAATAAAAATTCATAATCTTCAACCGACATTCTGCAGAAATTTTTGAATTTTAGAGATGGTTCAACTCGCAAGTCAGCTAACATATTCGACCCGTTGTATCTATAATCCAAACAAATTTAATATTAAACTATATAATTTCTTATTAAATATTTTTATAGATTGAATTACCTTGATCTACTTTTATTTAGAGATATAACCCACCATCTCCTTTTCTTTATTTTATTTTTCTTTCGATTAACTAATAATTTGGCACAACAACAATTTATAAGAACGGCATTAGCCAAAATTATTTGATCATAAATATCCGAATCCATAACGTATTTTCAAGTTATGAACAGAACGAAGTAATTTCAAATTATGAACAGAAAGATATTTTTAAAATTTAGAAAGTACTATTTAAAACATTTGTAAATATGTATTTGGTATACATTCGCTTAAATTTACATTCGATGAACATTTGACATGTCGTGTGTAGGGTACGTATGTCATGTGAACATTTGTCCACATCATATGCTCCAACGTTGGTCGACCGACATTTGTCAATTCTCGCATCGTCTGGTGCCGCCTTTAATCCCTTGTATCGGATTTATGTAAATTTAAACACTTAAAAGGTTACCGCTGGTGGGGCCGTTTTTTAATTAATTAATTTTTTTTTTTTTTTTCATTTTATTTTATTACGACTGAGACTGCGCTCATCTAGCAATTTTTCTTTCAAATACAAATTTTTATATATCTAGTAAAATTCACGTTTGTTGGGGTGTAACCCACTGGTTAGCCCCATAATCAATTAAACCTATTTACTAATTTTAGTTTGGTAAGTTCACTAGGTTAAGTCTTCTTTCAACGACAGGGTTTTCTATCATATGGCGAATATAGGGGTTTCCATGTTCCTGGAGCCTTATTTCGTGTTTTGCGGCATGCATTTTTATTTCCTCTTTGATGTATTCCATCCGTAGGTCCCTGTGAAGGTCTTCATTTCTTGCGTACCACGGAGCATTGACGATGCTACGAAGAACCTTGTTTTGAAACGTCTGTATCATTTTGACGTTTGTTTGCTTGGTACATCCCCAGAGTTGTATACCGTAGGTCAATATCGGCTTCAAAATTTGCCGATATAGCAGCAGCTTATTGTGAATTGTAAGCTCAGAGCATCTACCTATGAGCCAATACATTTTTCTGAACTTTATGTTAAGTTCTTCTTTTTTCTTTATGACATGCTCTCTCCACTTAAGCTTGGCATCGAGGGTCATGCCAAGGTATTTAGCTGTATTTGCATATGGCACGAGTCGCGAGTTAATTTCTATAGGTAGGTGGTAAGCCTTTTGATAAGTAAAGTTAATATGCGTGGATTTGGTCTCATTAAGTTTGATTCGCCAACGCTTTGTCCAGTTACAAACCGCATTGGTCATCCTCTGGAGTTTGCTCGTTGCATCAGCGACATTATTTCCAACTGCCATAATTGCTGTGTCATCTGCAAAGGTGGCTATGGTTCCTTCATTTGTGGTTGGTATGTCCCTTGTATATAGTAAATACAGGATTGGTCCTAAGACACTAACCTGCGGGACACCGGCAGAGATTTTCTTTAGCTCAGAGTATTCATCCTCATATTTCACTCGAAAGTGTCTATTGGATAAATAAGATCTTAGTATGGCATAGAATTGTCTCGGTAGATCTCTATGCAGCTTGTATTCCAGACCACTGTGCCAGACTTTATCGAATGCTTGCGCGACGTCCAGGAATATGCTTGAGCATACTTTTTTACGTTCTAACGTTCTTTCAATTATGTTGGTGATTCTATGAACCTGTTCAATTGTAGAATGCTTTTCTCTGAATCCAAATTGATGTGGAGGAATTAGTTGTCGGTCCTCAATTATTGGTTTAAGTCTCTTTAGTAATAATTTTTCAAAGAGTTTTGACATAATTGGCAGCAGAGAAATTGGCCTGTATGATTTTTTATCGTTAGGTGGTTTATCGTTAGGTGGTTTTGGAATCATGATTACTTCTGCTACTTTCCATTGATTCGGAACATATTTTAACAAAAAGCTCGCATTGATTATGTGTAGTAGCTTACGAAATCCTTTGTTAGGTAGAGCTTTGATAATTTGGCAAGTAATCAAATCATACCCTGGGGCTTTTTTAACATTAATGTTACTTTTCACTTCTCCTTTTAATTCTTTGAGAGTTACTGGCCGTATTTCAAACTCATCCAGCTTGTGAATAGATATTATATTTTCATTGGCAGTTTGTCTTGGTAGTGGTTGGAAGGTTTCCTGGAGATACTCCGCAAATAGATCAGCCTTCTCTTTGTGGCCTCTTGCCCAGGTTCCATCATCCTTTTTAAGTGGAGGCACTTGCATTTTGGGTCTTTTGAGTCCCTTCGTCGCCTTCCACAGTGAGTAATCAGAATTTTTTTCATCAGTTAGGCTAACTAGATATCTGTTGATTGATTCATTTTTAACTTCATTAAGAAGGGATTTGAGGCTGTTACATAAATTGTTAAGAATTGTTTTGTTCTCCGGTGTTCGATTAATTTGCCAGGTTTTACGAGCTCGTCGTTTTCCTCTTACCAACTCTCTAACTTCCATTGGGTAGGATATGTTAAGCGTCTTCTTATTTTGTAAAATGGGAGTGCTTGCCAATGCAGCATAGTGAATTATTTCATTGAGTTGCTCCAATTCGTCTTCCAACTATCGAGAATTTCTTATCGGTACCTGGAGATTGATTTTGTCCTCCAATATTTCACGAAAGAGATCCCAGTTTGTTTTTGAATTTGTTAATCTGGGTGCACTTTCCCTTTGAATTACAGTTTCACTGACTGTCATGATAACCGGTGAGTGATCCGATACTAGAGAATTGCTGTTTTCAATGTGAATATAGGTCTGAGATATGTATACCTCTTGCTACATAAAAGTCGATTAGGTCCGGTATCTTAGCTTCGTCACTGGGCCAGTATGTTGGGGAACCACCAGAGTAAAATTTACATTTTGATGTCTGGGCTGCTTGAAACAATTCTTTACCCTTTGACGTCGTAAGTCTAGATCCCCAATAGGTGTTTTTGGCGTTAAAGTCTCCTCCAATAATAAAATCACGTCCTAATGATTTAAATAGTTTAATGTAGTCCTCCCTTTTCAAGTTATGCCGGGGAGGACAGTATATTGCGGAGACAGTAAGCTGTCTGTGTTTAATGTGAATCCTAACAGTGGTGACTTGCATTGTTTCTTCTTCGATTTCTGCTTCTATATGGTGTTTTATATTTTCTTTTATTAGTAATGCTGAACCACCTCTTGCCCTTTCCGCTGGATGAATGGAATGATATAAGTTATAACCCCGGATTTTAACAAACGAAGATTTAACAAAATGGCTTTCGGATATTAGAAAAATGTCGATTTTTTCTGTATTTAAAAATATTTCTATTTCTGGAATATGTTGCATAAGTCCATTCGCATTCCAGATTGCTATTCTGAAAGTTGTGTTCTTACTTAACATTTTTTATCGGATTGCGTTGTGTGAGTTGCATTTTCTTCAGTTGATCAAATATCATGTTGTTCAGGTTACTTTGGTCATCTAGCCGCTTTGTAATAGCTTCGATGCTGTTCATAATGTTTTCCATAATTCGATTATTTTCAGAGCCCATATATTTGGTTGAGCCCGAGCCTTTCACTACCTGAGCAAATGTTCTTCTTTGCCCTGCGTTGCTTGGTTGTGGATTTTGATCCATCTTATTTGATGGTTGAATCCTTCGAATTTCATGATTTTGCGATTGATTTCGTGATTTATCTCTTAATTTTTGTAGGTGTTTAGCAACCTCACAGCCCCGATAATTGGCCGGATGTTGGCTTTTACAATTTATACACTTAGCTGGTACATCTCTCCCTATTGTACATGCCTGGGTAAAATGTTTACCTGAGCATTTTACACATCTCGGATCCCGGCTGCAATATTTTTGGGTGTGATTAAATCCCTGACATTTCTTGCATTGTGGTATGCGTGTAGTGGTTCTCCTCATTGGTTCAATTTTTTACCTTCATGTGAAGAATTGCTTTTATACCATAAATATTTTGAACATTTTCTGAGTTATCAAATACTAGCATAAAAAGAGGGAGTCCCCTTTTATTTAAAGTTGGGTTTCCCTCCTGGTTTTCTATTCTCTCTTTTTTAATCATATTCACAGCATCTAGTATTTTAAGACCTTTATTTTTTAAGTCTTCCATTATTTCTTCGCTTGAGCAAGTGTGATGCAAACCTCTTGCCATAACTTTTATCGGTCGAGCCTGTTTGTCCTCATAGGTAAACCACTGATACTTTTCAGCATTCAGCTTCATAGATAATGTTCTATAGGTTTCTGAGTCCAGAGTATTAATTTTCCAAACGTCATTGTTTAGCGCTGTTACCTTATATTCTTTGTCAGTAACCGATTTCATCAGTGACTGAATTATTGGGTAACTGGTTACTCCCACGATACTTATTGGTGGGGGGGGGGGGGGTTTCTTTCGGTTGCACCAGTTTTGGTGCAATGTTCTTGGTAGATTTACTACCTTTCGGTTGATTGGCCTCAGGTTGGACAACTTCCGGTTCGGTACTTGTAGTTCCACTAACATTTAGTTGTTCAACCTCAGGTGACGATTCAGCTTTTCTTTTCTTACCCTTCCTGGAATGTTTTTTTTTCTTCTTTAGGATCCAGTTCGTCTCCCTTTCTAATTCATCCTCATCAGTGAGATAGTTGACTTTCTTTGGTTCAATACTCTCTAATTCGCTTTGTTCTTTAGCATCCCGATTCATTTTTAGAAGTTCATTTTCTCGCTTTACATACTCAATTTCTTCGCTTAGCTTGGCAAATGATTGCTCCATCTTCTGTAGCCTCTCAAAGAGATCCATATTTTCCTTTTCTAGGTCAACAGTTCTTTCACTGAATCCTACTGCTCGCATTGTAAAATTTCCGCTGGCATCACTTCTTTCATGCAGTGTTTGGCCCTCCTCAAAATCAATAGGGCCAGCCTTCGAAGAGGATCGATTCCCCCCGGATGTATTGTCCAGTCGACTGATTAGAGTACCACTTGGAGTAATAACTTTCTCGGACTTATGCATTGCATAGAGTCTTGCTGGTGATCGTGGCACTATGGAGCTTCTTCCAAATGGATTTACAGAACTTATCACCTCTGAAGTATTGCGGTCATTGGATAACGACGACTGGGAGCCCGCTTGCTCACCCATCAAAGTCGCCGGCACTGGGTATCCGTTTCCCTGCGCCGTAAGGTTTTCTCCATGAGAGTCCGCCATATTGGTTATTATATTCAGGGAACCACCCCTAGCTAGTTTTGGTCCACGAATGGTATTTTATTTCCCATTTACCCTCCGACAAGTCTGTTAGGGTTTCCCCCTATCCGCCACCTGGGGACACGCCCGATGGGAGACTAGCAGCTCCACACGAGAATTAATTAATGAGAACAAAATTAGTTGGTGTCAATTTAAATTCTGCTTTATTTTATTCAATGCTAAATTCCTTTAGATTGATCGCTCCGTTTAACATATTAGATGGTTTTTCAAATGCCTTGCTAATATTTTGTGTGCTGTGCCGATAGCGATGATAAAGAGATTGTCGTCCCTTAGCGTACAACCAGCATTTATCGTCACTAATCCGGATCCCTGAAGGCTGTATGACTCGATCCATATGTGGATCGACATAAGATGTCAACTGTCGTTTTATTTGTAATTACGTATATCCATTGATTTGGAGCATGCAGTTTTATCCAATGGTTAGTTGAATTTATTTCTTTAACATTGCATAATGTGTGAAGCATTGGTTTTCGCTGTAAGATTGCTACTTCACATTGGGTTGTGTTAATTAATGCATTGAAAATTGGTGATATTTCGCATAAAAAATCCGTAGGTTGGAATATTTGACAACGTTTCACTTCTTCTGTTGTCAAAGTGGCAAAATGTTCTCGATGATTGTCCATTACTAGATGTTGACGAATAAATTGCAGTTGGTCTTCTAATTGTGACGGCGCGAGTATCGATGGATGATATCATGTAGACTTTGTTGCGTATCCTCTAAGGATTTTAGTATTAAGGTCAACTCGAGTGCGCTCATTAATATCAGGTGAACCCTTTCTTCGTATGTTCGATATTCGTTTAGTTGTATCATCTTCAATCTTAACCTCTGTAGATCCTTTATTAAATTGTTCAATGATGTTGTTGTGAGATTAGAATTATATTTCATCAACTTGATTGTGATGCCATTAGATGCTTTTTGTTGTTATTGGTATTCTCGTTGGTAATTGTTGAGTTGTACTTGTATCTTTAGTTACTACCGCATGCACTGGATCATTCTTCTTGTTTTGCATGTTGATGTAGTCCTTTGGCTCATTAGTTGTTGGTAGGCGGCATATTTTAGAATATTCCTTTTAAACGTATTGTTCCTGTATTTGAGTGTGATTACTCTAACTAGTTCATCTTGTCTTGGATGAAGTTCAATTACTTTTGCTGGTGGCCAGTGCGTAGGAGGTAGTTGTTCTCTTTGAGGATTACTAGTTCTCCCAATTGGATGTTAGGTTGTTTCTGCAACCATTTTGGCCTTCGTTGTAGTCGTGAGAGATATTCCATATGCCATTTTTTTCAAAATCCTTGACTGAGCTTGGTGAGCAAATTCCATCTTGTAACGGTTTGGATACCCTCCATATCAGGTTGTGGCATTGCTATGATGGCCCTGCCTATCAGGAAATGTGCCGGACTTAAAACCCGTCATCATCTGAGTCGTTTGAGAGTGGGGCTAGTGGCCTAGAGTTCAAGCATGCCTCTATTTGAGCTAGAAGTGTTGAGAGCTCCTCGAAAGTTAGTGTATGAGTTCCAATTACTTTGCGGAGGTGTTGTTTTGTTGACTTGACTCCGGCTTCCCATACTCCCCCAAATTGAGGACTTCCCGGGGGTATAAAGTGCCACTCAGTTCCCATCTGAGCTATTTTACCTTTAATTTCTGCTTCCTGTTGCTTTGCCTGTCTTTGTAGTTGTTTGTCTGCTCCAACAAAATTTGTACCACAATCACTGAATATGTTCAGACAAATTCCTCTTCTTGATGTGAATCGTCGGTATGCGGCCAAGAAAGCGTCTGTTGACAAGTCACTTACAAGTTCTAGATGAATTGCCTTCGTGGCTAGGCATATGAATATGGAAATGTAATCTGACCAGCGTAGTCTACTCCGCTGAAAGTGAACGGTGGTGCTGGTGTTACTCGTTCTTTTGGTAACATGCCCATTAGTAGGTGCGACGCCAATTTCCTCGCTCTAGTACAGACTATACATTCATGTATAGTGTGACGAATCGTATTATTGGCGTTCATTACCCAATAGCGCTTGTTCCATTTCTTCATTATTGATTTTTGTTATTGGATAGCTCAAATTCTTTAGCCATGTTGGCCCTTCCCACCAAATTATGTGGGTTAACAATTGAACTGGGTTTAATCCTCGAGATGCACAGTCAGCAGGATTCTCATTAGAGACCACGTGATGTCATTGGCTAGGATCGGTGATTGCTTGTATCTCTGTTATTCTGTTTGCCACAAAAGATTTATGGTATTGTGGGTTTCCTTTTATCCAGCCCAAAACTGCTGTGGAATCGCTCCAGCAAAATGTTGATATATTGTTGTTGATGTTCAACGCATGTTTGACATTTTTGAGCAATTTAGAAAGTAGCAATGCGGCGTTCAGCTCTAATCTTGGTAGTGATATTGTTTAGTTTAACGGTGTAACCTTTGTTTTAGCAGCAATTATTGTGATTTGGTTGTTTATTTTGCTGTATACCACTGCAGCATATGCTTGACTCGAGGCGTCACAGGAACCATGTTGTTCAATTTTGGCGTTACCGTTGTAATTTATCCACTGTGAATTGAAATGTGTCTGTTGAAGATTTCTACCGGAGTCGAAGTGTTTTCACTGTATCACTAAATTCTATAGTATGGAGTCCTGTTTCTTTCAGATTTTCTGGAAGCTCTTCTAATAACGCCTTTTCATTGCTGGACCATTTTCTGAGGTTGAAACCTCCACCGGAAAGGAGATTTAGTAATTCCCTTTTCGCAGCGATTGCTTCTGCGATTGTGTTAGCTCCAGATAGAAGATCATCCACATAGAAATCGTTTTAAACAATCTTTGAACCAATTGGATTTCTTGACGCTTCATCCATGGCTAATTGTTTTAACGTTTTTGTAGCCAAATAAGTTGCAGACGCTGTTCCGTATGTGATAGTTTTAAATCTATAACTGGTCATTGGCTTATTTGTCTCAGATCGCCAGCGGATTCGTTGAAAATCTTGATCTGCGCGGGCTATTCTGATTTGTCTGAACATTTTCTCAATGTCCGCTGCAATCACGTAACGATGTTTTTTCCATCTGATCAATATTGCCGTTAAGTTGTCTCGTAATGTTGAACCTACATGTATCATTTCATTTAGTGATTGATTCTTAATCGCTTCATCATTCTTGAATGTTTTTTTCAATTTCAAGCAATCTAGCTGCTGCTCTACTTTTAGATTCTCCTATTCCCACTTCTTTGAGTTTGTTGTTATGAAGCGGCATCCGAACTTCGTATCGTCCATTTGTTAATCGCTTGTGAGTCTCTTCATAGTACTGCTCACATTCGATCTCTTCAGCAGTTAGGCTTCGCTTAGGATGCAGTTCTTGGGATTCCCAAAAGCATTTTAATTGCTTGTCTATATCTGCCAATGTGACGTGGCTATTTAACCGGGCGACTGAAATGTTACTGGTTTGAGTTAGACGACCAGATATGATCCATCCTAGCTCTGATCTTTGCGATCTATGATGCGGATTCCTTTTTATGCCTTCTAACATGATTTCTCCGTATGTGTCGGCACCTATTAAAAGATCAATAGGTCCGGGAGTATCGAAAGTATAGGGTCGGCTAGGATTATTTCTTTTTGCAGTTCGCTATTTAAACCCAATGAGTTCTTGTCTGGAAGCGTTTTAGTGATAGTTCTCAGAACTAAAGCATTGGCTTCGATCTTGAAAATCGACGGAGATCTTGGACTTATGTCTATTGCTATCTATTGATAGGCTCGTCCTTTTGTTGCTGAAATTCCGGAAATTTCAGTTAGAACCCTTGTCCTTGGCAGGCCTAGTTGTTCTGCTGCTTGCTCTGTGATGAAAGTAGCCTGTGAGCCTGGATCGATCAGTGCTCGTAGTAGGGTAAAACTACCGAACATATTCTGTACTTTTATACTAGAGCTATTGCTAAAAGTACCGGGCCACTATCCTTGTCGAGCGTTGAGATGTTCAGCTTTGCAATACTGGGTTCCTGATTTTTTACGTGTAGCAACGTATTACCTTTGCAGGTAAAACAACTCAGTTTGATGCTGTAACTTGTTGTCGAATGGCTTTGGCTGACTCCATATTTCAATATTTATGCCTGTATTCGTTATGTCATGTAGGCACTCGGTTGTTGTGTCATGTAAGTATTTGATCGCGGCAGCCGACTCCGTATTGCTCGTATGCTGATTCAATAAAGTGTTCAGAAAATTAGATACGAGTAATCTCCTGTTGTTAAAGCGGTTCTCTAAAATCTCCCAAGCTGAATCGTAATTGTCTCCAGTAGATTCCAAATGACTCAATTATTTTCCAGCTGACCCTTCTATGTGACTTTTAAGGTAGTTCATTTTATGTGTCGTGGTTAGCTGATTATTGTTATAAACTAAACGTTTGAATGTGTCAGAGAAACCTACCCACTTCATGTAGTCCCCGTGAAAATGTGGGATTTCTACTGGTGGTAGACGAATTTCTAATGGTTTTATCTTGCCTAATTCCTCTTCTTCCAGCAATATTTTAATTGTATTACAATCTTCTCGTGTTCATTGTTTAAATTTTCGTAGTGTTGGTCTACGATATATTTTGAATTTATTTCCTGTTCTTCAGAAGTCTCCATGCATAATTATTCGTGAAGGTCGCTGATCTGCATCATCATCCTCTCCATGTTTTTTAATTTGATTTTTAAAGCTGGTCTGGATCTGTTATCACTAGCCAGTATGTCCTCAGTTGATCGAATTTCTCGATATAAACCTCGAATTCGGATATCTTGCTGCTTCAGCTGTTGTCTGAATTTTGGCAATTGGTTAAAAGCAACGTTTGACTCAATGGTCACGCCTTGGGTAGTTAGCTGTGATTAACCTCACTTGTTGATGCCCCATGTTCTGTTGTATTGTTATTGCCCTCCTCAGATGGGATGAAGCTAAATTTATCACTTGTTCCTGCTTCATCTGATGTGGAAATGGTGTGAATGGCGAACTCGGTGCGTTAAGTCGTTGGCGAATATCCTCAATGGTAGTTGTGAAACTTTTCGAAACGAAAGATAAGGTTTTGTTTTCCGCTGCGCTCCATCTTTCTTGTAATTTGAGATGAGTTGCTGTATTTCTTCTGCTTTTTGTTCTTGTTTTCTTAGCAGTTCTTCCATATTTATGGTTGCACTTGAGAAAGCTTATTAGGCGGCAAGTGACAGGAACAATTTCTAATGCGAATTAGTATTTCGTGGTGCAGCTTCAATGGTTTGTTGTTTGGTATTTCACTTGGATTTGCCGGTTGTTGCTTGGCGTATTTCTAATAGGTGCCAGTTTTTTCTAATGGCTCGAAGGACCAATGTTAATCCCTTGTATCGGATTTGTGTAAATTTAAACACTTAAAAGGTTACCGCTGGTGGCACCTTTTCTTAATTAATTAATGAGAACAAAATTAGTTGGTGTCCTTGAAGATGAAGGTCAAGGTCACAACTAAGCTCACCATTAAATTCCTTGTTGAAAATTACCTAAGAATAAACCTTGATCTTTTTTTTTTGACCGAGCTCCGCGAGATTTTTAGGAGTTTCCATACTTTTTCCTCACCCTGTACATAATGATATGTGTGTCACCCTATTGTGAAAATGTACAGTAGTAAAGGCGGACGGATAACATATCTCGAGAAGGCGAGTCAAAAACATTTGTTTTTTTGTTTAAATTTTTTTTTGTTAATTTTAAAGAATGTTTGATAAATTCAAACAAAGTATCGATGAAATGACATTTCCGTAAACGAGAAACGGCAGTGAAAGACCAAGAAATAGCTTTGCTAAACATACTGGGGACGACAATTATTTAATCGACAAGTGGATTGATGATTTTGAAGAGTCGTCGAGATTTTCCATGTGTTCGGATATGGACAAGGTCGTTTACGGGAAACGGTTGTTGGCGGGAACAGCTAAGCTGGCATTAAGAACAACAAAAGAGTTGAACACGTGGGAGAAACTGAAGCAGTTTTTAATCAAGAAGTTCTCGAAGAATTTCAACAGCGCCACTATTCATCTCAAAATTGCAAAGCGGGAAAAGAAGCCAGAAGGATAAATTAATCGGTATTTGTTTGAGTTACGTGAGTTGGCAGTATTGGGAAATGTTGAAGATTCTGCGATCTTCCAGTATTGCATTGATGGGATACCGGATCAGCAAGTTAACAAATAAATTTTATATGGTGCTTTAAGTATGGAAGAATTTAAGTTAAAGTTCAATGATTACGAGAGGATTTATACAAGAGTAGGCCAAAAATTCGCCCCAAATGTCTAAGCCCAGTTAAAAACCAGCTTATAGTTCCCAATCGGGTGGTAGAAATAATCGAAGGTCGAAGTTCATCTTATGTTACGAATGTGGAGATAGTGGACACACCGCAAGAAGCTGCACGAACAAGGGAAAAGGAAGAAAGTGTTATAGCTGCGGAGAATTCGGACATATTTCACCATAATGTCCACAAAAGAAGAGCAAAGATGTCGCCGCAGATCAAAATAAAATATCTAATTTTGGCAACGATTTGAAGATGTTTTCAATCACGGAAGTGATCTGAATCTAATATCTGTGTCGAAATTTAAAAAATTAGAAGTAGGAAATTTTGAAAATCAGGTTACTGTATTCAATGGAGTTGGTTCGAATGGGCTGATGACTAAAGGAAGATTCCAGGCAAATGTGAGTATAGATGGAGACCATTACAACACGGTTTTTCATGTTGTAGATGAAGGACTGCTTTCCGTACAGATACTGTTTGGGAAAAACTTAATCAACCAAACGATTACAATTCTGACGCCTGGGGCTATTATTATGCGTAAATGAATCGCGGAAAATAATATTTTTGTTATCAAAAAGATGATACGCTGGATTTAAGTCATGTAAACGATGTAATACATATAGCCAATGAGATCAAGAGGCAACAGACCAATTTGTCAGAGTCCGAGACGGTTATCGCCACTAGAATCCACCATTGTCTAGCAGCAAATAGAAGAATGGATAAATGAGAGAATTATACGTCCGAGTACATCAAATTTTGCAAGTTCTATTATGTTAGCGAACAAAAATGATGGGTCGAAAAGACTTTGTGTCGACTTTGGAAATTTAAACAAGGTAGTGATTAGAGATATGTACCCACTCCCGCTCATTGACGACCAAAGTGACCAACTACGAGGTGCCAAATATTTCACGACATTAGATCTGCGTAACGGATTTTTCCACGTACCGATCTCTGAGGAATCGATAAAATATACGGGTTTTGTGACGCCGTTTATCCAATACGAATTTATAAAGGTAGCCATTCGGCTTGCGTAATTCACCAGCAGTATTCCAGCGCTTCATAAGCACCATTTTCCAAGAATTATGTATGGCAAAAATCGTTTGTATATACATACATGGATGACTTAATTGTACTTGCGAAAAATGTTGAAGATGGATTGGAACGATTGACGAAAGTGCTAGAGGTCGCAGCTCGCAACGGTTTACAAATGAATTGGAAAAAATGTCAGTTTCTAAAAACCCGTACCGAATACCTTGGTTATGATATCGAAGAGGGTTGCGTTAGGCCGGGGAAGGCGAAACTGAAAGTCATCGAAAAGTTCCCAGTGCCAGATAACCCTAAAAAATTACAAAGCTTCTTAGGATTAACTGGATATTTTCACAGATTCGTCGAGGGTTACGCACTGATCGCAAGACCGATATCTGACGTATTAAAGAAAAACGTTAAGTTCGAAATTGAATAGGTGGAAAAGGATGCAATTCGCAAGCTGAAAGAAGTTTTGATTTGCCAACCAGTTTTGCAGTTATACGATGTTGTTGCAGAAACAGAAATGCATACCGATGCATACAAAATTAGGTTGGGCGCCATTGCGGCGGTCTGAATCGGATGGACAATTTCATCCAGTATTTTACCTCAGTAAGAAAACATCACCAACCGATGAACGCTACAGTAGCTATGAGCTGGAAGTAAAATTAAGAGTGTATTTGCTAGGTTTCAATTTTAAAATAGTAACCGACTGTGCTGCTTTTAAGGCCACTATGAATAAGAAAGAGTTGAATGCGAGAGTCGCCGGTTGAGCACTACATCTTCAAGAGTTTAATTACAAGCGCGAGCATCGACCTGGAAGTAAGATGAGGCATGTTGATGCATTGAGCAGCGATCCGGTGGTTATGGTGATTGGAGATGGTGTAATTTCTAGAGTGAAAGCAGCCCAGAGAACTTATCGAGATTTACATCCCATATTCGAGCTCCTCAGAAAAGGTGCGTATGAAAATTGTATAGTTAATAATGGAATTCTTTTTAAATTAGCTTAAGGCCCGTCCTTCACAATGTATATTTTTAAACTGGTTGTATTGTTTTTCCGACATGACAAATATTTTATTTTAGGTTAGGTTAGGTTAGGTTAAGTGGCTGCTATCGCACACTTAGGCCAGCAGTGGCCCGTTGTGATACCACAGGATCCCATCTCCCCATCACTCCCGTTGAAACCAACCAGAGCTATTTATATAGCTTAACAAATCTCGCACTCCGCAGTCCGCGAGTTCCGAAAGGCTGTCCATACACCGTACACACCTAAATACTTATGCCTTCTGTAAGATAACGCCGGACATGAGCATAGGAAGTGTTCCAAAGTCTCCTCCTCCTCTTCGTCCATGCAACTTCTACAAAAGTCATTCGTCTGTATCCCCAGCCTTCTCCCATGCTCCCCAAAAAGGCAGTGACCTGTCATTATCCCCACGACCCATCCTATTTCTTGTCTTCCCAGGGATATTAATACTTTGGAGCGCCGCAAGTCCAGTTTTGGCCAAACCTGCTTTGCTACCCTGCACGTGAGAGTGTTGTTCCACCTCTCATTTGTAAAGGCGATTGCCTTTTTACTGAGCGCCCATTTTAGCACTGCCATAGGCCTCCCCAGACCTGCCATTTCCGGCTGCATCTGGAGAGTCGTACCGTACCTAGCTAGTTCGTCCGCCCTGCAGTTCCCCGTGACGTCCGAGTGACCCGGGACCCAGATTATCTGGATACTGAAATACTCGCTCATCTCGTTAAGAGATGATCGGCAATCCAGCGCCACCCGCGACTTCAGACAAACTGCCCCAAGTGACTTGACCGCTGCCTGACTGTCCACATAAATTGCGATATCCCTCACGGATACCACATTATGCTTCAACCATGTCATGACTTCCCCGATCGCCACCACTGCAGTAGTCAGGGAGACGAACAGAAATATTAAC
The DNA here is from genome assembly GCA_963556165.1 of Tipula helvola. NCBI lineage: Eukaryota > Metazoa > Arthropoda > Insecta > Diptera > Tipulidae > Tipula > Tipula helvola. Next base: position 175,046,659 of record OY744483.1, on the reverse strand, counting down.
ATTAAGCATATCACAGAAGGCTCCGGCTCCTACCTTATCGTCTAACTTCGAGCCGTCCGTGAAAAATTGCACTGCCTCGTTTTCCAGTATTGATCCGTCTTGAAACCTTTATCGAAGCATACCATTGGTGTAATGTAATCCAGATTCACCAGTTCTTCGCCAACGAATCTACCTATCGTCGAGTGTCCCACCTGAAGACACTTCCACTGAGAGACAGCCGAGAGTATCGTAGCCACGTTGGCTGTCATCTGTTTACCATGAAGGTCGATTGGAACAAGGTGGAACATAACCTCTAAAGCGCGTGTATAGGTGTTGTCCTAAGCGCCCCGCTTATAAGCACCTTCTCCATCATACCTCTATATGTTACCTTATCTAGAGCTGGCCACCAAACGCCCACCCCGTACATTAGCACAGGTCTTACCACGGTGGTATAGAGCCAGTATACCAGCTCCGGTTTCAAGCCCCATCTCTTACCTATAGCGTTCCTACACGAGTATAAGGCTACAATAGCCTTATTCACCCTTTCCAAAGTGTTAGGCTTCCAGCGAGCTTACTATGAAATATTATGCCCAGAAATCTCGCTCGGTCAGTAAAAATTAGTCCGCTGCCGTTTATGATCGGAGGACTAACCACCGGAATTTTATATTTCCTAGTAAATAGTTCCAGCTCTGTTTTGGAAGGGTTAATCCCCAGTCCATACTTGCTGGCCCATTTCGTAATGATCAGGAGTGCATTCTGCATAACATCACTAATCGTATCTAGATATTTGCCTGAGACAGCTATCGCTACATCATCAGCATATGCTACAACCCCTATCCCCTCTCTCTCTAGTTCCAGCAGCAATCCATTAATCATTGCACTCCAGAGAATGGGGGACATTACACCTCCTTGTGGGGTACCCGTCTTCTAATCTTGGACTCTCCCAGCTCCGAGGTAAAGTCCTGCTTACCAGCATCTGATTTATTAACCTACTTATAGAGCAGTCCACCTTCAAAAAAGACAATCCTTCCATGATCGCCTCCGTTTTTACATTATTAAAAGCATCCTCAATATCGAGAAATGCTACCATGCAAAACTCTTGCAAGTAAATTGATTTCTCAATTATGCGTACTAGATCATGCAGAGCTGTGTCCACCGACTTTCCCTTACAGTACGCATGCTGCGACATTGCCCAATTCCTGGGTTTAATTCTTGATCGAATAAATACATCTATCAACCTTTCCAGGGTTTTCAGCAGAAAGGATGATAGAGTTATAGGCCTCCGGTCCTTTGGATGAGCATGTGAGCTCTTTCCCGATTTCGGGATAAAGAATACTTTGACCTCTGTCCAATTCCTAGGAATATAGACTAGTTTCAGACATGCCCTGAAGATAACCTCTAGCCAGGGGAGGATGACTGCCGAGTTCTTTTGGATCTCTGCTGGTATAATCCGATCCGGACCCGCCGATTTATAAGGGTTAAAACCCTGCAGCGCCCACCGGATCCGCTCTCTATCCAATATGCCCTCCGTATCTATTGAGTCATCAAAGCTTCCCGGAAAGTGGGTATCGATGAGAAGCTCCAACGATTACGCACTTGAAGCTGTCCATGACCCGTCTGGTCTAATTAAGTAACTAGGACTAGTTGGGTTAGTAGATAGAATCTTCCTAAGGCGGGAAGTCTCAGAGACTTCCTCCATTCTACCATAGAAGACTTTTTTGTACTTTCTTAGGTCCTCCTTATAGGAGTCCCAGTCCCGTACATGCGTCGTGCTCTTTGCCTTATTAAAGGCTGTCCTACACGCCTTCCGAAAGGTCTCCAACTCCATGAACCACCATGTAGGTTTCTGCCTGCCCCTTGGCTTTATCAGGGGCAAGGAGCATTAAAGGAAAGATTGCATGCTTTTGTGACAACATCCACAATGCAATTCAATTCTTCCACTGTCTCCGGAAGTCCGGGGACCTCCGGCAATAGTTCCTCCAAAACCTCCCCATATTTCTCCCAGTTTGTCCTTCTAGGATTCCTGAACGGCTTCTGGGTACCCGGGTGAATGTTAAGGTTATAAGTTATATATTGATGATCAGAGAATGAGTGCTCCTTCGCCACTCTCCATCCCCTAATCAACTGAAAAATAGTATCCGAGGCGAGGGTCACATCTAGAACCTCCTGCCGATTACTAATGATAAATGTTGGTTCTTGCCCAACATTGCAGAGTGAAAGGTTAGTATTTAATAAGTAATCAAAAAATAACTCACCCCTCTCATTAATATCAGTGCTCCCTCAAATTGTGTGATGCGCGTTTGAATCACATCCGAGTATCACACCAATCCTATTTTTCCTTGCTTCTCGGATCAGGTCCCCCAGGTTATCCGGCGGGATCTCCTTCTCCCGATCCATATAAGCAGAGACCAGCCAAAACTTGTCTCTGCCAACCTCCATACTGATCGCAGTAACGTCACCACTACTGTATTGAGAAAGTAGAAAATTTTTTAAAGTATTTTTCACTAAAATGCAAGATCTTATCTTCTCAGTTACTTGAGTACAAAGTTGTATACCCTTTCACCTTAAGGCCACAGATCCTGTTTTTGTTAAGCCAAGGTTCCAGATTAACACTAGCTCCTCTCCTGATCTAGCCAGTCTGAGAACGAGAGCCGCCGAAGCAACCTTCGTATGGTGAAGATTAATCTGCACAATATTAATCATTATGCATTCTCTCAGTTACCTCTTCATGCATTCCCTGTTTCAGGCTAATGCTATCTTCCTCCGGGGGGCCGCTGGTATCCGCCGTATCACCCCCCATAATTAATGCTTCGCTGCATTGAGAATTCCCAGCCTCTCTTCGTTCAGATTCCGACCGGGTGTCCCCATCGGATCCAAGCGAGAGAAGGCCGCCTCTCTGCTCGCTGGGTCCGTCCGACGTCCACCTCCGGCCCGTCCTCCGAGCGCATGCCTATCGATCGACCCGAAACCGAAGCTGATCACTCCCCTTTGACAGGGGAGTAAGGGACTCCGTATTGAGCAGCATGATTGCCATTCTGAAGCCCCCTTTAGCCTCCTCCTGTTTGACAATCTTCCAATCTTTCGTTGGAAGATTCGGATTACTTGCCTGAATAATCTCAAGGATCTCTTCTGGCTTTTCTGGTTTGGTTGGTAACCAGACGCGTGCCCTTGGTCTACTCGGAATTTCTCCCTTTCGAACTGCCTCAAGCTTCGCGCCGATCCATACCTCACCTATTTCGACTATTGCCGTTTTATAAAGATCCACCGATCTTTGATCCGAGCACGCAGTTAACTTTACGCGCCCCTGATGCCATCCCGCATCTCTACAGAACGGAGGGGGTCCTGGATTTTCTCTCAGGACCTTGATGAAAGTGGAGTTTAGTGCATTATACACTTCCCTCCACTTTTCTGCCGTGATGCTCCCATCTTCTTGACTTCTGTCAATTACCGATAGCACCAGTACGTTCTCCTTTATGATTTCACTGAACAATTTCGGTTTTTCCTTTGGATCTCCCGATACCGCTCCTGTGACTGTCTTGGCTCGTTTGCTGTCGCCCACTTCGAGCTCATCCTGGGATCTCTGCCTTTTAGGCACAAGGACCCTATCCGAACTGTCGCGGCCAACAATCTCCCTCGCCCAAGCCACAGGTTGCTTCTGTTCTACTGTAAACTGCCCCTCAGGGGTTGCAGCCAGTTTATCCAGAATTTTATGCGCCGACCGTTTCTCCCTGTATTGTCGCTTTGCAGGAGGGATCCTTCCCGATCCCCCGCTTTCTTGCCTGGCATTGGTATCGCTGACTCCTGACTTTGGTGCCATGGTACTACTTACTCCTGCCACTGATGAGGTAGCTCCACCTTAAAGGTAAAAGCCACTTTCTTCCTTCGATTTTTCCGGTTTTTCAAGGGTACCGGCTTCCTTATTTTTATTTGTTAAATCATCCATAGTATTCCCACGAGTGTCGGAGAAATACTGGTCCACCTGCGCAGAGATCCGTATACGCAGGTAAGGCTAAATACAACTGGACGTAGCCAGGTATCCAGAGGGCTCCGTTAACGACTGGGATTTGTTAAATGGGCCCCCAGCCTAACTGATCATCAGCACGGGTCGCATAATACCTTAATCCAGCCCATTGGCTCACCAAGCATCCCATCCCAGCACCCCCGCCCCTATTCATCTTTCACTCAACCATTCACCCATCCATATGGATATCCCAACCCAATATGACCCATTCCATTCAAGGGGTAACCCGTTTAAAGGGGCCCCTCACTCAGTACTTGGAGACCCCGGAAAATGTGACGCTCAGTTTTCCTGTGGTTATTAGTTGATGGTTTTATGGCGCCATCAGTTCGCCATTCCATACCGGGTATCATAGGCACTCAGAATTTATTAAACTGAGGTTAACCACTCCCCAGTTTCCTGAGACTCTCCTCCCAGCAGGGCTGCGGTTGGGGCGGTTTATTTAATTCACCGCTAACCTATCTATCGATAGGCCGTCCACTATCCTCCACCTGTGACCTCCCCCCCCCCCCCCCCCCCCGATTGCCCCGGGAATATTTTATTTTATATAATGCAAATTTGTCTTTTCGTATGCACGGTGTTTAGGGAAAAATAATTCACGTCTCCACAATTTTTACTGAGCTTACTGCTAATTATAGAATAATAATAAATTAGACCAAATCTACTATTTTTTTATATAATTTACTTGCATGACGGTACCTTCGCCACAAACGCTCGAATTTTGATTAACATTTTTTTTCTTTATGATAAAAGCCGTTTTCAATAAAATTTTTGGTTTCTTTAGCAAATTCCTTTAGAAACTCGTCTGCACAATATGATTCCTTGTAGCGATGATATATTCCATTAGGAAATACTTCTTGATATGATACAATTCGGCCAAGGATGAGGCATAATTGATTTGTCTATAGCTCTTTGTCAATGGCACTCCATATACACCAATGTCAATAATTATTGAGGTATCGTAAAATTTTATGTTATCTAGAATATTTTTCAGTTGTTTCTCGAGGCCAATGTGTAAATATTATAGTAATGTGGCCCATTTATATGACACTTATAACCTTTTAGGTGTTTTTTTTAATGTTCTTACGTCTTTTGGCCAATTCGGATGGTATTTTGAAGTATTTTGAGCAATGCATTCACAGACTCATTTGATGAGTTGTATTTTACAGACGATTCGCATATTTCTTAACATTTATTATCACAAATTATCGAGTGCGGTCGTATTCACTGTTTGAATCAGTATCTGCAGCCGTGTAACTTGTATTCGTATCTCGAAGCTTAATTCTGTCACATCCGTGTCACCACTTTCTCCAAGTACATTAGCACCTGCTAGCAAACCGCTAGTAGAAATGTGTTTGTCTTTGCTATATTCGTTTGGTAAGCTCAAAAATTGATGATTTGAGTAAAACATAACTCAACATTATATTTCTATTTTTTTTTATTTATTTAAACCTACTGTAATACAATACAAAAATATTAATAATACGTTAATGGTACAAAAAAATTAATTATCAATAGCAAAAAATTTAAATAACTCATTTCTAAACGAATTTCTTGACATATTAAAATCAAAAATTTCAAAAACGGAGTTAAAAATTTGCGACATTCTCAAGACTGGTTCAGAAAGTGCGGAGTTTGTAGTAACAGAATCATTGTGTAAGAAACCGTCTCGTCGCCGCAAACAACGCGTAGGAGCGTAAAAATTGAAACGCGTAAGTATTTCATCAGAATCAATTCGTGAGGCCAAAACATCGCGCACAAAGATATATGATGCTATGTCTCTTCGGTGATTTAATCGTTGTAATTACAGCGATCTTTATAAGGCGGAAGAACATAGTTATTCACTCTATCAGAAGGTAGACCACGAAGAGCATACGGTACAAATTGCTTTTGAACACTTTCAATTCTATCTGAATGACACTTATAAAATGGTGACCAGATCTGAGAAGGAATTCAAGAATAGACCGAACAAAGGACACATATAAGGATTTTAGTGTAAGCGGGTCACAAAAGTATTTACAATTACGCTTAATGAAGCCTAACATAATGTAAGCCTTAGCAATAATAGAATCAATATGTTTTGTAAAGGAAAGATCAGAAGAGAAAATTATACCCAAGTCAGACCTGAACTCAACTCTGTCAACCACCATATTATAAAGAAAATACTGCTGAAGAATAGGTGATCGCTTTCTAAAAAAAGAGATAACCTTACATTTGGCCACATTCAACAACAATTTGTTGTTAAACGACCAACTGCAAAATGTGTTCAAATCACTTTGTAATTTTAAACAATCAGAAATTGAAGAAATCGGAGCGAATATTTTCATATCATCTGTGTAAAGAAGGCAATGTGCCAATTCAAAACACTCCACAACATCATTAATAAATAATGAGAACAGAAGTGGACCAATGTGACTACGTTGCGGTACTCCAGAAGTTACACGAAATAAATGAGAAGCAGAATCATTAACCTTAACGTATTGTGACCGGCCAAACAGATAAGATTCCAATCATTTGATAGGGATGAACTCACAATTTAGTTTCTCTAGCTTATAGATAAGAATTGAATGGTCAGTTTTATCAAAAGCTTTTGAAAAGTCAGTGTAAACTACATCTACTTGTTGCCGGCCCTTGATTCTGCTGTATAAATACCAACAGAATGCAGCCAAATTGGTAATTGTAGATCTTCCCGGATAAAACCCATGTTGTGCAGGCAAAATAAGAGATTTCACATGAAAACACAAGAATGTCTGCACCATGGCTTCGAAAAGTTTGGGAATAGCAGAAAGAATAGCAATTCCTCGATTGTTGCTAATTTCACATCTTTTGCCAGATTTAAAAAACGGACGAATGAAGGATATTTTCCAGGGATCAGGAAAAATCCCAGTCCGAAGGCTTTCATTAAAGATGTGAGTAAGCGGAAGAGCTAAACTTTCTGCACAATTTTTTATGAGGATGGGTGAAATGCCATCATGACCAGCCCCCTTATTTACATCAAGAAGAGAAAAGCAGTCATAAACCTTCGTTTCAGTGAATTTTAATAAATTGTAATCAGTACGATTACAAGCTAATGGAGACGTGTTATATGATGGAAATGATATCGCGGATGGTTCGTACACGGACTCAAAATATTTGGCGAATAGATTGCAGATATCAGGGAGTTGACTCGCCAATGAATTCTGATAAATCATCGATGAAGGAAACTCAACTGCTTTCCTTTTACCATTGAGCAAATTCCAGAATTTTCTTGGATTGGCCGTTAAATCAACTTCAATCTGCAAAATATAGTTATTATATAAGAACCAATTTAAAATTTTAAATTCTTTTCGAGCTGCATCGAATCTAGAATAAAACTCAGCACCATGTAACCTATATAATGAATGAAATTTGTTACGCCGTTTTTCCAGGCGCAGTAGTTTCCTATTGTACCATGGTTCACGAAACCGAGGTTCATTTTTAATTAAAGGGACATACCTTTCAACACCAGTCTTGAGTAGTTCATTGAACAACATTCGTTTAAAGAAATGTAGTCAGCATGTCTAAAATCAAAATGAAAAGAATTATCAAGGGAAAAGTTAGTATTGCATTTTTCATGAAAAATATTTATCATTATTTGAGTATGGTAGACACTCCCACATCCAGTAAAATCCTCACATGAAGAAATATCCGAAATATCCGAATACATAACATCAGATGAAAATACTAAATCCAATTGTTTTCTTCGACTATTGCTTATCTGGTTCAATTGCTTGGTTGCTACACTCGCAAAATAATCGGTGATCGCCAATGCTTTTTGATCGTTAGAAGAGGGCGTGATAACACCATCAACGTCAAACCAAACAATGTCTCGAAGATTGAAATCACCAATGATCATGAGTTGTTCATCAATATGCACGGCAGACATTACTGAATTGAAAAAATCAATAAATTCCAGATAAATTTCTAAAGTTGATCCACAGGGCAAATATACAGCGACCACGATGATAAAAGAAATATCGGCTTTAATACGTACAGCCATAATATCGTATGTCACGCTATGACACGCTATAACTTCACTCGAAAGTAAATTTTTCACGGCGATCTACACACCTCCTCCTTTAAGGCTGGTATCAAGATCATGTCTGTCTTTTCTATAGACCACTTAATCTGATGGAAAGTATTCTTCTGAATTGAAATTTTTTGTAAGCCATGTTTCACAAATAACTATAACATCATAATCGTTGTCGAGGACACCCAAAAGAAACAATTTAGATTTCCCTCGAATACTGGATGCATTATGGTAATAAATAGAGGTTACTGTAGTTAGTTTTGAACATATGGGCCGAATCCCTTGGGGAACATCGCTTAAACTCTAGGAATCTCGACTTCTACAGTTGGGTTGCGAAATTTGACGTTTGAGGCAACTGCTTTCCGAAAATTTTGATTCTTAAATGGTCTAATTTATACGCCAGTTGGCCAGGTTTCCGAACTTAAAGCTTTGTCCTTCAGATCTTCGTTTATTCCCAACTTAAAACATAAGTATTCCAGATTCTGAATTTTTTTCGTTTTGGGAATCAATTTACCAACATGGTAGAAACTTGTTCCCAAACACTTATTAACCATTAACGTTTAACTTCGATTGGGTATTAACTTCGGATATAACCACATTATTCGAGGGGCTGCTAAGGCAAATGTTATCTGGTTTGCTAGATGATGCCTCTGAAGAATCAATATTTGGGGGCTTAGTTGTTGATTCAGCTTGAGTCGTAGTGCCGCAAAGGTCATTAATCACTTTCGCTTGGCCCCTTGGTAATCGTTCTTTTTGGCGATATGTTGGCTTCATTCTGCTATCAAAAACCACCTTGTCTGCAGTGTTAAGTTTTTTAAGTATTAAGCTAATATTCTCCTTATTCGTGTCAATCTCCTTCTGCAAGCACTTCACCATATCCTGATGCGCAATATTAATTTGCTTATAAATTGGAATGTTCCATTTAGAATTTAGAAAACATTTTTAAGAAAATTTTGTTTTTCATCGGGTCTCTACAGTCATTGTAGAACCACATTATGTGGGCGCATTTCATGTGTGGCATTAAATGACGTTCGATCCACTTCTGCGCAACCATAATGATACGCTCTGTTGCAAAAGCCAGAGCACCCGATTTTCTCCTTTAAAGTGGATAAATCTGCATCACACTTGCCACAATTCATTATTATGAATAAAAGAACAAAACAAGGAAAAACACAACACCAACGAAAAGTAACGAAAACACAAAACAAGAACACAACAATAACAATATTTGACTGTATATCTTGTAAACTAATAAAATTTTAAAAATAATTTCCTCAACAACCAACTTTCTATCTTTTACATTTTATTGCCTATCAATTTAACATAAAATCATTAATATTTTAAATTAAATAAATAATCCGTTAATGTTACTTCCATGCTTGTTTCACCGTTTCTCGAGAAGACAGTTGTTTTACGGCATTCGACTAGAATGATAATGCAACTAATACTACTAAAATAAGGAAATAATCGAAATCATCTTTTAATAAGTAAAACGTTTTCGATGATGCGACACGAGTAACAAATAAATCTAATCCCTAAGCAAAAAAAAGACAGGTACTTTCAAGACCACTGGCGGCGGTATGTATTCCTTAAATGTAGGGAATTGATTGATTGTGATTAATAATGTTGTCTTCTGGTATAGAAATTTCAGGTAAGTAGGGGATTACGCCTTCTTCACGTATTTGGTTAGGCTGCGTAATTTGACGGCGTGGATCCAGTAGGGTCAATGGCATTTCAACGATCCAGTAGGGTCCATGGCATTTCAACGATTGTTGGTGCTTCCTTTCTCAGTGACGGTTTCTTTATGAGCGGCAATAGTAGTTGGGAAAACGTATGCCTGTCGTGCAACTACGGGAATTGGTGGAGAATCCAATTAACTCCATACAGTGCTATTTGTTTGAATTTTACCCTCGTATAGGTCAGTAGCTGGAAAATTTTATATTTTATTAATTTTGTGCGGAAAATGAATTCAAACATTCTTACTTATTTCACTGCGTCGCATTTTCTAATTGAAATACAGGTTTTACATTTTAAATTGAACTTCTAGAAAATTATATGTATGGCCAAATAGGATGGCACCTGGCTATTTCTTAACGGATTTTAGTGAAATTTGACATTTGCGTTGGGAATGGGATTCTAAAATGATTTTTAGATGAAGTTGTGGAATATGGCCAAAGGACGGAATTTGGCTATTTCTTAACCGATTATGATGAAATTTGGCATCAGCATTGGAAACGGGATTCTAAAATGCTTTTTAGATAAAGTTCTGGAATATGGTCTATTTGGAACTGAGAGTCTAAACTGATATTTCTAATTCCGAGACTATATACTACCGTTAGTAGTTTTAATTCTGCGATAGGTACTATTTTTTTTAACATAGCCAAACTTAACCTAGTTTAAAGTGAAGGATGGGCGAGAAAAATTTCTAACGAAAATTTTTTAACCGAAAAATTTTTAACTCAACAGCTGCATGATTCACAGAAACCTCAACAGACAACATTATAAAAGTCATATTGACATAATTTTAACAACTTCATCCAAAAACAATTTTTGGGTCACATTTCCTTGTCTTCATTGGAAATGTAAAAGTTTGTAGAACAATTTTTGGGTAGAGTATCAATGCCCGAGAAAATTATCAGTTCAAAGACGGAGAGGACAGGAAATTTCATATTGCAGGCGTACTTACGGGCATTATTTTTCTCGTAAATATAACTGCTGTTTGAATGATCTATTTAGAGTTTTACTAGTTTTCAACGCACCACTAATGTTTTTCAAGTACCTTGTAATTCTTTCCAAAATGCAAGTATAATAGTCACCAAAAAATAGGGTTAAAAATAGTCATATCATTATGTTACCAATTTTAATTTTTATTTATTTGTACGTCATAAACAACTCATCTTGAATTAATGGTATTAAAAGTTATGTTAAAAAAAATCATAATTCAACATGTTGAAAAAATTCTATGTACATAAAAATAAAGACTATAATGGTTCCCCTGCAGCAGCTGATGGTAATTGCCGATAAACACTAGGTTATGTTTTCCTACGAGCACGAGTATTTGCTACGAGCACACGCCGCAGAATTGAAACTACTAACGGTAGTGTATAGTCTCGGAATTAGAAATATTATTTTAGAATCCCATTTCCATCGCCGATGTTAAATTTCACTAAAATCCGTTAAGAAATAGCTAAGTGTCATCCTATTTGGCCATACATATAATTTGCTAGAGGTTCAATTTGAAACGTAAATGGATTAATTTGAAGTGTAAAAGGATCAATTTGAAGTGTAAAAGGTTCCATTTAAAGTGTAAAACCTGTATGAATAAACGAGCCAATTTTTGGAATGAATTTGTCAGGTTTTTTCTGTCGGAAAGTTTAATTACAGAAGTATTTTAGATTTTATAGCCGAAAATAGTTCAATAAAGAAAAACCAATGATTGATCATCCCCAAAAGACCCCTTCCCCACCGTCGACGTTTGGGCGCTCAACTTTTCATTGCCTCCGAAACGTGTCTGCCTCATCAAAAACAACAGCAACAACACCTTCTATATCGACATATCCGCTTGGACATTTCCAATCTTCCTACACACACCTCATCTTACCTTTTAAAATATAAAATATGATGAAATGCCTTTTTGTATTATACTTGTAAAACAAGTTCTTTATTAACATTAATATCACGTATGGTGTTAACAAGCTAAATACATTTGATGATGAGCCGGTAACACGATATCATATTCCATCTGAACACTATAAAATGTATATAAAATCATAAAAATTCGCATTTATATTACACAATACGCTGAATCATCTGATGCCTTAATGACCAAACTCAAAATCAATAAATTTTTGTTAAAGGTGCATTTCTGATTTAAATTTTTTATTTTTGTTAAATGAATGTCATCTTCAATAAAAACAAAAACAAAAAAAAAAAGATAAATTTCATAATATTCATAAAATGATAATTTTTTTATCGATACAACAATAAAATTAATGGTAATAGTCTACTTTCTCAATAAAAAACCAAACCAACAATTGGCCAAATTGAATATAAATTACGGAATTTTTGTTTTTAGTTTTGGATGGAAGATACGAAAGCGTGGTATTTGGCGTAGTATTTATATTCTCAGGCGCCGTTCACGGTTCATCGCAGTTCAATCCACTTAAGAGACTCGCACATAATACATAATTAGTCATCTTGCTAAAATCATAAACGTTTGTCTACAATAACCTTGTACAATGAATTCAAATAGCGCAACATTAACGTATATCCGAAAGGTCATCACCTCTCGAGTACATATACATAACCAGATTATAAATGTTAGCCACTTAATTAATTATTATTTCAATTTCCAATTTCAATTTAAACTGTGACCATTGCCATAAATTTAAATATAATAAGTCGTATGTGCACAACCTTTCAAGATTACTGTTGTTTTAATTATTTGTTAGAAAGAAAGAATGTTTTCATTATTTATTACCTTGATATTAACAATAAAATTAATTTTATAATTATTGAAAATGCCATTGTAACATTTGATCAGTTTTTGTTTATTTTTTTGCTTTATCAAAATCATCTTTCCCATCTCGAAGTGTTATGAGTCCATGGTGTAAACTATAATTATTTGTATGAGGTTGTAATTACTATAAATTGTTTTATATGTTTACACATATTTGGATATACATATATGACTATAAATGCGTTTTATAGGATGCATCATACAAAAGACATCAATTGGCGACGAACCTGATTTATTGGAAAAATTATTTTTTACGTTTTAATTTTTTGCGCACAAAGCGATGTACTTAAAAGTCAATAACGCATTAATAATTTTTTTTTTTTTATTCAAATTGTTTTCGTACGTACATTTAGTCATTGCCAAATTGAATTACTGCAAAAATAAAAAAGAATTCAGCGATGGCCAAAATAAATTGATTTTAACTTCGCAATCAATTCAATTGCTTAACAATTAAGTGAAATATAAATTAATTGTATGATAAAATTGTTTTTCAACGGCCATAAGAATCCAACGGAAAAAGGCAGTCTTCTTAAATAACTTAAATATCTTCTACATCTCGTCACCGGTTTCTAAAGTTTGATTCATCAATTTATGTTGTTTGTAATAAGAATCCGGTAACATTCTGTAAAGAGAAGTTCGATTGGTGTAGACTTCCAGACGAATATTTACAAGCTCAAATTTATACAACAAGTTGTACGACAGAGTGCTGAACGTTCAAAATAGATTTTTTTAACATAATCATCGGAATCTGGAGGTTAGATATTTGCGTATCGATTGATTCGTATTCATACAGTATTTTTTACATGAAGCCCATGAAGGCCGAAGGGCATATTTATCTGGATTTATTTATCTCGAATGTTAATAGTATGTACAATTGTATGTACCATTGTATGTACAAATTATCAAATGGTCACTCCAAGTGGATGGCCATAATATATATAACAAGTTTTTTTTCCATCAATTTTTGTACAAAGTTCTGTAAACGAATTTTTTCAACAAAACTCACAAAGTGATGTGTTTTCCTCAAATGACTGTATTATGCACGTAATTCTGAAATTATGAAACGACCCGTCCATGTCGTCAGCCAAGTACCGGCTGCCAAATCGGCTGTTTATCAACTTTTATTCGAGAAAAATCATTTCATTTTGGGACTTTTGATTTTTGTTGAAGACATAAATACATTAAGTATCAAGAAGAACATACTGACATAGCGAATTATATTCACTAAAATAAAAAAAAACCAAGTTCATTTGTGTGTCTATTTATGCCCACACTGTAATTGTGCTCCGATTTCGACCTCTTCCAATACGTATTGAGACCTGTAATCATCATGCCAATGGTCAATTGAATTGCTCGCACATTTCTACACGTTTTGCAGAAAATCCAATTTTATTGAAAATCACCTGAACTATAACCCACAAATTCAGAGCCAGAAAAATCGAAAATCTGCAATTGTGTTCCGATTTCGTTGATTGATACCTCTATCAATAGGCGTTGAGACCTGTAATCGTCATGCCAACGGTCATTTGAATCGCTCGAATATTTCTACACATTTTGCAGAAAATTCAATTTTATTGAAAATCAACTGAACTATAGCCCACAAATTCAGAGCCAGAAAAATCGAAAATCTGCAATTGTTTTCCGATTTCGTTAATTGATACCTCTATCAATAGGCGTTGAGACCTGTAATCGTCATGCCAACGGTCATTTGAATCGCTCGAATATTTTTACACATTTTGCAGAAAATTCAATTTTATTGAAAATCAACTGAACTATAGCCCACAAATTCAGAGCCAGAAAAATCGAAAATCTGCAATTGTGTTCCGATTTCGTTGATTGATACCTCTATCAATAGGCGTTGAGACCTGTAATCGTCATGCCAACGGTCATTTGAATTGCTCGAATATGTCTACACATTTTGCAGAAAATTCAATTTTATTGAAAATCAATTGAACTATAGCCCACAAATTCAGAGCCAGAAAAATCGAAAATCTGCAATTGTGCTCCGATTTCTTTGATTGACACCTCTACCAATAGGCGTTGAGACCTGTAATCGTCATGCCAACGGTCATTTAGATCGCTCGAATATTTCTACACATTTTACAGCAAATTCAATTTTATTGAAAATCAACTGATCTATAGCCCACAAATTCAGAGCCAGAAAAATCGAAAATCTGCAATTGTGCTCCGATTTCTTTGATTGACACCTCTATCAATAGGCGTTGAGACCTGTAATCGTCATGCCAACGGTCATTTGGATCGCTCGAATATTTCTACACATTTTGCAGAAAATTCAATTTTATTGAAAATCAATTGAACTATAGCCCACAAATTCAGAGCCAGAAAAATCGAAAATCTGCAATTGTGCTCCGATTTCTTTGATTGGTACCTCTATCAATAGGCGTTGAGACCTGTAATCGTCATGCCAACGTTCATTTGGATCGCTCGAATATTTCTACACATTTTGCAGAAAATTCAATTTTATTGAAAATCAATTGAACTATAGCCCACAAATTCAGAGCCAGAAAAATCGAAAATCTGCAATTGTGCTCCGATTTCTTTGATTGGTACCTCTATCAATAGGCGTTGAGACCTGTAATCGTCATGCCAACGTTCATTTGGATCGCTCGAATATTTCTACACATTTTGCAGAAAATTCAATTTTATTGAAAATCAATTGAACTATAGCCCACAAATTCAGAGCCAGAAAAATCGAAAATCTGCAATTGTGCTCCGATTTCTTTGATTGGTACCTCTATCAATAGGCGTTGAGACCTGTAATCGTCATGCCAATGGTCATTTGGATTGCTCGCATATTTCTACATATTTCGCAGAAAATTCAATTTTATTGAAAATCAATTGAACTATAGCCCACAAATTCAGAGCCAGAAAAATCGAAAATCTGCAATTGTGCTCCGATTTCTTTGATTGGTACCTCTATCAATAGGCGTTGAGACCTGTAATCGTCATGCCAACGTTCATTTGGATCGCTCGAATATTTCTACACATTTTGCAGAAAATTCAATTTTATTGAAAATCAACTGAACTATAGCCCACAAATTCAGAGCCAGAAAAATCGAAAATCTGCAATTGTGCTCCGATTTCTTTGATTAAAACCTCTATCAATAGGCGTTGAGACCTGTAATCGTCAAGCCAACGGTCATTTGAATCGCTCGAATATGTCTACACATTTTGCAGAAAATTCAATTTTATTGAAAATCAACTGAACTATAGCCCACAAATTCAGAGCCAGAAAAATCGAAAATCTGCAATTGTGCTCCGATTTCTTTGATGGATACCTCTATCAATAGGCATTGAGACCTGAATCGTCATGCCAACGGTCATTTGGATCGCTCGAATATGTCTACACATTTTACAGCAAATTCAATTTTATTGAAAATCAATTGAACTATAGCCCACAAATTCAGAGCCAGAAAAATCGAAAATCTGCAATTGTGCTCCGATTTCTTTGATTGGTACCTCTATCAATAGGCGTTGAGACCTGTAATCGTCATGCCAATGGTCATTTGGATTGCTCGCATATTTCTACATATTTCGCAGAAAATCAATTTTATTGAAAATCAACTGAACTATAGCCCACAAATTCAGAGCCAGAAAAATCGAAAATCTGCAATTGTGCTCCGATTTCTTTGATTGACACCTCTATCAATAGGCGTTGAGACCTGTAATCGTCATGCCAACGGTCATTTGGATCGCTCGAATATTTCTACACATTTTACAGCAAATTCAATTTTATTGAAAATCAACTGATCTATAGCCCACAAATTCAGAGCCAGAAAAATCGAAAATCTGCAATTGTGTTCCGATTTCGTTGATTGATACCTCTATCAATAGGCGTTGAGACCTGTAATCATCATGCCAACGGTCATTTGAATCGCTCGAATATATCTACACATTTTGCAGAAAATTCAATTTTATTGAAAATCAATTGAACTATAGCCCACAAATTCAGAGCCAGAAAAATCGAAAATCTGCAATTGTGCTCCGATTTCTTTGATTGGTACCTCTATCAATAGGCGTTGAGACCTGTAATCGTCATGCCAATGGTCATTTGGATTGCTCGCATATTTCTACATATTTCGCAGAAAATCAATTTTATTGAAAATCAACTGAACTATAGCCCACAAATTCAGAGCCAGAAAAATCGAAAATCTGCAATTGTGCTCCGATTTCTTTGATTGACACCTCTATCAATAGGCGTTGAGACCTGTAATCGTCATGCCAACGGTCATTTGGATCGCTCGAATATTTCTACACATTTTACAGCAAATTCAATTTTATTGAAAATCAACTGATCTATAGCCCACAAATTCAGAGCCAGAAAAATCGAAAATCTGCAATTGTGCTCCGATTTCTTTGATTGGTACCTCTATCAATAGGCGTTGAGACCTGTAATCGTCATGCCAATGGTCATTTGGATTGCTCGCATATTTCTACATATTTCGCAGAAAATCAATTTTATTGAAAATCAACTGAACTATAGCCCACAAATTCAGAGCCAGAAAAATCGAAAATCTGCAATTGTGCTCCGATTTCTTTGATTGACACCTCTATCAATAGGCGTTGAGACCTGTAATCGTCATGCCAACGGTCATTTGGATCGCTCGAATATTTCTACACATTTTACAGAAAATTCAATTTTATTGAAAATCAATTGAACTATAGCCCACAAATTCAGAGCCAGAAAAATCGAAAATCTGCAATTGTGCTCCGATTTCTTTGATTGGTACCTCTATCAATAGGCGTTGAGACCTGTAATCGTCATGCCAATGGTCATTTGGATTGCTCGCATATTTCTACACATTTTGCAGAAAATTCAATTTTATTGAAAATCAACTGAACTATAGCCCACAAATTCAGAGCCAGAAAAATCGAAAATCTGCAATTGTGCTCCGATTTCTTTGATTGACACCTCTATCAATAGGCGTTGAGACCTGTAATCGTCATGCCAACGGACATTTGGATCGCTCGAATATTTCTACACATTTTGCAGAAAATTCAATTTTATTGAAAATCAATTGAACTATAGCCCACAAATTCAGGGCCAGAAAAATCGAAAATCTGCAATAGTGCTCCGATTTCTTTGATTGATACCTCTATCAATAGGCGTTAAGACCTGTAATCATCAAGCCAACGGTCATTTGAATCGCTCGAATATGTCTACACATTTTGCAGAAAATTCAATTTTATTGAAAATCAATTGAACTATAGCCCACAAATTCAGAGCCAGAAAAATCGAAAATCTGCAATTGTGCTCCGATTTCTTTGATTGACACCTCTATCAATAGGCGTTGAGACCTGTAATCGTCATGCCAACGGTCATTTGGATCGCTCGAATATTTCTACACATTTTACAGCAAATTCAATTTTATTGAAAATCAACTGATCTATAGCCCACAAATTCAGAGCCAGAAAAATCGAAAATCTGCAATTGTGTTCCGATTTCGTTGATTGATACCTCTATCAATAGGCGTTGAGACCTGTAATCATCATGCCAACGGTCATTTGAATCGCTCGAATATATCTACACATTTTGCAGAAAATTCAATTTTAATGAAAATCAATTGAACTATAGCCCACAAATTCAGAGCCAGAAAAATCGAAAATCTGCAATTGTGCTCCGATTTCTTTGATTGACACCTCTATCAATAGGCGTTTAGACCTGTAATCGTCATGCCAACGGACATTTGGATCGCTCGAATATTTCTACACATTTTACAAAAAATTCAATTTTATTGAAAATCAATTGAACTATAGCCCACAAATTCAGAGCCAGAAAAATCGAAAATCTGCAATAGTGCTCCGATTTCTTTGATTGATACCTCTATCAATAGGCGTTAAGACCTGTAATCATCAAGCCAACGGTCATTTGAATCGCTCGAATATTTCTACACATTTTACAGAAAATTCAATTTTATTGAAAATCAATTGAACTATAGCCCACAAATTCAGAGCCAGAAAAATCGAAAATCTGCAATTGTGCTCCGATTTCTTTGATTGACACCTCTATCAATAGGCGTTGAGACCTGTAATCGTCATGCCAACGGTCATTTGAATCGCTCGAATATATCTACACATTTTGCAGAAAATTCAATTTTAATGAAAATCAATTGAACTATAGCCCACAAATTCAGAGCCAGAAAAATCGAAAATCTGCAATTGTGCTCCGATTTCTTTGATTGACACCTCTATCAATAGGCGTTGAGACCTGTAATCGTCATGCCAACGGACATTTGGATCGCTCGAATATTTCTACACATTTTACAGAAAATTCAATTTTATTGAAAATCAATTGAACTATAGCCCACAAATTCAGAGCCAGAAAAATCGAAAATCTGCAATTGTGCTCCGATTTCTTTGATTGGTACCTCTATCAATAGGCGTTGAGACCTGTAATCGTCATGCCAATGGTCATTTGGATTGCTCGCATATTTCTACACATTTTACAGAAAATTCAATTTTATTGAAAATCAATTGAACTATAGCCCACAAATTCAGAGCCAGAAAAATCGAAAATCTGCAATTGTGTTCCGATTTCGTTGATTGATACCTCTATCAATAGGCGTTGAGACCTGTAATCATCATGCCAACGGTCATTTGAATCGCTCGAATAAATCTACACATTTTGCAGAAAATTCAATTTTAATGAAAATCAATTGAACTATAGCCCACAAATTCAGAGCCAGAAAAATCGAAAATCTGCAATTGTGCTCCGATTTCTTTGATTGACACCTCTATCAATAGGCGTTGAGACCTGTAATCGTCATGCCAACGGACATTTGGATCGCTCGAATATTTCTACACATTTTACAGAAAATTCAATTTTATTGAAAATCAATTGAACTATAGCCCACAAATTCAGGGCCAGAAAAATCGAAAATCTGCAATTGTGCTCCGATTTCTTTGATTGATACCTCTATCAATAGGCGTTAAGACCTGTAATCATCAAGCCAACGGTCATTTGAATCGCTCGAATAAATCTACACATTTTGCAGAAAATTCAATTTTATTGAAAATCAATTGAACTATAGCCCACAAATTCAGGGCCAGAAAAATCGAAAATCTGCAATTGTGCTCCGATTTCTTTGATTGACACCTCTATCAATAGGCGTTGAGACCTGTAATCGTCATGCCAACGGTCATTTGGATCGCTCGAATATTTCTACACATTTTGCAGAAAATTCAATTTTATTGAAAATCAACTGAACTATAGCCCACAAATTCAGAGCCAGAAAAATCGAAAATCTGCAATTGTGTTCCGATTTCGTTGATTGATACCTCTATCAATAGCCGTTGAGACCTGTAATCGTCATGCCAACGGTCATTTGAATTGCTCGAATATGTCTACACATTTTGCAGAAAATTCAATTTTATTGCAAATCAACTGAACTATAGCCCACAAATTCAGAGCCAGAAAAATCTAAAATCTGCAATTGTGTTCCGATTTCGTTGATTGATACCTCTATCAATAGCCGTTGAGACCTGTAATCGTCATGCCAACGTTCGTTTGAATTGCTCGAATATGTCTACACATTTTGCAGAAAATTCAATTTTATTGCAAATCAACTGAACTATAGCCCACAAATTCAGAGCCAGAAAAATCTAAAATCTGCAATTGTGTTCCGATTTCGTTGATTGATACCTCTATCAATAGCCGTTGAGACCTGTAATCGTCATGCCAACGGTCATTTGGATTGCTCGAATATTTCTAAACATTTTGCAGAAAATTCAATTTTATTGAAAATCAATTGAACTATAGCCCACAAATTCAGAGCCAGAAAAATCGAAAATCTGCAATTGTGCTCCGATTTCTTTGATGGACACCTCTATCAATAGGCGTTGAGACCTGTAATCGTCATGCCAACGGTCATTTGGATCGCTCGAATATTTCTACACATTTTACAGCAAATTCAATTTTAATGAAAATCAACTGATCTATAGCCCACAAATTCAGAGCCAGAAAAATCGAAAATCTGCAATTGTGCTCCGATTTCTTTGATTGGTACCTCTATCAATAGGCGTTGAGACCTGTAATCGTCATGCCAATGGTCATTTGGATTGCTCGCATATTTCTACACATTTTGCAGAAAATTCAATTTTATTGAAAATCAACTGAACTATAGCCCACAAATTCAGAGCCAGAAAAATCGAAAATCTGCAATTGTGTTCCGATTTCGTTGATTGATACCTCTATCAATAGCCGTTGAGACCTGTAATCGTCATGCCAACGGTCATTTGAATTGCTCGAATATGTCTACACATTTTGCAGAAAATTCAATTTTATTGCAAATCAACTGAACTATAGCCCACAAATTCAGAGCCAGAAAAATCGAATATCTGCAATTGTGCTCCGATTTCGTTGATTGACACCTCTATCAATAGGCGTTGAGACCTGTAATCGTCATGCCAACGGACATTTGGATCGCTCGAATATTTCTACACATTTTACAGAAAATTCAATTTTATTGAAAATCAACTGAACTATAGCCCACAAATTCAGAGCCAGAAAAATCGAAAATCTGCAATTGTGTTCCGATTTCGTTGATTGATACCTCTATCAATAGCCGTTGAGACCTGTAATCGTCATGCCAACGGTCATTTGGATTGCTTGAATATTTCTAAACATTTTGCAGAAAATTCAATTTTATTGAAAATCAATTGAACTATAGCCCACAAATTCAGAGCCAGAAAAATCGAAAATCTGCAATTGTGCTCCGATTTCGTTGATTGACACCTCTATCAATAGGCGTTGAGACCTGTAATCGTCATGCCAACGGACATTTGGATCGCTCGAATATTTCTACACATTTTACAGAAAATTCAATTTTATTGAAAATCAATTGAACTATAGCCCACAAATTCAGAGCCAGAAAAATCGAAAATCTGCAATTGTGTTCCGATTTCGTTGATTGATACCTCTATCAATAGCCGTTGAGACCTGTAATCGTCATGCCAACGGTCATTTGAATTGCTCGAATATGTCTACACATTTTGCAGAAAATTCAATTTTATTGCAAATCAACTGAACTATAGCCCACAAATTCAGAGCCAGAAAAATCTAAAATCTGCAATTGTGTTCCGATTTCGTTGATTGATACCTCTATCAATAGCCATTGAGACCTATAATCGTCATGCCAACGGTCATTTGGATCGCTCAAATATTTCTACACATTTTGCAGAAAATTCAATTTTATTGAAAATCAATTGAACTATAGCCCACAAATTCAGAACCAGAAAAATCGAAAATCTGCAATTGTGCTCCGATTTCTTTGATTGATACCTCTATCAATAGCCGTTGAGACCTATAATCGTCATGCCAACGGTCATTTGGATCGCTCGAATATTTCTACACATTTTACAGAAAATTCAATTTTATTGAAAATCAATTGAACTATAGCCCACAAATTCAGAGCCAGAAAAATCGAAAATCTGCAATTGTGTTCCGATTTCTTTGATTGATACCTCTATCAACAGGCATTGAGACCTGTAATCGCTCGAATATTTCTACACATTTTGCAGAAAATTCAATTTTATTGAAAATCAATTGAACTATAGCCCACAAATTCAGAGCCAGAAAAATCGAAAATCTGCAATTGTGCTCCGATTTCTTTGATTGACACCTCTATCAATAGGCGTTGAGACCTGTAATCGTCATGCCAACGGACATTTGGATCGCTCGAATATTTCTACACATTTTACAGAAAATTCAATTTTATTGAAAATCAATTGAACTATAGCCCACAAATTCAGAGCCAGAAAAATCGAAAATCTGCAATAGTGCTCCGATTTCGTTGATTGATACCTCTATCAATAGGCGTTGAGACCTGTAATCATCATGCCAACGGTCATTTGAATCGCTCGAATATATCTACACATTTTGCAGAAAATTCAATTTTATTGAAAATCAATTGAACTATAGCCCACAAATTCAGAGCCAGAAAAATCGAAAATCTGCAATTGTGCTCCGATTTCTTTGATTGACACCTCTATCAATAGGCGTTGAGACCTGTAATCGTCATGCCAACGGACATTTGGATCGCTCGAATATTTCTACACATTTTACAGAAAATTCAATTTTATTGAAAATCAATTGAACTATAGCCCACAAATTCAGAGCCAGAAAAATCGAAAATCTGCAATTGTGCTCCGATTTCTTTGATTGACACCTCTATCAATAGGCGTTAAGACCTGTAATCGTCATGCCAACGGACATTTGGATCGCTCGAATATTTCTACACATTTTACAGAAAATTCAATTTTATTGAAAATCAATTGAACTATAGCCCACAAATTCAGAGCCAGAAAAATCGAAAATCTGCAATTGTGCTCCGATTTCTTTGATTGACACCTCTATCAATAGGCGTTGAGACCTGTAATCGTCATGCCAATGGTCATTTGGATTGCTCGCATATTTCTACACATTTTGCAGAAAATTCAATTTTATTGAAAATCAACTGAACTATAGCCCACAAATTCAGAGCCAGAAAAATCGAAAATCTGCAATTGTGCTCCGATTTCTTTGATTGGTACTTCTATCAATAGGCGTTGAGACCTGTAATCGTCATGCCAACGTTCATTTGGATCGCTCGAATATTTCTACACATTTTGCAGAAAATTCAATTTTATTGAAAATCAACTGAACTATAGCCCACAAATTCAGAGCCAGAAAAATCGAAAATCTGCAATTGTGCTCCGATTTCTTTGATTGACACCTCTATCAATAGGCGTTGAGACCTGTAATCGTCATGCCAACGGTCATTTGGATCGCTCGAATATTTCTACACATTTTGCAGAAAATTCAATTTTATTGAAAATCAACTGAACTATAGCCCACAAATTCAGAGCCAGAAAAATCGAAAATCTGCAATTGTGCTCCGATTTCTTTGATTGGTACTTCTATCAATAGGCGTTGAGACCTGTAATCGTCATGCCAACGTTCATTTGGATCGCTCGAATATTTCTACACATTTTGCAGAAAATTCAATTTTATTGAAAATCAACTGAACTATAGCCCACAAATTCAGAGCCAGAAAAATCGAAAATCTGCAATTGTGCTCCGATTTCTTTGATTGATACCACATCAATAGGCGTTGAGACCTGTAATCGTCATGCCAACGTTCATTTGGATCGCTCGAATATTTCTACACATTTTGCAGAAAATTCAATTTTATTGAAAATCAACTGATCTATAGCCCACAAATTCAGAGCCAGAAAAATCGAAAATCTGCAATTGTGTTCCGATTTCGTTGATTGATACCTCTATCAATAGGCGTTGAGACCTGTAATCATCATGCCAACGGTCATTTGAATCGCTCGAATATATCTACACATTTTGCAGAAAATTCAATTTTATTGAAAATCAATTGAACTATAGCCCACAAATTCAGAGCCAGAAAAATCGAAAATCTGCAATTGTGCTCCGATTTCTTTGATTGACACCTCTATCAATAGGCGTTGAGACCTGTAATCGTCATGCCAACGGACATTTGGATCGCTCGAATATTTCTACACATTTTACAGAAAATTCAATTTTATTGAAAATCAATTGAACTATAGCCCACAAATTCAGAGCCAGAAAAATCGAAAATCTGCAATAGTGCTCCGATTTCTTTGATTGACACCTCTATCAATAGGCGTTGAGACCTGTAATCGTCATGCCAACGGACATTTGGATCGCTCGAATATTTCTACACATTTTACAGAAAATTCAATTTTATTGAAAATCAATTAAACTATAGCCCACAAATTCAGAGCCAGAAAAATCGAAAATCTGCAATAGTGCTCCGATTTCGTTGATTGATACCTCTATCAATAGGCGTTGAGACCTGTAATCATCATGCCAACGGTCATTTGAATCGCTCGAATATATCTACACATTTTGCAGAAAATTCAATTTTATTGAAAATCAATTGAACTATAGCCCACAAATTCAGAGCCAGAAAAATCGAAAATCTGCAATTGTGCTCCGATTTCTTTGATTGACACCTCTATCAATAGGCGTTGAGACCTGTAATCGTCATGCCAACGGACATTTGGATCGCTCGAATATTTCTACACATTTTACAGAAAATTCAATTTTATTGAAAATCAATTGAACTATAGCCCACAAATTCAGAGCCAGAAAAATCGAAAATCTGCAATTGTGCTCCGATTTCTTTGATTGACACCTCTATCAATAGGCGTTAAGACCTGTAATCGTCATGCCAACGGACATTTGGATCGCTCGAATATTTCTACACATTTTACAGAAAATTCAATTTTATTGAAAATCAATTGTACTATAGCCCACAAATTCAGAGCCAGAAAAATCGAAAATCTGCAATTGTGCTCCGATTTCTTTGATTGACACCTCTATCAATAGGCGTTGAGACCTGTAATCGTCATGCCAACGGACATTTGGATCGCTCGAATATTTCTACACATTTTGCAGAAAATTCAATTTTATTGAAAATCAACTGAACTATAGCCCACAAATTCAGAGCCAGAAAAATCGAAAATCTGCAATTGTGCTCCGATTTCTTTGATTGGTACTTCTATCAATAGGCGTTGAGACCTGTAATCGTCATGCCAACGTTCATTTGGATCGCTCGAATATTTCTACACATTTTGCAGAAAATTCAATTTTATTGAAAATCAACTGAACTATAGCCCACAAATTCAGAGCCAGAAAAATCGAAAATCTGCAATTGTGCTCCGATTTCGTTGATTGGTACCACATCAATAGGCGTTGAGACCTGTAATCGTCATGCCAACGTTCATTTGGATCGCTCGAATATTTCTACACATTTTACAGAAAATTCAATTTTATTGAAAATCAACTGATCTATAGCCCACAAATTCAGAGCCAGAAAAATCGAAAATCTGCAATTGTGTTCCGATTTCGTTGATTGACACCTCTATCAATAGGCGTTGAGACCTGTAATCGTCATGCCAACGGACATTTGGATCGCTCGAATATTTCTACACATTTTACAGAAAATTCAATTTTATTGAAAATCAATTGAACTATAGCCCACAAATTCAGAGCCAGAAAAATCGAAAATCTGCAATTGTGTTCCGATTTCGTTGATTGATACCTCTATCAATAGCCGTTGAGACCTGTAATCGTCATGCCAACGGACATTTGGATCGCTCGAATATTTCTACACATTTTACAGAAAATTCAATTTTATTGAAAATCAATTGAACTATAGCCCACAAATTCAGAGCCAGAAAAATCGAAAATCTGCAATTGTGTTCCGATTTCGTTGATTGATACCTCTATCAATAGCCGTTGAGACCTGTAATCGTCATGCCAACGGTCATTTAAATTGCTCGAATATGTCTACACATTTTGCAGAAAATTCAATTTTATTGCAAATCAACTGAACTATAGCCCACAAATTCAGAGCCAGAAAAATCTAAAATCTGCAATTGTGTTCCGATTTCGTTGATTGATACCTCTATCAATAGCCATTGAGACCTATAATCGTCATGCCAACGGTCATTTGGATCGCTCAAATATTTCTACACATTTTGCAGAAAATTCAATTTTATTGAAAATCAATTGAACTATAGCCCACAAATTCAGAACCAGAAAAATCGAAAATCTGCAATTGTGCTCCGATTTCTTTGATTGATACCTCTATCAATAGCCGTTGAGACCTATAATCGTCATGCCAACGGTCATTTGGATCGCTCGAATATTTCTACACATTTTACAGAAAATTCAATTTTATTGAAAATCAATTGAACTATAGCCCACAAATTCAGAGCCAGAAAAATCGAAAATCTGCAATTGTGTTCCGATTTCTGTGATTGATACCTCTATCAACAGGCATTGAGACCTGTAATCGCTCGAATATTTCTACACATTTTGCAGAAAATTCAATTTTATTGAAAATCAATTGAACTATAGCCCACAAATTCAGAGCCAGAAAAATCGAAAATCTGCAATTGTGCTCCGATTTCTTTGATTGATACCACATCAATAGGCGTTGAGACCTGTAATCGTCATGCCAACGTTCATTTGGATCGCTCGAATATTTCTACACATTTTACAGAAAATTCAATTTTATTGAAAATCAATTGAACTATAGCCCACAAATTCAGAGCCAGAAAAATCGAAAATCTGCAATTGTGCTCCGATTTCGTTGATTGACACCTCTATCAATAGGCGTTGAGACCTGTAATCGTCATGCCAACGGACATTTGGATCGCTCGAATATTTCTACACATTTTACAGAAAATTCAATTTTATTGAAAATCAATTGAACTATAGCCCACAAATTCAGAGCCAGAAAAATCGAAAATCTGCAATTGTGTTCCGATTTCGTTGATTGATACCTCTATCAATAGCCGTTGAGACCTGTAATCGTCATGCCAACGGTCATTTGAATTGCTCGAATATGTCTACACATTTTGCAGAAAATTCAATTTTATTGCAAATCAACTGAACTATAGCCCACAAATTCAGAGCCAGAAAAATCTAAAATCTGCAATTGTGCTCCGATTTCTTTGATTGATACCTCTATCAATAGCCGTTGAGACCTATAATCGTCATGCCAACGGTCATTTGGATCGCTCGAATATTTCTACACATTTTACAGAAAATTCAATTTTATTGAAAATCAATTGAACTATAGCCCACAAATTCAGAGCCAGAAAAATCGAAAATCTGCAATTGTGTTCCGATTTCTTTGATTGATACCTCTATCAACAGGCATTGAGACCTGTAATCGCTCGAATATTTCTACACATTTTGCAGAAAATTCAATTTTATTGAAAATCAATTGAACTATAGCCCACAAATTCAGAGCCAGAAAAATCGAAAATCTGCAATTGTGCTCCGATTTCTTTGATTGACACCTCTATCAATAGGCGTTGAGACCTGTAATCGTCATGCCAACGGACACTTGGATCGCTCGAATATTTCTACACATTTTACAGAAAATTCAATTTTATTGAAAATCAATTGAACTATAGCCCACAAATTCAGAGCCAGAAAAATCGAAAATCTGCAATAGTGCTCCGATTTCGTTGATTGATACCTCTATCAATAGGCGTTGAGACCTGTAATCATCATGCCAACGGTCATTTGAATCGCTCGAATATATCTACACATTTTGCAGAAAATTCAATTTTATTGAAAATCAATTGAACTATAGCCCACAAATTCAGAGCCAGAAAAATCGAAAATCTGCAATTGTGCTCCGATTTCTTTGATTGACACCTCTATCAATAGGCGTTGAGACCTGTAATCGTCATGCCAACGGACATTTGGATCGCTCGAATATTTCTACACATTTTACAGAAAATTCAATTTTATTGAAAATCAATTGAACTATAGCCCACAAATTCAGAGCCAGAAAAATCGAAAATCTGCAATTGTGCTCCGATTTCTTTGATTGACACCTCTATCAATAGGCGTTAAGACCTGTAATCGTCATGCCAACGGACATTTGGATCGCTCGAATATTTCTACACATTTTACAGAAAATTCAATTTTATTGAAAATCAATTGAACTATAGCCCACAAATTCAGAGCCAGAAAAATCGAAAATCTGCAATTGTGCTCCGATTTCTTTGATTGACACCTCTATCAATAGGCGTTGAGACCTGTAATCGTCATGCCAACGGACATTTGGATCGCTCGAATATTTCTACACATTTTACAGAAAATTCAATTTTATTGAAAATCAATTGAACTATAGCCCACAAATTCAGAGCCAGAAAAATCGAAAATCTGCAATTGTGCTCCGATTTCTTTGATTGACACCTCTATCAATAGGCGTTAAGACCTGTAATCGTCATGCCAACGGACATTTGGATCGCTCGAATATTTCTACACATTTTACAGAAAATTCAATTTTATTGAAAATCAATTGAACTATAGCCCACAAATTCAGAGCCAGAAAAATCGAAAATCTGCAATTGTGCTCCGATTTCTTTGATTGACACCTCTATCAATAGGCGTTGAGACCTGTAATCGTCATGCCAATGGTCATTTGGATTGCTCGCATATTTCTACACATTTTGCAGAAAATTCAATTTTATTGAAAATCAACTGAACTATAGCCCACAAATTAAGAGCCAGAAAAATCGAAAATCTGCAATTGTGCTCCGATTTCTTTGATTGGTACTTCTATCAATAGGCGTTGAGACCTGTAATCGTCATGCCAACGGTCATTTGGATCGCTCGAATATTTCTACACATTTTGCAGAAAATTCAATTTTATTGAAAATCAACTGAACTATAGCCCACAAATTCAGAGCCAGAAAAATCGAAAATCTGCAATTGTGCTCCGATTTCTTTGATTGACACCTCTATCAATAGGCGTTGAGACCTGTAATCGTCATGCCAACGGTCATTTGGATCGCTCGAATATTTCTACACATTTTGCAGAAAATTCAATTTTATTGAAAATCAACTGAACTATAGCCCACAAATTCAGAGCCAGAAAAATCGAAAATCTGCAATTGTGCTCCGATTTCTTTGATTGGTACTTCTATCAATAGGCGTTGAGACCTGTAATCGTCATGCCAACGTTCATTTGGATCGCTCGAATATTTCTACACATTTTGCAGAAAATTCAATTTTATTGAAAATCAACTGAACTATAGCCCACAAATTCAGAGCCAGAAAAATCGAAAATCTGCAATTGTGCTCCGATTTCTTTGATTGATACCACATCAATAGGCGTTGAGACCTGTAATCGTCATGCCAACGTTCATTTGGATCGCTCGAATATTTCTACACATTTTGCAGAAAATTCAATTTTATTGAAAATCAACTGATCTATAGCCCACAAATTCAGAGCCAGAAAAATCGAAAATCTGCAATTGTGTTCCGATTTCGTTGATTGATACCTCTATCAATAGGCGTTGAGACCTGTAATCATCATGCCAACGGTCATTTGAATCGCTCGAATATATCTACACATTTTGCAGAAAATTCAATTTTATTGAAAATCAATTGAACTATAGCCCACAAATTCAGAGCCAGAAAAATCGAAAATCTGCAATTGTGCTCCGATTTCTTTGATTGACACCTCTATCAATAGGCGTTGAGACCTGTAATCGTCATGCCAACGGACATTTGGATCGCTCGAATATTTCTACACATTTTACAGAAAATTCAATTTGATTGAAAATCAATTGAACTATAGCCCACAAATTCAGAGCCAGAAAAATCGAAAATCTGCAATAGTGCTCCGATTTCTTTGATTGACACCTCTATCAATAGGTGTTGAGACCTGTAATCGTCATGCCAACGGACATTTGGATCGCTCGAATATTTCTACACATTTTACAGAAAATTCAATTTGATTGAAAATCAATTGAACTATAGCCCACAAATTCAGAGCCAGAAAAATCGAAAATCTGCAATAGTGCTCCGATTTCGTTGATTGATACCTCTATCAATAGGCGTTGAGACCTGTAATCATCATGCCAACGGTCATTTGAATCGCTCGAATATATCTACACATTTTGCAGAAAATTCAATTTTATTGAAAATCAATTGAACTATAGCCCACAAATTCAGAGCCAGAAAAATCGAAAATCTGCAATTGTGCTCCGATTTCTTTGATTGACACCTCTATCAATAGGCGTTAAGACCTGTAATCGTCATGCCAACGGACATTTGGATCGCTCGAATATTTCTACACATTTTACAGAAAATTCAATTTTATTGAAAATCAATTGTACTATAGCCCACAAATTCAGAGCCAGAAAAATCGAAAATCTGCAATTGTGCTCCGATTTCTTTGATTGACACCTCTATCAATAGGCGTTGAGACCTGTAATCGTCATGCCAACGGACATTTGGATCGCTCGAATATTTCTACACATTTTGCAGAAAATTCAATTTTATTGAAAATCAACTGAACTATAGCCCACAAATTCAGAGCCAGAAAAATCGAAAATCTGCAATTGTGCTCCGATTTCTTTGATTGGTACTTCTATCAATAGGCGTTGAGACCTGTAATCGTCATGCCAACGTTCATTTGGATCGCTCGAATATTTCTACACATTTTGCAGAAAATTCAATTTTATTGAAAATCAACTGAACTATAGCCCACAAATTCAGAGCCAGAAAAATCGAAAATCTGCAATTGTGCTCCGATTTCTTTGATTGACACCTCTATCAATAGGCGTTGAGACCTGTAATCGTCATGCCAACGGACATTTGGATCGCTCGAATATTTCTACACATTTTACAGAAAATTCAATTTTATTGAAAATCAATTGAACTATAGCCCACAAATTCAGAGCCAGAAAAATCGAAAATCTGCAATAGTGCTCCGATTTCTTTGATTGATACCTCTATCAATAGGCGTTGAGACCTGTAATCATCATGCCAACGGTCATTTGAATCGCTCGAATATATCTACACATTTTGCAGAAAATTCAATTTTATTGAAAATCAATTGAACTATAGCCCACAAATTCAGAGCCAGAAAAATCGAAAATCTGCAATTGTGCTCCGATTTCTTTGATTGACACCTCTATCAATAGGCGTTGAGACCTGTAATCGTCATGCCAACGGACATTTGGATCGCTCGAATATTTCTACACATTTTACAGAAAATTCAATTTTATTGAAAATCAATTGAACTATAGCCCACAAATTCAGAGCCAGAAAAATCGAAAATCTGCAATTGTGCTCCGATTTCTTTGATTGACACCTCTATCAATAGGCGTTAAGACCTGTAATCGTCATGCCAACGGACATTTGGATCGCTCGAATATTTCTACACATTTTACAGAAAATTCAATTTTATTGAAAATCAATTGTACTATAGCCCACAAATTCAGAGCCAGAAAAATCGAAAATCTGCAATTGTGCTCCGATTTCTTTGATTGACACCTCTATCAATAGGCGTTGAGACCTGTAATCGTCATGCCAACGGACATTTGGATCGCTCGAATATTTCTACACATTTTGCAGAAAATTCAATTTTATTGAAAATCAACTGAACTATAGCCCACAAATTCAGAGCCAGAAAAATCGAAAATCTGCAATTGTGCTCCGATTTCTTTGATTGGTACTTCTATCAATAGGCGTTGAGACCTGTAATCGTCATGCCAACGTTCATTTGGATCGCTCGAATATTTCTACACATTTTGCAGAAAATTCAATTTTATTGAAAATCAACTGAACTATAGCCCACAAATTCAGAGCCAGAAAAATCGAAAATCTGCAATTGTGCTCCGATTTCTTTGATTGATACCACATCAATAGGCGTTGAGACCTGTAATCGTCATGCCAACGTTCATTTGGATCGCTCGAATATTTCTACACATTTTGCAGAAAATTCAATTTTATTGAAAATCAACTGATCTATAGCCCACAAATTCAGAGCCAGAAAAATCGAAAATCTGCAATTGTGTTCCGATTTCGTTGATTGATACCTCTATCAATAGGCGTTGAGACCTGTAATCATCATGCCAACGGTCATTTGAATCGCTCTAATATATCTACACATTTTGCAGAAAATTCAATTTTATTGAAAATCAATTGAACTATAGCCCACAAATTCAGAGCCAGAAAAATCGAAAATCTGCAATTGTGCTCCGATTTCTTTGATTGACACCTCTATCAATAGGCGTTGAGACCTGTAATCGTCATGCCAACGGACATTTGGATCGCTCGAATATTTCTACACATTTTACAGAAAATTCAATTTTATTGAAAATCAATTGAACTATAGCCCACAAATTCAGAGCCAGAAAAATCGAAAATCTGCAATAGTGCTCCGATTTCTTTGATTGACACCTCTATCAATAGGCGTTGAGACCTGTAATCGTCATGCCAACGGACATTTGGATCGCTCGAATATTTCTACACATTTTACAGAAAATTCAATTTTATTGAAAATCAATTGAACTATAGCCCACAAATTCAGAGCCAGAAAAATCGAAAATCTGCAATAGTGCTCCGATTTCGTTGATTGATACCTCTATCAATAGGCGTTGAGACCTGTAATCATCATGCCAACGGTCATTTGAATCGCTCGAATATATCTACACATTTTGCAGAAAATTCAATTTTATTGAAAATCAATTGAACTATAGCCCACAAATTCAGAGCCAGAAAAATCGAAAATCTGCAATTGTGCTCCGATTTCTTTGATTGACACCTCTATCAATAGGCGTTGAGACCTGTAATCGTCATGCCAACGGACATTTGGATCGCTCGAATATTTCTACACATTTTACAGAAAATTCAATTTTATTGAAAATCAATTGAACTATAGCCCACAAATTCAGAGCCAGAAAAATCGAAAATCTGCAATTGTGCTCCGATTTCTTTGATTGACACCTCTATCAATAGGCGTTAAGACCTGTAATCGTCATGCCAACGGACATTTGGATCGCTCGAATATTTCTACACATTTTACAGAAAATTCAATTTTATTGAAAATCAATTGTACTATAGCCCACAAATTCAGAGCCAGAAAAATCGAAAATCTGCAATTGTGCTCCGATTTCTTTGATTGACACCTCTATCAATAGGCGTTGAGACCTGTAATCGTCATGCCAACGGACATTTGGATCGCTCGAATATTTCTACACATTTTGCAGAAAATTCAATTTTATTGAAAATCAACTGAACTATAGCCCACAAATTCAGAGCCAGAAAAATCGAAAATCTGCAATTGTGCTCCGATTTCTTTGATTGGTACTTCTATCAATAGGCGTTGAGACCTGTAATCGTCATGCCAACGTTCATTTGGATCGCTCGAATATTTCTACACATTTTGCAGAAAATTCAATTTTATTGAAAATCAACTGAACTATAGCCCACAAATTCAGAGCCAGAAAAATCGAAAATCTGCAATTGTGCTCCGATTTCTTTGATTGACACCTCTATCAATAGGCGTTGAGACCTGTAATCGTCATGCCAACGGTCATTTGGATCGCTCGAATATTTCTACACATTTTGCAGAAAATTCAATTTTATTGAAAATCAACTGAACTATAGCCCACAAATTCAGAGCCAGAAAAATCGAAAATCTGCAATTGTGCTCCGATTTCTTTGATTGGTACTTCTATCAATAGGCGTTGAGACCTGTAATCGTCATGCCAACGTTCATTTGGATCGCTCGAATATTTCTACACTTGCAGAAAATTCAATTTTATTGAAAATCAACTGAACTATAGCCCACAAATTCAGAGCCAGAAAAATCGAAAATCTGCAATTGTGCTCCGATTTCTTTGATTGATACCACATCAATAGGCGTTGAGACCTGTAATCGTCATGCCAACGTTCATTTGGATCGCTCGAATATTTCTACACATTTTACAGAAAATTCAATTTTATTGAAAATCAACTGATCTATAGCCCACAAATTCAGAGCCAGAAAAATCGAAAATCTGCAATTGTGTTCCGATTTCGTTGATTGATACCTCTATCAATAGGCGTTGAGACCTGTAATCGTCATGCCAACGGTCATTTGAATCGCTCGAATATATCTACACATTTTGCAGAAAATTCAATTTTATTGAAAATCAATTGAACTATAGCCCACAAATTCAGAGCCAGAAAAATCGAAAATCTGCAATTGTGCTCCGATTTCTTTGATTGACACCTCTATCAATAGGCGTTGAGACCTGTAATCGTCATGCCAACGGACATTTGGATCGCTCGAATATTTCTACACATTTTACAGAAAATTCAATTTTATTGAAAATCAATTGAACTATAGCCCACAAATTCAGAGCCAGAAAAATCGAAAATCTGCAATTGTGCTCCGATTTCTTTGATTGACACCTCTATCAATAGGCGTTAAGACCTGTAATCGTCATGCCAACGGACATTTGGATCGCTCGAATATTTCTACACATTTTACAGAAAATTCAATTTTATTGAAAATCAACTGAACTATAGCCCACAAATTCAGAGCCAGAAAAATCGAAAATCTGCAATTGTGCTCCGATTTCTTTGATTGACACCTCTATCAATAGGCGTTGAGACCTGTAATCGTCATGCCAACGGACATTTGGATCGCTCGAATATTTCTACACATTTTACAGAAAATTCAATTTTATTGAAAATCAATTGAACTATAGCCCACAAATTCAGAGCCAGAAAAATCGAAAATCTGCAATTGTGCTCCGATTTCTTTGATTGACACCTCTATCAATAGGCGTTAAGACCTGTAATCGTCATGCCAACGGACATTTGGATCGCTCGAATATTTCTACACATTTTACAGAAAATTCAATTTTATTGAAAATCAATTGAACTATAGCCCACAAATTCAGAGCCAGAAAAATCGAAAATCTGCAATAGTGCTCCGATTTCTTTGATTGATACCTCTATCAATAGGCGTTAAGACCTGTAATCATCAAGCCAACGGTCATTTGAATCGCTCGAATATATCTACACATTTTGCAGAAAATTCAATTTTAATGAAAATCAATTGAACTATAGCCCACAAATTAAGAGCCAGAAAAATCGAAAATCTGCAATTGTGCTCCGATTTCTTTGATTGACACCTCTATCAATAGGCGTTGAGACCTGTAATCGTCATGCCAACGGACATTTGGATCGCTCGAATATTTCTACACATTTTGCAGAAAATTCAATTTTATTGAAAATCAACTGAACTATAGCCCACAAATTCAGAGCCAGAAAAATCGAAAATCTGCAATTGTGCTCCGATTTCGTTGATTGGTACCTCTATCAATAGGCGTTGAGACCTGTAATCGTCATGCCAATGGTCATTTGGATTGCTCGCATATTTCTACACATTTTGCAGAAAATTCAATTTTATTGAAAATCAACTGAACTATAGCCCACAAATTCAGAGCCAGAAAAATCGAAAATCTGCAATTGTGCTCCGATTTCTTTGATTGACACCTCTATCAATAGGCGTTAAGACCTGTAATCGTCATGCCAACGGACATTTGGATCGCTCGAATATTTCTACACATTTTACAGAAAATTCAATTTTATTGAAAATCAATTGAACTATAGCCCACAAATTCAGAGCCAGAAAAATCGAAAATCTGCAATTGTGCTCCGATTTCTTTGATTGACACCTCTATCAATAGGCGTTAAGACCTGTAATCGTCATGCCAACGGACATTTGGATCGCTCGAATATTTCTACACATTTTACAGAAAATTCAATTTTATTGAAAATCAATTGAACTATAGCCCACAAATTCAGAGCCAGAAAAATCGAAAATCTGCAATTGTGCTCCGATTTCTTTGATTGACACCTCTATCAATAGGCGTTGAGACCTGTAATCGTCATGCCAACGGACATTTGGATCGCTCGAATATTTCTACACATTTTACAGAAAATTCAATTTTATTGAAAATCAATTGAACTATAGCCCACAAATTCAGAGCCAGAAAAATCGAAAATCTGCAATTGTGCTCCGATTTCTTTGATTGACACCTCTATCAATAGGCGTTAAGACCTGTAATCGTCATGCCAACGGACATTTGGATCGCTCGAATATTTCTACACATTTTACAGAAAATTCAATTTTATTGAAAATCAATTGAACTATAGCCCACAAATTCAGAGCCAGAAAAATCGAAAATCTGCAATAGTGCTCCGATTTCTTTGATTGATACCTCTATCAATAGGCGTTAAGACCTGTAATCATCAAGCCAACGGTCATTTGAATCGCTCGAATATATCTACACATTTTGCAGAAAATTCAATTTTAATGAAAATCAATTGAACTATAGCCCACAAATTAAGAGCCAGAAAAATCGAAAATCTGCAATTGTGCTCCGATTTCTTTGATTGACACCTCTATCAATAGGCGTTGAGACCTGTAATCGTCATGCCAACGGACATTTGGATCGCTCGAATATTTCTACACATTTTGCAGAAAATTCAATTTTATTGAAAATCAACTGAACTATAGCCCACAAATTCAGAGCCAGAAAAATCGAAAATCTGCAATTGTGCTCCGATTTCGTTGATTGGTACCTCTATCAATAGGCGTTGAGACCTGTAATCGTCATGCCAATGGTCATTTGGATTGCTCGCATATTTCTACACATTTTGCAGAAAATTCAATTTTATTGAAAATCAACTGAACTATAGCCCACAAATTCAGAGCCAGAAAAATCGAAAATCTGCAATTGTGCTCCGATTTCTTTGATTGACACCTCTATCAATAGGCGTTAAGACCTGTAATCGTCATGCCAACGGACATTTGGATCGCTCGAATATTTCTACACATTTTACAGAAAATTCAATTTTATTGAAAATCAATTGAACTATAGCCCACAAATTCAGAGCCAGAAAAATCGAAAATCTGCAATTGTGCTCCGATTTCTTTGATGACACCTCTATCAATAGGCGTTGAGACCTGTAATCGTCATGCCAACGGACATTTGGATCGCTCGAATATTTCTACACATTTTACAGAAAATTCAATTTTATTGAAAATCAATTGAACTATAGCCCACAAATTCAGAGCCAGAAAAATCGAAAATCTGCAATTGTGCTCCGATTTCTTTGATTGACACCTCTATCAATAGGCGTTAAGATCTGTAATCGTCATGCCAACGGACATTTGGATCGCTCGAATATTTCTACACATTTTACAGAAAATTCAATTTTATTGAAAATCAATTGAACTATAGCCCACAAATTCAGAGCCAGAAAAATCGAAAATCTGCAATAGTGCTCCGATTTCTTTGATTGATACCTCTATCAATAGGCGTTAAGACCTGTAATCATCAAGCCAACGGTCATTTGAATCGCTCGAATATATCTACACATTTTGCAGAAAATTCAATTTTAATGAAAATCAATTGAACTATAGCCCACAAATTCAGAGCCAGAAAAATCGAAAATCTGCAATTGTGCTCCGATTTCTTTGATTGACACCTCTATCAATAGGCGTTGAGACCTGTAATCGTCATGCCAACGGACATTTGGATCGCTCGAATATTTCTACACATTTTGCAGAAAATTCAATTTTATTGAAAATCAACTGAACTATAGCCCACAAATTCAGAGCCAGAAAAATCGAAAATCTGCAATTGTGTAATCGTCATGCCAATGGTCATTTGGATTGCTCGCATATTTCTACACATTTTGCAGAAAATTCAATTTTATTGAAAATCAATTGAACTATAGCCCACAAATTCAGAGCCAGAAATATCGAAAATCTGCAATAGTGCTCCGATTTCTTTGATTGATACCTCTATCAATAGGCGTTAAGACCTGTAATCATCAAGCCAACGGTCATTTGAATCGCTCGAATATATCTACACATTTTGCAGAAAATTCAATTTTAATGAAAATCAATTGAACTATAGCCCACAAATTCAGAGCCAGAAAAATCGAAAATCTGCAATTGTGCTCCGATTTCTTTGATTGACACCTCTATCAATAGGCGTTGAGACCTGTAATCGTCATGCCAACGGACATTTGGATCGCTCGAATATTTCTACACATTTTGCAGAAAATTCAATTTTATTGAAAATCAACTGAACTATAGCCCACAAATTCAGAGCCAGAAAAATCGAAAATCTGCAATTGTGCTCCGATTTCTTTGATTGGTACTTCTATCAATAGGCGTTGAGACCTGTAATCGTCATGCCAACGTTCATTTGGATCGCTCGAATATTTCTACACATTTTGCAGAAAATTCAATTTTATTGAAAATCAACTGAACTATAGCCCACAAATTCAGAGCCAGAAAAATCGAAAATCTGCAATTGTGCTCCGATTTCTTTGATTGATACCACATCAATAGGCGTTGAGACCTGTAATCGTCATGCCAACGTTCATTTGGATCGCTCGAATATTTCTACACATTTTGCAGAAAATTCAATTTTATTGAAAATCAACTGATCTATAGCCCACAAATTCAGAGCCAGAAAAATCGAAAATCTGCAATTGTGCTCCGATTTCTTTGATTGGTACTTCTATCAATAGGCGTTGAGACCTGTAATCGTCATGCCAACGTTCATTTGGATCGCTCGAATATTTCTACACATTTTGCAGAAAATTCAATTTTATTGAAAATCAACTGAACTATAGCCCACAAATTCAGAGCCAGAAAAATCGAAAATCTGCAAT
This sequence comes from Tipula helvola, assembly GCA_963556165.1. Lineage (NCBI taxonomy): Eukaryota > Metazoa > Arthropoda > Insecta > Diptera > Tipulidae > Tipula > Tipula helvola. The sequence continues at coordinate 175,008,024 of OY744483.1, read as the reverse complement.
TGTGCTCCGATTTCTTTGATTGATACCACATCAATAGGCGTTGAGACCTGTAATCGTCATGCCAACGTTCATTTGGATCGCTCGAATATTTCTACACATTTTGCAGAAAATTCAATTTTATTGAAAATCAACTGAACTATAGCCCACAAATTCAGAGCCAGAAAAATCGAAAATCTGCAATTGTGCTCCGATTTCTTTGATTGGTACTTCTATCAATAGGCGTTGAGACCTGTAATCGTCATGCCAACGTTCATTTGGATCGCTCGAATATTTCTACACATTTTGCAGAAAATTCAATTTTATTGAAAATCAACTGAACTATAGCCCACAAATTCAGAGCCAGAAAAATCGAAAATCTGCAATTGTGCTCCGATTTCTTTGATTGATACCACATCAATAGGCGTTGAGACCTGTAATCGTCATGCCAACGTTCATTTGGATCGCTCGAATATTTCTACACATTTTGCAGAAAATTCAATTTTATTGAAAATCAACTGATCTATAGCCCACAAATTCAGAGCCAGAAAAATCGAAAATCTGCAATTGTGTTCCGATTTCGTTGATTGATACCTCTATCAATAGGCGTTGAGACCTGTACTCATCATGCCAACGGTCATTTGAATCGCTCGAATATATCTACACATTTTGCAGAAAATTCAATTTTATTGAAAATCAATTGAACTATAGCCCACAAATTCAGAGCCAGAAAAATCGAAAATCTGCAATTGTGCTCTGATTTCTTTGATTGACACCTCTATCAATAGGCGTTGAGACCTGTAATCGTCATGCCAACGGACATTTGGATCGCTCGAATATTTCTACACATTTTACAGAAAATTCAATTTTATTGAAAATCAATTGAACTATAGCCCACAAATTCAGAGCCAGAAAAATCGAAAATCTGCAATTGTGCTCCGATTTCGTTGATTGATACCTCTATCAATAGGCGTTGAGACCTGTAATCATCATGCCAACGGTCATTTGAATCGCTCGAATATATCTACACATTTTGCAGAAAATTCAATTTTATTGAAAATCAATTGAACTATAGCCCACAAATTCAGAGCCAGAAAAATCGAAAATCTGCAATTGTGCTCCGATTTCTTTGATTGACACCTCTATCAATAGGCGTTGAGACCTGTAATCGTCATGCCAACGGACATTTGGATCGCTCGAATATTTCTACACATTTTACAGAAAATTCAATTTTATTGAAAATCAATTGAACTATAGCCCACAAATTCAGAGCCAGAAAAATCGAAAATCTGCAATTGTGCTCCGATTTCTTTGATTGACACCTCTATCAATAGGCGTTAAGACCTGTAATCGTCATGCCAACGGACATTTGGATCGCTCGAATATTTCTACACATTTTACAGAAAATTCAATTTTATTGAAAATCAATTGAACTATAGCCCACAAATTCAGAGCCAGAAAAATCGAAAATCTGCAATTGTGCTCCGATTTCTTTGATTGACACCTCTATCAATAGGCGTTGAGACCTGTAATCGTCATGCCAACGGACATTTGGATCGCTCGAATATTTCTACACATTTTACAGAAAATTCAATTTTATTGAAAATCAATTGAACTATAGCCCACAAATTCAGAGCCAGAAAAATCGAAAATCTGCAATTGTGCTCCGATTTCTTTGATTGACACCTCTATCAATAGGCGTTAAGACCTGTAATCGTCATGCCAACGGACATTTGGATCGCTCGAATATTTCTACACATTTTACAGAAAATTCAATTTTATTGAAAATCAATTGAACTATACCCCACAAATTCAGAGCCAGAAAAATCGAAAATCTGCAATAGTGCTCCGATTTCTTTGATTGATACCTCTATCAATAGGCGTTAAGACCTGTAATCATCAAGCCAACGGTCATTTGAATCGCTCGAATATATCTACACATTTTGCAGAAAATTCAATTTTAATGAAAATCAATTGAACTATAGCCCACAAATTCAGAGCCAGAAAAATCGAAAATCTGCAATTGTGCTCCGATTTCTTTGATTGACACCTCTATCAATAGGCGTTGAGACCTGTAATCGTCATGCCAACGGACATTTGGATCGCTCGAATATTTCTACACATTTTGCAGAAAATTCAATTTTATTGAAAATCAACTGAACTATAGCCCACAAATTCAGAGCCAGAAAAATCGAAAATCTGCAATTGTGCTCCGATTTCTTTGATTGGTACCTCTATCAATAGGCGTTGAGACCTGTAATCGTCATGCCAATGGTCATTTGGATTGCTCGCATATTTCTACACATTTTGCAGAAAATTCAATTTTATTGAAAATCAACTGAACTATAGCCCACAAATTCAGAGCCAGAAAAATCGAAAATCTGCAATTGTGCTCCGATTTCTTTGATTGGTACTTCTATCAATAGGCGTTGAGACCTGTAATCGTCATGCCAACGTTCATTTGGATCGCTCGAATATTTCTACACATTTTGCAGAAAATTCAATTTTATTGAAAATCAACTGAACTATAGCCCACAAATTCAGAGCCAGAAAAATCGAAAATCTGCAATTGTGCTCCGATTTCTTTGATTGACACCTCTATCAATAGGCGTTGAGACCTGTAATCGTCATGCCAACGGTCATTTGGATCGCTCGAATATTTCTACACATTTTGCAGAAAATTCAATTTTATTGAAAATCAACTGAACTATAGCCCACAAATTCAGAGCCAGAAAAATCGAAAATCTGCAATTGTGCTCCGATTTCTTTGATTGGTACTTCTATCAATAGGCGTTGAGACCTGTAATCGTCATGCCAACGTTCATTTGGATCGCTCGAATATTTCTACACATTTTGCAAAAAATTCAATTTTATTGAAAATTAACTGAACTATAGCCCACAAATTCAGAGCCAGAAAAATCGAAAATCTGCAATTGTGCTCCGATTTCTTTGATGGATACCTCTATCAATAGGCATTGAGACCTGAATCGTCATGCCAACGGTCATTTGGATCGCTCGAATATTTCTACACATTTTACAGCAAATTCAATTTTATTGAAAATCAACTGATCTATAGCCCACAAATTCAGAGCCAGAAAAATCGAAAATCTGCAATTGTGCTCCGATTTCTTTGATGGATACCTCTATCAATAGGCATTGAGACCTGAATCGTCATGCCAACGGTCATTTGAATCGCTCGAATATTTCTACACATTTTACAGCAATTTCAATTTTATTGAAAATCAACTGATCTATAGCCCACAAATTCAGAGCCAGAAAAATCGAAAATCTGCAATTGTGCTCTGATTTCTTTGATTGGTACTTCTATCAATAGGCGTTGAGACCTGTAATCGTCATGCCAACGGTCATTTGGATCGCTCGAATATTTCTACACATTTTGCAGAAAATTCAATTTTATTGAAAATCAATTGAACTATAGCCCACAAATTCAGAGCCAGAAAAATCGAAAATCTGCAATTGTGCTCCGATTTCTTTGATTGGTACCTCTATCAATAGGCGTTGAGACCTGTAATCGTCATGCCAATGGTCATTTGGATTGCTCGCATATTTCTACACATTTTGCAGAAAATTCAATTTTATTGAAAATCAACTGAACTATAGCCCACAAATTCAGAGCCAGAAAAATCGAAAATCTGCAATTGTGCTCCGATTTCTTTGATTGGTACTTCTATCAATAGGCGTTGAGACCTGTAATCGTCATGCCAACGTTCATTTGGATCGCTCGAATATTTCTACACATTTTGCAGAAAATTCAATTTTATTGAAAATCAACTGAACTATAGCCCACAAATTCAGAGCCAGAAAAATCGAAAATCTGCAATTGTGTTCCGATTTCTTTGATTGACACCTCTATCAATAGGCGTTGAGACCTGTAATCGTCATGCCAACGGTCATTTGGATCGCTCGAATATTTCTACACATTTTGCAGAAAATTCAATTTTATTGAAAATCAACTGAACTATAGCCCACAAATTCAGAGCCAGAAAAATCGAAAATCTGCAATTGTGCTCCGATTTCTTTGATTGGTACTTCTATCAATAGGCGTTGAGACCTGTAATCGTCATGCCAACGTTCATTTGGATCGCTCGAATATTTCTACACATTTTGCAGAAAATTCAATTTTATTGAAAATCAACTGAACTATAGCCCACAAATTCAGAGCCAGAAAAATCGAAAATCTGCAATTGTGCTCCGATTTCTTTGATTGATACCACATCAATAGGCGTTGAGACCTGTAATCGTCATGCCAACGTTCATTTGGATCGCTCGAATATTTCTACAGATTTTGCAGAAAATTCAATTTTATTGAAAATCAATTGAACTATAGCCCACAAATTCAGAGCCAGAAAAATCGAAAATCTGCAATTGTGCTCCGATTTCTTTGATTGGTACCTCTATCAATAGGCGTTGAGACCTGTAATCGTCATGCCAATGGTCATTTGGATTGCTCGCATATTTCTACACATTTTGCAGAAAATTCAATTTTATTGAAAATCAACTGAACTATAGCCCACAAATTCAGAGCCAGAAAAATCGAAAATCTGCAATTGTGCTCCGATTTCTTTGATTGGTACTTCTATCAATAGGCGTTGAGACCTGTAATCGTCATGCCAACGTTCATTTGGATCGCTCGAATATTTCTACACATTTTGCAGAAAATTCAATTTTATTGAAAATCAATTGAACTATAGCCCACAAATTCAGAGCCAGAAAAATCGAAAATCTGCAATTGTGCTCCGATTTCTTTGATTGACACCTCTATCAATAGGCGTTGAGACCTGTAATCGTCATGCCAACGGTCATTTGGATCGCTCGAATATTTCTACACATTTTGCAGAAAATTCAATTTTATTGAAAATCAACTGAACTATAGCCCACAAATTCAGAGCCAGAAAAATCGAAAATCTGCAATTGTGCTCCGATTTCTTTGATGGATACCTCTATCAATAGGCATTGAGACCTGAATCGTCATGCCAACGGTCATTTGGATCGCTCGAATATTTCTACACATTTTACAGCAAATTCAATTTTATTGAAAATCAACTGATCTATAGCCCACAAATTCAGAGCCAGAAAAATCGAAAATCTGCAATTGTGCTCCGATTTCTTTGATGGATACCTCTATCAATAGGCATTGAGACCTGAATCGTCATGCCAACGGTCATTTGAATCGCTCGAATATTTCTACACATTTTACAGCAAATTCAATTTTATTGAAAATCAACTGATCTATAGCCCACAAATTCAGAGCCAGAAAAATCGAAAATCTGCAATTGTGTTCCGATTTCGTTGATTGATACCTCTATCAATAGCCGTTGAGACCTGTAATCGTCATGCCAACGGTCATTTGGATCGCTCGAATATTTCTACACATTTTGCAGAAAATTCAATTTTATTGAAAATCAATTGAACTATAGCCCACAAATTCAGGGCCAGAAAAATCGAAAATCTGCAATTGTGCTCCGATTTCGTTGATTGATACCTCTATCAATAGGCGTTGAGACCTGTAATCATCATACCAACGGTCATTTGAATCGCTCGAATATGTCTACACATTTTGCAGAAAATTCAATTTTATTGAAAATCAACTGAACTATAGCCCACAAATTCAGAGCAAGAAAAATCGAAAATCTGCAATTGTGCTCCGATTTCTTTGATGGATACCTCGCTCTATCAATAGGCATTGAGACCTGAATCGTCATGCCAACGGTCATTTGGATCGCTCGAATATTTCTACACATTTTACAGCAAATTCAATTTTATTGAAAATCAACTGATCTATAGCCCACAAATTCAGAGCCAGAAAAATCGAAAATCTGCAATTGTGCTCCGATTTCTTTGATTGGTACTTCTATCAATAGGCGTTGAGACCTGTAATCGTCATGCCAACGTTCATTTGGATCGCTCGAATATTTCTACACATTTTGCAGAAAATTCAATTTTATTGAAAATCAACTGAACTATAGCCCACAAATTCAGAGCCAGAAAAATCGAAAATCTGCAATTGTGCTCCGATTTCTTTGATTGATACCACATCAATAGGCGTTGAGACCTGTAATCGTCATGCCAACGTTCATTTGGATCGCTCGAATATTTCTACACATTTTGCAGAAAATTCAATTTTATTGAAAATCAATTGAACTATAGCCCACAAATTCAGAGCCAGAAAAATCGAAAATCTGCAATTGTGCTCCGATTTCGTTGATTGATACCTCTATCAATAGGCGTTGAGACCTGTAATCATCATACCAACGGTCATTTGAATCGCTCGAATATGTCTACACATTTTGCAGAAAATTCAATTTTATTGAAAATCAACTGAACTATAGCCCACAAATTCAGAGCAAGAAAAATCGAAAATCTGCAATTGTGCTCCGATTTCTTTGATGGATACCTCGCTCTATCAATAGGCATTGAGACCTGAATCGTCATGCCAACGGTCATTTGGATCGCTCGAATATTTCTACACATTTTACAGCAAATTCAATTTTATTGAAAATCAACTGATCTATAGCCCACAAATTCAGAGCCAGAAAAATCGAAAATCTGCAATTGTGCTCCGATTTCTTTGATGGATACCTCTATCAATAGGCATTGAGACCTGAATCGTCATGCCAACGGTCATTTGAATCGCTCGAATATTTCTACACATTTCACAGCAAATTCAATTTTATTGAAAATCAACTGATCTATAGCCCACAAATTCAGAGCCAGAAAAATCGAAAATCTGCAATTGTGTTCCGATTTCGTTGATTGATACCTCTATCAATAGCCGTTGAGACCTGTAATCGTCATGCCAACGGTCATTTGGATCGCTCGAATATTTCTACACATTTTGCAGAAAATTCAATTTTATTGAAAATCAATTGAACTATAGCCCACAAATTCAGGGCCAGAAAAATCGAAAATCTGCAATTGTGCTCCGATTTCGTTGATTGTTACCTCTATCAATAGGCGTTGAGACCTGTAATCGTCATGCCAACGGTCATTTGCATCGCTCGAATATTTCTACACATTTTGCAGAAAATTCAATTTTATTGAAAATCAATTGAACTATAGCCCACAAATTCAGGGCCAGAAAAATCGAAAATCTGCAATTGTGCTCCGATTTCGTTGATTGATACCTCTATCAATAGGCGTTGAGACCTGTAATCGTCATGCCAACGGTCATTTGGATCGCTCGAATATTTCTACACATTTTACAGCAAATTCAATTTTATTGAAAATCAACTGATCTATAGCTCACAAATTCAGAGCCGAAAAATCGAATATCTCCAATTGTGTTCCGATTTCGTTGATTGATACCTCTATCAATAGGCGTTGAGACCTGTAATCGTCATGCCAATGGTCATTTGGATTGCTCGCATATTTCTACACATTTTGCAGAAAATTCAATTTTATTGAAAATCAATTGAACTATAGCCCACAAATTCAGGGCCAGAAAAATCGAAAATCTGCAATTGTGCTCCGATTTCGTTGATTGTTACCTCTATCAATAGGCGTTGAGACCTGTAATCGTCATGCCAACGGTCATTTGCATCGCTCGAATATTTCTACACATTTTGCAGAAAATTCAATTTTATTGAAAATCAATTGAACTATAGCCCACAAATTCAGGGCCAGAAAAATCGAAAATCTGCAATTGTGCTCCGATTTCGTTGATTGATACCTCTATCAATAGGCGTTGAGACCTGTAATCATCATACCAACGGTCATTTGAATCGCTCGAATATGTCTACACATTTTGCAGAAAATTCAATTTTATTGAAAATCAACTGAACTATAGCCCACAAATTCAGAGCCAGAAAAATCGAAAATCTGCAATTGTGCTCCGATTTCTTTGATTGGTACTTCTATCAATAGGCGTTGAGACCTGTAATCGTCATGCCAACGTTCATTTGGATCGCTCGAATATTTCTACACATTTTGCAGAAAATTCAATTTTATTGAAAATCAACTGAACTATAGCCCACAAATTCAGAGCCAGAAAAATCGAAAATCTGCAATTGTGCTCCGATTTCTTTGATTGATACCTCTATCAATAGGCGTTGAGACCTGTAATCGTCATGCCAACGGTCATTTGGATCGCTCGAATATTTCTACACATTTTGCAGAAAATTCAATTTTATTGAAAATCAACTGAACTATAGCCCACAAATTCAGAGCCAGAAAAATCGAAAATCTGCAATTGTGCTCCGATTTCTTTGATTGACACCTCTATCAATAGGCGTTGAGACCTGTAATCGTCATGCCAACGGTCATTTGGATCGCTCGAATATTTCTACACATTTTGCAGAAAATTCAATTTTATTGAAAATCAACTGAACTATAGCCCACAAATTCAGAGCCAGAAAAATCGAAAATCTGCAATTGTGCTCCGATTTCTTTGATTGGTACTTCTATCAATAGGCGTTGAGACCTGTAATCGTCATGCCAACGTTCATTTGGATCGCTCGAATATTTCTACACATTTTGCAGAAAATTCAATTTTATTGAAAATCAATTGAACTATAGCCCACAAATTCAGAGCCAGAAAAATCGAAAATCTGCAATTGTGCTCCGATTTCTTTGATTGATACCTCTATCAATAGGCATTGAGACCTGAATCGTCATGCCAACGGTCATTTGGATCGCTCGAATATTTCTACACATTTTACAGCAAATTCAATTTTATTGAAAATCAACTGATCTATAGCCCACAAATTCAGAGCCAGAAAAATCGAAAATCTGCAATTGTGCTCCGATTTCTTTGATGGATACCTCTATCAATAGGCATTGAGGCCTGAATCGTCATGCCAACGGTCATTTGGATCGCTCGAATATTTCTACACATTTTACAGCAAATTCAATTTTATTGAAAATCAACTGATCTATAGCCCACAAATTCAGAGCCAGAAAAATCGAAAATCTGCAATTGTGCTCCGATTTCGTTGATTGATACCTCTATCAATAGGCGTTGAGACCTGTAATCATCATACCAACGGTCATTTGAATCGCTCGAATATGTCTACACATTTTGCAGAAAATTCAATTTTATTGAAAATCAACTGAACTATAGCCCACAAATTCAGAGCAAGAAAAATCGAAAATCTGCAATTGTGCTCCGATTTCTTTGATGGATACCTCTATCAATAGGCATTGAGACCTGAATCGTCATGCCAACGGTCATTTGGATCGCTCGAATATTTCTACACATTTTACAGAAAATTCAATTTTATTGAAAATCAACTGATCTATAGCCCACAAATTCAGAGCCAGAAAAATCGAAAATCTGCAATTGTGTTCCGATTTCGTTGATTGATACCTCTATCAATAGCCGTTGAGACCTGTAATCGTCATGCCAACGGTCATTTGGATCGCTCGAATATTTCTACACATTTTGCAGAAAATTCAATTTTATTGAAAATCAATTGAACTATAGCCCACAAATTCAGGGCCAGAAAAATCGAAAATCTGCAATTGTGCTCCGATTTCGTTGATTGATACCTCTATCAATAGGCGTTGAGACCTGTAATCGTCATGCCAACGGTCATTTGCATCGCTCGAATATTTCTACACATTTTGCAGAAAATTCAATTTTATTGAAAATCAATTGAACTATAGCCCACAAATTCAGGGCCAGAAAAATCGAAAATCTGCAATTGTGCTCCGATTTCGTTGATTGATACCTCTATCAATAGGCGTTGAGACCTGTAATCGTCATGCCAACGGTCATTTGGATCGCTCGAATATTTCTACACATTTTGCAGAAAATTCAATTTTATTGAAAATCAATTGAACTATAGCCCACAAATTCAGAGCCAGAAAAATCGAAAATCTGCAATTGTGCTCCGATTTCTTTGATTGATACCACATCAATAGGCGTTGAGACCTGTAATCGTCATGCCAACGTTCATTTGGATCGCTCGAATATTTCTACACATTTTGCAGAAAATTCAATTTTATTGAAAATCAATTGAACTATAGCCCACAAATTCAGAGCCAGAAAAATCGAAAATCTGCAATTGTGCTCCGATTTCTTTGATTGATACCTCTATCAATAGGCATTGAGACCTGAATCGTCATGCCAACGGTCATTTGGATCGCTCGAATATTTCTACACATTTTACAGCAAATTCAATTTTATTGAAAATCAACTGATCTATAGCCCACAAATTCAGAGCCAGAAAAATCGAAAATCTGCAATTGTGCTCCGATTTCTTTGATTGGTACCTCTATCAATAGGCATTGAGGCCTGAATCGTCATGCCAACGGTCATTTGGATCGCTCGAATATTTCTACACATTTTACAGCAAATTCAATTTTATTGAAAATCAACTGATCTATAGCCCACAAATTCAGAGCCAGAAAAATCGAAAATCTGCAATTGTGCTCCGATTTCTTTGATTGACACCTCTATCAATAGGCGTTGAGACCTGTAATCGTCATGCCAACGGTCATTTGGATCGCTCGAATATTTCTACACATTTTGCAGAAAATTCAATTTTATTGAAAATCAACTGAACTATAGCCCACAAATTCAGAGCCAGAAAAATCGAAAATCTGCAATTGTGCTCCGATTTCTTTGATTGGTACTTCTATCAATAGGCGTTGAGACCTGTAATCGTCATGCCAACGGTCATTTGGATCGCTCGAATATTTCTACACATTTTGCAGAAAATTCAATTTTATTGAAAATCAACTGAACTATAGCCCACAAATTCAGAGCCAGAAAAATCGAAAATCTGCAATTGTGCTCCGATTTCTTTGATTGATACCTCTATCAATAGGCGTTGAGACCTGTAATCGTCATGCCAACGTTCATTTGGATCGCTCGAATATTTCTACACATTTTGCAGAAAATTCAATTTTATTGAAAATCAACTGAACTATAGCCCACAAATTCAGAGCCAGAAAAATCGAAAATCTGCAATTGTGCTCCGATTTCTTTGATTGATACCACATCAATAGGCGTTGAGACCTGTAATCGTCATGCCAACGTTCATTTGGATCGCTCGAATATTTCTACACATTTTGCAGAAAATTCAATTTTATTGAAAATCAATTGAACTATAGCCCACAAATTCAGAGCCAGAAAAATCGAAAATCTGCAATTGTGCTCCGATTTCTTTGATGGATACCTCTATCAATAGGCATTGAGACCTGAATCGTCATGCCAACGGTCATTTGGATCGCTCGAATATTTCTACACATTTTACAGCAAATTCAATTTTATTGAAAATCAACTGATCTATAGCCCACAAATTCAGAGCCAGAAAAATCGAAAATCTGCAATTGTGCTCCGATTTCTTTGATTGGTACTTCTATCAATAGGCGTTGAGACCTGTAATCGTCATGCCAATGGTCATTTGGATTGCTCGCATATTTCTACACATTTTGCAGAAAATTCAATTTTATTGAAAATCAACTGAACTATAGCCCACAAATTCAGAGCCAGAAAAATCGAAAATCTGCAATTGTGCTCCGATTTCTTTGATTGATACCTCTATCAATAGGCGTTGAGACCTGTAATCGTCATGCCAACGGTCATTTGGATCGCTCGAATATTTCTACACATTTTGCAGAAAATTCAATTTTATTGAAAATCAATTGAACTATAGCCCACAAATTCAGAGCCAGAAAAATCGAAAATCTGCAATTGTGCTCCGATTTCTTTGATTGATACCACATCAATAGGCGTTGAGACCTGTAATCGTCATGCCAACGTTCATTTGGATCGCTCGAATATTTCTACACATTTTGCAGAAAATTCAATTTTATTGAAAATCAATTGAACTATAGCCCACAAATTCAGAGCCAGAAAAATCGAAAATCTGCAATTGTGCTCCGATTTCTTTGATTGATACCTCTATCAATAGGCATTGAGACCTGAATCGTCATGCCAACGGTCATTTGGATCGCTCGAATATTTCTACACATTTTACAGCAAATTCAATTTTATTGAAAATCAACTGATCTATAGCCCACAAATTCAGAGCCAGAAAAATCGAAAATCTGCAATTGTGCTCCGATTTCTTTGATGGATACCTCTATCAATAGGCATTGAGGCCTGAATCGTCATGCCAACGGTCATTTGGATCGCTCGAATATTTCTACACATTTTACAGCAAATTCAATTTTATTGAAAATCAACTGATCTATAGCCCAAAAATTCAGAGCCAGAAAAATCGAAAATCTGCAATTGTGCTCCGATTTCTTTGATTGACACCTCTATCAATAGGCGTTGAGACCTGTAATCGTCATGCCAACGGTCATTTGGATCGCTCGAATATTTCTACACATTTTGCAGAAAATTCAATTTTATTGAAAATCAACTGAACTATAGCCCACAAATTCAGAGCCAGAAAAATCGAAAATCTGCAATTGTGCTCCGATTTCTTTGATTGGTACTTCTATCAATAGGCGTTGAGACCTGTAATCGTCATGCCAACGGTCATTTGGATCGCTCGAATATTTCTACACATTTTGCAGAAAATTCAATTTTATTGAAAATCAACTGAACTATAGCCCACAAATTCAGAGCCAGAAAAATCGAAAATCTGCAATTGTGCTCCGATTTCTTTGATTGATACCTCTATCAATAGGCGTTGAGACCTGTAATCGTCATGCCAACGTTCATTTGGATCGCTCGAATATTTCTACACATTTTGCAGAAAATTCAATTTTATTGAAAATCAACTGAACTATAGCCCACAAATTCAGAGCCAGAAAAATCGAAAATCTGCAATTGTGCTCCGATTTCTTTGATTGATACCACATCAATAGGCGTTGAGACCTGTAATCGTCATGCCAACGTTCATTTGGATCGCTCGAATATTTCTACACATTTTGCAGAAAATTCAATTTTATTGAAAATCAATTGAACTATAGCCCACAAATTCAGAGCCAGAAAAATCGAAAATCTGCAATTGTGCTCCGATTTCTTTGATGGATACCTCTATCAATAGGCATTGAGACCTGAATCGTCATGCCAACGGTCATTTGGATCGCTCGAATATTTCTACACATTTTACAGCAAATTCAATTTTATTGAAAATCAACTGATCTATAGCCCACAAATTCAGAGCCAGAAAAATCGAAAATCTGCAATTGTGCTCCGATTTCTTTGATTGGTACTTCTATCAATAGGCGTTGAGACCTGTAATCGTCATGCCAATGGTCATTTGGATTGCTCGCATATTTCTACACATTTTGCAGAAAATTCAATTTTATTGAAAATCAACTGAACTATAGCCCACAAATTCAGAGCCAGAAAAATCGAAAATCTGCAATTGTGCTCCGATTTCTTTGATTGATACCACATCAATAGGCGTTGAGACCTGTAATCGTCATGCCAACGTTCATTTGGATCGCTCGAATATTTCTACACATTTTGCAGAAAATTCAATTTTATTGAAAATCAATTGAACTATAGCCCACAAATTCAGAGCCAGAAAAATCGAAAATCTGCAATTGTGCTCCGATTTCTTTGATTGATACCTCTATCAATAGGCATTGAGACCTGAATCGTCATGCCAACGGTCATTTGGATCGCTCGAATATTTCTACACATTTTACAGCAAATTCAATTTTATTGAAAATCAACTGATCTATAGCCCACAAATTCAGAGCCAGAAAAATCGAAAATCTGCAATTGTGCTCCGATTTCTTTGATGGATACCTCTATCAATAGGCATTGAGGCCTGAATCGTCATGCCAACGGTCATTTGGATCGCTCGAATATTTCTACACATTTTACAGCAAATTCAATTTTATTGAAAATCAACTGATCTATAGCCCACAAATTCAGAGCCAGAAAAATCGAAAATCTGCAATTGTGCTCCGATTTCTTTGATTGACACCTCTATCAATAGGCGTTGAGACCTGTAATCGTCATGCCAACGGTCATTTGGATCGCTCGAATATTTCTACACATTTTGCAGAAAATTCAATTTTATTGAAAATCAACTGAACTATAGCCCACAAATTCAGAGCCAGAAAAATCGAAAATCTGCAATTGTGCTCCGATTTCTTTGATTGGTACTTCTATCAATAGGCGTTGAGACCTGTAATCGTCATGCCAACGGTCATTTGGATCGCTCGAATATTTCTACACATTTTGCAGAAAATTCAATTTTATTGAAAATCAACTGAACTATAGCCCACAAATTCAGAGCCAGAAAAATCGAAAATCTGCAATTGTGCTCCGATTTCTTTGATTGATACCTCTATCAATAGGCGTTGAGACCTGTAATCGTCATGCCAACGTTCATTTGGATCGCTCGAATATTTCTACACATTTTGCAGAAAATTCAATTTTATTGAAAATCAACTGAACTATAGCCCACAAATTCAGAGCCAGAAAAATCGAAAATCTGCAATTGTGCTCCGATTTCTTTGATTGATACCACATCAATAGGCGTTGAGACCTGTAATCGTCATGCCAACGTTCATTTGGATCGCTCGAATATTTCTACACATTTTGCAGAAAATTCAATTTTATTGAAAATCAATTGAACTATAGCCCACAAATTCAGAGCCAGAAAAATCGAAAATCTGCAATTGTGCTCCGATTTCTTTGATGGATACCTCTATCAATAGGCATTGAGACCTGAATCGTCATGCCAACGGTCATTTGGATCGCTCGAATATTTCTACACATTTTACAGCAAATTCAATTTTATTGAAAATCAACTGATCTATAGCCCACAAATTCAGAGCCAGAAAAATCGAAAATCTGCAATTGTGCTCCGATTTCTTTGATGGATACCTCTATCAATAGGCATTGAGACCTGAATCGTCATGCCAACGGTCATTTGGATCGCTCGAATATTTCTACACATTTTACAGCAAATTCAATTTTATTGAAAATCAACTGATCTATAGCCCACAAATTCAGAGCCAGAAAAATCGAAAATCTGCAATTGTGCTCCGATTTCGTTGATTGATACCTCTATCAATAGGCGTTGAGACCTGTAATCATCATGCCAACGGACATTTGGATTGCTCGAATATTTCTACACATTTTGCAGAAAATTCAATTTTATTGAAAATCAACTGAACTATAGCCCACAAATTCAGAGCCAGAAAAATCGAAAATCTGCAATTGTGCTCCGATTTCTTTGATTGGTACTTCTATCAATAGCCGTTGAGACCTGTAATCGTCATGCCAACGTTCATTTGGATCGCTCGAATATTTCTACACATTTTGCAGAAAATTCAATTTAATTGAAAATCAACTGAACTATAGCCCACAAATTCAGAGCCAGAAAAATCGAAAATCTGCAATTGTGCTCCGATTTCTTTGATTGACACCTCTATCAATAGGCGTTGAGACCTGTAATCGTCATGCCAACGGTCATTTGGATCGCTCGAATATTTCTACACATTTTGCAGAAAATTCAATTTTATTGAAAATCAACTGAACTATAGCCCACAAATTCAGAGCCAGAAAAATCGAAAATCTGCAATTGTGCTCCGATTTCTTTGATTGGTACTTCTATCAATAGGCGTTGAGACCTGTAATCGTCATGCCAACGTTCATTTGGATCGCTCGAATATTTCTACACATTTTGCAGAAAATTCAATTTTATTGAAAATCAACTGAACTATAGCCCACAAATTCAGAGCCAGAAAAATCGAAAATCTGCAATTGTGCTCCGATTTCTTTGATTGATACCACATCAATAGGCGTTGAGACCTGTAATCGTCATGCCAACGTTCATTTGGATCGCTCGAATATTTCTACACATTTTGCAGAAAATTCAATTTTATTGAAAATCAATTGAACTATAGCCCACAAATTCAGAACCAGAAAAATCGAAAATCTGCAATTGTGCTCCGATTTCTTTGATGGATACCTCTATCAATAGGCATTGAGACCTGAATCGTCATGCCAACGGTCATTTGGATCGCTCGAATATTTCTACACATTTTACAGCAAATTCAATTTTATTGAAAATCAACTGATCTATAGCCCACAAATTCAGAGCCAGAAAAATCGAAAATCTGCAATTGTGCTCCGATTTCTTTGATGGATACCTCTATCAATAGGCATTGAGACCTGAATCGTCATGCCAACGGTCATTTGGATCGCTCGAATATTTCTACACATTTTACAGCAAATTCAATTTTATTGAAAATCAACTGATCTATAGCCCACAAATTCAGAGCCAGAAAAATCGAAAATCTGCAATTGTGCTCCGATTTCGTTGATTGATACCTCTATCAATAGGCGTTGAGACCTGTAATCATCATACCAACGGTCATTTGAATCGCTCGAATATGTCTACACATTTTGCAGAAAATTCAATTTTATTGAAAATCAACTGAACTATAGCCCACAAATTCAGAGCCAGAAAAATCGAAAATCTGCAATTGTGCTCCGATTTCTTTTATGGATACCTCTATCAATAGGCATTGAGACCTGAATCGTCATGCCAACGGTCATTTGGATCGCTCGAATATTTCTACACATTTTGCAGAAAATTCAATTTTATTGAAAATCAATTGAACTATAGCCCACAAATTCAGGGCCAGAAAAATCGAAAATCTGCAATTGTGCTCCGATTTCGTTGATTGATACCTCTATCAATAGGCGTTGAGACCTGTAATCGTCATGCCAACGGTCATTTGCATCGCTCGAATATTTCTACACATTTTACAGCAAATTCAATTTTATTGAAAATCAACTGATCTATAGCCCACAAATTCAGAGCCAGAAAAATCGAAAATCTGCAATTGTGCTCCGATTTCTTTGATGGATACCTCTATCAATAGGCATTGAGACCTGAATCGTCATGCCAACGGTCATTTGAATCGCTCGAATATTTCTACACATTTTGCAGCAAATTCAATTTTATTGAAAATCAACTGATCTATAGCCCACAAATTCAGAGCCAGAAAAATCGAAAATCTGCAATTGTGTTCCGATTTCGTTGATTGATACCTCTATCAATAGCCGTTGAGACCTGTAATCGTCATGCCAACGGTCATTTGGATCGCTCGAATATTTCTACACATTTTGCAGAAAATTCAATTTTATTGAAAATCAATTGAACTATAGCCCACAAATTCAGGGCCAGAAAAATCGAAAATCTGCAATTGTGCTCCGATTTCGTTGATTGATACCTCTATCAATAGGCGTTGAGACCTGTAATCGTCATGCCAACGGTCATTTGCATCGCTCGAATATTTCTACACATTTTACAGCAAATTCAATTTTATTGAAAATCAACTGATCTATAGCCCACAAATTCAGAGCCAGAAAAATCGAAAATCTGCAATTGTGCTCCGATTTCTTTGATGGATACCTCTATCAATAGGCATTGAGACCTGAATCGTCATGCCAACGGTCATTTGAATCGCTCGAATATTTCTACACATTTTACAGCAAATTCAATTTTATTGAAAATCAACTGATCTATAGCCCACAAATTCAGAGCCAGAAAAATCGAAAATCTGCAATTGTGTTCCGATTTCGTTGATTGATACCTCTATCAATAGCCGTTGAGACCTGTAATCGTCATGCCAACGGTCATTTGGATCGCTCGAATATTTCTACACATTTTGCAGAAAATTCAATTTTATTGAAAATCAATTGAACTATAGCCCACAAATTCAGAGCCAGAAAAATCGAAAATCTGCAATTGTGCTCCGATTTCGTTGATTGATACCTCTATCAATAGGCGTTGAGACCTGTAATCGTCATGCCAACGGTCATTTTGATCGCTCGAATATTTCTACACATTTTGCAGCAAATTCAATTTTATTGAAAATCAATTGAACTATAGCCCACAAATTCAGAGCCAGAAAAATCGAAAATCTGCAATTGTGCTCCGATTTCTTTGATGGATACCTCTATCAATAGGCATTGAGACCTGAATCGTCATGCCAACGGTCATTTGAATCGCTCGAATATTTCTACACATTTTGCAGAAAATTCAATTTTATTGAAAATCAACTGATCTATAGCTCACAAATTCAGAGCCAGAAAAATCGAATATCTCCAATTGTGTTCCGATTTCGTTGATTGATACCTCGATCAATAGGCGTTGAGACCTGTAATCATCATACCAACGGTCATTTGAATCGCTCGAATATGTCCACACATTTTGCAGAAAATTCAATTTTATTGAAAATCAATTGAACTATAGCCCACAAATTCAGAGCCAGAAAAATCGAAAATCTGCAATTGTGCTCCGATTTCTTTGATGGATACCTCTATCAATAGGCATTGAGACCTGAATCGTCATGCCAACGGTCATTTGGATCGCTCGAATATTTCTACACATTTTACAGCAAATTCAATTTTATTGAAAATCAACTGATCTATAGCCCACAAATTCAGAGCCAGAAAAATCGAAAATCTGCAATTGTGCTCCGATTTCTTTGATGGATACCTCTATCAATAGGCATTGAGACCTGAATCGTCATGCCAACGGTCATTTGAATCGCTCGAATATTTCTACACATTTTACAGCAAATTCAATTTTATTGAAAATCAACTGATCTATAGCCCACAAATTCAGAGCCAGAAAAATCGAAAATCTGCAATTGTGTTCCGATTTCGTTGATTGATACCTCTATCAATAGCCGTTGAGACCTGTAATCGTCATGCCAACGGTCATTTGGATCGCTCGAATATTTCTACACATTTTGCAGAAAATTCAATTTTATTGAAAATCAATTGAACTATAGCCCACAAATTCAGGGCCAGAAAAATCGAAAATCTGCAATTGTGCTCCGATTTCTTTGATTGACACCTCTATCAATAGGCGTTGAGACCTGTAATCGTCATGCCAACGGTCATTTGCATCGCTCGAATATTTCTACACATTTTGCAGAAAATTCAATTTTATTGAAAATCAACTGATCTATAGCCCACAAATTCAGAGCCAGAAAAATCGAAAATCTGCAATTGTGCTCCGATTTCTTTGATGGATACCTCTATCAATAGGCATTGAGACCTGAATCGTCATGCCAACGGTCATTTGAATCGCTCGAATATTTCTACACATTTTACAGCAAATTCAATTTTATTGAAAATCAACTGATCTATAGCCCACAAATTCAGAGCCAGAAAAATCGAAAATCTGCAATTGTGTTCCGATTTCGTTGATTGATACCTCTATCAATAGCCGTTGAGACCTGTAATCGTCATGCCAACGGTCATTTGGATCGCTCGAATATTTCTACACATTTTGCAGAAAATTCAATTTTATTGAAAATCAATTGAACTATAGCCCACAAATTCAGAGCCAGAAAAATCGAAAATCTGCAATTGTGCTCCGATTTCGTTGATTGATACCTCTATCAATAGGCGTTGAGACCTGTAATCGTCATGCCAACGGTCATTTGGATCGCTCGAATATTTCTACACATTTTACAGCAAATTCAATTTTATTGAAAATCAACTGATCTATAGCTCACAAATTCAGAGCCAGAAAAATCGAATATCTCCAATTGTGTTCCGGTTTCGTTGATTGATACCTCTATCAATAGGCGTTGAGACCTGTAATCATCATACCAACGGTCATTTGAATCGCTCGAATATGTCCACACATTTTGCAGAAAATTCAATTTTATTGAAAATCAACTGAACTATAGCCCACAAATTCAGAGCAAGAAAAATCGAAAATCTGCAATTGTGCTCCGATTTCTTTGATGGATACCTCTATCAATAGGCATTGAGACCTGAATCGTCATGCCAACGGTCATTTGGATCGCTCGAATATTTCTACACATTTTACAGCAAATTCAATTTTATTGAAAATCAAGTGATCTATAGCCCAGAAATTCAGAGCCAGAAAAATCGAAAATCTGCAATTGTGCTCCGATTTCTTTGATGGATACCTCTATCAATAGGCATTGAGACCTGAATCGTCATGCCAACGGTCATTTGAATCGCTCGAATATTTCTACACATTTTACAGCAAATTCAATTTTATTGAAAATCAACTGATCTATAGCCAACAAATTCAGAGCCAGAAAAATCGAAAATCTGCAATTGTGTTCCGATTTCGTTGATTGATACCTCTATCAATATTCGTTGAGACCTGTAATCGTCATGCCAACGGTCATTTGGATCGCTCGAATATTTCTACACATTTTGCAGAAAATTCAATTTTATTGAAAATCAACTGAACTATAGCCCACAAATTCAGAGCCAGAAAAATCGAAAATCTGCAATTGTGCTCCGATTTCTTTGATTGACACCTCTATCAATAAGCGTTGAGACCTGTAATCGTCATGCCAACGGTCATTTGGATTGCTCGAATATTTCTAAACATTTTGCAGAAAATTCAATTTTATTGAAAATCAATTGAACTATAGCCCACAAATTCAGAGCCAGAAAAATCGAAAATCTGCAATTGTGCTCCGATTTCGTTGATTGATACCTCTATCAATAGGCGTTGAGACCTGTAATCGTCATGCCAACGGTCATTTGGATCGCTCGAATATTTCTACACATTTTGCAGAAAATTCAATTTTATTGAAAATCAATTGAACTATAGCCCACAAATTCAGAGCCAGAAAAATCGAAAATCTGCAATTGTGCTCCGATTTCTTTGATTGATACCTCTATCAATAGGCGTTGAGACCTGTAATCGTCATGCCAATGGTCATTTGGATCGCTCGAATATTTCTAAACATTTTGCAGAAAATTCAATTTTATTGAAAATCAATTGAACTATAGCCCACAAATTCAGAGCCAGAAAAATCGAAAATCTCCAATTGTGCTCCGATTTCTTTGATTTGTACCTCTATCAATAGGCGTTGAGACCTGTAATCGTCATGCCAACGTTCATTTGGATCGCTCGAATATTTCTACACATTTTACAGCAAATTCAATTTTATTGAAAATCAACTGATCTATAGCCCACAAATTCAGAGCCAGAAAAATCGAAAATCTGCAATTGTGCTCCGATTTCGTTGATTGATACCTCTATCAATAGGGGTTGAGACCTGTAATCATCATACCAACGGTCATTTGAATCGCTCGAATATGTCTACACATTTTGCAGAAAATTCAATTTTATTGAAAATCAACTGAACTATAGCCCACAAATTCAGAGCAAGAAAAATCGAAAATCTGCAATTGTGTTCCGATTTCGTTGATTGATACCTCTATCAATAGCCGTTGAGACCTGTAATCGTCATGCCAACGGTCATTTGGATCGCTCGAATATTTCTACACATTTTGCAGAAAATTCAATTTTATTGAAAATCAATTGAACTATAGCCCACAAATTCAGAGCCAGAAAAATCGAAAATCTGCAATTGTGCTCCGATTTCTTTTATGGATACCTCTATCAATAGGCATTGAGACCTGAATCGTCATGCCAACGGTCATTTGGATCGCTCGAATATTTCTACACATTTTACAGCAAATTCAATTTTATTGAAAATCAACTGATCTATAGCCCACAAATTCAGAGCCAGAAAAATCGAAAATCTGCAATTGTGCTCCGATTTCTTTGATGGATACCTCTATCAATAGGCATTGAGACCTGAATCGTCATGCCAACGGTCATTTGAATCGCTCGAATATTTCTACACATTTTACAGCAAATTCAATTTTATTGAAAATCAACTGATCTATAGCCCACAAATTCAGAGCCAGAAAAATCGAAAATCTGCAATTGTGTTCCGATTTCGTTGATTGATACCTCTATCAATAGCCGTTGAGACCTGTAATCGTCATGCCAACGGTCATTTGGATCGCTCGAATATTTCTACACATTTTGCAGAAAATTCAATTTTATTGAAAATCAATTGAACTATAGCCCACAAATTCAGGGCCAGAAAAATCGAAAATCTGCAATTGTGCTCCGATTTCGTTGATTGATACCTCTATCAATAGGCGTTGAGACCTGTAATCGTCATGCCAACGGTCATTTGGATCGCTCGAATATTTCTACACATTTTACAGCAAATTCAATTTTATTGAAAATCAACTGATCTATAGCCCACAAATTCAGAGCCAGAAAAATCGAAAATCTGCAATTGTGCTCCGATTTCTTTGATTGACACCTCTATCAATAGGTGTTGAGACCTGTAATCGTCATGCCAACGGTCATTTGGATCGCTCGAATATTTCTACACATTTTGCAGAAAATTCAATTTTATTGAAAATCAACTGAACTATAGCCCACAAATTCAGAGCCAGAAAAATCGAAAATCTGCAATTGTGCTCCGATTTCTTTGATTGGTACTTCTATCAATAGGCGTTGAGACCTGTAATCGTCATGCCAACGGTCATTTGGATCGCTCGAATATTTCTACACATTTTGCAGAAAATTCAATTTTATTGAAAATCAACTGAACTATAGCCCACAAATTCAGAGCCAGAAAAATCGAAAATCTGCAATTGTGCTCCGATTTCTTTGATTGATACCTCTATCAATAGGCGTTGAGACCTGTAATCGTCATGCCAACGTTCATTTGGATCGCTCGAATATTTCTACACATTTTGCAGAAAATTCAATTTTATTGAAAATCAACTGAACTATAGCCCACAAATTCAGAGCCAGAAAAATCGAAAATCTGCAATTGTGCTCCGATTTCTTTGATTGATACCACATCAATAGGCGTTGAGACCTGTAATCGTCATGCCAACGTTCATTTGGATCGCTCGAATATTTCTACACATTTTGCAGAAAATTCAATTTTATTGAAAATCAACTGAACTATAGCCCACAAATTCAGAGCCAGAAAAATCGAAAATCTGCAATTGTGCTCCGATTTCTTTGATTGATACCTCTATCAATAGGCATTGAGACCTGAATCGTCATGCCAACGGTCATTTGAATCGCTCGAATATTTCTACACATTTTACAGCAAATTCAATTTTATTGAAAATCAACTGATCTATAGCCCACAAATTCAGAGCCAGAAAAATCGAAAATCTGCAATTGTGTTCCGATTTCGTTGATTGATACCTCTATCAATAGGCGTTGAGACCTGTAATCGTCATGCCAACGGTCATTTGGATCGCTCGAATATTTCTACACATTTTGCAGAAAATTCAATTTTATTGAAAATCAATTGAACTATAGCCCACAAATTCAGAGCCAGAAAAATCGAAAATCTGCAATTGTGCTCCGATTTCTTTGATTGATACCTCTATCAATAGGCGTTGAGACCTGTAATCGTCATGCCAACGGTCATTTGGATCGCTCGAATATTTCTACACATTTTGCAGAAAATTCAATTTTATTGAAAATCAATTGAACTATAGCCCACAAATTCAGAGCCAGAAAAATCGAAAATCTGAAATTGTGCTCCGATTTCTTTGATTGATACCTCTATCAATAGGCGTTGAGACCTGTAATCGTCATGCCAATGGTCATTTGGATCGCTCGAATATTTCTAAACATTTTGCAGAAAATTCAATTTTATTGAAAATCAATTGAACTATAGCCCACAAATTCAGAGCCAGAAAAATCGAAAATCTCCAATTGTGCTCCGATTTCTTTGATTTGTACCTCTATCAATAGGCGTTGAGACCTGTAATCGTCATGCCAACGTTCATTTGGATCGCTCGAATATTTCTACACATTTTACAGCAAATTCAATTTTATTGAAAATCAACTGATCTATAGCCCACAAATTCAGAGCCAGAAAAATCGAAAATCTGCAATTGTGCTCCGATTTCGTTGATTGATACCTCTATCAATAGGCGTTGAGACCTGTAATCATCATACCAACGGTCATTTGAATCGCTCGAATATGTCTACACATTTTGCAGAAAATTCAATTTTATTGAAAATCAACTGAACTATAGCCCACAAATTCAGAGCAAGAAAAATCGAAAATCTGCAATTGTGCTCCGATTTCTTTGATGGATACCTCTATCAATAGGCATTGAGACCTGAATCGTCATGCCAACGGTCATTTGGATCGCTCGAATATTTCTACACATTTTACAGCAAATTCAATTTTATTGAAAATCAACTGATCTATAGCCCACAAATTCAGAGCCAGAAAAATCGAAAATCTGCAATTGTGTTCCGATTTCGTTGATTGATACCTCTATCAATAGCCGTTGAGACCTGTAATCGTCATGCCAACGGTCATTTGGATCGCTCGAATATTTCTACACATTTTGCAGAAAATTCAATTTTATTGAAAATCAATTGAACTATAGCCCACAAATTCAGAGCCAGAAAAATCGAAAATCTGCAATTGTGCTTTGATTTCGTTGATTGATACCTCTATCAATAGGCGTTGAGACCTGTAATCGTCATGCCAACGGTCATTTGGATCGCTCGAATATTTCTACACATTTTGCAGAAAATTCAATTTTATTGAAAATCAATTGAACTATAGCCCACAAATTCAGAGCCAGAAAAATCGAAAATCTGCAATTGTGCTCCGATTTCTTTGATTGATACCTCTATCAATAGGCGTTGAGACCTGTAATCGTCATGCCAACGGTCATTTGGATCGCTCGAATATTTCTACACATTTTGCAGAAAATTCAATTTTATTGAAAATCAATTGAACTATAGCCCACAAATTCAGAGCCAGAAAAATCGAAAATCTGCAATTGTGCTCCGATTTCTTTGATTGATACCTCTATCAATAGGCGTTGAGACCTGTAATCGTCATGCCAATGGTCATTTGGATCGCTCGAATATTTCTAAACATTTTGCAGAAAATTCAATTTTATTGAAAATCAATTGAACTATAGCCCACAAATTCAGAGCCAGAAAAATCGAAAATCTCCAATTGTGCTCCGATTTCTTTGATTTGTACCTCTATCAATAGGCGTTGAGACCTGTAATCGTCATGCCAACGTTCATTTGGATCGCTCGAATATTTCTACACATTTTACAGCAAATTCAATTTTATTGAAAATCAACTGATCTATAGCCCACAAATTCAGAGCCAGAAAAATCGAAAATCTGCAATTGTGCTCCGATTTCGTTGATTGATACCTCTATCAATAGCCGTTGAGACCTGTAATCGTCATGCCAACGGTCATTTGGATCGCTCGAATATTTCTACACATTTTGCAGAAAATTCAATTTTATTGAAAATCAATTGAACTATAGCCCACAAATTCAGAGCCAGAAAAATCGAAAATCTGCAATTGTGCTCCGATTTCGTTGATTGATACCTCTATCAATAGGCGTTGAGACCTGTAATCGTCATGCCAACGGTCATTTGGATCGCTCGAATATTTCTACACATTTTGCAGAAAATTCAATTTTATTGAAAATCAATTGAACTATAGCCCACAAATTCAGAGCCAGAAAAATCGAAAATCTGCAATTGTGCTCCGATTTCTTTGATTGATACCTCTATCAATAGGCGTTGAGACCTGTAATCGTCATGCCAACGGTCATTTGGATCGCTCGAATATTTCTACACATTTTGCAGAAAATTCAATTTTATTGAAAATCAATTGAACTATAGCCCACAAATTCAGAGCCAGAAAAATCGAAAATCTGCAATTGTGCTCCGATTTCTTTGATTGATACCTCTATCAATAGGCGTTGAGACCTGTAATCGTCATGCCAATGGTCATTTGGATCGCTCGAATATTTCTAAACATTTTGCAGAAAATTCAATTTTATTGAAAATCAATTGAACTATAGCCCACAAATTCAGAGCCAGAAAAATCGAAAATCTCCAATTGTGCTCCGATTTCTTTGATTTGTACCTCTATCAATAGGCGTTGAGACCTGTAATCGTCATGCCAACGTTCATTTGGATCGCTCGAATATTTCTACACATTTTACAGCAAATTCAATTTTATTGAAAATCAACTGATCTATAGCCCACAAATTCAGAGCCAGAAAAATCGAAAATCTGCAATTGTGCTCCGATTTCTTTGATTGACACCTCTATCAATAAGCGTTGAGACCTGTAATCGTCATGCCAACGGTCATTTGGATTGCTCGAATATTTCTAAACATTTTGCAGAAAATTCAATTTTATTGAAAATCAATTGAACTATAGCCCACAAATTCAGAGCCAGAAAAATCGAAAATCTGCAATTGTGCTCCGATTTCGTTGATTGATACCTCTATCAATAGGCGTTGAGACCTGTAATCGTCATGCCAACGGTCATTTGGATCGCTCGAATATTTCTACACATTTTGCAGAAAATTCAATTTTATTGAAAATCAATTGAACTATAGCCCACAAATTCAGAGCCAGAAAAATCGAAAATCTGCAATTGTGCTCCGATTTCTTTGATTGATACCTCTATCAATAGGCGTTGAGACCTGTAATCGTCATGCCAACGGTCATTTGGATTGCTCGAATATTTCTACACATTTTGCAGAAAATTCAATTTTATTGAAAATCAATTGAACTATAGCCCACAAATTCAGAGCCAGAAAAATCGAAAATCTGCAATTGTGCTCCGATTTCTTTGATTGATACCTCTATCAATAGGCGTTGAGACCTGTAATCGTCATGCCAATGGTCATTTGGATCGCTCGAATATTTCTAAACATTTTGCAGAAAATTCAATTTTATTGAAAATCAATTGAACTATAGCCCACAAATTCAGAGCCAGAAAAATCGAAAATCTCCAATTGTGCTCCGATTTCTTTGATTTGTACCTCTATCAATAGGCGTTGAGACCTGTAATCGTCATGCCAACGTTCATTTGGATCGCTCGAATATTTCTACACATTTTACAGCAAATTCAATTTTATTGAAAATCAACTGATCTATAGCCCACAAATTCAGAGCCAGAAAAATCGAAAATCTGCAATTGTGCTCCGATTTCGTTGATTGATACCTCTATCAATAGGCGTTGAGACCTGTAATCATCATACCAACGGTCATTTGAATCGCTCGAATATGTCTACACATTTTGCAGAAAATTCAATTTTATTGAAAATCAACTGAACTATAGCCCACAAATTCAGAGCAAGAAAAATCGAAAATCTGCAATTGTGCTCCGATTTCTTTGATGGATACCTCTATCAATAGGCATTGAGACCTGAATCGTCATGCCAACGGTCATTTGGATCGCTCGAATATTTCTACACATTTTACAGCAAATTCAATTTTATTGAAAATCAACTGATCTATAGCCCACAAATTCAGAGCCAGAAAAATCGAAAATCTGCAATTGTGTTCCGATTTCGTTGATTGATACCTCTATCAATAGCCGTTGAGACCTGTAATCGTCATGCCAACGGTCATTTGGATCGCTCGAATATTTCTACACATTTTGCAGAAAATTCAATTTTATTGAAAATCAATTGAACTATAGCCCACAAATTCAGAGCCAGAAAAATCGAAAATCTGCAATTGTGCTCCGATTTCTTTTATGGATACCTCTATCAATAGGCATTGAGACCTGAATCGTCATGCCAACGGTCATTTGGATCGCTCGAATATTTCTACACATTTTACAGCAAATTCAATTTTATTGAAAATCAACTGATCTATAGCCCACAAATTCAGAGCCAGAAAAATCGAAAATCTGCAATTGTGTTCCGATTTCGTTGATTGATACCTCTATCAATAGCCGTTGAGACCTGTAATCGTCATGCCAACGGTCATTTGGATCGCTCGAATATTTCTACACATTTTGCAGAAAATTCAATTTTATTGAAAATCAATTGAACTATAGCCCACAAATTCAGGGCCAGAAAAATCGAAAATCTGCAATTGTGCTCCGATTTCGTTGATTGATACCTCTATCAATAGGCGTTGAGACCTGTAATCGTCATGCCAACGGTCATTTGCATCGCTCGAATATTTCTACACATTTTACAGCAAATTCAATTTTATTGAAAATCAACTGATCTATAGCCCACAAATTCAGAGCCAGAAAAATCGAAAATCTGCAATTGTGCTCCGATTTCTTTGATGGATACCTCTATCAATAGGCATTGAGACCTGAATCGTCATGCCAACGGTCATTTGAATCGCTCGAATATTTCTACACATTTTACAGCAAATTCAATTTTATTGAAAATCAACTGATCTATAGCCCACAAATTCAGAGCCAGAAAAATCGAAAATCTGCAATTGTGTTCCGATTTCGTTGATTGATACCTCTATCAATAGGCGTTGAGACCTGTAATCGTCATGCCAACGGTCATTTGGATCGCTCGAATATTTCTACACATTTTGCAGAAAATTCAATTTTATTGAAAATCAATTGAACTATAGCCCACAAATTCAGAGCCAGAAAAATCGAAAATCTGCAATTGTGCTCCGATTTCTTTGATTGATACCTCTATCAATAGGCGTTGAGACCTGTAATCGTCATGCCAACGGTCATTTGGATCGCTCGAATATTTCTACACATTTTGCAGAAAATTCAATTTTATTGAAAATCAATTGAACTATAGCCCACAAATTCAGAGCCAGAAAAATCGAAAATCTGCAATTGTGCTCCGATTTCTTTGATTGATACCTCTATCAATAGGCGTTGAGACCTGTAATCGTCATGCCAATGGTCATTTGGATCGCTCGAATATTTCTACACATTTTGCAGAAAATTCAATTTTATTGAAAATCAATTGAACTATAGCCCACAAATTCAGAGCCAGAAAAATCGAAAATCTGCAATTGTGCTCCGATTTCTTTGATTGATACCTCTATCAATAGGCGTTGAGACCTGTAATCGTCATGCCAATGGTCATTTGGATCGCTCGAATATTTCTAAACATTTTGCAGAAAATTCAATTTTATTGAAAATCAATTGAACTATAGCCCACAAATTCAGAGCCAGAAAAATCGAAAATCTCCAATTGTGCTCCGATTTCTTTGATGGATACCTCTATCAATAGGCATTGAGACCTGAATCGTCATGCCAACGGTCATTTGAATCGCTCGAATATTTCTACACATTTTACAGCAAATTCAATTTTATTGAAAATCAACTGATCTATAGCCCACAAATTCAGAGCCAGAAAAATCGAAAATCTGAAATTGTGTTCCGATTTCGTTGATTGATACCTCTATCAATAGCCGTTGAGACCTGTAATCGTCATGCCAACGGTCATTTGGATCGCTCGAATATTTCTACACATTTTGCAGAAAATTCAATTTTATTGAAAATCAATTGAACTATAGCCCACAAATTCAGAGCCAGAAAAATCGAAAATCTGCAATTGTGCTCCGATTTCTTTGATTGATACCTCTATCAATAGGCGTTGAGACCTGTAATCGTCATGCCAATGGTCATTTGGATCGCTCGAATATTTCTAAACATTTTGCAGAAAATTCAATTTTATTGAAAATCAATTGAACTATAGCCCACAAATTCAGAGCCAGAAAAATCGAAAATCTCCAATTGTGCTCCGATTTCTTTTATGGATACCTCTATCAATAGGCATTGAGACCTGAATCGTCATGCCAACGGTCATTTGGATCGCTCGAATATTTCTACACATTTTACAGCAAATTCAATTTTATTGAAAATCAACTGATCTATAGCCCACAAATTCAGAGCCAGAAAAATCGAAAATCTGCAATTGTGCTCCGATTTCTTTGATGGATACCTCTATCAATAGGCATTGAGACCTGAATCGTCATGCCAACGGTCATTTGAATTGCTCGAATATTTCTACACATTTTACAGCAAATTCAATTTTATTGAAAATCAACTGATCTATAGCCCACAAATTCAGAGCCAGAAAAATCGAAAATCTGCAATTGTGTTCCGATTTCGTTGATTGATACCTCTATCAATAGCCGTTGAGACCTGTAATCGTCATGCCAACGGTCATTTGGATCGCTCGAATATTTCTACACATTTTGCAGAAAATTCAATTTTATTGAAAATCAATTGAACTATAGCCCACAAATTCAGGGCCAGAAAAATCGAAAATCTGCAATTGTGCTCCGATTTCGTTGATTGATACCTCTATCAATAGGCGTTGAGACCTGTAATCGTCATGCCAACGGTCATTTGCATCGCTCGAATATTTCTACACATTTTACAGCAAATTCAATTTTATTGAAAATCAACTGATCTATAGCCCACAAATTCAGAGCCAGAAAAATCGAAAATCTGCAATTGTGCTCCGATTTCTTTGATGGATACCTCTATCAATAGGCATTGAGACCTGAATCGTCATGCCAACGGTCATTTGAATCGCTCGAATATTTCTACACATTTTACAGCAAATTCAATTTTATTGAAAATCAACTGATCTATAGCCCACAAATTCAGAGCCAGAAAAATCGAAAATCTGCAATTGTGTTCCGATTTCGTTGATTGATACCTCTATCAATAGGCGTTGAGACCTGTAATCGTCATGCCAACGGTCATTTGGATCGCTCGAATATTTCTACACATTTTGCAGAAAATTCAATTTTATTGAAAATCAATTGAACTATAGCCCACAAAT
The DNA here is from genome assembly GCA_963556165.1 of Tipula helvola. NCBI lineage: Eukaryota > Metazoa > Arthropoda > Insecta > Diptera > Tipulidae > Tipula > Tipula helvola. The sequence goes on along the minus strand of OY744483.1, from coordinate 174,977,707 downwards.
TCAGAGCCAGAAAAATCGAAAATCTGCAATTGTGCTCCGATTTCTTTGATTGATACCTCTATCAATAGGCGTTGAGACCTGTAATCGTCATGCCAACGGTCATTTGGATCGCTCGAATATTTCTACACATTTTGCAGAAAATTCAATTTTATTGAAAATCAATTGAACTATAGCCCACAAATTCAGAGCCAGAAAAATCGAAAATCTGCAATTGTGCTCCGATTTCTTTGATTGATACCTCTATCAATAGGCGTTGAGACCTGTAATCGTCATGCCAATGGTCATTTGGATCGCTCGAATATTTCTACACATTTTGCAGAAAATTCAATTTTATTGAAAATCAATTGAACTATAGCCCACAAATTCAGAGCCAGAAAAATCGAAAATCTGCAATTGTGCTCCGATTTCTTTGATTGATACCTCTATCAATAGGCGTTGAGACCTGTAATCGTCATGCCAATGGTCATTTGGATCGCTCGAATATTTCTAAACATTTTGCAGAAAATTCAATTTTATTGAAAATCAATTGAACTATAGCCCACAAATTCAGAGCCAGAAAAATCGAAAATCTCCAATTGTGCTCCGATTTCTTTGATGGATACCTCTATCAATAGGCATTGAGACCTGAATCGTCATGCCAACGGTCATTTGAATCGCTCGAATATTTCTACACATTTTACAGCAAATTCAATTTTATTGAAAATCAACTGATCTATAGCCCACAAATTCAGAGCCAGAAAAATCGAAAATCTGAAATTGTGTTCCGATTTCGTTGATTGATACCTCTATCAATAGCCGTTGAGACCTGTAATCGTCATGCCAACGGTCATTTGGATCGCTCGAATATTTCTACACATTTTGCAGAAAATTCAATTTTATTGAAAATCAATTGAACTATAGCCCACAAATTCAGAGCCAGAAAAATCGAAAATCTGCAATTGTGCTCCGATTTCTTTGATTGATACCTCTATCAATAGGCGTTGAGACCTGTAATCGTCATGCCAATGGTCATTTGGATCGCTCGAATATTTCTAAACATTTTGCAGAAAATTCAATTTTATTGAAAATCAATTGAACTATAGCCCACAAATTCAGAGCCAGAAAAATCGAAAATCTCCAATTGTGCTCCGATTTCTTTTATGGATACCTCTATCAATAGGCATTGAGACCTGAATCGTCATGCCAACGGTCATTTGGATCGCTCGAATATTTCTACACATTTTACAGCAAATTCAATTTTATTGAAAATCAACTGATCTATAGCCCACAAATTCAGAGCCAGAAAAATCGAAAATCTGCAATTGTGCTCCGATTTCTTTGATGGATACCTCTATCAATAGGCATTGAGACCTGAATCGTCATGCCAACGGTCATTTGAATCGCTCGAATATTTCTACACATTTTACAGCAAATTCAATTTTATTGAAAATCAACTGAGCCCACAAATTCAGAGCCAGAAAAATCGAAAATCTGCAATTGTGTTCCGATTTCGTTGATTGATACCTCTATCAATAGCCGTTGAGACCTGTAATCGTCATGCCAACGGTCATTTGGATCGCTCGAATATTTCTACACATTTTGCAGAAAATTCAATTTTATTGAAAATCAATTGAACTATAGCCCACAAATTCAGGGCCAGAAAAATCGAAAATCTGCAATTGTGCTCCGATTTCGTTGATTGATACCTCTATCAATAGGCGTTGAGACCTGTAATCGTCATGCCAACGGTCATTTGCATCGCTCGAATATTTCTACACATTTTACAGCAAATTCAATTTTATTGAAAATCAACTGATCTATAGCCCACAAATTCAGAGCCAGAAAAATCGAAAATCTGCAATTGTGCTCCGATTTCTTTGATGGATACCTCTATCAATAGGCATTGAGACCTGAATCGTCATGCCAACGGTCATTTGAATCGCTCGAATATTTCTACACATTTTACAGCAAATTCAATTTTATTGAAAATCAACTGATCTATAGCCCACAAATTCAGAGCCAGAAAAATCGAAAATCTGCAATTGTGTTCCGATTTCGTTGATTGATACCTCTATCAATAGCCGTTGAGACCTGTAATCGTCATGCCAACGGTCATTTGAATCGCTCGAATATTTCTACACATTTTGCAGAAAATTCAATTTTATTGAAAATCAATTGAACTATAGCCCACAAATTCAGAGCCAGAAAAATCGAAAATCTGCAATTGTGCTCCGATTTCGTTGATTGATACCTCTATCAATAGGCGTTGAGACCTGTAATCGTCATGCCAACGGTCATTTGGATCGCTCGAATATTTCTACACATTTTGCAGCAAATTCAATTTTATTGAAAATCAATTGAACTATAGCCCACAAATTCAGGACCAGAAAAATCGAAAATCTGCAATTGTGCTCCGATTTCGTTGATTGATACCTCTATCAATAGGCGTTGAGACCTGTAATCGTCATGCCAACGGTCATTTGGATCGCTCGAATATTTCTACACATTTTACAGCAAATTCAATTTTATTGAAAATCAACTGATCTATAGCCCACAAATTCAGAGCCAGAAAAATCGAAAATCTGCAATTGTGCTCCGATTTCTTTGATGGATACCTCTATCAATAGGCATTGAGACCTGAATCGTCATGCCAACGGTCATTTGAATCGCTCGAATATTTCTACACATTTTACAGCAAATTCAATTTTATTGAAAATCAACTGATCTATAGCCCACAAATTCAGAGCCAGAAAAATCGAAAATCTGCAATTGTGTTCCGATTTCGTTGATTGATACCTCTATCAATAGCCGTTGAGACCTGTAATCGTCATGCCAACGGTCATTTGGATCGCTCGAATATTTCTACACATTTTGCAGAAAATTCAATTTTATTGAAAATCAATTGAACTATAGCCCACAAATTCAGAGCAAGAAAATCGAAAATCTGCAATTGTGCTCCGATTTCTTTGATGGATACCTCTATCAATAGGCATTGAGACCTGAATCGTCATGCCAACGGTCATTTGGATCGCTCGAATATGTCTACACATTTTACAGCAAATTCAATTTTATTGAAAATCAACTGATCTATAGCCCACAAATTCAGAGCCAGAAAAATCGAAAATCTGCAATTGTGCTCCGATTTCTTTGATGGATACCTCTATCAATAGGCATTGAGACCTGAATCGTCATGCCAACGGTCATTTGAATCGCTCGATATTTCTACACATTTTACAGCAAATTCAATTTTATTGAAAATCAACTGATCTATAGCCCACAAATTCAGAGCCAGAAAAATCGAAAATCTGCAATTGTGTTCCGATTTCGTTGATTGATACCTCTATCAATATTCGTTGAGACCTGTAATCGTCATGCCAACGGTCATTTGGATCGCTCGAATATTTCTACACATTTTGCAGAAAATTCAATTTTATTGAAAATCAACTGAACTATAGCCCACAAATTCAGAGCCAGAAAAATCGAAAATCTGCAATTGTGCTCCGATTTCTTTTGATTGACACCTCTATCAATAAGCGTTGAGACCTGTAATCGTCATGCCAACGGTCATTTGGATTGCTCGAATATTTCTAAACATTTTACAGAAAATTCAATTTTATTGAAAATCAATTGAACTATAGCCCACAAATTCAGAGCCAGAAAAATCGAAAATCTGCAATTGTGCTCGCGATTTCGTTGATTGATACCTCTATCAATAGGCGTTGAGACCTGTAATCGTCATGCCAACGGTCATTTGGATCGCTCGAATATTTCTACACATTTTGCAGAAAATTCAATTTTATTGAAAATCAATTGAACTATAGCCCACAAATTCAGAGCCAGAAAAATCGAAAATCTGCAATTGTGCTCCGATTTCTTTGATTGATACCTCTATCAATAGGCGTTGAGACCTGTAATCGTCATGCCAACGGTCATTTGGATCGCTCGAATATTTCTACACATTTTGCAGAAAATTCAATTTTATTGAAAATCAATTGAACTATAGCCCACAAATTCAGAGCCAGAAAAAATCGAAAATCTGCAATTGTGCTCCGATTTCTTTGATTGATACCTCTATCAATAGGCGTTGAGACCTGTAATCGTCATGCCAATGGTCATTTGGATCGCTCGAATATTTCTAAACATTTTGCAGAAAATTCAATTTTATTGAAAATCAATTGAACTATAGCCCACAAATTCAGAGCCAGAAAAATCGAAAATCTCCAATTGTGCTCCGATTTCTTTGATTTGTACCACATCAATAGGCGTTGAGACCTGTAATCGTCATGCCAACGTTCATTTGGATCGCTCGAATATTTCTACACATTTTGCAGAAAATTCAATTTTATTGAAAATCAATTGAACTATAGCCCACAAATTCAGAGCCAGAAAATCGAAAATCTGCAATTGTGCTCCGATTTCTTTGATTGATACCTCTATCAATAGGCGTTGAGACCTGTAATCGTCATGCCAACGGTCATTTGGATCGCTCGAATATTTCTACACATTTTGCAGAAAATTCAATTTTATTGAAAATCAATTGAACTATAGCCCACAAATTCAGGGCCAGAAAAATCGAAAATCTGCAATTGTGCTCCGATTTCTTTGATTGACACCTCTATCAATAGGCGTTGAGACCTGTAATCGTCATGCCAACGGTCATTTGGATTGCTCGAATATTTCTAAACATTTTGCAGAAAATTCAATTTTATTGAAAATCAACTGAACTATAGCCCACAAATTCAGAGCCAGAAAAATCGAAAATCTGCAATTGTGTTCCGATTTCGTTGATTGATACCTCTATCAATGGCCGTTGAGACCTGTAATCGTCATGCCAACGGTCATTTGAATTGCTCAAATATGTCTACACATTTTGCAGAAAATTCAATTTTATTGAAAATCAACTGAACTATAGCCCACAAATTCAGAGCCAGAAAAATCGAAAATCTGCAATTGTGCTCCGATTTCTTTGATTGACACCTCTATCAATAAGCGTTGAGACCTGTAATCGTCATGCCAACGGTCATTTGGATTGCTCGAATATTTCTAAACATTTTGCAGAAAATTCAATTTTATTGAAAATCAACTGAACTATAGCCCACAAATTCAGAGCCAGAAAAATCGAAAATCTCCAATTGTGTTCCGATTTCGTTGATTGATACCTCTATCAATATTCGTTGAGACCTGTAATCGTCATGCCAACGGTCATTTGGATCGCTCGAATATTTCTACACATTTTGCAGAAAATTCAATTTTATTGAAAATCAACTGAACTATAGCCCACAAATTCAGAGCCAGAAAAATCGAAAATCTGCAATTGTGCTCCGATTTCTTTGATTGACACCTCTATCAATAAGCGTTGAGACCTGTAATCGTCATGCCAACGGTCATTTGGATTGCTCGAATATTTCTAAACATTTTGCAGAAAATTCAATTTTATTGAAAATCAACTGAACTATAGCCCACAAATTCAGAGCCAGAAAAATCGAAAATCTCCAATTGTGTTCCGATTTCGTTGATTGATACCTCTATCAATATTCGTTGAGACCTGTAATCGTCATGCCAACGGTCATTTGGATCGCTCGAATATTTCTACACATTTTGCAGAAAATTCAATTTTATTGAAAATCAACTGAACTATAGCCCACAAATTCAGAGCCAGAAAAATCGAAAATCTGCAATTGTGTTCCGATTTCGTTGATTGATACCTCTATCAATAGCCGTTGAGACCTGTAATCGTCATGCCAACGGTCATTTGGATTGCTCGAATATTTCTAAACATTTTGCAGAAAATTCAATTTTATTGAAAATCAATTGAACTATAGCCCACAAATTCAGAGCCAGAAAAATCGAAAATCTGCAATTGTGCTCCGATTTCTTTGATTGATACCTCTATCAATAGGCGTTGAGACCTGTAATCGTCATGCCAACGGTCAGTTGGATCGCTCGAATATTTCTACACATTTTGCAGAAAATTCAATTTTATTGAAAATCAATTGAACTATAGCCCACAAATTCAGAGCCAGAAAAATCGAAAATCTGCAATTGTGCTCCGATTTCGTTGATTGATACCTCTATCAATAGCCGTTGAGACCTGTAATCGTCATGCCAACGGTCATTTGGATTGCTCGAATATTTCTAAACATTTTACAGAAAATTCAATTTTATTGAAAATCAATTGAACTATAGCCCACAAATTCAGAGCCAGAAAAATCGAAAATCTCCAATTGTGCTCCGATTTCTTTGATTGACACCTCTATCAATAGGCGTTGAGACCTGTAATCGTCATGCCAACGGTCATTTGCATCGCTCGAATATTTCTACACATTTTGCAGAAAATTCAATTTTATTGAAAATCAATTGAACTATAGCCCACAAATTCAGGACCAGAAAAATCGAAAATCTGCAATTGTGCTCCGATTTCGTTGATTGATACCTCTATCAATAGGCGTTGAGACCTGTAATCGTCATGCCAACGGTCATTTGGATCGCTCGAATATTTCTACACATTTTACAGCAAATTCAATTTTATTGAAAATCAACTGATCTATAGCCCACAAATTCAGAGCCAGAAAAATCGAAAATCTGCAATTGTGCTCCGATTTCGTTGATGGATACCTCTATCAATAGGCATTGAGACCTGAATCGTCATGCCAACGGTCATTTGAATCGCTCGAATATTTCTACACATTTTGCAGAAAATTCAATTTTATTGAAAATCAACTGAACTATAGCCCACAAATTCAGAGCCAGAAAAATCGAAAATCTGCAATTGTGTTCCGATTTCGTTGATTGATACCTCTATCAATAGCCGTTGAGACCTGTAATCGTCATGCCAACGGTCATTTGGATTGCTCGAATATTTCTAAACATTTTGCAGAAAATTCAATTTTATTGAAAATCAATTGAACTATAGCCCACAAATTCAGAGCCAGAAAAATCGAAAATCTGCAATTGTGCTCCGATTTCTTTGATGGATACCTCTATCAATAGGCATTGAGACCTGAATCGTCATGCCAACGGTCATTTGAATCGCTCGAATATTTCTACACATTTTACAGCAAATTCAATTTTATTGAAAATCAACTGATCTATAGCTCACAAATTCAGAGCCAGAAAAATCGAATATCTCCAATTGTGTTCCGATTTCGTTGATTGATACCTCGATCAATAGGCGTTGAGACCTGTAATCATCATACCAACGGTCATTTGAATCGCTCGAATATGTCCACACATTTTGCAGAAAATTCAATTTTATTGAAAATCAACTGAACTATAGCCCACAAATTCAGAGCCAGAAAAATCGAAAATCTGCAATTGTGCTCCGATTTCTTTGATTGACACCTCTATCAATAGGCGTTGAGACCTGTAATCGTCATGCCAACGGTCATTTGCATCGCTCGAATATTTCTACACATTTTGCAGAAAATTCAATTTTATTGAAAATCAATTGAACTATAGCCCACAAATTCAGGACCAGAAAAATCGAAAATCTGCAATTGTGCTCCGATTTCGTTGATTGATACCTCTATCAATAGGCGTTGAGACCTGTAATCGTCATGCCAACGGTCATTTGGATCGCTCGAATATTTCTACACATTTTGCAGCAAATTCAATTTTATTGAAAATCAATTGAACTATAGCCCACAAATTCAGAGCCAGAAAAATCGAAAATCTGCAATTGTGCTCCGATTTCTTTGATGGATACCTCTATCAATAGGCATTGAGACCTGAATCGTCATGCCAACGGTCATTTGAATCGCTCGAATATTTCTACACATTTTACAGCAAATTCAATTTTATTGAAAATCAACTGATCTATAGCCCACAAATTCAGAGCCAGAAAAATCGAAAATCTGCAATTGTGTTCCGATTTCGTTGATGGATACCTCTATCAATAGCCGTTGATACCTGTAATCGTCATGCCAACGGTCATTTGGATCGCTCGAATATTTCTACACATTTTGCAGAAAATTCAATTTTATTGAAAATCAATTGAACTATAGCCCACAAATTCAGGGCCAGAAAAATCGAAAATCTGCAATTGTGCTCCGATTTCTTTGATTGACACCTCTATCAATAGGCGTTGAGACCTGTAATCGTCATGCCAACGGTCATTTGCATCGCTCGAATATTTCTACACATTTTGCAGAAAATTCAATTTTATTGAAAATCAACTGATCTATAGCCCACAAATTCAGAGCCAGAAAAATCGAAAATCTGCAATTGTGCTCCGATTTCTTTGATGGATACCTCTATCAATAGGCATTGAGACCTGAATCGTCATGCCAACGGTCATTTGAATCGCTCGAATATTTCTACACATTTTACAGCAAATTCAATTTTATTGAAAATCAACTGATCTATAGCCCACAAATTCAGAGCCAGAAAAATCGAAAATCTGCAATTGTGTTCCGATTTCGTTGATTGATACCTCTATCAATAGCCGTTGAGACCTGTAATCGTCATGCCAACGGTCATTTGGATCGCTCGAATATTTCTACACATTTTGCAGAAAATTCAATTTTATTGAAAATCAATTGAACTATAGCCCACAAATTCAGAGCCAGAAAAATCGAAAATCTGCAATTGTGCTCCGATTTCGTTGATTGATACCTCTATCAATAGGCGTTGAGACCTGTAATCGTCATGCCAACGGTCATTTGGATCGCTCGAATATTTCTACACATTTTACAGCAAATTCAATTTTATTGAAAATCAACTGATCTATAGCTCACAAATTCAGAGCCAGAAAAATCGAATATCTCCAATTGTGTTCCGATTTCTTTGATTTGTACCTTTATCAATAGGCGTTGAGACCTGTAATCGTCATGCCAACGTTCATTTGGATCGCTCGAATATTTCTACACATTTTGCAGAAAATTCAATTTTATTGAAAATCAATTGAACTATAGCCCACAAATTCAGAGCCAGAAAAATCGAAAATCTGCAATTGTGCTCCGATTTCTTTGATTGATACCTCTATCAATAGGCGTTGAGACCTGTAATCGTCATGCCAACGGTCATTTGGATCGCTCGAATATTTCTACACATTTTGCAGAAAATTCAATTTTATTGAAAATCAATTGAACTATAGCCCACAAATTCAGAGCCAGAAAAATCGAAAATCTGCAATTGTGCTCCGATTTCTTTGATTGACACCTCTATCAATAGGCGTTGAGACCTGTAATCGTCATGCCAACGGTCATTTGGATTGCTCGAATATTTCTAAACATTTTGCAGAAAATTCAATTTTATTGAAAATCAACTGAACTATAGCCCACAAATTCAGAGCCAGAAAAATCGAAAATCTGCAATTGTGTTCCGATTTCGTTGATTGATACCTCTATCAATGGCCGTTGAGACCTGTAATCGTCATGCCAACGGTCATTTGAATTGCTCAAATATGTCTACACATTTTGCAGAAAATTCAATTTTATTGAAAATCAACTGAACTATAGCCCACAAATTCAGAGCCAGAAAAATCGAAAATCTGCAATTGTGTTCCGATTTCGTTGATTGATACCTCTATCAATAGCCGTTGAGACCTGTAATCGTCATGCCAACGGTCATTTGGATTGCTCAAATATGTCTACACATTTTGCAGAAAATTCAATTTTATTGAAAATCAATTGAACTATAGCCCACAAATTCAGAGCCAGAAAAATCGAAAATCTGCAATTGTGCTCCGATTTCTTTGATTGATACCTCTATCAATAGGCGTTGAGACCTGTAATCGTCATGCCAATGGTCATTTGGATCGCTCGAATATTTCTAAACATTTTGCAGAAAATTCAATTTTATTGAAAATCAACTGAACTATAGCCCACAAATTCAGAGCCAGAAAAATCGAAAATCTCCAATTGTGTTCCGATTTCGTTGATTGATACCTCTATCAATAGGCGTTGAGACCTGTAATCGTCATGCCAACGGTCATTTGGATCGCTCGAATATTTCTACACATTTTGCAGAAAATTCAATTTTATTGAAAATCAACTGAACTATAGCCCACAAATTCAGAGCCAGAAAAATCGAAAATCTGCAATTGTGTTCCGATTTCGTTGATTGATACCTCTATCAATAGCCGTTGAGACCTGTAATCGTCATGCCAACGGTCATTTGGATTGCTCGAATATTTCTAAACATTTTGCAGAAAATTCAATTTTATTGAAAATCAATTGAACTATAGCCCACAAATTCAGAGCCAGAAAAATCGAAAATCTGCAATTGTGCTCCGATTTCTTTGATTGATACCTCTATCAATAGGCGTTGAGACCTGTAATCGTCATGCCAACGGTCAGTTGGATCGCTCGAATATTTCTACACATTTTGCAGAAAATTCAATTTTATTGAAAATCAATTGAACTATAGCCCACAAATTCAGAGCCAGAAAAATCGCAAATCTGCAATTGTGCTCCGATTTCGTTGATTGATACCTCTATCAATAGCCGTTGAGACCTGCAATCGTCATGCCAACGGTCATTTGGATTGCTCGAATATTTCTACACATTTTGCAGAAAATTCAATTTTATTGCAAATCAACTGAACTATAGCCCACAAATTCAGAGCCAGAAAAATCTAAAATCTGCAATTGTGTTCCGATTTCGTTGATTGATACCTCTATCAATAGCCGTTGAGACCTGTAATCGTCATGCCAACGGTCATTTGGATTGCTCGAATATTTCTAAACATTTTACAGAAAATTCAATTTTATTGAAAATCAACTGAACTATAGCCCACAAATTCAGAGCCAGAAAAATCGAAAATCTGCAATTGTGTTCCGATTTCGTTGATTGATACCTCTATCAATAGCCGTTGAGACCTGTAATCGTCATGCCAACGGTCATTTGGATTGCTCAAATATGTCTACACATTTTGCAGAAAATTCAATTTTATTGAAAATCAATTGAACTATAGCCCACAAATTCAGAGCCAGAAAAATCAAAAATCTGCAATTGTGCTCCGATTTCTTTGATTGATACCTCTATCAATAGGCGTTGAGACCTGTAATCGTCATGCCAATGGTCATTTGGATCGCTCGAATATTTCTAAACATTTTGCAGAAAATTCAATTTTATTGAAAATCAACTGAACTATAGCCCACAAATTCAGAGCCAGAAAAATCGAAAATCTCCAATTGTGTTCCGATTTCGTTGATTGATACCTCTATCAATAGGCGTTGAGACCTGTAATCGTCATGCCAACGGTCATTTGGATCGCTCGAATATTTCTACACATTTTGCAGAAAATTCAATTTTATTGAAAATCAACTGAACTATAGCCCACAAATTCAGAGCCAGAAAAATCGAAAATCTGCAATTGTGTTCCGATTTCGTTGATTGATACCTCTATCAATAGCCGTTGAGACCTGTAATCGTCATGCCAACGGTCATTTGGATTGCTCGAATATTTCTAAACATTTTGCAGAAAATTCAATTTTATTGAAAATCAATTGAACTATAGCCCACAAATTCAGAGCCAGAAAAATCGAAAATCTGCAATTGTGCTCCGATTTCTTTGATTGATACCTCTATCAATAGGCGTTGAGACCTGTAATCGTCATGCCAACGGTCAGTTGGATCGCTCGAATATTTCTACACATTTTGCAGAAAATTCAATTTTATTGAAAATCAATTGAACTATAGCCCACAAATTCAGAGCCAGAAAAATCGCAAATCTGCAATTGTGCTCCGATTTCGTTGATTGATACCTCTATCAATAGCCGTTGAGACCTGCAATCGTCATGCCAACGGTCATTTGGATTGCTCGAATATTTCTAAACATTTTGCAGAAAATTCAATTTTATTGCAAATCAACTGAACTATAGCCCACAAATTCAGAGCCAGAAAAATCTAAAATCTGCAATTGTGTTCCGATTTCGTTGATTGATACCTCTATAATAGCCGTTGAGACCTGTAATCGTCATGCCAACGGTCATTTGGATTGCTCGAATATTTCTAAACATTTTACAGAAAATTCAATTTTATTGAAAATCAACTGAACTATAGCCCACAAATTCAGAGCCAGAAAAATCGAAAATCTGCAATTGTGTTCCGATTTCGTTGATTGATACCTCTATCAATAGCCGTTGAGACCTGTAATCGTCATGCCAACGGTCATTTGGATTGCTCAAATATGTCTACACATTTTGCAGAAAATTCAATTTTATTGAAAATCAATTGAACTATAGCCCACAAATTCAGAGCCAGAAAAATCAAAAATCTGCAATTGTGCTCCGATTTCTTTGATTGATACCTCTATCAATAGGCGTTGAGACCTGTAATCGTCATGCCAATGGTCATTTGGATCGCTCGAATATTTCTAAACATTTTGCAGAAAATTCAATTTTATTGAAAATCAACTGAACTATAGCCCACAAATTCAGAGCCAGAAAAATCGAAAATCTCCAATTGTGTTCCGATTTCGTTGATTGATACCTCTATCAATAGGCGTTGAGACCTGTAATCGTCATGCCAACGGTCATTTGGATCGCTCGAATATTTCTACACATTTTGCAGAAAATTCAATTTTATTGAAAATCAACTGAACTATAGCCCACAAATTCAGAGCCAGAAAAATCGAAAATCTGCAATTGTGTTCCGATTTCGTTGATTGATACCTCTATCAATAGCCGTTGAGACCTGTAATCGTCATGCCAACGGTCATTTGGATTGCTCGAATATTTCTAAACATTTTGCAGAAAATTCAATTTTATTGAAAATCAATTGAACTATAGCCCACAAATTCAGAGCCAGAAAAATCGAAAATCTGCAATTGTGCTCCGATTTCTTTGATTGATACCTCTATCAATAGGCGTTGAGACCTGTAATCGTCATGCCAACGGTCAGTTGGATCGCTCGAATATTTCTACACATTTTGCAGAAAATTCAATTTTATTGAAAATCAATTGAACTATAGCCCACAAATTCAGAGCCAGAAAAATCGCAAATCTGCAATTGTGCTCCGATTTCGTTGATTGATACCTCTATCAATAGCCGTTGAGACCTGCAATCGTCATGCCAACGGTCATTTGGATTGCTCGAATATTTCTAAACATTTTGCAGAAAATTCAATTTTATTGCAAATCAACTGAACTATAGCCCACAAATTCAGAGCCAGAAAAATCTAAAATCTGCAATTGTGTTCCGATTTCGTTGATTGATACCTCTATAATAGCCGTTGAGACCTGTAATCGTCATGCCAACGGTCATTTGGATTGCTCGAATATTTCTAAACATTTTACAGAAAATTCAATTTTATTGAAAATCAACTGAACTATAGCCCACAAATTCAGAGCCAGAAAAATCGAAAATCTGCAATTGTGTTCCGATTTCGTTGATTGATACCTCTATCAATAGGCGTTGAGACCTGTAATCGTCATGCCAACGGTCATTTGAATCGCTCGAATATTTTTACACATTTTGCAGAAAATTCAATTTTATTGAAAATCAACTGAACTATAGCCCACAAATTCAGAGCCAGAAAAATCGAAAATCTGCAATTGTGTTCCGATTTCGTTGATTGATACCTCTATCAATAGCCGTTGAGACCTGTAATCGTCATGCCAACGGTCATTTGGATTGCTCGAATATTTCTAAACATTTTACAGAAAATTCAATTTTATTGAAAATCAACTGAACTATAGCCCACAAATTCAGAGCCAGAAAAATCGAAAATCTGCAATTGTGTTCCGATTTCGTTGATTGATACCTCTATCAATAGGCGTTGAGACCTGTAATCGTCATGCCAACGGTCATTTGAATCGCTCGAATATTTTTACACATTTTGCAGAAAATTCAATTTTATTGAAAATCAACTGAACTATAGCCCACAAATTCAGAGCCAGAAAAATCGAAAATCTGCAATTGTGCTCCGATTTCGTTGATTGATACCTCTATCAATAGGCGTTGAGACCTGTAATCGTCATGCCAACGGTCATTTGGATCGCTCGAATATTTCTACACATTTTGCAGAAAATTCAATTTTATTGAAAATCAATTGAACTATAGCCCACAAATTCAGAACCAGAAAAATCGAAAATCTGCAATTGTGCTCCGATTTCTTTGATTGATACCTCTATCAATAGGCGTTGAGACCTGTAATCGTCATGCCAACGGTCATTTGGATCGCTCGAATATTTCTACACATTTTGCAGAAAATTCAATTTTATTGAAAATCAATTGAACTATAGCCCACAAATTCAGAGCCAGAAAAATCGAAAATCTGCAATTGTGCTCCGATTTCTTTGATTGATACCTCTATCAATAGGCGTTGAGACCTGTAATCGTCATGCCAATGGTCATTTGGATCGCTCGAATATTTCTACACATTTTGCAGAAAATTCAATTTTATTGAAAATCAATTGAACTATAGCCCACAAATTCAGAGCCAGAAAAATCGAAAATCTGCAATTGTGCTCCGATTTCTTTGATTGATACCTCTATCAATAGGCGTTGAGACCTGTAATCGTCATGCCAACGGTCATTTGGATCGCTCGAATATTTCTACACATTTTGCAGAAAATTCAATTTTATTGAAAATCAATTGAACTATAGCCCACAAATTCAGAGCCAGAAAAATCGAAAATCTGCAATTGTGCTCCGATTTCTTTGATTGACACCTCTATCAATAGGCGTTGAGACCTGTAATCGTCATGCCAACGGTCATTTGGATTGCTCGAATATTTCTAAACATTTTGCAGAAAATTCAATTTTATTGAAAATCAACTGAACTATAGCCCACAAATTCAGAGCCAGAAAAATCGAAAATCTGCAATTGTGTTCCGATTTCGTTGATTGATACCTCTATCAATGGCCGTTGAGACCTGTAATCGTCATGCCAACGGTCATTTGAATTGCTCAAATATGTCTACACATTTTGCAGAAAATTCAATTTTATTGAAAATCAACTGAACTATAGCCCACAAATTCAGAGCCAGAAAAATCGAAAATCTGCAATTGTGTTCCGATTTCGTTGATTGATACCTCTATCAATAGCCGTTGAGACCTGTAATCGTCATGCCAACGGTCATTTGGATTGCTCAAATATGTCTACACATTTTGCAGAAAATTCAATTTTATTGAAAATCAATTGAACTATAGCCCACAAATTCAGAGCCAGAAAAATCGAAAATCTGCAATTGTGCTCCGATTTCTTTGATTGATACCTCTATCAATAGGCGTTGAGACCTGTAATCGTCATGCCAATGGTCATTTGGATCGCTCGAATATTTCTAAACATTTTGCAGAAAATTCAATTTTATTGAAAATCAACTGAACTATAGCCCACAAATTCAGAGCCAGAAAAATCGAAAATCTCCAATTGTGTTCCGATTTCGTTGATTGATACCTCTATCAATAGGCGTTGAGACCTGTAATCGTCATGCCAACGGTCATTTGGATCGCTCGAATATTTCTACACATTTT
This sequence comes from Tipula helvola, assembly GCA_963556165.1. Taxonomy (NCBI): domain Eukaryota; kingdom Metazoa; phylum Arthropoda; class Insecta; order Diptera; family Tipulidae; genus Tipula; species Tipula helvola. Next base: position 174,962,306 of record OY744483.1, on the reverse strand, counting down.
GCAGAAAATTCAATTTTATTGAAAATCAACTGAACTATAGCCCACAAATTCAGAGCCAGAAAAATCGAAAATCTGCAATTGTGTTCCGATTTCGTTGATTGATACCTCTATCAATAGCCGTTGAGACCTGTAATCGTCATGCCAACGGTCATTTGGATTGCTCGAATATTTCTAAACATTTTGCAGAAAATTCAATTTTATTGAAAATCAATTGAACTATAGCCCACAAATTCAGAGCCAGAAAAATCGAAAATCTGCAATTGTGCTCCGATTTCTTTGATTGATACCTCTATCAATAGGCGTTGAGACCTGTAATCGTCATGCCAACGGTCAGTTGGATCGCTCGAATATTTCTACACATTTTGCAGAAAATTCAATTTTATTGAAAATCAATTGAACTATAGCCCACAAATTCAGAGCCAGAAAAATCGAAAATCTGCAATTGTGCTCCGATTTCGTTGATTGATACCTCTATCAATAGCCGTTGAGACCTGCAATCGTCATGCCAACGGTCATTTGGATTGCTCGAACTATAGCCCACAAATTCAGAGCCAGAAAAATCTAAAATCTGCAATTGTGTTCCGATTTCGTTGATTGATACCTCTATCAATAGCCGTTGAGACCTGTAATCGTCATGCCAACGGTCATTTGGATTGCTCGAATATTTCTAAACATTTTACAGAAAATTCAATTTTATTGAAAATCAATTGAACTATAGCCCACAAATTCAGAGCCAGAAAAATCGAAAATCTGCAATTGTGCTCCGATTTCGTTGATTGACACCTCTATCAATAGGCGTTGAGACCTGTAATCGTCATGCCAACGGTCATTTGGATCGCTCGAATATTTCTACACATTTTGCAGAAAATTCAATTTTATTGAAAATCAATTGAACTGTAGCCCACAAATTCAGAGCCAGAAAAATCGAAAATCTGCAATTGTGCTCCGATTTCTTTGATTGACACCTCTATCAATAGGCGTTGAGACCTGTAATCGTCATGCCAACGGTCATTTGGGTCGCTCGAATATTTCTACACATTTTGCAGAAAATTCAATTTTATTGAAAATCAACTGAACTATAGCCCACAAATTCAGAGCCAGAAAAATCGAAAATCTGCAATTGTGTTCCGATTTCGTTGATTGATACCTTTATCAATAGGCGTTGAGACCTGTAATCGTCATGCCAACGGTCATTTGAATTGCTCGAATATGTCTACACATTTTACAGAAAATTCAATTTTATTGCAAATCAATTGAACTATAGCCCACAAATTCAGAGCCAGAAAAATCGAAAATCTGCAATTGTGTTCCGATTTCTTTGATTGATACCTCTATCAACAGGCATTGAGACCTGTAATCGTCATGCCAACGGTTATTTGGATCGCTCGAATATTTCTACACATTTCGCAGAAAATCCAATTTTATTGAAAATCAATTGAACTATAGCCCACTAATTCAGAGCCAGAAAAATCGGAAATCTGCAATTGTGCTCCAATTTCGTTGATTGATATCTCTGTAATACTATTATTTGGAGGCGACGATATGTACATCAATTAACACCGGCCGGAATGCCCCACATATACTTACTTTTAAAGTAGGAGCTATAGTCATGTTATTACGAAATTTAAATACTAAAAAGGGGTTATGCAATGGTACTAGATTAGTAATAAAAGATATGAAAGAAAATGTAATATTCGTTAAAGATTTTAACTGGTACAGCAAAAGGAACATTTGCTTTTATAACGAAAATTACGCTTATTCCAAGTTCCAATAGATACTGGTTTACCTACATGCAAATTAAAAGAGTTCAATTTCCTTTACGATTACCATTTGCTATGGCAATCAATAAAGCCCAAGGTCAATCGTTTGATAAAGGTATTTATTTACCACAGCCAGCTTTATCGCAAGATCAGTTATATGTAGCTTTATCAAGAGCTACCAATAAGGAACAACTCTTTTCCTGAAAATAGAAGATACAAATAACCAGGGAGGATTGGGACCGAACAAAATCTATAATGTTAATTGTGTGTATAGAGAAGTTTTTTAAATTGTTATAAATAAAGAAACTAAAGTTTCAAAATAACGGTCGGGATTTGCTTTTTTCTTACTCCGTAATGTCCGAAAAATGTTTAAAAATTTTGTTAAATTTGGGTACGTTTCAGTGTATCATAAATCCCAATATATTCATAATTCAATGACGCTGAATTGACTATTGATGGTGCTCTCTAAGTAATTTTATGAAACAGTTTTAAAATAATGTATCGGGCGTATTCCGCCCGCGTTTTCATTATGAATATAGCAAAAATTAATAATCAAAGCCTCATTATAAATTTTATCGATAAACTTCTAATCCGGATGTAACCTCAAGTCGGTACAACATATATCTTCTGACAGAGCGTCTGTATATTTTTCCTACAGTTCTATTGGGTCACATTGAGCAGCTTTTTCTATCGTAGAATCCCAGTGGTTGTCGTCTCCCAGTAAACCCAACCACTTCACACGCCTCTCTTTAGGATGTCCGTTCTTGCCCCTTCACCGATTTGAGGTCGACAAAACTTGTCGGTCCACACATTTGGTTAAGCA